>OU343223.1:30078221-30256675 GCA_910596185.1 Chrysanthemum makinoi
GTTATTGAGTGTTATTCTCTGAACAAAATGAAGTTAAAGGCGACACACGCATAAGTGTTGATAATGTCTTAAAAATGTTGCATTATAGCTAATGTGACACTGTCAAGTCTTTGTATTATGCGCGTTGCCTAGATATATGCAACACTTATATTAGATTATCGACTCTTTTTGAAAATGTTGCCTGATTTAGCAAGTGAAATACATTGGTTTGCAACACTCTTAAACTCAAAGGTGACACTCCTTGCACTCAATTGCAACACTTATATTCTCAAATGCAACATTTTTAACATAAAGTGCAACACTTTTAGATTCACAATACAACACTTTTTGCGTTGAATTGCATCACTTTTACGTTTGTTATCACTAAGTTTGCAACACTTATAATGTATCAAGTGCGACATTTTTGTTGTGTTCTACCATATACATGAGCAACACTTTTTAGTAAACATACAGACACAATTCTATGCATATTAATACATATTTTCTTTTCGATCATAAAATTAATAAAATACATTAAATAATATCATCTCGTACAAGAACAAATTTATCCAATAGACAAAGAATGGAAACACATCTGAGAATGGAATTAGCAAGAAGAGAATATAGTCCAAAAGAAAGAACATGTATTCCGTGTTTGATATAACACAGAATGAGGGTCATAAAATATGACATAAATTAATTCCTTTGTTTGAAATAAGTAAAAATAAATTACGAATTGTAAAATAACACTACACTGTTTTGATTTATTTATTACTATATGAAATTTTGTTCAAGTCCATGTTATCATGTCCCTATCTTCATCACAATCATCAACGGCAGCCTTTTCTTCATATAATTCATTATGTGCCATTTTCCTTTTCTTTATATAATTCAGTATGTCAATTTTCTTTGAAATACGTTAACAAAATAACAAGTATAATTTACATGGTCTTGTATTGATATCATTGGACACAAATGCAAGATCGAAACAGCAATGTGAGAACAAAAGAATTTAAAATTTTATCTGGAAAGAATTCAAAATGAAGTTTTTTGATGATGAACATCAAATTAGAGAGAAAAATATGCTAGGGTTTTTTATTTTTACCCCAAAATGAGTAGCATGTGCCACTCACATGATTTGTTCCCCTTTTTTTCATAGCTTTTTGATTCTCAAATTGAATTGAACCGTGGATGGTTTTGTTTAATTTTGGTGATTCTCACAATTCTTCTCTTTTTTTAAAGAATGAATTTTGTTTCCAAAGAATCCTATTTTAATTCCCCATTCCTATTCTCTGTAGTACCAAACTAAAGAAATCTTTCTCATTCTCTTTCTTGGCTTTTCATTCCATCATACCAACGTCCTAACATACATCGTCAAGTACATAGGAAATTTATCTCTTACGATCCTAGGAATCGTTAAAATATCTTCTTCGCAAATCTTCACTCAAAGCTTAGAGTACGTCAAAACAACCTTGGCTGCTACACCTGAAAATTATACGGGTAGTTTTTTTCATTCATAATGTGAATTTAGAGAGGATAGTTGTCTTATATTCAATTATAGCAACACCATAAGTGAAATTTCAACAAAGAGACCAAGAAGGTTGATTGTTGAACTGTATTATGATGAAGAGTAGCTATTTGGAAGTTTATGGTCTTATTATTGTTAACAAATGCAACAAGATAAATCATATGATACTAAAATAAAGAAATATCCATGCTCGTCCAATATCATACTTGACATGTTTGTGGCTGGTAAAGTTAGAGATAATGGGAAGGTTACGTCTGGTCATGTAATAGGTTGGAGCATCTTCGGGTTAAATGGGTTGAGCCGTAAAGAAAGGAATGTGGTGGCTAACTTGTCAAAACAGTTCATGTCTAACCGGTCGGGTTTTGGTTGGGTAACCTGCCATTAACACTCTAGTGGTGTGTACACGTAAGTGGGGATAAGCTAGTCGTGTTTTTGTCAAGCTCAATGACTATATTACATAAAATAAAGAAAGCGATTTAGCTGATCTAATCCTCCTCATCACATAAATATAGTTGTTATTTTGAATGGATATTTGATTCATATTTTCGTAATTGGAGTAGCTCTTTATATCAGCTTACAAGTACTTTTGGGTCCTATGGGGGATGGGCCGTTGTGAAACGATTATTTTGTATCTCCATGTAACCATGTTATATACTCAATCATTTCATGTTATAAAAAAAATACAAGTCTAACTTTAAAAGACAACGAAATTAGATTAGCTGCCACCTCTAATCCTTATGGTCATACTGACACTACATACACAAATTAGTTATACTATTGCAACAAGTAGCATCAAGTAAAACACGAGTAACATATTCATAGCTGTTGCCGCATTAAAAGCAATGGCGCAACTCCAGGGGGTAATTTTTCTATATGCTTATGCACCGTTGGTAGTCAATTTCTTTGTGCATTGCTTCTGGTTCAGCCTTGTTTCTTCTGCTGAAGTTTCTTTATTCACGATCCTCTTCAATCTCTTTGCATCTCCACCAACTAACTTTTTTCAGCTTTTGTCGTGACCTACAAGCTCCCCTAAAAACATAAATTATGTCTCTCTGCCATTCACCATCTTTATAGACTTATTAGTCATACTCCTGCCATAAATTCTACAGTAAAAAAGAATTTAGAAGCACTTCCATCTTCTAAATCATTGTAGACTTGTAGTACTTCATTTGTTCCTTTATTATTACCCAAGTAACAATTTTACAAATTTCAGAAATAACAAATGATATAATTAATAGGATATGATATGTGATGTCAACAACACTTGAGATAGGTGCAACAAGAATTAAATCGACATGAAAGAGAAGAGGCGTGTGATCTATAGTAAATGATTTGCTGCACTAAAAAATTACAGATTAAACCCTACTACAATTATCCAATGTGCTGTCCGCAAAACGAATGTTTTCCCATAAATTAATACTAAAATGTTAATATTATCTTACAATTATCTGTGTCGTTTCACCATACGTAGCAACATATACATGTCCTTCTTTCCTTTGGCATGTTAGCTCAAATGTTTGAATTAAGCTAAGTCCTTCCTTGTTTTGGTCTATGTGTACCTGATTTCATAATAGATACAAATAATCAACAAGTATCATTGGGGGGACGATATGAAAAGCACAAATGACCAACACAACAGTTTTAAAGTACCATTTCTCATGATATTTTTTAGATCCATTGGAATAACATAACACTTCATACATTAACTAAATACATAAATTGATAAACTAATACTAGTAGTAACGATTTGATCTCCGAAATTGCCTTCACTTCTTTATTGCTCAAAAGGCAGGCATCAAGGAAGTCAACAAATTTAGTTTAAACTCCCACCTGCCATGTAAATGCATCTAGCCTGTATCACCCTATGTTTTGATGTTGCATGAAAATGTAACTTGATTATATAGTAATTAAATAAGATACATATCTTAAATAATCATGTTACTAACTACTAAATCAAAATAACAACATATCCTTATCAAACATGAAGAATCTTTTATAACTATACAACTGAATCAAATTTTGTTGATGCAAATAAAAGAATTTTTACCTGTGGTTGCGACCAAGACTAGGATCGTTGAGAGAGAGGCCACCGGCAATATAGTGTGAGTTTACGATAGCCACACTAGGTTGACGATAGTATATATGCGGGTTTTTCTTGAGAGATTGAAGGAACGGGAGTGGGAAAGATGTTTGGGAATTTGGTGAGATTACCAGATGAAAAGGGTAAAAACGGTTATTGTTATTTAATTTCTCATTGAACAATATTTAGTTATTATCGAAGACAACAGATATAGTAGTGGAAAAAAAAATTAAATTGATAATAATAAAAAAGATTTTTAACTTCATATTTTAAAAAATAGAGAGAATTTTAAGAGGAGGTTAAAACAAAGAGAATTATAAGAGGAGATGCATTTATTTATTAGGCTGGCCACAATGGGGTGGGTTGTCTTCGGTTGAGGGGCTAGGTCTAGCAAGGTCGACCCACTGTGAGTAAGAAGGTTGAGCAAGGTTGAGGAGAGAAGAAGAGGGTATTCGGTTGAGCACACAACCAAGAGTTACTGTACAATCCCAAACTTTATCACTTTTCCAAAACTTTATCACTTTTCAACATTATAAATACCAACCTCAAACACATTTTTAAACACACAATTTCAAACAACTTCTCATAAACACTTTCAAACACATTTTGATAATTATGTCTTACGAGTTATTTTTTAATTCTTCGTCTACACATTTTGTGATGTTTTCAGTTTTTAATAAGTATTGTAGCGTCTACGTTTTATTAGTTTAAGTTTTTAATTATTGTTGTAATGTTAAGTATTTTAATTAATGAAGTTTAATTTTGTTTATAAAAATTGTCGGTCACCACTGTGGCAACTAGGTGCGTCGTCGGTCGTCGGAGGAGAGAAAGGCGATGTGGCGGGGTACTAGGTTCTGATGAGTGTGTAAATACTCATCATTTTTGTACAATATAAAGCTGCAAAATCATCGAAAACACTCGAAACACATCAAAATGATCAAAATATCACAAATCAGTGTTTTATGTGTTTTAAAAGCAAAAATATCAAAATCAGATGAAAAACGTATCAAATTTGCAAAATTGCGGTTTCAGTCCCAGTTTCAAAAGTTGTCAAAAAGCAGTCCCCTGAGCATATAATTTCAAAAGTAAAGTCACCAAAGGTCCTTTTAAAATCAAAAGTTGTCAAATTTAGTCCTTTGGTGAAAAATAATAAAAGTTTGAGAAAATTACAAAAATGGTCCTTCAAGTTTCAAAATTGGCAGAAATGGCCCCTGGAAAATTGCAAAATGGCAATTTTGGTCCTTATACTTTTGAAGTTTGTCATTTTCAGCCCTTGGAACAAGTTTGATGAATTGGCAGCTTAGGTCCCTTAATTTTCAGAAATTGCAATAAGGTCCTTGATATTTAAAACCCTTTATCCACCCTTGGACCCTTGTCAAACCAAATGGACCTTTCCTATCTTTGAACCCCTGTCATATACATTGTGAACCCCCCCTTTTGATTATTATATCTGGTTAAAAACCCACTTGGCGCCAAAGTCTTCACCATCTCAACGCAACTTCACCAGGGCCTCCATCCCCCCTCAAATCCACTCCACCATGTCTCCCCACCTCCAACTAACATCCAAATAGCATTAAATGCTCATCCCCCCTCCTCACTCAACCCCAATTGGATAATACCAAAATTGGCGCCAAAAATCCATTTAAACGGCTTAGATCATTTTGAGCCATCCAAGGGCTGAGGATTGCTGGGATAGATTCAGAGAGAGAGAATGACTTTGGGTTATAAAAGAAGCAAAAGAGGAGGAAGAACGGGAGTCTTCTAGTTTTTTAATTTCTTTCTTATGCGTTTTTTATGTCAAGTTGTTAATTGATAATTAGACTTGTATTTTCTGGTTAAATTGTATCAACTTTAAGTATTTAAAGGTATTGAAACTCAGTGCAAGTATAAAATTAGGTTTATGTTTACATGTGATCTTATTTGTCACTGTTGAAAATTTCAAAATCAAAGCTCATTCAAAGCTTCATCATACTTGTTTCTCAGTTCTATTGAGCCTAAATAAGCTTAGCATAGCTTTGTACAAGCTCTCATTCAAGTTCTCATTCATTTTGACATTTGGTCAACAAAAGTCAAACAGGGTCAAAATTGGTAATGGAAATGGTGAATGGGTGATTCAGAAGTGGAGTTGGGTTGATATTAAGCTAGGATAGGGGTGTGGTTAGGCTAGTGGTACTTGGTTAACAGTTGCAAGCCATTGTGGCAGAGGACCCCTTGTAAGTGAATTACAAGTTTCTTAGCATTATCTGATTTTATAGTTAAATCTGTTTCATTTCTGTCTTAGAAGCTGTAATTAGGTTATATGAATGTGGTTTGATCATTGATTCAAGGTACGCATCAGTGTTTGTCTCTTGTAATCTTCACAACAATCACAAACAAGGGTGTTTGGATTTACTAATCATTCTGTCTTAATGGTCTACTCATTGGTTAAAATCTGTTGGATTAGGTTTAATAAGTATATTTAAGCTCTATTGAATCAACATCTTGAGCCTGCTACAACAAAAAAGTCAAAATTGATTCTAAACTTGTCTAACTGTCCACTGTTGGGGATTTGGGATTAGCAAATCATCATTTTGTGTTTAGATATCCATAAGCTTGTTTGCATTACAATTGTTTTATCATATTACATCAGTGTTAAGCCAAAAATTGGATCTAAAGTTCAACTTAGTCAAATTTCATCAATTTGTCAAAAGTCAAAAAATGTGAAAAATCTGTTTTGGGGTCAATTAGAGAGAATTGTTTTGAGTTCATTTAGGGACTTACTCAGTGAATCTTGGTGTTTCAAAAAGCTCAGCTGGTCCCCTTTCTTATAAGCATTTTTGTAGAATTTTGTGATTTATTTAGAAGCCCCAAACAGTCCTCTCTTTTAGGCCAAATTTGCCCTGCTCACTGCTCAGTTAATACTGAGAATTTTCTCAGAAATTGCAGCTAGTGCACAGTGCTCACAAGAGCTTAGCATGGTCTGATTTTTGGAACAAGTACTCTCACCTAGGTCTAGTGTTAGTACCAATAATTGGTTTTTAGTTTAGAGCTTATTTGGTTGCTTATTTCTGGTCTGCAAGTAGGCACCATAAACTGTTTTTAGCTTTAAATCAAAAACATCAAATCTGAGTTAACTTGTTAATCAGTGGTTGTAGCTTGTTGCTTTTAGTTGTATTTTGGTTAATATAGCTTATTAGAACTTCTGTTAACAGTTGGTAGCTTGTCTTAACCATTTGGCTTATTTAGTGCTTATTTCAATAAGCACTCTCACATCAGTTTCATAATCTTGTACACAAGCACCTGTTGTTATATTTTTCTCAGATTTAGAATATAATTTTAGAGTTTTCCTGAATTTTCAGATTTTTCCTAGTTGTTTTGCTATTTTTCTTGATTTTAAGTAGTTTTTAAGCATTTTTAATTAGTCTTTAATATAAAAAATTCAGAAAAGGTTCAAAAAAATAATTTTTCATTTTTCTTAGGTTTAGATAAATATAAAAAGTGAAAAAAGTAATTTTCCATATTTTTCATAGTTCATTTGGTAATTTTTAGTGATTTAATTAGTTTTTAATAGTTTAAAATTCATAGAAAATAGATAAATAGTCATAAAAATACAAAAATAGTTTTGAAAAGTCTATTTTGATATTTTAGACTTTTCCAAGTCTTAATTTTATTTTTCTAGCTTTATTTCCTATTTTCTTTCATTTTAGGTTATTATTAATTAGTTAAAAATAGTTTTTAATTAGATAATTAGTTTTAAAAATAATTTTCTTTTTCTATAAATTTTCTTTTATCATTAGGTTTATAAAAATGTCATTTTCATATTTTTAGGGTTAATATTGACTTAGTTTCACGTTTTTAGTTGTACGTCACGTAGATTTTGATTTCAGTTTTATAAAATCATAAAACAAAAACATCATCTTAATTTTAGTGATAGCGTTTATTTAATAGATTTTATCTTTTTAGATTTCCTTTAATTTGCATTTAAGCCGTTGTAATTTGTTGGCTATTTCTGTAGTTATAATCATAAATCAAATCTCTGAATCCATTCAAATCTTCTCGATCACTAAACGTTTGACTATTCTCGCACGGCTCGTTGGGACTTAACGACCTGGGGAAACACTATACTCTCCTGGACTTCATTGCATTTGTGTCTGAACTGTTTTAAGTTTCTTACAGCTAGCCATTCACAAGTGGCTAGCTTGCGTGAGATAACTTGACGGTTTTGCGCAGATCAAATTTTGGCGCCGCTGCCGGGGAGCTGTGCTGATTGTCCTACGTTTAGCAGATTAGTTGTTTGAATCCTCACTCATTTGTTTATATCATCCATATCATCCATCTCTGTATCTATATATATATCCATATTTTTCTTAAAAAAATCCAAAAACCCAAAAACATCCAAAAACGTATAAAACACAAAAATATTTTTTTCTTTTGTTTATATATATGTATCAAATAATAAAAATACAAAAAGAATCGTCGTTTTCTTAATAATAAACAACTTAAAAGATTACCACCGAAAACCAAGGTAGTGCACTACCTAACTGGGGGTGCGACCATAATAAGTTCCCGAACTAAAGATATAAAACTTGCCTTTGTGTCCCTGTGATTGGTGTACCTTTTTCAAAGAAGCCATTCATCTTGGATTATTGGTTAAGTTCACTGTTGTTTTGCCTCGATCTTGTGTTAATTGATTTTGTTGTGATATCGACGTTTCAGAACTCTTCTCACCCAAGTTTTATAAAACGTCTTCATAATTCTCATTCTCATCTGAAAGATTTTCATAATTCCCATTTCTCTCCTTAACTCTGAGGTTTCTTAGAGTTACGTCTGAATATGCGCACTTTTCGCTCGCAAGCTCGTAGACGTATTCTTAACAAGGAAAACGTGCGAGATACGTACCGTTGAGCATCCCACCATGTGCGGAATCCAAGGGGATGGACTGAAGTCCAACCCGAAAATCCACTCCGATCTCCGAACGATGGAGGAGCTTTGCCAACCCACGATGAATGGACGGGGCGGTCCAATTGCCCCGGTCAACATCGAAGCCACGGAATTTGGACTTAAACATCACATGATTCAACAAGTCCAAAGCTTTTGCCAATTCGCGGATCACGGGTGAAGATGCCAACAAGCATCTTGACAAATTTCTCACTGTCACCCAAAGTATGAAGCAAAATGGGGTCTCCGATGACGCCCTTCGCTTATACCTCTTTCCTTATTCCTTGCCGCTTCATGCCACCGCATGGTTTGATCGTCTTCCCAAGAACTCAATCCATAGTTTCGATGAAATGATCTCCAAGTTCTTGGCGAAATATTTTCCACCGTCGATGGTGACGAAACTAAGGAATGAAATCAGCAATTTTAGGCAGCTTCCCGACGAGTCCTTATTCGAGGCATGGGAACGCTATAAGCTTTCAATTGACCGATGTCCGAACCACAACATGTTGCTTGTCACCCAAATAGATACATTCTATAACGGGTTAACACTGAGACATCGTGACACAATCAATGCTGCTGCCGGTGGTACCTTTATGAAAAGGCGACCCGAAGAGTGCTATGATCTCATCGAAAACATGACTGCCCACCACAATTATTGGGATTCCTCTGCCGAGAGGAATGAGTCAACGAGATCTACCACCCTTCCATCTTCGGAATTCACCACTCTCAACAAGAAGTTGGAAGAAATATCCGCCGCCATGCTTAAAATGAATCACACAAATGCTAATCAACAAGTTAATACCGTGAACAAAAGTTGTGAGACTTGTGGTGGTCCACACCCTTATTTCGAGTGTCCAGCCTTCGGTGGCTTCACTCAAAGAGCGTATATCTGCTCAAGGTTCCTACAATTCGGGGGGTAACTCCTACCAACCTCAAGGGGACCGTAGCCTTCTAAGCTATCGTTCTAACAATTACCTTGGACCACCTGGGTTTAATCAAAATCAGAACAATCAAAACATAAATAATCAGTTTAATCGAATCGAATCGAATTTTCAAAATCAAGGTTCTCAAAATCAAGGGAACTATAATCAAAACCGATTCCACGCTCCACAACAAAATGTTCAAGCTCCACCTCCACAAGCTTCTATTGACATTGTTAGTTACATCAAAAACAATGAAGCTAAGATGGTGTCCATGCAAAATCAGATTACCTCTATGAGGAATGATTTTACATCTGAGATTAGAACAACTAGTAGCAAGATTGATCAGCAAAATAGCAAGATCGATAGCGTGCTTGCTCTTCTCATGAGTCAAAAGAATCAAGCTTCAACTTCGGGATCTCTTCCAAGTAACACCATTCCCAACCCTAAGGGTGAGTTGAATGCTATTACCACTCGTAGTGGTAAGACGCACAATGGACCTATGACTCCAATGCCCCCTCCACCTGTGGCAATGAGTCAAGTTACCAAGGATACAACGGACGAGGTGCATATCTCAAGCCCACGAAGTAACGCACAAGTCCAACCGGTTCGTCTTACCTCCAATTCGGAACCCGTTGTTCGATGACCGATCCTAAGCCTTCACTTCCTTATCCTTCAAGGCTTAATGATCAAAAGGCCCGCGACAAAACTAATCAACAAATGGAGAAGCTTATGCAAATCTTTCAAGATTTGCACTTCGAGATTAGTTTAGCGGACGCTCTTCTTCTTATGCCCAAATTCGGTCCGACAATCAAAAGTTTGTTGACTAACAAAGAAAAGATTTCTGAATTGGCTAAAACTTCTTTGAATGAGAATTGTTGGTTATCCTCAAAAGCTTCCCGAAAAGCTAGGAGACCCCGGCAAATTCCTCATCCCATGTGATTTTCAAGGATTAGTTCAATGCTCCGCTTTGGCCGATCTTGGCGCGAGCATTAACTTAATGCCAAACTCCCTGTGGAAGAAGCTTTCATTACCTCCGCTTACACCTACGTGTATGGTCCTTGAGCTTGCCGACGTACGAATTCTCATCCGTTAGGTATAGCCGAGGACGTCTGTGTAAAAGTAGGAGATTTCCATTTTCCCGCCGACTTTGTTGTTGTTGAATTTGATGCGATCCCGAGTACCCTCATCCTTGGGAGGTGCTTCTTGAAAAACGGTCGTGCATTAATTGTCGGCGTTGATAAGGGAAATCACTTTGAGGTCAAACAAGGAAGCCGTTACCTTCAACCTCGATCAAGTTACGAGATATTCCCCTAGTTATGAAGACACTTCCGTCAACATGATTGATGTCATTGACATTGTGTCGGAGGAATATTCTCAAGAACTTCTTGGATTCTCGAGTGGCAATCCCACTTTGGTTGATCCCATCGTTGCTCTCTCTTCCACATCCCTCACTCCGTTTGAGGGAAGTAACTCTATTTCGGAAGAGATTGAAGCATATTTGTCTAGTGATTCAGTTTCATGGGAAATTGATCACGTCCCTATTGACATCGAGGAGATATTCTTCTCATCGAAGTTGCTCAATGATGATCCCTCATCACTCCTCCTCAAGAACTTCATAAAGAGGAAATCAAAACGATTGAAAAATCTGATGACCCTCCAGAGGTCGAACTTAAGGACTTACCACCTCATCTCGAGTATGCATTTTTGGAGGTGACAATAAATCACCCGTCATTATTGCTAAAGACTTGAGTGAGGATGAAAAAGCCGCTCTCATAAAGGTTTTGAAGTCACACAAGCGAGCCATCGCTTGGAAACTTTCAGACATCGGGGGTTGACCGAAATTTTGTACTCACAAAATTCTCACGGAAGATGACTCCAAACCAGCGGTTCAACACCAAAGAAGGGTGAATCCTAAAATTCATGAGGTCATCAAAGAGGAAGTCATAAAACTTCGATGCGGATTGATTTACCCTATCTCGGATAGTCCTTGGGTGAGCCCGTTCATTGTGTGCCCAAAAGGTGGCATTACTGGGTTGAAAATGATGAAAACGAGTTGATTCCTACTCGATTGGTTACGGGATGGCGTGTTTGCATTGACTATCGAAAGTTAAATGAAGCCACCCGTAAAGACCACTTTCCTTTGCCTTTCATGGATCAAATGCTTGAGAGATTAGCGGGAAACGAATACTACTGTTTTCTCGATGGTTTCTCGGGTTACTTCCAAATTCCCATAGACCCCCAAGATCAAGAAAAGACCACATTCACATGTCCTTATGGAACATTTGCTTACCGGCGCATGCCTTTCAGCTTATGCAATGCTCGATGCGTTCCAAAGGTGTATGATGGCCATTTTCCATGATATGATCGAAAAGACTATGGAAGTCTTTATGGATGATTTTTTGGTCTTTGGGAATTCTTTCCAAACATGTCTCTCCCATTTGGACAAGATGCTTGAACGTTGTGAAAACACGAACCTTTGTCTAAATTGGGAGAAATGTCACTTTATGGTCAAAGAAGGCATTGTCCTTGGCCATAAGATCTCTAAGAAAGGGGTTGAGGTGAATGAGCTAAAGTTGATGTTATTGCAAAGCTACCTCCTCCCACAACTGTTAAAGGAGTTAGAAGTTTCCTTGGTCATGCCGGTTTCTATCGTCGTTTCATTCAAGATTTCTCGAAAATATCCCGGCCTATGACCCGACTTCTTGAAAAAGACACTCCTTTCGTATTCTCTAGTGAGTGCATTGAAGCTTTCCAAACTCTTAAGAGGAAGCTCACAGAAGCACCAATTCTAGTTGCCCCCGATTGGGACCTACCATTCGAGCTTATGTGCGACGCAAGTGATTTCGCCATAGGTGCAGTCTTGGGGCAACGCAAGGCTAAACATTTCCAACCTATACACTATGCTAGCAAAACTTTGAACGAAGCTCAAGCACATTACACTACTACGGAGAAAAGAATTACTAGCGGTGGTGTATGCTTTCGAGAAGTTTCGGCCATACTTGATCTTGTCCAAAAGCATAGTGTATACGGATCACTCGGCCCTCAAATATCTTCTTGCTAAGCAAGATGCAAAACCGAGATTGATCCGATGGGTTCTCCTCCTACAAGAATTTGATATCACCATTCGTGATAAAAAGGAGCGAGAACCTAGCGGCTGACCATCTTTCCCGTCTTGAAAATCCTCATCAAGGTGTGCTCGAGAAAAAGGAGATAAGCGAAACGTTTCCTCTCGAGACACTTAATGTGGTATCTCATCGTGGAGATTCTAGTACCCCATGGTTTGCCGACTTTGCAAACTATCATGCGGGTAACTTTGTTGTGAAAGGGATGTCGTCCCAACAGAAAAACAAATTCTTTAAAGATGTTAAGCATTACTTCTGGGACGACCCCTACTTGTTTAAGGTTTGTGCGGATCAAGTCCTCCGACGGTGTGTTCCGCGGCCAGAAGCCGATGAAATTCTCAAGGCTTGTCATCATGGACCCACAGGGGGACATAATGGCCCGAACTACACCGCCAAGAAGGTGTTTGATTCTGGTTTCTATTGGCCCTCAATTTACAAAGATGCCCATGACCTCGTCAAATCTTGCGACTCTTGCCAACGTCATGGTAACATCTCTTAAAGAGATGAAATGCCTCAAAATGCCATTCAAGTGTGCGAGATATTTGACGTATGGGGCATTGACTTTATGGGGCCGTTTCCGTCTTCTCGAGGGAACAAGTATATACTCGTGGCGGTCGATTACTTGTCTAAATGGGTGGAGGCGAAAGCGCTACCTACCAACGACGCCCGAGTAGTTGTGAAGTTTTTAAAGTCTCTCTTCGCCCGTTTTGGAACTCCTCGTGCTATCATTAGTGATCGCGGCACACACTTTTGCAATGACCAATTCGCAAAAGTGATGCTTAAGTACGGTGTCACCCACCGTCTCTCCACCGCGTATCACCCACAAACTAGTGGGCAAGTGGAAGTTTCGAACCGTGGTTTGAAAAGAATCTTGGAGAGGACCGTAGGCGAAAATCGTGCCTCTTGGTCGGACAAATTAGAAGATGCACTTTGGGCCTTCCGTGCGCTTACAAAACACCCATTGGGTGTACTCCTTACAAGCTCGTGTATGGAAAGGCGTGTCATCTCCCGATCGAGCTTGAGCACAAAGCCTATTGGGCCTTAAAGCATGCAAATTTCAACCTCAAGTCTTGGGTGATCATCGGAAAGTTCAACTCAACGAATTAAATGAACTCCGTGATCAAGCCTACGAGAACTCTTTGATCTACAAAGAAAAGACAAAGAAGATCCATGACTCAAATATTAAGAACCGCGTTTTCAAGCGTTGGTGCCGAGTCCTTCTTTTAATTCTAGATTAAAGATCTTCTCGGGGAAACTTAAGACCGTTGAATTTGGTCCATTCACCATTACCAAAGTGTTTCCTTATGGCACCGTCGAATTATCCCAAATAGACGGGCCAAACTTCAAAGTGAATGGACATAGGTTGAAGCATTATTTTGGAGAGGACATTCCTCATGTGGTTGTCCCGGATCTACAAACTTTCCCATGAACCAATGAATGCGGGGATCGAGTCAAGCTAGCGACTCGGGAATCAAAAACAATAGCACACTATATGGGTTTTCACCCATATTTCTGACTTCTTTCTATTTTCTACCACCCTAGTGTGGCAGGGTTGCCCACATGTGTGTATATAAGCCAAAAAAAAAAAATCTTCTTCTAAATAATGGCGTAGTATTTCCTTTTACGTTCTCGGTTCGGCATAACCCCGGTACTTTGAATATTGAGGGCAATATTCATTTCTAAGTGTGGGGGGGGAATTCTCACGAATTTTATCATATTTATCCACCCAATTCCCCCGTTTTTGGCCAAAAATTTTTTTGGAGTAAGTGTTTTACACTTACTCATCTTGGTTATCGGTCCGCCATGTCACGTAAGACAAAAGGATTGGCTAATCCAGGAGCAAACGGCTCTTGGTAAAGATTTCTCAAATCCGTTTATGGCTTGCAATTTGCCCAAAATTGTATGGTTCTCAACTCACCATATCCTAAAAGTGAAGAGTTGGCTAGCCCGCAAGGTTATGGCTTGTGGTAAAGGCAGTGGAAAACCATAATTGGTAATCAGCTCACCAAAGATAATATTGATAATTTATCTAAGAGTTGGCTAGTCCAGAAAGGTACGGCTTCTGGTAAAGACTAATCAAATCGTTGAAAGGCGGTGATTTGCTCAAAATCACATGGTTATCGGTGTACCATGGTTCTTACTTGAACGAAAACATTTGGCTACTCAGAGTAATGGCTTCGGTAAAGAGATCAAAACCATTAAGTTTTTCTCAAAAGATTGCTAGGGACTAGCAATAGTTTAGTGTGGGGGATTGATGAGTGTGTAAATACTCATCATTTTTGTACAATATAAACTGCAAAATCATCTGAAAACACTCAGAAACACATCAAAATGATCAAAATATCACAAATCAGTGTTTTATGTGTTTTAAAAGCAAAAATATCAAAATCAGATGAAAAACATATCAAATTTGCAAAAATTGCAGTTTCAGTCCCCCAAGTTTCAAAAGTTGTCAAAAACAGTCCCTGAGCATATAATTTCAAAAGTAAAGTCACCAAAGGTCCTTTTAAAATCAAAAGTTGTCAAATTTAGTCCTTTGGTGAAAAATAATAAAAGTTTGAGAAAATTACAAAAATGGTCCTTCAAGTTTCAAAATTGGAGAAATGGCCCTGGAAAATTGCAAAATGGCAATTTTGGTCCTTATACTTTTGAAGTTTGTCATTTTCAGCCCTTGGAACAAGTTTGATGAATTGCACTTAGGTCCCTTAATTTTCAGAAATTGCAATAAGGTCCTTGATATTTAAAACCCTTTATCCACCCTTGGACCCTTGTCAAACCAAATGGACCTTTCCTATCTTTGAACCCCTGTCATATACATTGTGAACCCCCCCTTTTGATTATTATATCGGTTAAAACCCAGCGGCGCCAAAGTCTTCACCATCTCAGCTAAACTCTTTGCAACTGCTACCAGCGAGCCTCCCATCCCCCTCCTCAAATCCACTCCACCATGTCTCCCCACCTCCAACTAACATCTAAATAGCATTAAATGCTCATCCCCCTTCCTCACTCAACCCCAATTGGATAATACCAAAATTGGCGCCAAAAATCCATTTAAACGGCTTAGATCATTTTGAGCCATCCAAGGGCTGAGGATTGCTGGGATAGATTCAGAAGAGAGAGAGAATGACTTTGGGTTATAAAAGAAGCAAAAGAGGAGGAAGAACGGGAGTCTTCTAGTTTTTTAATTTCTTTCTTATGTCGTTTTTTATGTCAAGTTGTTAATTCAGTAATTAGACTTGTATTTTCTGGTTAAATTGTATCAACTTTAAGTATTTAAAGGTATTGAAACTCAGTGCAAGTATAAAATTCAGTTTATGTTTACATGTGATCTTATTTGTCCACTGTTGAAAATTTCAAAATCAAAAGCTCATTCAAAAGCTTCATCATACTTGTTTCTCAGTTCTATTTAGCCTAAATAAGCTTAGCATAGCTTTGTACAAGCTCTCATTCAAGTTCTCATTCATTTTGACATTTTGTCAACAAAAGTCAAACAGGGTCAAAATTGGTAATGGAAATGGTGAATGGGTGATTCAGAAGTGGAGTTGGGTTGATATTAAGCTAGGATAGGGGTGTGGTTAGGCTAGTGGTACTTGGTTAACAGTTGCAAGCCATTGTGGCAGAGGACCCCTTGTAAGTGAATTACAAGTTTCTTAGCATTTTCTGATTTTATAGTTAAATCTGTTTCATTTCTGTAGAAGCGTAATTAGGTTATATGAATGTGGTTTGATCATTGATTCAAGGCTGCATCAGTGTTTGTCTCTTGTAATCTTCACAACAATCACAAACAAGGGTGTTTGGATTTACTAATCATTCTGTCTTAATGGTCTACTCATTGGTTAAAATCTGTTGGATTAGGTTTAATAAGTATATTTAAGCTCTATTGAATCAACATCTTGAGCCTGCTACAACAAAAAAGTCAAAATTGATTCTAAACTTGTCTAACTGTCCACTGTTGGGGATTTGGGATTAGCAAATCATCATTTTGTGTTTAGATATCCATAAGCTTGTTTGCATTACAATTGTTTTATCATATTACATCAGTGTTAAGCCAAAAATTGGATCTAAAGTTCAACTTAGTCAAATTTCATCAATTTGTCAAAAGTCAAAAAATGTGAAAAATCTGTTTTGGGGTCAATTAGAGAGAATTGTTTTGAGTTCATTTCTGGGACTTACTCAGTGAATCTTGGTGTTTCAAAAAGCTCAGCTGGTCCCCTTTCTTATAAGCATTTTTGTAGAATTTTGTGATTTATTTAGAAGCCCCAAACAGTCCTCTCTTTTAGGCCAAATTTGCCCTGCTCACTGCTCAGTTAATACTGAGAATTTTCTCAGAAATTGCAGCTAGTGCACAGTGCTCACAAGAGCTTAGCATGGTCTGATTTTTGGAACAAGTACTCTCACCTAGGTCTAGTGTTAGTACCAATAATTGGTTTTTAGTTTAGAGCTTATTTGGTTGCTTATTTCTGGTCTGCAAGTAGGCACCATAAACTGTTTTTAGCTTTAAATCAAAAACATCAAATCTGAGTTAACTTGTTAATCAGTGGTTGTAGCTTGTTGCTTTTAGTTGTATTTTGGTTAATATAGCTTATTAGAACTTCTGTTAACAGTTGGTAGCTTGTCTTAACCATTTGGCTTATTTAGTGCTTATTTCAATAAGCACTCTCACATCAGTTTCATAATCTTGTACACAAGCACCTGTTGTTATATTTTTCTCAGATTTAGAATATAATTTTAGAGTTTTCCTGAATTTTTCAGATTTTTCCTAGTTGTTTTGCTATTTTTCTTGATTTTAAGTAGTTTTTAAGCATTTTTAATTAGTCTTTAATATAAAAAATTCAGAAAAGGTTCAAAAAAATAATTTTTCATTTTTCTTAGGTTTAGATAAATATAAAAAGTGAAAAAAGTAATTTTCCATATTTTTCATAGTTCATTTGGTAATTTTTAGTGATTTAATTAGTTTTTAATAGTTTAAAATTCATAGAAAATAGATAAATAGTCATAAAAATACAAAAATAGTTTTGAAAAGTCTATTTTGATATTTTAGACTTTTCCAAGTCTTAATTTTATTTTTCTAGCTTTATTTCCTATTTTCTTTCATTTTAGGTTATTATTAATTAGTTAAAAATAGTTTTTAATTAGATAATTAGTTTTAAAAATAATTTTCTTTTTCTATAAATTTTCTTTTATCATTAGGTTTATAAAAATGTCATTTTCATATTTTTAGGGTTAATATTGACTTAGTTTCACGTTTTTAGTTGTACGTCACGTAGATTTTGATTTCAGTTTTATAAAATCATAAAACAAAAACATCATCTTAATTTTAGTGATAGCGTTTATTTAATAGATTTTATCTTTTTAGATTTCCTTTAATTTGCATTTAAGCCGTTGTAATTTGTTGGCTATTTCTGTAGTTATAATCATAAATCAAATCTCTGAATCCATTCAAATCTTCTCGATCACTAAGCGTTTGACTATTCTACGGCTCGTTGGGACTTAACGACTGGGAAACACTATACTCTCTGGACTTCATTGCATTTGTTATCTGAACTGTTTTAAGTTTCTTCTGACTAGCCATTCACAAGTGGCTAGCTTGCGTGAGATAACTTGACGGTTTTGCGCAGATCAGTTGCCACTGTGACTAGCCTTAGATGCATTTGAATATGAGGTTGTGATTTTTTTTCTCATTATTCTCATATTAATTTTTATTCTTATTTGATCATAACTTATTATCAATGTTATAAATAGCGTGGTATGATGTAGGCATGACTAAGCCTCATACCTTATGAGTCATCGCTTGAGTCAGCGTCTTATAAGGTGTGACTTAAAACGATATAAAATATAAAAATATTATAGATTTATATATTTATAATTTATAAATATGACTAAAGGTAATTTTTCTGTCTATTATTTTAATAGTAATACAATTTATTTCCGTCAGAAAATGGGAATTATTTACTCAATGGCGTTTACTGATTATTAAAATTTAAAAACAAGAAGTTATGTTGCTTTTCCTGAAAATGCGAATTATTTACTCAATGACCTTATGCTGAGGCTTTTGTCGAGGCTTACGCTAGGCGAGACTCCGTAGGAGAGTCGATGCCGTCGGTCATTTCTACCACTTACATTCGCTTATGGAAGCGAAGAGGGTTCTCCCAGTACCTTCGAGTTAGGTGAGAGTTCATCCACAGCTGATGCCAGAGTTCTTCCAGTTATCGGCAAGCCTATTCATCACATTGTTCCCCTTCTAGCTGCTAGATTGGTTCCACACGAGGACCACATCAACACAGCCTTAGGATCATGGACCAGGTTCCCTTGGAGCGTATTGAGGATGTTGAGGAGGAGATTGAGAGTTTGGTCGCTGGTCGTGTTTACTTAAACAGGCTAAATAAGTCACAAATAAGTTACATGTGTAGGGTTGATTTTCTTGACATGATTAATAAATGGGTCATTTTTGGTAGAAGTTATACTAAGCAGCTAACCCGCGAACCCAAAAACGACTTGATTGCTATCTCTAATGCCGGAAGGGGTGTTTTATGTGTGCTGACGCGCGATTGATCACCATAAGGGTTACACATGTTATGCAGGTATGGGATAGGGTTGAGTTTCTTTACACGAATAATAAATGAGTCGTATTTGGGTAGAGGTTTTTATAACCCACCAATCCGCGAACCCAAATAGGTTAACTCGAACACCACTTGATTGTCACGCCTAATCACCCTTCATGAAAACAAGTCTTAGAGTTAATTAATTTAAGAGTTAATTTTATAAATGGTCCCGGTGGTGCAGTCGGGTTTAAGCAATTTAGTCCATTTTTTTTAACGGGTTTGGTCCACTGTGGTTCGGCGACGTAATGGGTTTGGTCTCTTGACCAATTTTTTTGTTTGTGGTTTGTGGGGTATAACAAATTTAGTTCCTACTTTTCTTTTATTACGTTTTGTTCGTTTTAATACGTTTTAACCATTTTCTTCAGTTCTATTACGTTTTTGTCCGATTTTCTTATGTTTTATACGTTTTCGAACATTTTTATCCGTTTTATCGTTTTCGTCAGTTTTTATACGTTTTAGCCCGTTTTATGTGCTTTCTTTTCGTTTTCTTACGTTTCGTCCGTTTTCATCACAGTTTTTCACATGTGACGAACAAAATTTCTAAAAGAAATATTTCAGAAAAAATAAAAAAGTTTGAAAAAAAATGTTTTTAAAAAAAATTCGAAGAAAGGATTACAAAAAAATTTTGAAAAAGAAAAGAATTGATTTTTTTTTGAAAATTTTGAATTTTTGTAATTCTTTTTCAAAAATTTATTTTCAATTTTTTTTCATTTTTTTTTTCAAAATTATTATATATATATTTTTTTCGAAATTCTTTTTCCTAATTTATTTTTGTAATCCTTTATTCGATTTTTTTTTCAAACTTTTTTTTGTGTTTTCTTTTAGAAATATGTTTTTTAGAATTTTTTTTTTCGTCACATATGAAAAGATGTGATGATGAAAAAAGTCGAAAAAAAGAACACGAGAGAGCGATCGTGAAACGAAAGGAAACATATAAAAACGGGTGAAAATGCATAAAAACAGACGAAAACGGATAAAAAAGTGCAAAAACTTATAAAAGCGTCGCGGCGTATAAAGCGAATGGCGTATAAAAAAACATAAGAGAAACGGATAAAAATATAAATGTACAGGCGGAAACGGTTAAATACGTTTGGAAACAAACGAAACATAATAAAAAAATAGGTACTAAATTTGTTATACACTACAAACCATATGGACATTATTTTTAAGGGGTTTTATGTCATTTTCTGTAAATTTGACGGTTAAATAAACGGAAAAATTAGTCAAGAGACCAAACCCATTACAGGTTGCAACCACAGGGACCAAGCTCGTTAAAAAAAATAAAATGACTAAATCCGTTAAACTCTACAGACCACAAAGATCATTTATAAAAATATCTCTCAATTTAATTTATTGCGGTTATATCGAATTGGTATATTGAATTGGGAATATGGAGGGAACGTGTTATAAAATGTGGCGCCAAAATACATCAATTCTATTAAAATTGGGAATATGGAGGGATATATGTGGCGCCAAAATACATCAATTCTATTAAAATTGGGAATATGGAGGGAACTTATGTAAGATGTGGCGCCAAAATACTCCAGTGGTGATTGGGTTTTAATTCTTAAAATCGAAAGTTGGAGGGACTCCAAGAGAATGTGGCGTCATATATTTTGACATTCGATCTTCAAATAATTATATTCAGAACTATATAATGCTACAAAATTAAAGATAGTTCTTTAAAGTTGCCGCTAAATGTCGATGTTTATAAAATCTTTCAAAACATCTTGTACTGTAACGAACACATACAACTTAAAATTATTGCAAATCTGCTACACTTTGTGCTAAATGTTGCCTTTAAATTTTTAGATGTGCAACACTTTTAAAAAATGTTGCACAAGTATGTAAAATTTGCAACACTTATATGAAAGTATCGCATCAGGTATATAAATGCAACACTTATATGAAAAATGTTGCATTATAACCAATGTTGTAAAAAAAAAGCAACACATTTAACAAGTGTTGCTTAAAAAATGTTGGCTTAGCTGCTGAGAAGAAATTTTAGTTACTGGAGTATTATTAGTTGACACATGAATAACAGTTATTGGTGGTATTACTGAAAAGATATTTTAATTATTGAAGTGCTATAAGATGGATACTGAGATGAGATACGAATAGCAGTTATTGGTGTTGTAGCTCTCAAAGCAATTCAAAATAAAAATACGAACAATATTAAATAATATTAATTGCCAGGAAGTATAAATTACTCAGAAGTCAGACTATTAAATGTCGCCATCTAACAATTCAAAATGAAAATACGAACAATATTAAAGCAAGTCAATATGAAAATACGAACAATATTAAATAATAGAGTGAATTACATAATTGGTCCTTGTGGTTTGTTGAAAATTGCAGAAAATATCCCTGTGCTTTTTTTTCAGTGCGTTTCGTCCCTGTGGTTTACAAATCTTACGGATTTTGTCCCTCGTCCAAAAATGTCTGTTAAGTGTCTTGCGCTGTTAGTTCTTCGTTAGTGCAGTCCGTTAAGTGTTTTGCACTGTTAGTCATTCGTTAATAAATTTTGCACCGTTAGTCCTTATTTTTTTAAATATAGTTTTCCCCAATTAGTCCCTCCAGTTAATAACAGTTTTTGTCCGTTTTATCCGTTTTCGTTCGTTTTTTATTCGTTTCCCGTTTTTACATTTTAGGTCAGTTTTCTTTCGTTTTATATAGTTTTTGTCCATTTTCTTACGTTTTATCGGTTTCATCCGTTTTTCTTCGTTTTCTTAATTTTTTTCTGTTTTTCTTATGTTTTGTGTTATCTTTCGTTTTGTCCGTTGTTCTTCGTTGTGTCCGTTTTTCGATGCGTTTTATCGGTTTTCTTACGTTTTGTCCGTTAAAAAAATTTGAATAAAAATTTCAAACAAAAATTTGAATAAAAAATATTTTCAAAAATATATATATTTTTAAAATATGTCCGTTTTCAATATTTTTTAAATTTTAAGATTTTTAAAAATATATTTGAAAAAATATTTTAGGAAATTTTTCAAATATTTTTTAAGCGGAAAAATATTTTCGAAAAAACGATAAAAAATTCCGAAAAATATTTTTTTTCAAATATTTTTTTTTTTAAAATCTTAAAAAATTTCCGAAAAATATTGAAAAAAGCGGACATATTAAAAAAATTATATTTTGAAAATATTTCTTTATTCAAAATTTTTACGGACAAAAACGTAAGAAAAACCGATAAAAACGTACAAAAGCGGATGAAAGATAAAAACGTGAAAATTTGACGAAAACTATAAAAAAGCGAAAGCGGAAAACGTAAAAAGCGGGGAACGGATAAAAAAACGAAAACGGACAAAAGCGGTGAAAACTATGCCGGAGGGACTAATGGGAAAACTATATTTTAAAAATAGGACTACGGTGCAAAATTTATTAACGAAGGACTAACAGTGCAAAACATTTAACGGACTGCACTAACGAAGGACTAACAGCGCAAGACACTTAACGGACATTTTGGACGAGGACAAAATCCGTAAGATTTGTAAACCGAGAGACGCACTTGAAAAGCACAGGGACATTTTTTGCAATTTTCAACAAACCACAAGGACCAATTATGTAATTCACTCTAAATAATATTAGAAGGCATGAAGTATTAAATCTCACCATCTAACAAGAAACCATTCTCTTGTTGACAAGTCATCACTTATCACACTAAGGAGGCGTTTGGTTAACAGAATGTTTTTTAAGGAATTATAATCTTTGGAAGGAATAATTTGATATAATTGTAATTTAAAAAATTAGAATCTATTGTAATTGAAATGTGTTTTAATTGTAATTGAAGAAATCTGTTAATGTGCATGTTTGGTTGACTCGCAACGAAATGTAATTCAATTTTTTTATAAAACTTAAAAAGTTAATATAATAACAATAATAATAATAATAATAATAATAATAATAATAATAATAATAATAATAATAATAATAATAATAATAATATAAGGGATAAGTGTTTCTAAATGTATCCAAGTTATCACGTTTTACTAAGTTGTGTATCCACCTATTAATCCTCCTAAACAATGCAAACAATTTACTAATCATACTATTATATGCATAATTTAACTTTTGTTTAGAGTTACTTACAGAAATTAGATCCTTGTGGTTAGGACCAAATTGCAACGAAGGTCCTTAGTTTCAGTTAAAATTATTTGCATAAATTGTCCTCGTCGTTTGGTCGGTCAACGGGTCAAGTCAACGGGTCGGGTCGGGTCAGTGAATGGTCAAGTCGGGTCGGTAAGCGGGTCGGGTTGCCACGTGGACCAATGAGGTGGTGCCACGTGGCACTGAGCATAGTTTTAAAAAGCGCGCCTTGAGGCGCGCCTAGGCGCGCCTTGCTCAAGGCTCAAGCTCTAGGGATTTTTTCGGATCGAGGCTCACGACATGCATGAATCCCATAAAAGCGCAGCGCCTTAGGGCTTTGGCCTTGCCTTGGGTCTTTTAGCCTCGAGATGTAACATGTTTTGGGGCTGTTTTCTAAATATTAAGATAAGATACATGGGTCTTATAAGTTATATCTAATAACCCTAATTTGGAAAAGAACTAAAACACACAATCAAGTGGGTAACTAGAGATTCGATCATTTTACTGAATATGTAATCTCTCTCACGTCATAAGTTTATATCTTGAACTAATTTTTATTGATTGTTTATTTTATTGATTTGTAAATAACGTCATAAATTTATTTTATCTTGGCATCACATAATAGGGTGAGTATTTGTATGATTTACATTATGCCTTGAATATTAATATGTTGCTTGCTTGATATTTGGGTTAAATTGTGAACTTTGTTAGATGTAAGTCTGCAAGTGTAGGACACAAGCATATTTAGTCTGATATGGATTTTAATCTATATGTAGATCATCGAGCCAAAGAGTTGATCCATTTGAGAAGTGACAATATTGATCCATTTTAATCTATATAATGGCTATATGTGTCATGTATTAAGTATTTAATGTTATTTTGTGTTATTTAAGCTACATAAATGGTCGCATATATTATAAAAAAAGTAAGCGCAAAAATCATCCCTGTGGTTTGTGTATTTTTGCAAGAATCATCCCTATCTCAAACCTTAGACATTAACCATCCCAAGTCCACAAGCGTTTAGCAATAATCATCCACGAGCACTAACGTCGTTAGTTTTACCCGTTAAGTGTTAAATAATATTTTTCCGTTAGTCCCTCTGTTAATATTTTTTGCACCGTTAGTCCTCATTTTACGTTTTCGTCACTTTTTACGTTTTTGTCTGTTTTTACTCGTTTTTGATCGTTTTTTTGTCGTTTTTATCCATTTTTGTATGTTTTTAAGTCCTAGTCATTTTACGTTTTCGTCCTTTTTTTACGTTTTCGTCCGTCATTTTTCGTTTTAGTCCGTTTTTTATTTTTTTCCGTTTTTTTACGCTTTAAATTACATTTTTTTTTTATGCTTTAGTCCATTTTTTTTTACGTTTTGCCGTTTTAAATCGTTTTAGATCCATTTTATATGTTTCATCTGCTTTTTATCCGTTCTTTTTATGTTTTCGTAGTATTTTGAGTTTTTTCCGTTTTATCGATTTCGTCCATTTTTTAATGTTTTTGTCCATTTTTTCACGGTCTCTTCCTTTTCGTTTTCGTCCGTTTTTTTTCGTTTTAAGTCCAGGTCATTTTTACGTTTTAGTCCGTTTTTTTACGCTTTCGTCGTTTTCGCATTTTCCGTTTTAAATCGTTTTCTTCCATTTTTATCATGCTTTTTCGTTTTTTATCCGTTTTTATGTTTTGGTAAAATTATTTTGAGTTTTTCCGTTTTATCGATTTAGTCCAGTTTTTCCGATGTTTTTGTACATTTTATACGGTCATTTTTTCTTATACATTTTTTTACGTCCGTCACGTTTTGTCGTTTCCATTTCAGATGTCGGTTTTAAATCGTTTTAAATCGTTTTCGTCCATTTTTATATGTTTCATCTGCTTTTTATCCGTTTTTTATGTTTTCGTCCGTATTTTGAGTTTTTCCGTTTTATCACGATTTTCCATTTTTTAAATGTTTTCCATTTTTCGGTCTCATCCTTTTTCGTTTTCGTCCGTTTTTCGCGTTTCGTCGTTTTTTACGTTTTAGTCCGTTTGTTTATGCTTTAGATCCGTTTTTTACGCTTTCGTCCGTTTTTACGTTTTGTCCGTTTAAAATCGTTTAAGCCCATTTTATATGTTTCATCTGCTTTTTATCCGTTTTTATGTTTCGTCCATTTTGAGTTTTCGTTTTGTCCGATTTCGTACTGTTTTTTAAATGTTTTTGTCCATTTTTACGGTTTTAGTCCGCTTTTTATTTGTTTTTAGTCCATTTTTATGTGTATTGTCCGTTTTTACGTTTTTATGTTCTCATCCATTTTTACGTAAAATATGGGACGAAAATATAAAAATGAATAAGCAGACGAAACATATAAAGAAATAAAGCAGTAAAATGGACATAAACATAAAAAAAGCGGACTGTCATTAAAAACGGGCGAAGACGTAAAAAATGGACAAAACGTAAAAAAAACGACGAAATATAAAACGAGAAAAAACTCAAAAAGCGAGCGAAAACATAAAAAAGCGGATAAAAAGCAGATGAAACATATAAAATGGACGTTAAAAACGGACAAAAACGCGTAAAAAAAAGACGTAGCGTCGCGAGACATGGCGTAAAAAAAGCGCGGGCGCGTAAAAATGGATGAGCCGTAAAAAAATGGACAAAAACATAAAAAAACGGGCGAAATCGTATAAAACGAAAACTCAAAAAGCGACGAAAACATAAAAAGCGGATAAGCAGATGAAACATATAAAATGGACGACGATTAAACGCGCCAAAAGCGTTAAAAATGGGACGGCGTAAAAAGCAAGGGCACGCTCAGAGCAACATAAAAAGCGTAAAAATGACGGGCGTAAAAAAATGGATGAGACCGTAAAAATGGACAAAACATTAAAAAGCGGCGAAATCGTATAAAAAACTCAAAAAGCGGACGAAAACATAAAAACGGATAAAGAATGAAACATATAAAATGGACCGATTTAAGCGGACAAGCGTAAAAAAAACGGGCCAGCGTACTTTGTCTGAAAAGCGGGACGAAAGCGTAAAAGCGTCGAAAAATGAAAAAACGGAAAAGCGGGGCAGCGTAAAATGGCGTAACGCAAAAAAAGCGGATAAAAAAAACGGACCAAAAGCGGATAAAAGCCGGAAAAGCGGAGGAAACGAGTAAAAGCGGACAAAAGCGTAAAAAGTAGCGAAAAGCGTAAAATGAGGACTAGCGGTACAAAAAATATTAACGGAGGACTAACGGGAAAATATTATTTAACACTTAAGCGGTAAAACTAACGGCGTTAGTGCTCGGGGATGATTATTGCTAGCGTTTGTGGACTTGGGGATGGTTAATCATGAAGGTTTGAGATAGGGATGATTCTTGCGAAAATACACAAACCACGAGGGATGATTTTTCCGATTACTCTAAAAACTTAATGTATTTAGTGCTTGTACCGTATTACGTGAATCCGCGCCTTAGTATCGCCTCCTCCGAGGCTCTTTGGTCCCCCGGCGCCTTAGTGCGCCTTGGCCTTTAAAACATTAGCTGAGTGGTATTTATACTCATGCCAGCTCGCTGGGATTGAACCGGGATGTTTGAGTCACAAGCAAAGGATGCGGAAATCTCATTTGGTGCATACCTTCAATATCTACTCAAAATCTAATACATGCTTACTAGTTATTTAGCCCAATTGATAATAAGAAAATGTTGATTTAGTTTTTGGCCTATCAATTTAAGGATTATATGGACTTTCAAAAATAAATAAATATACAATCGGACTCGTTTTTAGTTGCTCTTTCAATGGTATGCTCGGGGAATTTTTTCGACTTCCTTTGAACCTCGGAGAAGCATGTTTTCGCATTTTCGACGGCGTTTTCGCATTTTTGAGGTTCTAACGAAGTCGAAAAAATTACCCGAGAACCAGCAACATTGGAAAGATCACGCAAAAGTCGGCATATTTATTTATTTTTCGATCCATATAACCTTAAATTGATAGGCCAAAATAGTGAGCTTAATAGTAAAGGGTGTGTATTAAGTAATGATATTGAAGTATGCTTAGCCCAGTTGGGTAAAGCTTTGCTTCCTTCCACAACCTCCCGGTTGAATCCCACTCGGCCAAAAGATGGTATATTTTACCAATGCCACGTGGCCTCATTAGTGGCGTGGCAACCCGACCCGACACGAACCTTTGACCGATCCGACCGATGCGCGTGGCACCACTCATTCGGTGACACATGGCGTTGACCACCGTTGGCCGTAACAGCGGGACAGGAATTACGTAAATAAATTTAAGGACTTTGGTTGCAATTTGTTCCTTGCCACAAGGACGATTTACGTAAATATCTCTTAAAAAATGTTAAATTATGCATATAATAGTATGATTAGTAAATTGTTTGCATTGTTTAGGAGGATTAATAGGTGAATACACAACTTAGTAAAACGTGATAACTTGAACACATTTAGAAACAACATCCCAAAATATAATAATAAGATAATAATACTCAAATAATAATAATAACAATAACAATAATAATAATAATAATAAAATAATAATAATATTAAAGTAAATAATAATAATAATAAGAGTAAATTACACCGTTCGTCCCTGTGGTTCGCTCCAAATCACACCGGTAGTCCCTGTTCTTTTTTTTTTCTTTTTTGCTCCATGTGCTTTACATATTACCCGCGGCATTTGTTAGTCTTATAATGCTACTTTGCCATTATCTTTCGTTATCTCAATGGCACCGTTAGTCTAACAAGCGATCACTTGCGGCGTTAGTCCTTTATACTAACGACGTTAATAACTCCAAAATTTTTATTAAAAAAAATCTTTCTGGGTTTTAATAGTTTTAAATGTACGTTTTCTTCGTTTTCATGCGTTTTTGTCCGTTTGTATACGTTTTCGTCTACTTTCTACGTTTTTCGCGTTTTTGTCCGTTTTTATCGTTTCCTTAGTTTTTCTGATTTTGTCCGTTTTCTTACGTTTTTGTCCGTTTTATACGTTTTCCCGTTTTTTTCGCTTTTGTCGTTTTCTTACGTTTTTGTCGTTTTATCGTTTTACTTCGTTTTTCGCTTTTGTCCGTTTTTCTTACGTTTTTGTCCGTTTATATACGGTGTAATTTAAAAAAAAATGACTTATTTTTTTAAAAAAAAAAACGTATTTTTTTTAAATCGGAAAAAAAAAACGTATTTTAAAAAAAAAAAAAAACGTATTTTTTTTAAATCGGAAAAAAAAATGTATTTTTTAAAAAATGGCGTATTTTTTTTAAATCGGAAAAAAAAATGAAAAAACGTATTTTTTTAAAAAAATGGCGTATTTAAATAAAAAAGCGTATTTTTAAATCGGAAAAAAAGCGATTATTTTTAAAAAATGGCGTATTTTTTAAATCGGAAAAAAAAATGACGTATTTTTTTTTTAAAAAAACGTATTTTTTTTAAATCGGAAAAAAAAATCAGATTAAAAACAACGTCATTTTTTTTTTTAAATTACACGTATAAAGCGGACAGCGTAAGAAAAGCGGACAAAAGCGTAAAAACGAAGGAAAAGCGTATAAAGGGACAAAAAGCGTAATCGGACAAAGCGTAAAACAACGAAGGAAAACGTATAAAACTTAAGCGGACAAAAGCGTAAAAAAAGTAAAGGAAAAAGCGATATAAGCGGACCAGCAAAAATTAGGCAGCGTATATAAGCGGACAAAAGCATGCGTAAAAAAGCGGAAAAGCGATAAAGTCGCGTAGAAAAGATTTTTTTAATAAAATTTTGGAGTTATTAACGTCGTTAGTATAAAAGGACTAACGGCGCAAGTGATAAACTTAGTTAGGACTAACGGTGCCATTGAGATAACGAAAAATATAAAGGCGATTAGCGATAGGGACTAATAGCGTCTGATATGTAAAACCACAGGGAGCAAAAAAGCAAAAAAAAAAAGAACAGGGACTACCGGTGTGATTTGGAGCAAACCACAGGGACGAACGGTGTAATTTACTCTAATAATAATAATAATAATAACAATAATAATAAAATAGTAATAAAAAAGAATAATAATAATAATAATAATAATAATACTAATAACGGTAATAAATAATAAAAATATAATAAAATGATAATAATAATAATAAATAAATAAAATAATACTAATAATAATTAATAATAATATAATAAATAGTAATAATAATAATAAAAAATGATAATTAATAATTAATAATAATAATATTAAAAATAAATAATAAAATAATAATAAATAATAATAATAATACATTATTATTATTATTATTATTATTTATTATGTATTATTATTATCGTTATTATTATCATTATTATTATTTATTATTATTATTATTATTATTATTTAATAATAATAATAATAATAATAATAATAATAATAATAATAATAATGTATTATTATTATTATTTATTATTTATTATTATTATTTTATCATTTATTTTTAATATTATTATTATTAATTATTAATTATCATTTTTTATTATTATTATTACTATTTATTATATTATTATTTATTATTATTATTATTATTATTATTCTTATTATTATTATTTTATTATTATTATTATTATTATTATTATTATTATTTTGTTATTTTATTTTTATTAATATTATATTATTATTATTATTATTATTATTATTATTATTATTTTATTTTATTATTATTATTATTATTTTTATTTTCATTATTATTATTTTTTATTATAAATATTTTAAAATTATTAATTGTTATTATTATTATTTTTTATTTTATTATTATATTATTATTATTATTATTTATTTGTTTTATTATTATTATTAAAGTAAACAAATTCTGAATTACGACGTAATTCAAAACTTTCCATCCAACTTCATATGTAATCTAGATTCCCTCACTTGACATAATTGTAATGATTGAATTATAATTACAATGCAAACCGAAACGATCGTTGTAATGTAATCTGATTTACAATTAGCTTTCCTGCAAACCAAACATGATTGGAATGTAATTGATTCTGATTTCAACCAATTACAGCGGAGCAAAGCGCCCCCAAATTGCTTAGTCAAAATATGCTTTAAAAAACCTTATCTTCAACTTAAAAGAAGTTTAATATTTTTCAGTCGAAAGGGTACAAGACTACAAGGTGGTACCACTAAATTACACCATTTCACATTTTTTTAGGACCATAAATGATTGAAAAATGTAAAATTTTCTTTCACTCCGTCAAATATTAAATGTCCAAATGTGTGACTTTTCAGTATTTATTTTACAACTTTGGCATTAAATATTTTTCTTGTGTTATATAGTATTAGATAAAAATAATACGTAGTGAAAATACATTTAAAAACCTTAATCTATTAAGTATATTTTGCGTGAATATTTGCTTAATGAAAATATTTATGGTCAAAATTTAAAAAAACTTTGAAAATTGGCCTGGACATTTAATATGAGACGGAGGGGATGACTAACTTTATGTCTAAACCTAAGTGATACCAACACATCTCATAAATCAAAGAGCTAATGGCACATAATTTATGTACAAAACCGGTACACGAAGTGACATACACACCTAACAAGTTATATAGGGAGTGATTCATGTTACACCAATGGTTCCTACTAACAAATCGCCCATATTATATTTGTAGTGGCGGATTGGACCACATCAACCTAGCCGATAAGATGGTTAGATAGATAACGAAAAAGAAGTTAAAATGACAACCATACCTATTTACAAAAAGTGTCTAGAATTGCATATGCTTATTATGGATAGGGTAAAAAAACGTACTCAACTGCATTCATAGAAGTGGATACTTTGCTTTTAAAGCTGGTTAAATGCGAAAAAAGAAATGAACCCTATCATAGTATCATGGTTAGCATTCATTGAAACTGTTGCAACTTTACAAACACCTTCATTCACCTACACGAATATTAACAAACATACAAGTATTAGCGATGGATGTAGCGGGTTATACCCTCATGTTATAGGAAAAGTGCATCTATAACATTACCTATAACGGTTATGAGTCTCGTGTACTTATAATTTTATTGGGTAAAAACTGACGTGACAAGTGGATAACCCGCCTATAACACCAACACCAATTGCAACTTGCTCTCCATAAGGTTTATTCAAACAATTGACTTAATTCATATACAAGTGAATAGACAACATTTTTTGAAATTAGATAATGAGTTAATGACACTAACGCATAAATTAAGCAGGACGGACTCACGATTTTTACGAAGAGTGTTGCACATAGTATTCTTGAAAGATCTTGCACAAATTTCTTAAATCACAAGTACTAAAATCTGAACCATAAAGAAGTTACGGGCTAAACTGAATTAGCATGAAAATATTATCGGGGGTTTACTATCGATAAAAATATACTTCATGATGCAAAATGAGGTGTGGACGCTACACTGAACTCCCACGTGGGTCCATCCCCGTATTTAAGTGAACACAAGTGTTTAATAAACGTTAAAATCATCAACTGGTCGCAATGACCTGTTCATAGTGTTGTATATTACCTCCAACAAACCTGAAATCTTAACACATAATTGATCAAATAGTTCACAAGGAAAGTCGATACCTCAAGATCACAAGATAATCTACAAAAGAAAGAAACAATATGCACAAGATATATATATCATCAAACTCCTTTTATTAATAACCAATAATGAATTACATCGAGACTAGAATAATTAATTAATTAGCATCCCCCTCACTCTATTTATAAAGATGATGGTGGGTACAATCCTTATGAAATTCGAATTTCATAATTACCTGGCTTGTCTTGCACACCAAACAATCCTAGTTTAAGTTTAATCATAACTCTATTTAACTAAGTACAAATAATCTATATACATAGACTAATTACACTTTAACCCACTAATAATTGCTAATATATCATAATAATTTCCACCTTAGTAGTATTCTTAGTCTATGCGATACTCGGTATCTTCATTCAATCTTTGAAACCTCGAACCAAGGACCACATTGTTAACCAAGCAATGTAACTTAGTAAATATCCAAATTAGCTTTCCTTAGACATCCGTCACTGTATTCGTTTCAGCAGCATTACCCTCTGCACCCTCTTTACCAGGTACTCCGATTTTCACAATGTTTGCTCCCACCTTTGCACCAAGGTGTACCTGCTCATTTACAAAATAAAAGTCGACACTTCAAGTTCATAAGATAATGCAAAGAAAGAAACAATATGCACAAGATATATACCATCGAACTCCTTTTATTAATAACCAATAACGAATTACATCAAGACAAGAATAATTAATTAACTAGCACCCCCTCACTTTATTTATAAAGATGATGGGGGGGGGGGGGTACAATCCTTATGAAATTTGAATTTCATAATTACCTTGCTTGTGTTGTACACCAAGTAATCCTAGTTTAAGTTTAACCATAACTCTATATAACTAAGTACAAATAAATCCTTATACATAGACTAATTACAATTTAACCCACTAATAATTGCTACTATATTATAACAATTTTCACCTTAGTAGTATTTTTAGTCTATGTCGATACTCAACATCTTCATTTAACGTTGAAACGTCGAACCAAGGACCACATTGCTAACCAAGTAGTGTAACTTAGTAAATATCAAGCGAAATTTCCTTAGGCGTCCTTCACTTTATTCATTTGTGACATTACCCTCTGCACCCTCTTGACCCGGTACGGTTTTCACAATGTTTCTCCCACCTTTGCACCAAGGTGTACATGCTCATTTATCAACCAACCGGTATTTGTCTTTCCTTGAGTTGTTTAACCTACAACTTTCTTTGAGCCATCTGCAGATATCGTTATTATCGTGAATAACCCGACTTCCACGATTTTTTAGTTCCTTGCAGTTCCACCTCAAACCAAATGCGCTTTTGAACATGCCTCCATAGGCTCATGTTTAACACCAAGGCCAAGTTGTTTGAACCCAACTTGTTTAGAACCTCTATGCTTTTGTACACTTTACCCATCAAACTTTTTGATGTCAAACTTAGTACGCGTACTAGCCATTCTTCTTCAAAGCTTGCTTTAACCTTGTTAAGTTGATTTAATCCTTTTGAAACCCTAATGACTCAACTTTTTTAACAAGTCTCACAAGTCGTATGCTAAACCCGCTTTCTTGAAATTTTGATCTACTTGCCTTTAGAAAACCCATAAACATTCAATATTTTCACCTTAAATCTACAAAAATTGCACTTCAAGAACACTACAACTAAATCTTGCTTGCCTTCCAAGTTATCACCAAGACTTGATCTTCAATAATTCGGCGGAGCCTTCAAACCTAATTTATCAAGTCCCTCAAAACCTACAAACCCTTGAAGCTTCTTAACCTTCAGGTGATCATCACCAAGGAACTCTAAATCGTTAACCTTTTGTAGCTTTTAAACCCCTTTGTCAAAACTCTTTGTAACAAAATCTTGATCTCAAGTAAACCCTTGGAATTGACTTTCTTGCACCTCAAGAAAACCTTGAGAGAACTAAAACATGCACCTCAAGCTTACCTTTGATCGACCTAAGCTTGGACACCTTATATCAACACAACAATAGCCAAACAATAGCAGAAAACAACGGAAAACCATATCTGTCCAACCAACCCGATAGGCTTTATCTCCTTTGGTATGCTTCGATGAAAGATCCATCAATTGAGAACCTAGATCTATGTGTCTTAAACATACAATTCGAATTTCATTATAAATCCTCACGGTTCTGAAGCCACAATGTCAAATCTACCACAAATGCGTAGAAATTGCCGAGACCAAATCACTGGTTTGTTCTTTCTCTTGTTTTTTCTCTCCCCCTGTTGTGTGATTCTTTCATCTCAAATAAGGCTTTGATACCAATTGTTGGATAAAACCTCCAACAAACCTAAAAGCTTAGCGCAAAAGTGATCAAAGAGTTCACAAGAAAAGTCGATACCTTAAGATCACAAGATAATTAACAAAAGAAATAAACAATATGCACAATATATACCTTTGAACCCCTTTCATTAATAAACAATAAAGGCTTACATTGAGAAAAGAAAATTTAATTAACTAGCATCCACCTCACATCTATTTATAGAGATGATGGTATACAATCCTTGTGGAATTCGAATTCTATATTTACCTTGATTGTCTGGCACACCAAGAAATCCTAGTTTAAGTTTAATCCTAACTCTATTTAACTAAGTATAAAAAACCCCTAATACATAGACCAATTACATTTTAACCAACTAATAATTGCTACTATATTATAACACAAAGATTTCAACAGCTCAAAGAATTTGTATCAGCTTAATACAATAAAACGTCACAACAAATTAAAAGACCAAAAAGAATAAAGGAAATATTTCTTTTATTTGAGTCTCTCTAACACTCTGTTCCCAAGTTTTTGAGATGAAAGGAAAGAAGAGAAGAGTTAAAAATGGGTAGAAAAGAAGAGGAGATGAATGAAATTTAATTTTTTATGTTATGTTACCGAATTAGGAGAGAAAAGAAGAGATAACCGATGATTTTACAATTATACCCTTTATTATATTCAAAAGTTATGTTTTATATTATATTAGTTAAGTAATTACATTTATTAAAAGCTTCCAAATATAACTTCTCTCCAAATCATCACAGTTTTGGGAAGAAATTTTTGAAGAGAAGTTTAACTAAATTTCCTCTCCTCTTCTTTTCTCTTCTCTCATAAAAAAAACTTAGGAACACGAATTTATTTTGTTTTCTTCCCACTTCTTTTCTCTTCTTTCAAAAATAAAACTCGGGAACACAGCGTAAATGAAACAAATTCATTAATTCATTCACTCTCTCCCAAAATCCCCTATTCAAATAAGACTGAAAATATGGAAGGCTTGAACATGACTAATTCATGCATTTAATTCGCTACGTACAATAGTTTGCTAGCATAATTTGAATGTGGTGATAAGTTATTGTAGAAATCATATGTAATATTGAAAAATGTGTTTATCAGATTCACTAAACAATGAAGATTACATGATATTAAATAGAAAACAAACTAACCTAACCTTAGCAACTAAATAGGCCAAACCCAATGGGTTTGCGGGCCTTTATTGTATAACTTCCCTTCTCAAACTTAAATTGTTGCAACGCTAAATATTGAGAGTTTTCAAACAAAAATAAACTAAAATTGGAAAAACAAACAACTTGGGCGTCCAAAAGTACAAAATTGGTGCTAAACGGGGTCTCAATCTTATGTATCCAAATTGTATAGTATCAAAAATACGAAATCACTTAAGTATGAAACAGACGGACCAAAGTCGATGCAAAACCAAAACCAAAACCAAATGCAGAAATCGAGCAAAGCAACACAAATATAGAGATGGACGATAGTATAACATACACAACCAAATGCAAAACAGATTCAGAAAATACAAATCAATATGTTGAACCAACCAGGAGCTACGCGAAACTAACACAAAACAGACTTAGGCGTCGATAACTATTATACCTAGAGTTGATGCCAAATAGTGACGAACCAAACCAATACAATCCACCAATAATTGTTTTTTTCTCTTTTCGTGTACAGTAGCTTCCAAACAAATTAAATCATAAGCCATCAAACAAACTTATAGTAACCAATATATGAATGTTGTAAACAATGTGAATCATAACATATCAAACTCAAAATTAGTGGTTTGACAAAAAGATACCATTTAAATACGATCAACCTTCCTCACGATATCTAAAGCAAAGAGTCATCAAAATTCAATTAACATCTCACCATCCTACTATCTTTGTGTATACCAAACAACACTTAGAAACAAGGTCAAACGGATAACCTACGACACCAAGTCGTATCAAGCGAACAAATAATTTTTTTACTCTTCTTTCTTTTGACCGGCTGCAAAGTGTAATGAAAAAACCGAACTCATGTATAACGAACCTATATCTCTGATACCATATAAAAATCAGAAGGAATACTGAAAAATATGTTTATCGTATTCATTAAACAGTAAAGATTACATGATATTAAATAAAAAAAACTAACTAATGTAAACCTAGCAATTAAAAACAGGCCAAATCAAACGAGCTTGCGAGTCTTTATTGTCTAAGAGTTATAACTTCCTACCTATTTGACCCAAGTTCGATACTTCAATTGACATATTCTTTTATTCCCAACCAAGTTCGAGATCGTCCCGGCAAGTCCATAAGTACAAAAACTGTGGATCATTTCAATGTAATAAAGTGCAACAGTAAGTATGACCAGCACCTCGTTCCTAGAGCACTCTAGACGACTGCACTAATAAACTTTTATCGATACGGATCATTAAATTCTTTACCTAACGAAATTATATTCAATAAATGTAGGTGAATAGTTGCTTATTTAAATAATCCATAACACACGTCTATATATATCATACTTAAATTTGACTAGCAACCAAGCTTTATAGTTCACACTCGATATTGAAGTACAATATCAAATCAAATATGATCATGAAGGTTTTTATTGTCCTCTTAGCGTTGCTAGTGGTACATTCACAAGCTATAGACGTAGTAAAAGTAAGGCAAATGGCAGCCAAGAACAATGTGTCTTGCCTTTACGTGTTCGGCGACTCTAGTGTCGATCCTGGTAACAACAATAACCTTAAAACAGAACAAAAGGTTAATTTCTTGCCATATGGGAAAGATTTCTACGGTGGTCGCCCTACGGGGCGGTTCACTAACGGAAGACTTGCCACTGATCTCATTGGTATGAACTATATATATGAACCTCATTGCTGATATTAATTCAAATTGTCGATTTATAGCTTTTTGAATATCAAGTGGCTAATAATTTTATTATGAAACTTAGCAAGAAGCTTACAATGCACTATATCTACTTATATACGTAGTAATTTTTAGTTCTAGGTACATGTTTTTTTTTTTTTTTAATTATAGTTTCCCATCTTTTGGCCGATCAATTCATGAGGTTGACTTGACCAGTTAAGAATTGTTTGCACTTTTAACGTTAATACTTTAGACTTCTAAAAAGTTTTGACCACCTTGCCACCTTGGTAATGTTTGAAGCATTGTTATATGTTAACTTGCTAAGTACGTATATCTTATTTATTAGCGGATGCATTGGGTCACGCCAAAATCATACCGGCGTACCTTGATCCGAATCTGACAAATGCGCAACTTCTTAATGGTGTTAGTTTCGCTTCTGGTGGTTCTGGCTATGATAATCTTACTGCTGAGATCTCAGTAAGCACTAGCTCTCAGTGTTAAGTCTAGCTTTAAAACAAAGTATGGTCATATTTTCCTTTTAACGTTATTATTTTTGCATGAAATAGAACGTGATATCATTGTCGAAACAATTGGAGTATTTTCGGGAATACAAGGCAAGACTAGCAAGACATGTGGGGAAGAAAAGAGCTCAAGAAATAGTCACAAATGGTGTGTTTTTATTAAGTATGGGTACTAATGATTTTCTACAGAATTATTATGTGGAGCCTACTCGAGCTAAGCAATTCACCATAGACAAGTATCAAGATTTCTTGATTTCTGCCATGGCCAAATACATTAAGGTAGCTTCTCCGCAACTTGTAAATAAAAACATCTATGTTAGCATTTGTTTGCATTTGTTGTATAACTTACAAAAGTATTATAACCCGCAATGTTGACCGGCCATACGATCTGCCAAAGATGATGTAATCAGAAACATTAAAGTATGATGTTTCCCAAATGCTCAACGCTAGAACATAATGGGATAAAATGGACAAACAACGTGAATGTTGTGGATACGGAGTATATCCTAACATTAAATGTTATTCATTGACATAAACAGCCTCCCAGATAATAAATTAATATAGAATACTCTCTGGACAAAACTATATATTACTTGGTATACGTCGAGTAACATCCTTATGAGTTATGTCCGCATATTGTCCTTGGAGCGGGACGTGTGAATTGCTTAATGTTATTTTAAAGGTATCAAAGTACTTAGCTTTGCTTTCTGCTAATAGATATATTGTGGTGTACATTTGTAGGAATTGCATGCCGAAGGTGCCAGGAGATTGGCAGTGGTAGGCATGGAGCCATTCGGGTGTGTGCCACTTATTAGGGTTCTTAGAGGCACAACCGGGTGTGATGATGTCTACAACAAGGTGGCTCTTACCTTTAACACAAAGATTAAATCCACCATGGCTAAACTTGGACAAACCTTACGGATTAAATATTTCTATATGGACATTTACGGCCTCATATTGGACACTGTTAATAACCCAAAAAAATATGGTAAGTTCATCAAATATATATCAATTGAAAAAAGTTTCATAATTACTACTATAAGTTACTTAGAGTCTAAAACATTTAAATAATTGCAGGTTTTGAAGAGGCGTCAAAGGGTTGTGTTGGATCGGGTTTAGAGTTTATGCAAAGCTGCAAGGGGTTGCCTACTTGTGCCAACAGAAGCAAATATGTTTATTGGGATGCTGTTCACTTCACCGAAGAAATGTACAAAATTATTTCGGAAGAAGCTCTTAAGTCTCTTGTGAAGACTTTTGCCTGATCATGCTCCAAATCCCAGCCTCTCTATATATTTATAAATATCTATGTACGTCATAAGTTATCGTTAAGTACGTAGGTTTCGTTAATCTGTTGTATGATGTGTAATGAAGATTTATTTGAACTATGTATTAAGCCTACGTGTTTGATGTGAGTGAATTGCGACTTGTTTCAAGAGTTTATGATGAATTTATCCAACAAAATTTTCTTGATTATCAATAAAGTCTTTGAAGTTTCATTTACTATATGGTTATTGCTCCAACAAAAACAATAATAATGCCCAAGCCCGGAGGAGGGTACGGAGGAAATCTAATGTAGAAAGTCATACCTTATCCTAGTTAAAGTTTATTATCGAACCATATCTATGATGAGAAATGCTACAATCACATAAAATTTACAAAAACAATCCCACACAATGAGGTGTCATGTAATCTATGATATTCTCTTTCTTACTTTTGATTTCTCTCTCATATTTTCATCCACAAATTTACTTAAACACATCATTATGTGGATTTATTTTTGTATAACTTATGTGATTATAGCATTTTTCATCTATGATTTTTGTAGTTCAAGTTGATTGTTTCATAGATTCGAACACACATTCATGTCATAAGTGGACTGTTTCAAAGAGTTAGAACATATATTTATTTCATGACTTGTTAGCAGATAATATATGATGTTTGTGTTAAATGATAGAAAACCCCGTAGGTATTTATCAATTATTTACAATGCACATCACAAAAGATAACATAGATCTTAACCTCACATTGGGCTTGGGCCATATCTATTATCTAATACTCCTTTGCAATCTGAGCGATAAAATCGCGGAAGCTCGGATTGAATGAGTAAGCTAAATAAGCATTAAAGAAAAAAAAAAAAAAAAAGGAACAAATTTCATCGTAAGTCCTTAAACTTATGCCGGATTTCATCGTTGGTCCTTAAAAAGAGGAATTATTGCTTTTTTAGTCTACGATCTCGAAAATATTACGTCGCTTGTCCAATTTTATAAGGAACGTTAGTTTCGCTCGTTATCTCGATCCTCACGTGCAGGTCACACGAGGGCTTTTTGGTCCGATCACTTTTTGGTACTTTCCTAGCTACCTCCTGACTACTTGTCATATCTATGTTCCCGCTATTATTTCTCCCTTTTTCAACAAGTGTTCACATAATTTCTTTCACAAAAATCAACTCACAACTTCTCTCAATAGCACAAAGATCAACCCCAATCTTTTTTCCCCAATTGTTGGGTCGTAATTTTTTTCTGTTTGTTCCCAAAATTGGTACTCTAAAATGGAAGATACAAGGTTCAGACTCTCAGATCAGTGATGAAGATCTGTATGCGTTTGCAAAGGAGGATTATAGTAAGTGTCGTATGTTGGTGTTGATGGTTTTAATTTTGTTCCATTTGGTGTAATTTGGTTATCATTTAAAAGATTAGGTTCTAATTATGTTTTGACTTTTTGCATAAATTCATCCTACCGTGTTTACACTAAGGATACACCATGGTGGTGAGTTTCACTTTTTTACTGGAAGGGTATACCGTGGGGTTAGGGGTGAGCATCGGTCCCGGACCGGACCGCCAAGATTGAGGACCAAATTAGCCAAAAAGCCTAGACCGAGGACCGGACCGAATGTGGTCAGTCCGGTCCGGTCCGGTCTCGGTCGGTCCGGTCCAACAAGGCCAAAATAGTCGGTTTGTGGTCCGGACCGACCGCACCGAGGACCGTATTAGCCCAAAAGCCTAGACCGAGGACCGGACCGAATGTGGTCGGTCCGGTCCGGTCCGGTCGGGTCTCGGTCGGTCCGTCGGTTGGTCCAGTCCGTTCGGGTCGTTTGCTCACCCCTACGTGGGGTAAGAAAAGTATTGTTGATATGGTCGATATTGAAACCTTTTCGATTCACGAATTAAATTATATGGTTTAGAACCTTGGTTGGACAGATAGAAAGATAATGTTTTACAACTTTCTTGAACCTAGTAAGAATTGTGACGTAGGCTTGCCTTCTTTATGTAGTGATGACGATGTACATTATTTAAGTCATTTTATAGGTGAGCATAAGGTCATTGAAGTGTACATAGAACATGTTGTGTCCAAAGTAGGAACTTACTTCAAGTCAAAGCAGAAATTGGGTGTTGTTATTAATGAAATAGATGTGGACAATGATGTTGGTGCTAGTAACCCTAGTCGTATTGGTAGTAGTACTTCTAGAAGAAATTGTTCTAAGAGGTTACTACTGGAATACGTTATACTTGAGAAGCCAGAAGTGAGTGATAAAATTAGTAGGTTTACTGAGTTACCTACTAAAGAGGAAAGGGTAAATGAAATACCTACTCAAGAGTCTAGGTTTACTTAGTGACATGTTAAAGAGTCTTATTTTCCAGCTTTAGATGCAGAACTAGATGCACTCGATGGGGGTATTTGCTAGTATTAACTTTAGTCAGTTTGGAGATAATGTTAGTCAGGAACATGAAGTTGAAGATTCTTTGAGGGTATAGGATTATGAGCTGAATGATATGGTTGTTGATGATAACGTGAGGGTCAATGAAAATGAACAAAACTCTCATCATCATGTGGATCATATGGTAGTTGATGATCATGCTAGATTAGAGAAAACTAATGATCAAGTGAATTCTAATAGTGTAGGTGTTGATTCTGTGGGTTTAGATAGAACTAATGATCAAGTAAATGATAATGTACGTGTTGATTCTGCGGGTTTAGATGGAACTAACGATCATACGAATGATAATGTATGTGGTGATTCTACTGTTTAGATGCTAGTTATGATGATGTATTTTTACCACGTGGTCCTTTTGAAAATGATGATGAGAGTTATGTTTATGATAGAGATAGTGAGGAGGATGATACTGAAAGTGAGGAGGATAATGTGGTCCTTTATGATGAGAATAACATTATACATGAACCTCATGTTGATGTACGTTTTTGTTTCGAAACCACTCCACTTGATAATGAATCACCTGATCTTTTGGAAAGTTTAGATAATCAAGTTCCAGATTCCTTGTTTGATGAAATTGGGTTAGATGTTGTTGATAACGAAGAATTTGACAGTGAAGAAGAGGATGGCCTAGATAGTTTTTTACAAAAGAAACTTAGGAAGTTAAGAAAGGACAAAGAGAAAGACGAATTTGTAGTTAAGAAGTTTGGTTTTTTTGCAGGACAGAGATTTGGTACAAGTAAGGAGATAAAAGATAGAGTTTACATGCATTTCATAGAAACTAGAAGGAAAATCAAATTAGTAAGGAATTAAAAAATTATAGTTAGGGTCAAATGTTTTGGTAACATCCCTATTTTTACCTTAATGATGATGGGCCTTTTAATGATGGGCCTTCTATGGATGGGCCTTCAAACGAATGTGCAAGTCAGTCCATAATGGACCAAGAACTAGGCCTAATTTAAAAGTTAGTTCTGCATACAAAGACAAAGGAAAGGGAATAATTAAATATGCTAGAAATGATGGTTGTCCATGGGAACTTTATTGCACTAAAGAGTTAGGTAAGAAAACTTTGATTTGCAAGACTCATAGAAGTGAGCATTTATGTCTACAGACAAAGGACATTAAAGCTTGCAACTACAAATTTCTATCAATGCAAATCATGGATGAAGTTGTTGTGGATCCAAATATTCCTACAAAAGCAGTTCAAGATGCACTTCAAAAGAAATGGGAATTAAATGTTTCTCGCATAAAGGTATTCAGAGCCAAGGCTGCAGTTGACAAACTCAGAATGGTCAATATTCTATGTTAAGAGATTATGTTCAAGAGTTGATGACCTAAAATCCTGGAATCACAGTCAAATGTCAAGTAGAAATGCCTCAAGATCATAATGCTCCTACTAGAGTCTTTCGGAGAATATATATCTATATTGGTGCTTTAAACCAAGGATTCAAAGCTAGTCGAAAGGAATTGTTGGGGTTGGATGAGGCTTTTACAAGTGGGCCATTCCCTGGGGAAATTGTTAACAGTTGTGGGGCTTAATGCTAACAATGAGATCTATCATGTTGCTTATGCCCTTGTTGAAGCTGGATACAAAGATTCTTGGGTGTGGTTTTTAAACATGTTGGGGGATGACCTAGATCTATACATAAACTCCAATTTTACATTCATGTTAGATAGAAAAAAAGGTACAATATTGTGGAAAACTAGAAGGGGGTTGAATATTTTTACCAATTAAAACTTCGTTTTAAACTATTTAGATCGACTTATGTCAATCTATTTAGATGTGTATGTTGTACGTTGATAGATAGATATGTAAGTATGTAATGTAAAGGTAAAGAGTAAGAAATACAAAACCACGACACAAGTATTTATAGTAGTTCGGCTACAAGGACACCTTACTTGCCCTACTCCACTCCCCGAGTCACCTACTCGAGAGTTCGTAATCACTACACGACACAACTCCTTAGGGCGGAGAAGCCTTCACAACTTCGCCTACTCTTTTTCCGGTACAAGGCTAGACACCGGGTTCTTCTACAAGGTAGAAACACACCTATCACAACGTCGCCTACACTTTATCCGGTACAAGGCTAGATACCGAGTTCCATTACAAAGGAGGAACTACTACCCAACACGACACAACACCTATCCCAAAGGAGATCCACTCCTTATTACAACTTCATCAAGGATATCAATATCCTTGAATACAACCAGTCTCTATTTGTACATCAATACACCATATTGATTGTACACCCTTGGCATCCTTCACTAATGCCTTTGACTTGACCCTCTTGGCATCCTTCACTAATGCCTTTGACACGGACGTTCGGCACCTTTCACTAATGCCTTCGTCTTGACTCTCTTGGCATCCTTCACTAATGCCTTTGACACGGACGTTCAGCACCTTTCACTAATGCCTTCGTCTTGACTCTCTTGGCATACTTCACTAATGCCTTTGACATGGACGTTAAGCACCTTTCACTAATGCCTTCGTCTTGACTCTTTCGGCATCCTTCACTAATGCCTTTGACACAACACTTCTAGGGAGGAAGAAAGAACTATCAACAAGACAACCTCAGTAGTCTTGATGATGACGAAGCATGGCAACTCATGGACTTGAGCTTGCTCGACTTCAAGAGGTGGTGATCTCGCCTTTAAGAGGAACCTAGAGAATCACACAAAAACAAACACAAACTACATAGAGAGATCCTTTGGATCTGAGGTTAGAAGGTTTACAATACTAGGTGAAAGTATGTGTAGGAGTGGCAACCCAAAATGAAGAAATGGCTCACTATTTATAGAAGAAAATAAGCTACTATTCCACGAATCCCACGGATCCCTTACTTGAGGGATCCGTCCAGTGTAAACTGGGGGAACCGTCGGATGCTCCTCTTTGCCCATGGGTTTTGGGTCATGGGTCATGGGTATCCAAGTATATACAATGTATCTAGTAGGTGCAATGCATTTAGTCCATGGGTCATGGGTTAAATCCATGGGTCATGGATAATACCCATTTATGATTTATGCATGATGTCATGCAATGGGTTATGGGTTATGCTCCATGGGTATGGGTCATGGACTTTGGGTTAAACCCAACTACATTCAATGTGTTTGATCAATGGGTCAAATACTTAAACTTCTACCAATTATATTACCTATTATAATACATACTAGTTATGTATATATCTACCGAATATATAAACACTAGTTGTTGTACATATGTATTACTAAATCATGAAAACACTATTACTTGTTTGGTGTTTTATGTGAAAATGTAAGTGTGTTAGTAAACTATTGGCTCAAACCATTTACGTATTTTATTTGTTTCGTTAAAATGATTTTACGTTTGTTATCGACAAAACATTAAAAGATCGTAAAATATGAATAAACGTTTTTACAAATATACTTTAACTTTTTTTGTTAGTTTTTAGTATTTTATCAGTCTTTTAATTTTTCTAATTAGATTATTCTTTATTGTTATAGGGTATCATTAAAGCAATGAATGAAGTAAATCCAAGTGCAGAACATAGATATTGCTTAAGGCATATCCATGAAACATGAAGAAGCAATGGAATGGAATTGCTTAAAAAACTGCTATGAAGATGTGCTACAGCTACAACAGTGCTTGGATATGAAGTTGCAATGAAATTACTTAAGGAATTATCTGTTGCTGCACATGAATGGTTATCAAAGATTCCACAAGAACATTGGTCCAGAGCGTACTTTTTAGGTAAGTTGTAATAGCTTCTGTGAATGAATAATCATGATGCATTCAATTAATTCCTTAGTATATAATATATTATTTATGTACGTAAGAATAGCTCATTCAGATGTTTTGGTAAATAATATGTGTGAAGTGTTGAATGGTAAGCTTGTCAATGGTAATGATACACCAATTATCACTCTGTTAGAGTTCATCAGGGAGTATTGCATGAAAATGATTGTGAATGTTTAGAAAAATATTGACAAATGGCCTGGTCCTCTAACCCCTACTCCAAAAACTATTATGACAAAAATCAAAGAAGATGTGAGTAATTATAATGTTCAGTGGAATGGGGAACAAAAGTACCAGGTTACTGGTTGTTTTGCGGAACAATGTGTGGTTGATGTTGATAGAAGAACATGTAATTGTAGGAGATTGGAGATTGCAGGGATCCCCCTAACCTCTTAAATACCTCCACTTGATAGGTGATCATTTGGTCAGTTTGCACACGAAGAGTGGTTGTACTATGGCCAATTCCTCCCATACTTCGTAATCTATCAGACTGGGGTCAGTTGGTCATATCTCCCAGACCTTTAGATACTACCAAGCTTATAATACTACCAAGGCTAGCGATCTATGAAAAGACTAGCAAATGTCTATAAAGAATTATAGAGAATAACAATAACATAAATGTAAACTTCAATTAATAAGATGAATTCATAATATAAGACCTAGAAAAATATAAAAAGAATTCAAACTCGAATACAATGGAAATAGTAGACGAGGACTTCGTTATTCAGTGCTCCTAAACCATGCTTCTTCTTCTGTGTTTTGATCTCCCCAAACCCTAGAAGGTTTGGGAAAGGAGAGATGCCTAAAACTGGTGAAACCATCGGCTATTTATAGGCTTCGAACTAGTTACGGCTTAACGTTATTAGGTAGTTACGTCGTAACCTCTTCAATCATTTGTGCTTATCCATGGCTACGGCGTAACCTTAGATGGTGTTACGCCGTAGCTTCCATAAATCATGTGTATTTCATTATTACGGCGTAGCCTGAGTTGAGGGTTACGCCGTAGTCTTTGTCAATTAGGTGCGTATCCGATAATACGGCGTAACCTTAGCTGGGGTTACGCCGTAGCTTATGTAAATCATGAGCATTTCATCAATACGGCGTAACTTGAACAGAGGGTTACGACGTAGTCTTCATAATCTTTAGTTACGTCGTAGCTTCATCACTTAGTTACGGCGTAGTTAAGAGACAATTAATCCATAGGGCTTAAAAACATCCAGTTGCAGCTTCCTTATATCGAATAGGTCCTGAAATGAAATAATAAGGAATAAGAATGTTTTCACAAGTATTTTACTCAAAATGTGATGATAAAGGGGGGAATTAACGCTTAGAAAATCAGAAAAATTTGATGTTATCAAATATCCCCCACTTAAACTCTACTTGCCCTCAAGTAGACCAATTTAGACTGCAAAAGATACATCCTCAATGAATGTGCAGTTATAATTTCCATGCTAGAATATTAATAAAAGCCGAACACCTCACGAAATGGGAACGAAAACACTCTCACTCTCATCCTAATCTAAGTGTTAATTTCGGGGTGATCACTCAATTGCACGGACATAGTAAGTATTCTATCATAAGCTTAGCAATTACACACAACTCCACCACTAGAGCTAAGGTTAAGACAAATTTTAGAAAGCAATGTTGGGTTGTAGTGTTTCAAAGACTAAGGGGTGGTGTCATTACTAACGTGTCACTGCGAAGTGGACAAAATCAATGATACATGACCAAATCCATGGCCAAAACATCAAGGATTGTTCGCTGCATCACCTAGACCCGCTTCACGACAAAAAGGGTAAGGTAATGCATGGGATATTTTAATTGGTGAAAAGAAAAAAAAATAAAACAAATAGTCATAGCTTAAAACCGAGTTGCCATCGCCCCACCGATAATTCAAGGTTCATCTTCATATGATTAGTATATGTTACTGGAATCCCCCATTATTTGAACTATTCTTCCAACCTTCGAATGTGATCGAGAAGATTATTCTCAATGCCAATTTCTTCACATAGTGCTTATAATTCTTCGCACTGTTAACACAGATAACAATAATTATTTTATTTTATTTATTATTATTTTTAACTTCAATGCTTCCCCCTACTTGAACTGAGCATAAGGTGATAACTTGGGGGTCTTTGACGATCTTTAGTGAGATGTAGTAAGGCACGCCTCTCGAAACTTTATTTTGAACCTCAAACTAGGGCGAACAATGACTTCAAGGTAAAAAGGTAAGACTACACGGTAGGCTAAGGTGTAAGGGTGTAGCAAAAATAAGGGTTAGAAAATGAAACGATAGGCTCAAAAAGGGTGTAACTAGGGGTATCTTGCACTAAAGGTGAGTGCAACAAAAAGGGTTAACATGGAGGTCGAAAAGCCAATGTGACTAATCGATAAACGCACACAAGTGAACACATATGGGCTATTTGGGTTTAATCCTAAAACATTTACTTTTTTCAAATCGCCTTTTCCAAATGTACCAAGCTAACTTGATACATTACTCGTCTATGGTCTCGAAGTGATGTAAAAGCCAAGTTATAAAGTTTACAATACTATCGGCACACTCAATATATGGTAGATTTGGGTAAAATGGGGAAACGGAAAGGCTAAATCTCACAATGGCAATAAGGGTTATAGTGTGCTCGGCTTTATGTGATTCTAGATTGGTTAAAAATATGACAAAAATTTTCAAATAAGCTTAAAATTTTGAAACCAACTAGAAAATTAGGGCAAGTAAGCTAATTAATCATACACTTTATTTCTATTCCTATCCCCCCACTTGAAGTGTAAAAAGTCCCATTCGTACGAAGAAAAAAGAAAAATAAAATAGAAATGAAAAATAATCAAGAAAGAAATAAACTCCCCTCTCGAATGCTTGCCCAAGATGTCTCACTAAAGTTTGAAGGTGGGTCATGGGGTGGCTAATGCGTAACTTTTCTGGGGACTACGCCTTAACTATTGTGTTGCCTCAAAATTTTCCTACTGTAGCAGGGGTTACGTCGTAACTGATCCAAAGTTTACGCCGTAACTGCGTCACATAACCAAAAACCTGCATAGAATACATGGAAAATTTTGTACTCGACGGGTACAATAGATGATAGATCATACAAATATCCAAATATTTTAGTTATTACAGACATAAGTATCAAATTGTTTAAAATTGTTTCAAATTGTTTCATCAAACAGGGAAATCAATCGTCCCTGGGAAGATCATGATCCATGGAGTGGAATTGGGTGGTATCGAACGTGGTGCTTGTAGTGCTGCCAGGAGTGGGCTCGGCTTGCATGAATGCCACTCCTCCGTGGACGCCAATGTCGGGGATGTCGGGCTGGTACACATACTCCGGACCTTGCCATCTAGGGTGGCTCAAATGCATGTTCTGAAGAATTTGGCTAGTCCGATCCGCACTCCAATGAAAGAATTCCTGTTAGAGCTGCTGCATTTTATCCATGGTACCTGCAATACCCTCAAACTAGTTACTAAGACCATAAAGACCCACTTCGAGGCTTTCAATCTCCTCGTTGAAATGGGTCGTCATTCCCTCGATCCTCTCGTCAATGATCTGTAACCTTTCCCCCACATTCACGTGTGCCCTTCTTCGTCCCCTAGGCACCTGCTCCTCAATGTCCTCTTCGGCTTCACCACCAGCACCACTACCTTCCCCGACTTCCCTCCTCGGGGCTGTCCTAGCCAGCTCAATCACTCCATATATGTCCTGGGTGCAAATCCCGAACTCAACTAGCTTACTCAATCCAATCAAGCTAGTCTCCCTACCACGGGACACCCGAGCCAAAGCTGCATCGGTCATAAGATCATAACTTCTAGCCAACCTCCCAATGAAATGAGCCCCCTGCATAGGACTCCTAGATGAAAACCCCTTAGCACCAGCACCCATAAACCTCGCCAAATAGTAGGGAACATCAATGTTGTTCCCCCTTCCATGCCCTGCATGAGGTATAGATCATCCATAGTCATTTTTTATTTGGCAGAGTGTCTTGCTCAGATAGAGCAAGCAAGTAGGCGGTACACCAATCGACGAATGGGGTCCCTCACCATCACGTAGGATGGTGGCTGCTTTGAATCGTAACCATCCATGATAGCAATCTGGTTGAAATAGGCTGCAATGTCTTGAATTTCATCCCTTCTCCTCCAACAAGTGTTATAAAACCGACGAAAAGCTTCTGATTCCATCTCCTCTTCAGTGTACAAACCCATCCTCACAGTAAATTGCCTAAGAGTCAAACTTCTTCTCTCGCCTCCAAGTTGGAAAAACATCGACTCCTCATCATCCTCCACAATATCAGTACGAAACTCAACACTAGCAAGGAATTCCCGGACATATTTTCCGAATGACCGGCTCCGTGATCCTAAAAAGCCTCAACCACGCATTGCATGTGAACTCCCCTGCATTACACGTGAACTTAATTTTGCAAAACCTCTTCAACTTCCTACTAGCTTTCCCCGTTTGCCAAACTATCAAATGCATCAAAATCAAGCGCTTCCGGTTGACTGATATCCTTCCTCCTTAATTTCTCGAGCTCATCAAGGCATAATTGCCTAATTCCGCATCATCGTATGCGAAACCTAAACCATTGAGCGGGGTTGTTTACACATGAAAATAAGACATATAACAGTAAGTGCAGATCTTACTGATGTAAAGCTACCGCGTAACCATAATAAGAGTTACGCCGTAATTAGATAATTTCAGAGGTTACGGCGTAGCTTAACGAAATTGTTTCGCCCTAATCATAGATTTCAATAGTTGCGACGTAACTTACCCCCAGTTACGTCGTAACTTTCCCCCAGTTACGCCGTAACTTTCCCCCAGTTACGCCGTAACTTTCCCCAGAAACTCAGCACCTTAGATGGTCAATTTTTAAGCAAATAGATTACGCCGGAACAATCAATTTTTTCAAGTGGTAAAAAGTTTTTATAGATTTTTAACTTATTAGTGCTGAGGGACCGCGCCTAACCCTACTAGGTTTGTGTTTGACCCGAAACCCTATTTAAATAAAGTCAAAACACCCAAATCGACCTATAGTGAAAGGACACGAATCAAAATATCATGGGGAAATCATTATAATCATCAATTAATCAAACCAATAGCAATAATTTACTCAAATAGGCAAGATCCCAAAAATATTAAAATATAAACCCTAATTGAATAATCGACATAAATTAATTAAAAAGAGTAGTAATAGATCTTACCAGCCATGGTGAATGATGAGAAGAAGAGATCTTGATGGAAGAGGTTTTGGGAAAAAATTTACTGTTTTGGTAGGCGGTGAAAGTTTTTGTGTAAAACCTATTTTTTACTCCGTATAAGGTTTTATACCGCCAGGAGGTTACGGCGTAATTCCATAAATAGTTACGCCGTAACTAATATTTTCAGAATATTAAATGTTTGTGAAGGGGTTACGTCGTAATCCTAATAAGGATTACGCCGTAATTAAATTTTTAATTTTAATTAAAGATTTAATTTTTATAAATCTGATTGTATAGTGGTTACGTCGTAACTCTAAAAAGAAGTTACGTCGTAACTAAATAATCAAAAGATTTTATATATAATAATTTTTAATTAATTGTAATATGGTTATGTCGTAACTCATGAAAGGGGTTACGGCGTAACTAATAGCATCAGAGGATAAATTTTGTATAATTGTAATAGGAGAGATTGAGAAACGTACCTTATGGAAGTGCTCAAATCTCTTAATAAGGTGAATATGATATACCTTAGATCTTCCATTAACTGCTCCCCGGCAGCGGCGCCAAAAAGCTGATGTGCTATTTCATCATGCTTTTAATATTTATAAAACTTAGATAACTTAGGATAGATACATACTAACGGACAGAGAACCCGATCAGATGTAGTAAAGCCTTAGGTAAATCCGAGTATCGTCCCAAGAGAGCTGTGACCTTTAAAGAACTAAGATGATAAGATAATATATTGGTATGACAAGGTTGTTATAATTCATCGATATGCTATTATTCTACTCACACAGACACCAGAAAATTAGGGTAAAGAGATAGATAAACGAAGCTTAACGAAGAATACAAATATGAATTGATTTTCGATATGAAAGTTCAATATAGTGGTTAATTATCACCAGACTCCTTTGGTCGATTCATCATGACCTATGGTTCTTAGATTCCTCACCAAGATGAACAGGTCACCCGGGATCATTCGGCAACCTAATAGGAGTCATTAAGCACCAAATCTACTAGATCTAGACGGTGGGAACCCGACCGTTTGGAACTTAGATTCCCCCTAACCTCTTAAATACCTCCACTTGATAGGTGATCATTTGGTCAGTTCGCACACGAAGAGTGGTTGTACTATGGCCAATTCCTCCCATACTTTGCAATCTATCAGACTGGGGTCAGTTGGTCATATCTCCCAGCCCTTTAGATACTACCAAGCTTATAATACTACCAAGACTAGCGATCTATGAAAAGACTAGCAAATGTATATAAAGAATTATAGAGAATAACAATAACATAAATGTAAACTTCAATTAATAAGATGAATTCATAATATAAGACCTAGAAAAATATAAAAAGAATTCAAACTCGAATACAATGGAAATAGTAGACGAGGACTTCGTTATTCAGTGCTCCTAAACCATGCTTCTTCTTCTGTGTTTTGATCTCCCCAAACCCTAGAAGGTTTGGGAAAGGAGAGATGCCTAAAACTGGTGAAACCATCGGCTATTTATAGGCTTCGAACTAGTTACAGCGTAACCTTATTAGGTAGTTACGTCGTAACCTCTTCAATAATTTTTTCTTATCCATGCCTACGGCGTAACCTTAGATGGTGTTACGCGTTACGCCGTAGCCTCCATAAATCATGTGTATTTCATTATTACAGCGTAGCCTGAGTTGAGGGTTACGCCATAGTCTTTGTCAATTAGGTGCGTATCCGATAATACGGCGTAACCTTAGCTGGGGTTACGTCGTAGCTTATGTAAATCATGAGCATTTCATCAATACGGCGTAACCTGAGCTGAGGGTTACGCCGTAGTCTTCATAATCTTTAGTTACGTCATAGCTTCATCACTTAGTTACGCCGTAGTTAAGAGACAATCAATCCATAGGGCTTAAAAACGTCCAGTTGCAGCTTCCTTATATCGAATAGGTCCTGAAATGAAATAATTAGGAATAAGGATGTTTTCACAAGTATTTTACTCAAAATGTGATGATAAAGGGAGGAATTAACGCTTAGAAAATCAGGAAAATTTGATGTTATCAGCATGCAGTTGCTGCAAACTGGAATATGACTGTCAATGGCCATCCTGTTCAAATACTAAAGGCATGGACTGATAAGTGTTATTGGTTAGAAACATGGAAAGAAGTTTATAGTTTTAAGATACAACCAATTAATGGTAAGGCCTATTGGAATAAATCTCCATGTCTTACAACACTAACTTATCCACATTATCACCCTTAATTAGGTGGGCCTATGAAAAAGAGAGTCAGAGAAGAAATGAAGGACACACCATGTGTTAGAAATGGGAAGCTGAGTAAGAAAGGGAGAAATATAAAATGTTCTTCTTGTGGAAACGTGGGTCACAATAAGCATTCATGTAAGAGTCAAGGTTGTGAAACAAACAAAGGAAAAGGGAAACATATTGATGGTTCTGGTGGTGTATATGCTAATTCAAGACCCCGAAAGAGAGTCAGGTTTTGTTTGGATGACTAAATTGAAGGTTCAACATCTGCAAGAGACAAACAAGTTAAGAAACTGCTTAGTTTACTATTTTGTAGTTTTTCATTTGTTGTTACCAATTTTTATGAATGTTAATAATGCAGATGGAAGACACACTGGTGGAAATGACAGTCATCATGCTGCAAATCAAAGTGGTCAAAGCTCAGTGATTGGTGGTGCAACCCATATTGACTCAGGTTCATCTGCTGGTGCAATACAAAATGAAAGTCTTCCTGGTGCAACTCCAAGTAGTCAAAGCTCAGTGGTTTGGTGTTGCATCTGCAATTCAAAGTGGAATTACTAGTGGAAGTAGAAGCACTTCACCAAAATAGAGCAGAACTGTAATAAGGAATGAAAGACTTAGATCTAGTGGAAGTCAGGTGTCTAGTTCACCAAAGCAGTCTAATGCTCATGGGTCACCCAAATGGAGCAGATCTATGATCAAGAGTAAAAGAGTTGGAGCTGGTTCACCAAAAAAGACTTGAGTAGGATTAGATTGGTGTTTGAAACTTATGTGAGATGATGTTTGAACATGTTTAAGACTTTTTTTTTATTTTTGTATGTGGATGTTAAACTTTGCTAACTATGGCAGCCAATTGCAATTTTCAAGTCATTGCAACTTGTTGCATTGACAATATGCAATTAAAGGCTTTTATGATTAACATTATACTTGTTTAGGTCATTTTATTTGTGTCAATTACTTGCATCTACATTATGTGTATGGAATATATAAATTTTATCACTTTAGTATGTCAAAGAAGGTCAAACTTAATCCTGTGACCAAATTGTCAAGTACAACTATTTTAAGCAAAACAAAGTCAACATGCTTTAAAAGTACCATTAAGTTGGCTTTTAGTATGCAAAAACCTATGTTTTTCAGTTTAGTATGCCAAAAAAAATCAAAATTAACCTACTGACCAAATGGTCAACTACAAATTTTTAACCAAAAAAAAGTCAACATCAGTCCTCACAGTTTCCCTATCCCACTGCCAAAAAGAAGACAGCTAGCTACCAGTAAGAGCATTTCTCTCAAACAAGAAACCGTAGAGGAACTAGCAATCTAGATATATTCTATTATGTTGCCTTTTAGTATGCAAACTTAACCCACTGGGATACTGGTCAACTACTTATGTTTACCCAAATCGCAGTCAACAACTAAAATAACGTTTCATCAACACATAAAGCAATAACAATCACAACTGAAGCAATGCTAGTATTAAACTAATATTTCATAACCACAAAACAATTACGCCAGTGATTAAATACATCAGATTAACAAAAAAAATCAAAACCCATCACCTAATCTCTTCCCCACTGCTAACTTATATTGCTTCACTTGAAAAAAAACATGAAAAATACAAAAAAAAACCTAACGTAAGATAAATGATTTCTTCATTTTAGCAGCTTCAAGTCTTGCTTCCTTTAGTGTAGCTTAGATAGCATTCCTTGACCTTAAAAGATCAAGGATGATAGATACTGATCTTGAACACATTGGCGGATCGTGCTAGTCAATAAAGTCACAATCAGATCCCGGATTTGGACAACCGTAGAACCTACGTCATGGATTTCGATTTGTCCATGATGTGCGGAGTACTGCAGTTTTTCCACACCAACACGCCACCATTTTGTTTCTTAAGTTTTTGGAGAAGAAATAACTAAAGTTGAATAGAGAGAGGGAGTGATGGAAATAATTAAGTAGGAAGATTGTGGAATACGCTTGCATGCAATTGAGATATGTACAAAATTTATCGGGATATGTAAAAGCAATGTACACGTGTTCGGACAGGTTCAAAGTGAACAATAAGCTGACAAAACTAGACGATTTGAAAATTAAGTACCAAAAAGTGATTGGACCAAAAAGCCCTCGTGTGACCTGGACGTGAGGACCGGAATAACGAGCGAAACTAACGGTCGTTAGAAAATTGAACCAGCGGCATAATATTTTTTAGATCGTGGACTAAAAAAGCAATAATTCCCGTTTTTGGATGTCGTATGAAATCTGACATAAGTTTAAGGACCAACGGTGAAATTTGTTAAAAAAAATAATAATGAAGAAATCTAACAGCAAACGAAGCAATTCTTCAAGCAGCAATAAAGCAAATAAAAGTATTGGCAAAATCAAATAGCAAACTTGTTGATGAAGACATCTGACAACAAACGGATACAAATCTTCATACAACAACAAAAGCAAAATAAAGCAACACCAACGGTATCTTTAAACCTTTTTTTTCCTGTTTCTTTTTTCAATGATGACAAAGCGAATGCATAAAGCAATAACCTATTACATGGGAGGTAATGCTAAGGTTTGGGTTTGCACTATATTGCATGGAAAAAATGTAAAAGAAAAATATTGCATGGATGTTTTGGGACATGCGAATTGGATAAATGGAAAGTAAAAGAATTGTGTTGGGGATGTTTATTGAGTAGGTGATGTTCATTATTTGGAAATTTTCTGCCTAAGAATTTTGCTACGGCATATTTAATGAAATTTTAGGGTTAGGGTTTGAAGGGGTGGCAAAGAGGAGGTGGCTGGAGCCACCTAAGTCTGAGGATCAGACCCGCTCCAGTATTATGTTAAATGATGAAAACCTGTCGGCAGGGACGGACCTACATTGATGTCGGATGTTGCACATGCTATACCCGTTTTTTGGTCAAGAATAATTTTTTTCAAAAACTGTTCTTTTTGTATGTGCAACCCCGATATATATTTTACAACTTTCGGTTTTTTGGTATAACTTTACTTAGCCTAACAATTATTTTGTGTAACCCTGTCGAAAATCATGAGTCCGCCTTTGCCTGTAGATGTTATGTTTATTCATTAACTATTTATAGTGCATATTACACAAAATAACCTGGACTCTAACCCCCATTAGGCGTGAGCCATATCTATCATCTAATAGTCTCTACGTATGACTAGGGGTGTTCATCGGTTCAGTTTTCGGGTTTGTGGGTTGTATGGTTCAGGTTTATCTGTTTGAAAATTTTTAAAGTCAAAACCAACACCAAACCAAACCAATTATAGAACGGATAAAACCAAATCATACACTAAATTAGAATTCGATTTGGTTTCGGTTAAAACCAAGAAAACCAAATTCAAGTAAATATAAAAATATAATCTAAAAATCATTATAAAAACCTAAAAGTTCAGATAAAATTAACAAATTATAAGGTCTCATAAGGTGCTCAATTAAAATTAACAAAACTAGAGTTTAAAGAGACCAAAAGGTTTCACAACTTAAAAGAAGTAAATGAAAGCGAAATAAGGTAAAATTTTCTTCAACAAACGTATTCAGAAGTCTTATTAAATATTCCATCTTCAAGCATCCAAAACTAGTTAAATATCACGATTGTTATTTATGATGATAAGATGGAAACTATATATATATACTAGCTTAGAGACCCATTGACACCGGGTTATTTTTTAAAGAAATAGATAAATGTGATGACAATAAAAGTAATAACGAAAATTTGTTAAATTTAAAATATGTGTGAGTCACAATCGATTTACAACCATCGCGTTGCCAATCTAAAATAGATTGACTCGAACATAAAATGATGTGTGATTTTAATGATCAATTGAGTTGCTAACAAACCTTGTAACATTAAAAATAATGAACCATAGTATAATATAACGTGATTACACCAATGATACCTACATGATACAACATGAACCTTGTTCAAAGACCTTCAATTACTTCTTTATAAACGACATTTGTTGTGGTTTTGGAGAGATTACCATCTTGATCACAAACGACAACCTTCAAACCCTGCTTGCTTTTTACTCTTGATACGGCAACGTACAGTTGTCCATGTGTGAACACAGGACGGGGCAAGTAAAAACCAACTTTAGAAAGCGATTGCCCTTGGCTTTTGTTGATTGTCATGGCAAAAGATACTGATATCGGATATTGTTTCCTGACAATCTTAAGAGGCAAACGCTTATCTGACGGAGTAATCCTCAACCTTGGAATAATTACCTTTTTTCCGAAGTTGGTTCCGTTAATGATCTAGGCTGAATAGAGGTTCTTGTTAATTTAAGTACTTGAAGTCTTGTACCATTACATAAACCATTTGATTGGTCTATGTTTCTTAACAACATAATCGGCACTCCGACTTTTAAAGCAAGCATGTGGTTTGGAACACCTGAGAACTTCAATCCATTTATAAATTCAGGCGAGAAAATAGACTGATCTATGATAGCACCGCGTTCACTTTTATCCACGTTGTCACAACTTAAGTAGACCATTTCTTCTCCTGGAAATTTGGCCAACAAATGTTCATTTATAGTGTCGACTAACTCAATTGTGGGTGCCAAAATCGCCTTTTCTTGGAAGTAGGCCGGATCATGTATGTTATCCAACATGTTCCATTAATATATGAAGGAAACAATGAGATAATGCGTGAATTATTCGATAATTAATTGAGTTTGTAGCAAATAAAATAATAAACGTCCATGTGTTGTCGTCTCCAAATTTGACGGTCTTGAATAGCAAATGATGTATGTGAGCGCTAATCAATTTAATAGCAAATGTTCATCTCGTGAACACCTAATAGTCCATAGAAAATGTAAGTAAAGTAGGTTGTGATACATAACCTATTATAATTTAAAATATGATAAAAAAAAACATGTGATCTGTACCTCTTGAACCTTGTTCATAGACTTTAAAGTACTTCTTTGTAGTTGGTTTGTGCAGTAGTTTTAGAGATATTACCATCTTGATCACAAACAACAACCTTCAAACATCTTTTGCTTTTAACTCTTGAAACAACAACGTAGATTTCAGTTGTGTTCTGTATTACACGGATCAAATCAAAAGCTGTAACTAAATGGGAACAGGTTAAGCGTTGTCCAAAGTCTACTTTTAAGAGTATACAGCCTTTTTAATGCTTAAACTGGTAGATTTAGGTATACGCTATATTTTTAAATAATTAATAAATTAGTTAGTCATAAAAAAGCTAAGATATAACGACTAAAAAATTGTTTGCTGAAACAAAAGCTAAGATATATGGGTGCATCCAAAAAGTTGACAACTTCGTAAAAAAATAACTATGACCATAGAGATCCGGAAGTTGCTTACTCATATTTTTCTTAACATATAATTTCTTTAAAAATCTCTGTCTATCTGCCATTAAGCATGCTCTCATTACTCTAAATCCAAAATGGCATACTTCATAGAAGTAAACGGCTAAATGTGAAATGTAGCTTTCATTTTCACATATATTGGCATCCCAACTATGTTTAATAAAAGTGAATGGTACATGAAATTAGGAAAATGAGCGTAAACTTAACATGCTTGCATACCTAATGTATATTTCAAAACCACACTCTTCACATGTGTAAACAACAACCTTCATCAATGGTTTTACATCCGAACATCGAGTCACAATACCACATATCCTAATTTTGAAAACCTACATCTTATCCTTGATTTTGTGAATTTCAAATGTCGACGCCTTTTGCTTACACAACAACATTTTGTCGAGCGGTTGATCAGCAACAAATGTTTGACACGTGCATTGACAAAAACACTATAAAACCATATCATATATTTAGATTCTTATTAATCTTTTTAGAAGTACAACTCTTTCGTGTCTTTGAAATAGATATGCTCCAATATTAAACTATGCATAGAATAAAATTCTTAGCTTAAAGGATAAGATTACAAACTATCTTGTAGTCTTTTGTGTTTTCAAACTATCAACCCAAATTTCTTTCTTGTTACACCAAAAGTTGTAGATGATGGGTCGGTTCAAGAATACAACATCTTTGAAGGTTAAATATAGCATATATCTTTCATTCTAGCTAAAAAAAATAGACTTTTTTCACTCTTTGGCCATTCTTTATTCTCAACCACCAATTTATGAAAAAACTACTACCTTCGTCTCAGGATAAAACTGGTTCAACTTTAACCTTAACAATTTTTTTTGTTATATAATAATTGATGCAAAATATATGAATAGATTAGGCTTTAAATATACTTTCATTAGTATAAATTTTTATCAAGTATTATATAATATACAAAAAAATATTTAAGATAAAAGTTAGCAAAAAACGATTACAAAAAGTCAAACTAAACATTTATTTTGAGGCGGATAAAGTATTATTTATAATTAACGTATTATTTTTAGTGAAGTTTCAACACAACAAACATACCATCACTTTAAAAAATGAGTAAAGATATTCATTAACATGAGGAAACGACACATTAGTCACGACTCTTGGGCCACATAAAGGGTGTCACATATCCTTGTGGCGCTGGGATATGGCAATGTAGCTTCTCATCATCAGATGTCTTGTCCTGTAATTCATATTTTTAAATTTTGTTATTAGTGTGGATCACTTAGTCGTATACATACTCCTAAACAGGCATTTAACCCATCTAACTATTCTTCATTATCACTTGTACAACTACACTTTCTGATGTCCTTGCACTATGTATAGACTTGCCCTGAACTCGGCTAACCAAAAACAAAATAATATGTAGAAAATGGTGAAAGAAAGTTTTGAAATTTAAAGAGACAAACAAAGATTTAGAAAATATGTCATGACTTCTTAAGTAATTTTTCAGGAACTTGAAAAGAGTTTCTGCTCAAAGGCAATCACTTGTTTTTAAAATATTGGTGGTCTTTTTTCCAGCCTTTACGTATTTCCAACCCAGATTATATTTATCCTTTTGTGTGCTACACTTGAAGGCAACTGCTGGCAACTCCTCTCTAAGATACTTTAGCCATTTTTTCTGTAGCTTCACGAAGAACCAAATCTAAAATCCAAGTTCAAACACAAATATAAGTAACTGAAACAACATAAGTGATTATGAATTCTTGAGCATTATAAACTTATAACCAAATAATAAGTTGTGATATATTGAACACATGGAGCGATCCTGGTACTAAATATCAATAATAGCACGATTCAAGTATAACTCCTCATGACTTACATTTCCAACTCTAAATATACTAATTCAATTCTGCGAACTTATATCTATTATGTGACTTACATTTTCGATGTTTTAATCAGCATGTAAATAGATGTATATGAGGAATAATTAATGGACTCAATCAAGAAACTGACCTTTAAAGTGATATTTTTAAGCCTTCAATTCATCATGTTCACCTTCCTTAGAGTGTTTTTACGAGGAACGGGACGTGATGATTGTCTTCCAGGTGGCACATAGAGTGGCACTACAGGTGGTTGTAGAAGTTTTTCCTCCAACTCAGCACCTTCGAACTCTTCAAGTCCAGCTTCCAACTCATCCTGCATTATTACAATTACATAATAAAGAAAATCCAACATCAAGAGAACTAAATAGTTAATTTGATGAATGTTCAAGTGAGAATACAAAACCAAACCAAAGAGACATTCACTGAATAACCGTGACACAAATAACTATTATGTTCAGTTATGATGACTATTATAATTTCATTAAAGACTATTATAACATTAAAGTTATAATTAGCTGAATATTCATGCATATAATTGGCTAAACATTCAATTTATAATGACCACTATAACTTCACTGAAGATTAAATCTTAAAAACATACCTCAGTGTAAACAAAAATAGCATCACCCGTCATAATGTTCTTTTAATAAAGGGCTTAAAATGAAGTTCAAGCTAACTTGTCGTGCACATTCCCTCACATGAAGTATACAATTCCATAGCATAGCTACAGAAGAAATGGATCAAAGAGACCATTTATCAGTGGTTTTACTGAATTTGTCACTGGTTAATCTTATTTCCCATCTCTCCTAAAAAGTCAAAAGAAACAGATCATCTAATTATGTTAAACTCAACAGAACATTGTACGGATTTACCAATTCATAAAGAATTATAAAGGTTTCAAAGTTGGTAATCACTATTGATTCAGGAAGGAATGCCACAATTACCATCTCCATCATTTTCTCGTTTCAACATTTTTGAAACCGGAAGTGGCCATACACATTATGACCTCTTTACCAGTGGTAAATAACTTACAAATTGTAAACAAAACATTTCCTCCTTAGTGGACATTACGGCTAATTAACCCCTCAAAAATGGTGTAAAGGTCCTTGTTTTCTGGGCCAAAGATATCATCTGCCTTCTGTAAAGTATACTGTGAGACCAGAAAATGAAGAAAAGTGAACGACTGGAGGGCAAGTCGGGTGAAAGAATACAGGAAAGTTATGTATACATACCTCCTTTGTTTGCTTGTGGGAGTTTAGTTCCTTCACATTTGTTAAAAAAGCACTAAACTGCTCATATGACAATCTACCACTGATATATGTAATGCAACACAAGTAAGAAGTAAGAACAACTTGAATGGCCGAAATGGGCTCATTTTAGCTTGAAGATTAGTAAAAAAGAAGGAAATTTTACAACCAGTTACCGGCGTCACAATAGTAATTTCAATGAAACAGAGGTAGTAACTGGGAAGGGTGATTAAACTTAACTACATAAGGGATACAAAGGTTAACAGTTTAGTCTCCAATTTTCCAATTTTTATTACAAATACATAAGCAGAAAAGCATAATAAAGAAGTAATCACAAACACCCCCCTTATTAATTGCAGTTCGCGTACAAAACTACCCATTTTAACCCAACCCGTTACTCACCCTGCCCATTTTAGCATCTTTATTCAGCAACATAAGGTCAGATGTTTACTCACAGATTTGGACACAAAATCGACGGATCCAGACCTGTTCAATTTGCATTGCATAATATTATCAGTTTTTCTACCAGTGTCACCAATCTTGAAGGCACAAGCTTGAATCCCAACAACCTTTGTTGGTCCGATAAAAACCTGCAATAACCATCAGTCTTACTTAGGTAGAGGCCCATTATAGAGGGTAACAACTATTAATTGCAGAGATCACATGAAAACATTCGAAAGTAAAGCTTCCAGATCACAATATCATAAACAAAAGCAGAATAATAAAAAACTTCTTATAACCTATAAAAGTTCTCGACTTTATAGCTTTTTAGTGGATATTAGTAAAATACAGGAAAACACGCTTTTTCCCTTGCCCCAATTCAGCAACCAAACACACCCATTTCAGCCCTTACACAACCATATATAATGAAGAAGAACTAAAGATAGTACATTAGTTTCAGAAACATACGTACCTTGTAGTGCAACTGGATATTTAAAGGGATAAATAGAGAAAAAGCAAACATGAGGCGGTGTCTTAGGATTGTGGGCTAATGGTTTTGAGTTGGTCCATCTAACGGCTACATCTCTTTTGCAGGATGAATACAATCCGTTCCTTCATAGTCATCCAATGGAAGTATAAAATGTTGCTATAAAAATAAAATGAGATGTAATAACGATGGATAATAAATGAAGTTTGTTACTACCTTTCACAGACACTTCATCGAACACCTTGCACACAGTCTCCAAAATCGTACACATATCTGTTTACAATGCATGTATCTTAGACTTGATACACACAACAAAAGATACATATAGTACGAAATAAGTCTACGATTAGAAATCATATCCAAATATTTATAAAAAATAGGAAAATTACCTCGCTATTAAAGTGTATGATTAGCAAACTTACAACTATTCTGGCTACAAAACATATTTCCAAACTATTCATGAAGATTAAGGGTTAAAAAAACATGGTGTGTGGCTTGCATACTTTTAAGATCACATGAGATAATTAACCTACCTTGAACAGACGGCTGTAAATAGCCCGACTCCGTAACCTGGTGTGTCGTCTTCTTTCCCCTAAATTATGAAAGAAAAATAGATTAATATACTGAAAATATTGTGTATTCCTTCAACTGCTAAAATTGTCCTAGCTTGTTGAATATCGGTTCATAAAAATAGATTACCCCAGTTAAATTGAACATAATCATAGAATTTAAATCAAAACCCTAAAACAAAGTGAGTATATGCGAAAATTATGAATTATTTAATAATCAAGCATTCACTTTTCAATAGCAATTGTTGTATTATGTGATTCAAATCTTAACGACTAAACCATAAGATGAAAACTTACTCGGTGTAGACAGCAAAACATCAACCGCCATAGATCGACTTTGAAGGGATGTTGAAAATGTTGTTTTATGGATCGGTAGAATTATCAGATGATTTGAAATTGAAAATTGATTTGTTATGATTTTGAAACATTGTTTTAATATTGATTTGTAACAGATTGAAGTGTATTGATTTGTAACTTATTTTAGGATATGCGTTTTGAAACCGTAAACATCAATAACACAATGAATTAAATGACTATCCAAAAATAAGGTAAAAGGAGCGGATGAAAAGTGTTTGACTTTCTACAAAATTGGTTATGACTTTGTTATATATGACTTTCAAAACCTCCTGCATAAAAACATTGTACTATGAAGCTAATTAAGGTATGGCATTAAACCAATTTTTAATGCAATGTGCTTAGTAGGACTTGTACAAAAGCTTATTTTATTAGAGATAATAATAGATATATATTACTCCCTCCGTCCCAAATTATAAGTCCATTTTTAATTTTTCAAAGTCTTTTTCTTCCGACTTTGACTTTAATTATTTTTTTTCGTGTTATATAATACTTGATGAAAAGTATACAAATGAAAATGCATTTAAATCACATATCCATTTATATATTTTACAACAAGTATTATATAACGCTAAAAGAAATAATTAAAGTCAAAGTTGGAATAAAATGACTTTAAAAAAGTCAAAATGGACTTATAATTTGGGACGGAAGGAGTATTATTTTTTATGTAGATAAAGATATTCGGTTTCTTCTGTTCGATTTGATTATATTTTGGTCAAACTATATACCAAACCAAATACAAATTAACTAATTCGGTTCGATTTCAAATCAAACCATACATCAATTAAAATTTTCAGTTTGATTTTATTTGGTTTTAATCTAGTTTATTTTTCGGTTTGTTCGGTGTAAAACCAAACACTCAACACCTTTATGTATGACATTGTATGAGTTGGCATATTAAGACGACACATAAAAGATGTCAGTAAAGTAAAATATAACTTTGATTAGAACTACTTTACCCAAAAAGAAAGTGGGTCATCAATAAAGGCTAATAAAGACGACACAATGACACAACATGGGTGTGACAATATGTTTGGACCAATTGGTCCATTGAGGCCCAGTTTTATAATTCAGCTTGCTTGATTTATCTAGTGTATTTTCCAATTTCTCTCATATCTTATTTTTGTTTTTTTGAATAGTTATTCAATATAGTATCTCTAAATGTAATCTTGTAATCTATAAAACGATAATCTTATTTTCAGTACAGGTCACAACTTTTTATTCTTCAGGTACGTGGGAAGTCCCGATTGAAACACTTTCGGTAACCTCACAGATAAACTCTGGAGCCTGATAAATAACCAGCCCTCTACAATTGTGAATCATATAGCTAGAGCGGGTGACCCAAAAAAGTTTGCAGCTAACAAAGGTTCACAATTATCTTTCGGCAATACTCACATTTTTCACCCCTTGTCGGGCCATATTCGATTTAACAGTTTACAGTGTATGCTCAAATTTGATGACCGCTTAGGCCTTGACCGTGGCCTGTTATAGCTTGACTTTTTGGGGCCAGGCCCAATTATGGACTCCAATAGTCCAATATAAATAAATTCGTGACTGTTTTCTTATTTTTTATTTTTCTTATTCATATTTTGTGCGACTACGTTAAAATTTATAAGTGATATCAACATTCGTTTGCTACCATATGCTGCTTGATTATATGAGCTAGGTAAAGCTGCAGGAAACTTTGGTTTTTTCAACCTCGATCACATAAGTGTTAAGTGGATTTATTTATTTGATTGATTATAAGTATTTGTGTTAGACTAATATTAGTTATAATATATGTGCACGCACATGGTTTAGACAAAAAAAATTATATTATATCAATGCTGAATATTGTGTCTTTAAAGTTAATTACATATAATTATATACTTTTTCGCCGTTAAAAAAAAACATATAATTATATACTTATGCACGAGTTTTTCATTATCCATTAATATCTATTAGAATTTTGTATAATCAAATTTTGTAAAAAAATTATTAGATAACTCAAGATTCAACTATATTTAGCTGATATACATGTTGATGTTCCTATTTAAATTTCACACACAAGATGCGAGTTTAGTTGCATATAATAAACGTTGATAATGTTAAAATATACATTTTAAAGTTTTTTAAAAATGTTTTTCTACATATCCTTATATTTAAGTTGTATAAAGTATAAGAGAGTATTTGTTTAATTTACAAAGTTATTAAAAAATATGAAAACTTATAATATTACACTTAACTCTATACAATTTTTAAAAATTTAACCACTAAAGTTTTATTAATTACCCCTTCTTTTTTTAAGTTTTTGTTTTCACATATTTGACACCTATGTTTTTATGTGTTTTTTTTCTCAACCAAATTTCTCCACCAAATTAATTAAAGGTTGACCAAAATCAATTTAATTATGACTTTTATTAACCAATCATATCACACGATTTTGCTTACGTGGCAAAATCAAGCTCTCCAATTGGTTTAATTTTTTTTTCAATGAGAAGTGTTTTGCAAAAACACTCCGAAATAATGTAATTATTTTATTGTATAAAAGATTTGTATTTGTATTGATTTATGCCAAAGCCCAAATGTAAACGCTATTATCCATTATTAGTATAAATAATATTATTATTAATCAATATTATTGGTCCTACATGATATCGGAGCTTTAGATTTAACCCACCACAAATAGTTGTATTTTGGTCATCGGTTACTCACTGATGATGCGGAAGGATCCCCATTTTATTTTTTTTTTACTTTCTTTCACTTTATATTTTCGTTTTATTAGTCTTTTTATCTAATCCAAATCAAGTTTTTCATCAACTCTAGCAAAAGTTGATTGCAACATACGTTTAGCATTGAAGAAGAAGGAAAAAAAAAAAAAAAGGTTTTGGTTTCAGTTGGATTGAAGGTTCGTTATTATGAATTTGTTTGTTCGATCGATTTGCATATCATATGTTTTTTTTCTTTTCTGTTAGTTCGAAGAAGCTTGTTCTTAATTGCATTCGAGTGGATGCAAGTTTTATGAATAGCCGATTAGATCTAAAAGTCGATTTTTCAAACCCTTATCTCCACTTTTTTTTTCACCTAAAGTCGAATAAAGCTCGACCGGTTTCCACAATTTCTATTTTCTTTTCTTTGCAACTAAAGTCAACTAATGCATACTTTCTTTCCCTTTTTTCCGTAAACTTCGACTAAATTCGACTTCCTTTTCCCTAAACCCTCTTTCATTCCTGTTAAAACTTGATATGGACAAAGCTAATTATGTCGCCTGGTGTTACTTATTCAAGAATCACTGTGAAAATTTTGATACCCTAAAACACATCATTGGTGAATCTACATGTTCTTCTATGAGTACGACCTCCTCGGCTCCTACGGTCTTTTTTTTGCTGAGTTTTGAGACAGTTTGACTGTTCGTTCCCCTCCCACTCTAACTGTGAGGGCTGTTAAGTGGACTAATTTGTATCGGATTGGTATTAGTATTTGTGTTAGACTAGTATTTGTATTTGTATTAGTTTGGTATTAGTCATTAGTATAAACAGTGTCTCATGTAAACACAATTATCAATCAATATTATTCGTCTTACAGGAAGTAGGTGCATCAATTTCAGTCACAATACATTGTGTTCACAAGATTAGAGAAGGCTATATATGCAGAATCATCATAAGAAGTTACTAAACCTTCAAATATTAAACTTGATATGTTATCGTCTAAAACCACTTTCTATCAGATGAAGCAAGGACAATCTCTATGGCGTCTGGAATCACTTTATAACGCATAGAAGAAAGACAATTATAGCGAGAAACATATATAAGCCGCTTCACATGAAGTATTAGATAGATTGCATACATAATACGACGATCACAAACTACATATTTAGAGTTTTTTAGTTTAGACAATTCATTAACATAATACGTAGTAATAAGTATTAAATCAAACAGATACTGGTCTACACCTTGTTAATTAAGCATTATGAGGTTATTACATCTCGCCGGCCAGTTTAAACGAGTAACCAAGAAACCTTAAGTCCTTCATGTTATTACCTGCAGAAAGCATGAAGTTAATGAGCTCAGGAGTTTAGCGTTAAGAAAAAAGCTTTTCATAACTTCGAATTCTAGGGGTTTTTGACCTGTGATTTGTACTTACACAGTTACACTAACTGGAGAGGAGTTTGGTCTTGGCAAGAGTAATCATTACTGGGTTGCATTTCATTCGACTGAAGATAGTTTCGACCATCGAAGGGTTGGTGAGGAGTCACAAGCTCATAGTCAGAACTTCCTGGCATCAAGCTCATGTGCTGGTGCTGAGCTGATCTTTCATTTTCAGCAATCTAAATAATCGTTTCGAAAGTTAATCAATGAACTAGGCTGATCATTCATGTTAGAAATGTAGATAAATATACATACCTTTGCTCGAAGGAACTGATTATTGTTATGCAACTCAAGTTCCTACGTCAAAAAAACTCTCAGAAAGTTAAATTCATACCTTGTTTTCTTATGAGAAAACCATCTTTAAAAGAAAGTAGTACAAATATGGTTTTAGATTAACTACAGGTGAAATGATTAAGTACTTACCCTCTTCTGCATATACTCGATTTCAGCAAATAACAATTCATTCTGCAGTTTTTGATCAAGACGATATGTCAAGACTACATGTGTCGATATATTATTATACGAGTAACAAAACAGTATAAAAATCGATTCGAAATGACAGATTTCTAAGTTTTAGAGGTTAATAATATATATAATGAGCAAAAGAAGCTAGTACCTTTTTTGATCGAATTCGGGTAATTGCTTTCTCTAACTTAGTTTCAAGGTTCTTCAGATCTTTCATTGGCATGTCCGTCAAAGATTCACCCATGATGTTCCTGTAAAATTGCCTATACTCACAAAAGGTTATAACATTGTGTTATATATAGAATATAAAGTGTATATATTTGCACATCTATCTTAGAATAATACGTACCTGTTTTGATTCTGAAGGTTTGCGATTTGTGAACGCAGTTTTCCAGATTCTTGTTGGTAATACTGTAGTTAAGTGATGATAACGTGTCTTTAGAATGTTGGAACCATGTTCAATTTTAACAGCTATGAGTGTATGACACACAGTGGCGGACTGGGGTTTAACATTAATCACAACTACTAAAAAACCGTAATTCTGATACGTAATATTTAAAAAAAAACTTTACCATCTAGATCTTCCCTTAATGACATATCACCCCATTTATCAAAAGCTTATTGAGAAAACAATAATTTGCGGCAACACACATATAATTAGTACAATAAGGTAGTAAGATAAGTTTGGAACAGGTACCTGAGCATTGGCTTCAGAAACCGAGCCACTGCTAGGTGGATCTAGGCATGCCTTTTTGTACCTGTCGATTGTCCCTCTAACACTGCAATAACAAGAAGACGAAGATTATCATCATATAATTTAGAGCAGCTTAATCAGCCATAGGTAGATTTGTCTTCTAACATTACAAGCTCTTCTATATGATTCTATTGTTTCATCTTAATGGTGCACCATTAATTTCTAGCTAGTCACTTAGAGAGTGCAAACAAAAACACAATTAAAGCATGATCTCCAAGTGACTTAAGCCCATTCAAGAAAGTGATATATAACTTTGAAGAAACACAAGCTAACCTTGTTAGTTATATGTTCAAACTCGACAATTCATCGCCAAAAACATTAACAGAATATTTAATGGTGAAGTGTGAAGATTGGCTATTATAGCATCTAATAAGTTTACTCTCATGTTAGAACCATGAAAATTGTATCTACTAATTTGCTAAAGTGCGCGGTTGTATACACAAAAAGTTTATTGATCGATCATGATCCTCTCAAACAAATAAAGAACGCATGGAAAATGTCGTTCTTCATTTTGTTACTAAGCGATCAAGTAAAAAAAAATAGAGAGACAAGTTTCAACACCTCGCCACTTCAATATATACTAGGCATTATCCTCTTTTGAGTCTGGTTATTGTCTTTTCCGTCTAACAAAGGCGTGGTAATTTACATGACATGTTGATGAAATATGAACTCATAAACTCAGTTTTTCACAATCAAGTCATAAACAAATTCAACTAGGCATGCATTTGTTTTTTTTATACGACGACCTATGAACATTTAATCACCGATTTTCATTACAGATCATGTCTACCGCCTCACACGTTGAAGTAATAACAGGCTTAAAATCATTAGAGCAATGTTATATCGTCATAAACATTCCTCGATCACAAAACATAACACGTGTGTTGTGTCGTCAACTAATTATTTCTCCTCAACTAGTCCATAATTTTTCCAAGCATCACAACACATGAGTTAAAAGTATAAGCAGACACAAAAATTGGTAAAAGATTATTTTCCAAACCTTAAAATCTTTGTAGAAACAGTTTGTTTCTTGGTTTTGCACAAAGGATAAAATGATGCTCACACTCAATCACAACACACAGTGAATTGTTGTACTCAAAATCTTTAAAAGCATTTGAATAGTAGGATTTGTATGAGATTTTAAGGAAACAGAAATGGTACTAAAGTGAATAAAATCTCACTTTTTCTCGGAGATCTTAAGGATACCATATAAACACACATTGTATAATACCTTAAATTGGTCGAAGCTACTGATTGGTTGTTTCAACACATCTATCATTATGATTGGTTACATTTTTCTAAGGCTAGATTTTTGCCACGTGTATAAAACCCTATTACACAATGGATAATGTAATGGAGCATCACCCTTTTATCCTCCTCGTCGATCCAAAATCTGTAAACTCTGAGTCAATCAGAGCCGTCCATTTACATTGTTGTACGGATGTGTCATCTCTCCCCATGCATTAGATACTCTCTCATTGGCTCACTCTTTTGTACTATTTCTCTCTCCACACATACTCTCTGTCCATATTTTACCTATCAAGATCTATGATTATTGCCCTAAATTTGATACTCAAGTGTCTATTTGCACTAGCTTTTGAGTCTAAATATTTTCTTAATATAACAAATTACTTCAAATAAATCTAAAATAAATTTATTTCTTACTATCTCGTAGTTAAAAAATATTTCAACAAGTGATGGGTGGACGGCGTGGAACTAAGATGGTTTTCGGGAACAATATGGGTGCGTTTAGTTGTTGAAAAAAATATGTTGTTTTATATCTCTAGTTTTGTTGTAATTTGGAAAAAAAATTATCTCCACAAAACACGAAAACGCGTTTAGTTGATATTTGTATTTTCTATTTTGAAGAAGGGAGATGAGGGTTTTGGGTTGCAAAGGAAAAAAAAAGAAACAACCAGAATGTGTTTGTAATTTTCCTTGTAAAGTAAGAAAGTCGGGAATTTTTGTTTTGTTGAGAATTTTATGGAAATTAAGTGATTTGAGCGCAATATTTGTTTTCTTTGTTTTGGACAAAACATTTTGTGAAAAACATAGGTGTTTTTTTCTAACTAAACACAACATATATATTTATCTCGCTTATTGTAAAAATATAGTAACAAATTTTAAATCTTTTTGAAATGCATCATGTACCAAAATTTTGTGTTGCGAGTTTTGTTTAGTTTCAATGAAATGCACGTGATAACTTTGTCACGAGTCCAGGTGTTTCACTAATAAAATGTTGTGCGTTCAAACCTCACTTGAGACGATAATTAAGTGCGTTTTTACGTGTTTAATGGTAGTGTTGCAAGTCACCGCCTTTAAGAAAATGAGTTGAATTATAAACTCGGTTTTCAGAATTAGCTACACAGTTCATTTAATGGTTTTGTTGCAAGTCCTTTGATGCTTTATGACATTAGTATGGTATGTATGTATTTATGATGTATGTAGTATGTATACATGTGTACCTCTCTCTTGTGTGTGTTTGTAGGTTGCTGTTTTAGTTTCAACAGCATGGTAAGCTTGGTAAAAGTCTTTAATGGACAATACAAAAGGAAAGACTAGTATGTGTTTTATTTCACTATTGAAGAACTTTGGAAATGTGAAAAGGATGCCACTTACTATGTCAGTAACTTAAAAAAGCTGAAAGTAAAATCTGGCTCTTGAATTTATTAAAATTTGTTTTGTATTTTAGTTGTCAATAAAAGTTAGTTTTATAAAAATAGATGGTGAAAGCATTCCATAATCCATATGTTAAGGGAAATCCATCAATTGTATTTATATCTGATATAACCCTAATTTTTGGGACAAAAACTCCTTTTACACCTTAATAATGAAAACCTAATTTTATTAAAGTAAGATCTAAGATATCTTTTCTATATGGTAGGACTATTGCTACCCTTAACCCACCTTACCCCTTTTAACGATGTTATTGACCGGATAAGACAGTTTCTTACTATAATTTTTTGTTCAATATCTTTTGACTTTTACTACTTTAGACTTGTCAAACTTTATATTTTATGTTACGCATTTCTTTTCGGCAAGTTTACCCACTTTATTAGCAGACAAGACAGTTTTCTTTGGTTTTCTGCTACATTATATTTTATGTTTTGCTAGCATTACTTTGACTTGTCAAAATTAATATTTTTTGTTTCGCAGTTTTTTAGTAAAAAAAAAATTATAAAAATAAATAAATAAATAAATTGATGGGTATTGGTTACATTTTATGAGGTGTATCAATAACCACTCCTTTTTTATATACTTGTATATAATAAGAACATTCACCCAAGAAGCTACTCAATTTAGTTTGGGAATGTGTCAAAACTATATCCCCTTTTTTCCTTAGTAAATTTGAAGTCTTTTGTTAGAACCATCATTTTGGACTTCAAGAAAAGATACCCATTAAACTAGGTATTTTTGTTAGTAATCCCCATGACTTTGAGACTTTTTTTTAGCCAAAATATTTTATTTTCCACAACTTAACATACAATACAGGACCCAGTAGAATCTTTTTTGTCAAAACCCTAATTTGACTTATCTTTGACCTAAGGAATACACCCATGAGGCCATAAGAGGCTTTGACCAGAAGATAATTGGTTATACATAATTAAATTTGTGAGCCTTAACTTCTTATAAATAATACTGTACTAATTAATCTGTGCATCATCAAATTAATTTATATACCACTGCATTTTTGTTTGATTTGTACTACGTACTAAATTTAGTGGTTTACAAATAATTAAATGGGGCATAGATACAAATATTTTTTTGTAGTATTTCTTTGCTTAAACTGATTTGAAAACCTACTAAACTTATTTTCCATTTCTTTACTAGGCTTTGATGACATCTCTTTTCAGAGTCCTTTCAGTTTGCTTTGGATGATGTTAGCTGACAATCTATTTAGGAAGTGTCAAGATGATGCAAGTCTTGAGCAATAGGAACTTGACAACATTTTGTGTGTGTTTGTGTGTGAGAGAGAGATCTTAAACAAAAATGAAGGTAAGAGAGAAGCTGATCTCAGAGGTCAGCAAATACACTTCCTAAATCTTTGCTTATTGGCTTGCAACATTTTTACTAGTGACTTTTTTGTTGCAATCTTTAACAACAGATCTTGTAGGTACTAAAATATGAAACAAAGATTCATAAAAGATAAATAGTAAAATAAAACTTTAACAACACAAACTATAATAATCTCTTTGAGGAAAAGAAACAAACTCAAAATGTAAAAGAAACAAGTGAATCTTTGTTCCACAAGAAGAATGAAAAAACTTTCATATAACTTAAGATATTATTGTGTCCTTTTTTTTCTAAAATTTCTCTAGAAGTTACATTCGTTTAAGAGTTATGTACTATTTCCCTAACCCTAAAAATCAAATATTTTGACCTAATTTGTATTTTTAGTTGTCATCAAGCATCATCATATGAAGAAAACAACACCCACAAATTAACAAATCCAAGTAAACATGAGTAAGCAGATCTATGTACCTGTTGTTGGCATACTCATAAAGGCGTCCACGGCTCGAGAAGACGATAAGAGCAACCTCAGCATCACAAAGAACAGACAATTCATACGCCTTCTTGAGCAACCCGTTGCGACGCTTACAGAAAGTCACTTGTCGATTCGTGGTGTTCTCGATCCGCTTGATCTCGATCTTTCCCTTGCCCAACTTTCTTTGTGGAGACATGTCCGCGGATTCATCTGGAAACGACATGGATCGATCTATGCAGCTGAAATCAAGCTCAAAAGCATCAGAATTTGCCATGAATCTTGAACCAAATCACATAGAAATGAGCTTGACTAGTATTTTATAGATATGTTTGTTGATTACTTGTACTTAGAAGAAATAATGGGTGGGGTTGAGAAATGAATCTTGATGTATAATTGAGGCCAGAAACTAATCAAGTTTCAAACTTTTTTCTCTTTCTTACTTTTTTAGAGCATTCCCACAAATCTTAACAGGAAAAATGCAAAAAAATGGATGGAGAGGTGGGTAGAAGATGAATTTATAAAAAGTAGACAATGACCCCTTGTCCATGATATTAACAAACTCTTTCAATCTTGATCACATCTTATAGTTAATACCAAATGTTTTGTTCATAATTTTGGTATATTACTTAAAGAAATCAACAAGAAAAACTATATTACTATTTATAGATCTCACTTATCTATCCTATTATAAAAACCACACAAAACATTTTATCTTGTTCACACTTGAATACCAAATATTATGTTCATAGTTTAAGTATATATCTAATGATTCTTACAAGAAAAAAAACTACTATATATCTATATATGGATCTGATTAATCTTGACTCTTGGAGAATCACCTTAAAGATAAGGCCTAGAGAGAGGAAGAGAGATAGAGAGAGTAGAGAGAAAGAGAGACCTTAGCAACTTAACTGAAGTAGTGCTCTATGAAGGGTAAATGAATGTTGGACAAAATTACACTCAATCTATGTTTCTTAGTATTTGTAATGTGGAACAGTTGAGTTACTTTTACTCCCCATTTCCTGTTACAAGTGTTGTAATTGTTGACTTTGTAGTCAAACATGTATAATGTTAGTATGTTACTGTGTTGATAGTAAACCTAGCTAAGTCACTATTGTAAACCCATGTGGCAATTCATGTTGTGTTCAATATGGTAGATTTTGGGTCGATGGATTGGCGGGTTTAATGATCTCAACCCTATTATTACATATACTAGCTTAATGATAACTAGAGCGCTAATTCGAACATATTTATTATAAAAGGCTAGTCGTGTTGATACTCAAACTAGGAAAAAGAAACAGGTGCACCATAAACACCGGAAGGCGAGTGTCAAAGTATATTTAAGGTGCGAAATAATCAAACCGATATTTGGACATAAGCATAAACCACCGAAAAATAATTTTGAAGGTCCATGATAAATATTGAGACATAACGGTTTGAGTTTGTATGTCAGTCGGTTCAAATCGTGTATACTAGTTGGCTAACAAAGTCGGAAAACATGGTTACCAAATAAAATAAAAATAGTAGAGTTTTTAGACAAATTAAACGGGTAAACATATACGGTTTTCCATGTTAAAATTATCCGGGGAGGGTGAGTCTTTTAAGGAGATGTACACAAGGTAACTAGAGTAGTATCTCCGTGACTGTTTGCGACTATTTCCATGACCACTCATGAGATGTATGCATAGTGAGTTTTGAACATGAGATCTCTTTTTAGGACATCAAAATACTTGACCACTAAAAAATAATGAGAAACCATAAATAATGAGTAAACATTAATCCATAGTTAATCCTTAGGTTTACGACTTAAAGTATATTTAAATATTTGGTGTCATCTTTTATCTCTACATACAACCTTTTGCTTTTACGATCTACTTTTGTATACGGATGACAATAGCTTATTTGAAACATTCTGAAAAACTTTTTAGATATGCAAATGAAGACACACTCACTCTTTAGGTTATCTATTTTGTTTATTTAAAGTTGGCAAGTGTAAATATTGTTGCATAAAATGTGATAAATCGTTTCTTTTTCTCTTTTCAATGTTCAATAACAAACATTCCCCAATTTTTAATAACCCTTTCTATAACTTACACTTATCTAATCTCTAATTTTCTGAATAGCTGAAATGTGCTCCATTCTTATTACTATATCTAAACAATTCATGAAAATACGTACTATCTGGTTATAAATGAAGCATAACATCGGGAATTTCTTTCCATATGTATAACCATTTTGTACGAAAACAAGTTAAATTAAATAACAGATTCCATCTAGTATAATTTAGTTAAGCGACCGCAATAAACTTGTGCTATTAGAGGCGCAGGTACCATGGCGGTTTGCAACGCCAAATCCCACATGGTACACCAAATGGCGCCGCCACCGTTGAGCCACGGTACCCACCCCCTGCGCCCAATGTTCAGCCAATTTATTGGCGTGCGTTGAATTGAAAGAAAAATAAAATAAAAGCTGTTTGGAAACTGCTATGTTTTAAAACATTTTTTTTATAAAATTTCAATATTCCTTTTTACGCACTATAAATAATACCGTATTTTAACAATTTTAACACAACTTTCTCTACCAAAACACATACTATACCAAAAAACAATATCTCTACCAAAAATCTTATGGATTGTTCTCTTCCACATCTTATCGAGGAAATCAAAGCTAGTGTTCATCCTATCGAGGAAATCATAGCATCACGTCAAAAGCGATTATCGACTTAGTTGTGTAGTTTGACAAAGCGAGCACAAATAAAGATGATATGAGGAAAGCGTATAAGGAATGCAAAGACATTCCGCTAGAAAAAAGTGTTTTGGTTGACACTTTTCTAAAAGAAGAATTTTGGAAAGATTAAGAGATTTATAATGATTTGTTTACAATAGCGAGACAAATACAATATCAAATCAGTGCTAAATTTGATGCATGCAAAAAACATATAGGATGATTGTCTTTTTCTTTTCGTGTAATGCTTTTTAATTTCATATGCTTTTTATATTTTGTATTTTTTTTAAATCGTTTAATTTTTTTTTTTTAATTTTTGTATTATAATTATTATTTGATTGAATGAAAACTTGGTTTGTTTAAAAAAATGAAAAAGAAAATAAAATAGTGAGTGAGGCCTAAATGGCATGGTATGAAAAAGGGGATATTTTGGTGTGTAAGGCTTGAGGGCAAGGGGTGAGTGAGTCACTCACCTTACTTCAATTCACTCGTGAGTTATCATGCACACCCAAATGAGTCACGCGCTAGTCTCACATTTCAAGGCAATTTAAGGTGACCAACTCACCTAGTTGATTTGTGTGCACAAAATATGTTCCGTTTGGTATGTTTTAAAAAATAAAATAAATAAAAAAATAATAAAAAAATTAATGTGAGTGGAAGTGAGTCATTTGTCCACATAAAGTTGATTGGAAGTGAGTGAAAGAAAGAAGGGAGAAAAAACTGATGTGGCGCTGATGTGTAAGATGAGTGAGGCTATGCCTTGCCCTCCGGCCTAAGTTTAAAAATGATATGTTAATATAGCACTGAAAAAGTGAAAATGAGATGTTATAGTACCCATTGTTTTTAGGCTGATGCCAATGGTGACCATAAGTATTGTGGTTATCTTCTGTTAAATCAGCGCCACAACAGCTTTCTCTTTTTAAGATTACAATCAATCACAATTTGTTAATAAAGCGGTCACAACCACAACCAAAAAAAAAAAAAAAAAAATGAAACTTTTGATTGACTGACAAATCATAACTTTAAAAATGTTGAAAAGTGATCGATTACCAATACGATTGAGCTAATGATAAGAATATGATCGTCTATTCGGTTGAGAGAAGGGTAACCTATCGATTAACATTGACCTTCGGAAAAAGCATCTTCAATGATTGTCGAAGGAAGAATATATCACAAGTAAAATAATGTGATGGAAAACTTTGTTGGTCGACTTCTAAATAAAACAATTGAAGAAAACACGTGAGAAACATGTTGACTTCAAACGACTATAAGTTTTTTATGCAATAACAATAACCCTTATTTGATTTCACGACAAATATACTGATAATAAAAAAATTGGGGTGCTATGGGTATACCCGCTAGCCTCTCTTACCTTTTTCTTTACCCATTTTATTAATAAAATTAGATAATTTTTTTATAATTTTTTGTTTCGTATTTTTTATCTTTTATTATTTTTGACTTTTTGTTAAACTTTATATTTTATATTTTATGTTTCGTATTTTTTTCGACAGTTTTACTCGCTTTATTAACAGGATAAGACAGTTTTTATGGTTTTCTACTCCGTATTTTTTTGTTGTACTAATTTTGACTTATCAAATTTTATATTTTCTATTTTGTAATCAGTTTTATAATTAAAATAAAATAAAAAAAAAATATATATATATAAAACAATTAAAGGGAATATTACAATCACTTTTGGTGTTGTACCACTAACCAAATCCCAAAAAAATTGTGACTTAAGTACTCGAAGGAATGTACTATTCTCACCCTCCCTACTAGAGAGGGTTTGTACTTTTTATTCCCTTTGTCCCTCATTTGTTTCAGTACAACACAGTTTTTTGTCAGTTTCTGTTCCGCATTTTCAGGTTTATAGTTTTTTTGATATAAACAAATTATATATAAAAAAAAAAGCAAGAAAGTAAGGGGGTGTGAATATCTTGTCCCAAGTACTCCGTACTACATTTGTATCCTAGTCTTTTATATTTGGGTAAAACCGATAAATGCTAACGTACTTATAAATATAACTCATTATACATAATATATTTTTTTTATTGTTATTCTTCTTACTAAAGTGTTTATTTCTTTTCATAATACATAACTAAAATGTGAAAAGACTTAAGTACCCTTTTTTATCTTTAGGGTAAAAGTCATAAATGCTTAACGTACTTACAAAAACGACGCATTATATACTCTACTTTTTTTTATTGTTATTCTTCTTACTAAAGTTTGTATTTCTTTTTATAAAACGTAACTGAAATAGTTTGTTAAGGGTATTTTAATCATTTCTCACATCTTCATATTCTACCGCTTGACACCATAATTTCGATTGAAAAACCCATTACCGATAAACAGAAAATAATAAAAGTTGTCAATGACCAATTACAAGCTCGAATAATAAACAAGTTAAACACAAATTAAAAATACGACATTGCATAAATCAATTTGTATTATATAAATTTGTTTACAACGTTGTCATGCAATACGTGGTCAATTAACTAGTTTTCAACTTCCAACCACAACAACTTATGTGATGTTGAAACTAGGGCTAGTATCCAAACAATAGCGATCGAGAGGCAAGGGTTGTGTTGGGTACAATAATGTGATGTTGAAACAGAATGAAAATGCAAATATATCGATTGTGTAAACGTGAATTTTCTTTTACGATAAGCATGGTATCAAAACAACTAGGGTGAGGGTTTTTTTTTTTTTTTTTTAAATCTCTACATTAGATATAGAGTGAATTACATAAATCGTCCTTGTGGTTTAGTAATAATTACGGATCTTGTCCCTGTGGTTTTTTTTTAGCAGGTTTCGTCCCTGTGGGTACAAAGTACGGATCTTGTCCCCGTCGACCCGGTCAAAAAAAGGCCTCTTTGCAAATACTTTCTAACGTGAGGGGCTAACGCCATATTTTGGTTTTAACGATCGGAGTTAATTACATAAATCGTCCTTGTGGTTTGGTAAAAGTTACGAATCTTGTCCATGTGGTTTATTATAATATTTTTTTAAAAACTATTTTTCTTTTAAAAATTAATTTTATTAAAAAATAAATTTAAATTTAAAAAAAAAAATTTTTAATTTTATTATAAAACGAATGAAGGGATTATAAAAACGTTTTTATACTCATTTCTCTATTTTACGTTTCATTTGTTTTATCTTTGTTTAGTTCGCTTTTGTATGAAAATGTATGAAAACATTTTACATACAAAACGAATCGAAAAAATGTACGTTTTGAATGAAAATGTATGAAAACATTTTCAGACGCTTTTGTATGAAAACGTTAATTTTCATAAAAAACGTATATTTTAAACAAAAAAAACGCACGGTTTTGTTTAAAATGTGCGTTTTTGTATGAAAACATTTTTTAAAAAAAAAGAAAACGTACGGTTTTATTTAAAATGTACATTTTCATACAAAAACGTTACATTTAAATAAAACACCGTTTTTTTTTTTGTTTAAAAATCGTTTTTATACAAAAACGTACATTTTAAACAAAACGTTAAACGTACGTTTTTTTGTTTAAAATGTACGGTTTTGTATGAAAAATGTACGTTTTTGAAAGAAAATGTATGAAAACATTTTCGTACATTTTTGTATGAAAACATTTTCGTACATTTTTGTATGAAAAAACGTATATTTTCATACAAAAACGTACATTTTCATACAAAAACGTACATTTTAGAGAAAAAAAAAGTACGGTTTTGTTTAAAATGTACGTTTTTGTATGAAAAACGTTTTTTTTTTTTTAAAAACGTATGGTTTTGTTTAAAATGTACATTTTCATACAAAAACGTACATTTTAAACAAAACCGTACGCTTTTTTGTTTAAAATGTACGTTTTTCATACAAAAAGTACATTTTAAACAAAACCGTACGCTTTTTGTTTAAAATGTATGCGTTTTTGTATGAAAATGCGTTTTCAAACAAAAGCGTACGAAAATGTTTTCATACATTTTCATTCAAAAACGTACATTTTATTGTTCGCTTTTGTATGAAAAAATGTTTTCATACATTTTCATACAAAACGATACATTTTTGTACAAAATGTTTTCATACATTTTCATACAAAAACAAACGAAACCGTATAAAAACAAATGAAACGTAAAAATAGAGAAATCCGTATAAAAACGTTTTTATACGCCTTCATTCGTTTTATAATAAAATTAAAAAAACTTTTTTTTTTAATAAAATTAATTATTTTAAAAGAAAAAACAGTTTTTTTTTTTAAAAAAAATTATAATAAACCACAGGGACAAGATTCGTAACTTTTACCAAACCACAAGGACGATTTATGTAATTAACTCCGATCGTTAAAACCAAAATATGACGTTAGCCCCTCACGTTAGAAAGTATTTGCGGGGGAGGTCCTTTTTTTGGGACCGGGTCAGACGGGGGACAAGATCCGTAACTTTTGTAAACCACAGGGACGAAACCCGCTAAAAAAAACTGATACGCCTCGGGCTTTATGTCATATTATATTTATTTAGGATATGTCTTTGTGTCGTATTAAGAAAGTGTCATTGTTTAGATATGTCTTTATGTTTGGCTTGTTTTACAAGCTAGGGTTATTCGGTTATATATACCGAATCATTATTATGAATGAATCAATCAAGTTAAAGATCAATAAATCTCTAGTTCTTATCTCTACTTTCTTAAGGAGCTCGCACACGCTAAAAGTGGTGCCTTATCCCGATACAACCCCTAACCGGTCAGATCAACTGGTGCTTCATTGAGAGTCCTCGTTGAGAGGGGCTACCAAATTAGGGTTACAATTAAATTAAATTAAAAAAAAAAAAAAACTGTTCATCGACCACTATTCACGATACTGTTCATCAAGCACTATTCACGCGCATTGTTTATCAGTAATCGTTCACTGGTATCTGTTCATCGGGAAAAAAATTGTGTTTTTTGTTTTTCGAGTTAATGTTAATGGCTTCGCGCGGATGTGATCGGACGCCGGAATACGCACTCTCTAAGCTCTTGCAAATGGGTACGGTGGCCAAATATGAGAGTGAGTTTGTGGTTCTTGCAAATCAAGTAACGGAGATCTCAGAATCTTTACTTAAATCGATGTATATCTCGGGACTTAAACCGCTTCTACAATTGGCACTCTTAAGGTTAGCGCCTACAACTTTAGGAGAAGCCTATTCCATAGCCCGTATAATGGAGACTCGTTTTGAGATAATTGAAGCAAGAAAAAGCTGAACATTGAAGAGAAAATAGATATCGTTCTATCATGGCCAAGTGAAGAAGTTCTATATGTGGTTAAAGAGTCCTTAGATGCTAATGAAGATAATGGTGTTGTTGAGGTTAGTAGCGCTATAAATGATGTTTTTGATATTGGTGAGAGTAATGTGGAAAGCATGGAAGCTCGTAGTGAGTTTAACGAATTTTCAGAAAATAAAGAAAGTGTGGAAGATGTTGTTGTGGGTGGAGATGTTTTGAGGAGAGAGTTTGGTTGTTTTTTTGAAGTGGGTATATAGCTGAGAAGAGTGTGGGGCAGCAAAAAGATGGAAGAAGGGTGTTGTGTTATGTCAAGGCAAAGGAATACAGAAAGAAAAAGGCGAAGGCTACAATTCAAAGAAGATTATGGGATCCGGATTATGCCGATGTTGCGGGAGGACAATGAGCTACCCAAACGACTCAAGAAGTCCAAACGTATGGCATAAAGATTATGTCATATAATCTATCTTTATTTACGTGTCTTTGTTTAGGATTGTTTTCATGGTTATTTAGGAAAGTCAATGAGAATGTTTTGAAAACAACACCTTGAGGGCAAGGTGGTTTTGAAGGAGTGAGAATGATACGTCTGGGCCGAGGCACATGGCCTATTAAGGTCTTAGGGTTTTACCTTACTTTGTCTTATAAATTCTCTTGTAATCATTTATGATATTCAATCAATGTTTAAGATAAATAAATCTCTAGTTCTTCTCTCTATATTCTTAAGGAGCTCGCACACGCTAAAAGTGGTGTCTTATCCCGATACAACCCCTAACCGGGTCGTATTGCTTTCGTTGAGAGGGCTACCAAATTAGGGTTCCAATTTTAATTTAAAAAAAAAAAAAAAAAAAAAGTTACTGTTCATCGTCACTTACAGGACACTGTTCATCCGTACTGTTCATCGCGCACTGTTCATCCATTTACTGTTCATCGCGGGTACTATTCATCAAAAAAAATTTTTTTTGAGTTATTAGTCGCTTGAGTATTATTCATGGCATCGAGGCGTAGGGCAGCGACCAGACGTGAATACGCACTCTCTAAGCTCTTGCAAATGGGTACGGTGACCGAATATGAGAGTAAGTTTGTGGTACTTGCAAATCGAGTAACAGGGATCTCTGAATCTTTACTTATGTCGTTTTATATCTCCGGCTTAAACCGACGTTACAAATAGAACTGTTGAAGGCAAGGCTCTAGAACTTTAGGAGAAGCCTTTTCCTTAGCACATATAGTCGATGCTCGTTTTGAGGCAATTGAAGAGAAGGATAAAGAGTATATAATTGAAAAGAAATCAGATACCATTCCATCGTTACAAAGTGAATTGCGCTTCACCCGAGATTAAAAGGTCGTTAGATGCTTGATGAATATATTGGTGTTGATGTGGTTAATACGCGATAGATGGTGTTTTGATATTGATGGGAGTAATGAAGTTCATAACAAGTTTGAAGAATTTTCAGAACATAAGAAAAGTATGAAAGAGATTGTGTGGAAATGGATATCGGACTCTCAATCGGCATATTCTTCGTATCACCTTGAGGGCAAGGTGATTTTTGAAGGAGTGGGGAGTGTTACGACATGGGTAGCGGAAGGCGGAAAAATGGTGTTGTGTTATGTCCAAGGTAGTGGAAGGCGGAAGAGGAAAAGGTATTGGTTCATGTAGTGGAAGGCAGGGAGAACTATGGGAGTGGAAGAGAGGACTAGGATTAGGATTAGGATATGGGATCCCGGAATCAAGAGAAATTTTTCAAGACCACACCTTGAGGACAAGGTGATTTCGAAGAAGAGTGGGAATGATACGCCTCGGGCTTTATGTCATATTATATTTATTTAGGATATGTCTTTGTGTCGTATTAAGAAAGTGTCATTGTTTAGATATGTCTTTATGTTTGGCTTGTTTTACAAGCTAGGGTTATTCGGTTATATATACCGAATCATTATTATGAATGAATCAATCAAGTTAAAGATCAATAAATCTCTAGTTCTTATCTCTACTTTATTAAGGAGCTCGCACACGCTAAAAGTGGTGCCTTATCCCGATACAACCCCTAACCGGGTCGTATCAAAAACCACAGGGACAAGATCCGTAATTATTACTAAACCACAAGGACGATTTATGTAATTCACTCTTAGATATATTACTCCAAACAACTTGGGCTTAACACAAGTTTATGTAAACTACAACCTGTGGTTTGATCAAATGGATGAGCGTACAATTGACGCAATATGCGAAAGGCTAAAGAACTTGCTCGATACGAGAAGGTGACCTCACTAACGAAATGCTTTTTATAATGCGAGGTTATTTAGAGAGTAGGGTTTGGTTTGTGATAGTCGCAGGTTTTATGGGTGGGAGGGATCCGGGTTATTGATTTGTAATGAAGATAAGGGTAAAATCCATAAATGTTTCATGTCAGTTGTTATCATGCTTAATTAAATGTTTCTTTCTCATGCGAAATGATTAAAATACTCTTAACAAACCATTTCACTTATGTGTTATGAAAAGAAATACAAACTTTAATAAGAATAATAAAATAACAAAAGTAGAATATGTAAATGAGTCGTTTTTTTAAGTAGGTTAAACATTTATAATTTTTAACCTTTATATTTTGGTCAAAAAATTGTTTACATGGTCTTTCAACCAATCGATATCCTTCTTAAATTTTCATCTAGCCTTTAAAGTAAAACTCTTATTCTATAATGACATAAATATGATACAAATCTTAAATAATCTCTGAAGTTTTGTATATTTCTCCAATGCAAAGTGTATATATTCATTGGTGTCCTGCTTAAGCTCTACTTTAAAGAGATGTTTTTTCAAGTAAATAGTGTTGATTACAAGGTTGCAAAAAACGTGATTCGTAGTTGGACGGTCGATCCACTTATAGCTTGTAATCGGTATAGACGGGATAAATCGGTGATTAATCGGATTGACATTTTTCGAAAGTTTTAGGTATTTCTAGCAAGTTTTGAATATTTCCAGCAAGAATTTCCTTAAAAAACATCTTGTAATGAGATATAAACAATTACTATAAGTGATTAAAACTAGTTTACTGGTGAGTTTTGGGTATTTCGCAAAATTTGCAAGTTTCTCGACAAGTTTGACCATCGTTGATTATTCGTTGACGGCCGCCGACTACTGACCGATTTACAAATCGAAATGTAAGCGCTCAAGATAATATGCGGCGATTAATCAGACTTGTAGGCTTTTTTTGCTGGTTGATTATATATGTATGTGATGGGTCCGAATGTCCGATCCGTGCATATTAACTTCCAAGAAGGTGAATCTGACATTCATGTTTTCATTCCTTGTGAATGTCTAATGGTGAAAGTGTACAACCTCTTCCTTCAACACATCGTAGGGCAACTTCCATGTGTGAGAGTTAATGAAATACCGTATATGTTATCAAGATCGACGGTCGAACGTAAGAGCGCTTTGCGTTAGCTAAACATGTGCAGAGTTTGAGCTTTTGAGGGTGGTCTATTCTACTAGTAAATTCAAGGCCATTTGGGTTAGCTTATTCAAAACACCTTTTAAGCTTTCTTTGAAAACCTAAATTTATTTTCATCAATAAGCCCTTTTTATTTTTGCTTAGTTATTGTGTTTTGAAAATGCAATAAGCCAATAAGCTAATCCAGACGCCCTTATATTATTAGTAGGTCTTGTGAAGGGAAATGATGACCTAGAGTTTTATGACACAATCACTTAAATTACCCGCGTTTGTCCATTGAGCTAGGGGTGTTCATGGGCCGTTAGTCGCATTCGGTGGGGTCCAATTCAAGTTGAGACTAAAAACATACCGGGGCTCGCCTTATTTAGATCTCGGTTAGTCGTTCGAGCCTATTTGGGTCGGTCTATTCAGTTCGGTCAACCAGATCGTGTAAAATGTTTAAAAATTGCCTAGTTCAATAATTTACATATATAATTCATAAAAATATATCAAAAATAAATAAATAACCTTCTTCGGGTTAATTGGGTCGACCTGATACCGACCCTTTTAAATATTCGGGTTACTCGGGTTGACCGAATAAATTTATTGATTGGAGTAACCCGACCAACAAGCTTGTCGTTCAGGTTCAGGTTCGTCCGGGCGGGCTGCCTTTTAACACTCCTAATTGAAGCAATCTGCAATCTTTTGTGATTTGTTTGCATAATGGATGAGAGATTTGAACTCTTGATAAGTTGCCATGAGAAAGTTTGACTCGAGCTAAACTTCACATACATCTAGCTACCATTTGATCATCAGCGTCCTGGTCAAAATTTGCACACAAAAAGAAATGAAACCCCAGTGGATGGGGTCATGGGGGCCTGGACCATAATTTTACTAGGTACATTTTAATTTTACATAACTGTTAGCATATATATGCCAAACACTTCATATGCAATATATCAGACAACACACCATACATGATGTCTAAAGCCCATGTACTTGATCACCAAAAAAAATGCTGTGTCACATTATACTACAGCTAGGGATGAATATTTGCAACAACAAATCACCAGGAAAAGATGACACTATAAACAACAAAAAGCGATATGTAGATAAGAATGTGTAAAGAATACCGTATGCATAACAAAAGACGCAAGTTTTAAAGCTCATTAACTCATCTTAGATGTGAGAAGAACGGTCACGGCTACTTCTTACAGAATCTTCTTTCTTCCATATTGTTTCCACTTTCTGAAACCACCTCAATGGCCGAACCTGAATCACAATATAAGATCATGATTATGTGTCAAGCACAAGTTTGCTTATGCGTTGTGTTGGAAACCTGATAAGCCTATTGGCAGGTGTGTATAAACAGTAAGAAATAGAGATACCTTCCAACGTCTCCTACGATTAATAGCATTGTAGATTGATTCCAATCTAGTGATTATTTCCCTAAATGTTGGTCTCGAGTCTGGTTTCTCATGCCAACACTCTTCAATTAACCTTGGGAATAAATAGATTGATAATAACTCATCAGCATGTAATCTTTCATGAAATCGAATTAGCAACAAACATGACATGATGGGAAAAGTAGGAAGGTCAATTGCAAGGAAGTAACAACATAAGAAAAAATAAGTACTCTTACAAATTACATGTAGCTAAAAAGAACATAAACAAAGCACGTACTCTCTAAGCCCATGAGCATAACTTTTTGGTGGGGCATTAAATGGAGGGCGTTCATTAGCAACATATGCCTTAGGAACATCGTCTTCACTCTTCATGGAAAATGGTTGGTTGCCTTCAATCATCTTTGGCACATTAAACGAGATTAAAGCATTAGATAATCAGAGCATAAATCACATGATAACCAAATATACGAAGTGAACTGTAATACTATATAGGGACAGAGAACAACGTATATGAAACAGAAAAAATAAAAAGCAGATAATATGAGCCTTACCTCCTGTAAAATCAAGGCAAATGAGAAAACATCCACTTTGGTATCGTAGTCTTCATTTTTGAAGACCTCCGGTGCAACATATCTCCCTGTTATGGCACATAAGAAACTCAATGACTTCAGATATTAACATCTCTGTTTTTAAAGAGTCAACTATGATACTATAACTTCACAACATTGTAAAAGTGATATGTGTGTACAGTGAATATAAAGAGAGAATAACAAAAAAAGACTCACAGGTGGTGTCATGATATGACATGTTCGTTCCTTGTTTTACCGTCTTGGTCACTTTTAGCAGCTCGCTGATTCCGAAGTCTGCGACCTTTAGATGCCCAGAATCAGCCCGCAAAATATTTCTGTTTTCTTACCGGCAAAATGGAAAATATTCAACAATTATGGTGCAAAAACAGATCTCACTACTATTTCCAGAGATGTGTATCTACCTACCAAAAAGACAGGAAAAATAGCTATGTAATAATATACTTACGAAGGCTCAAGATCTCTGTGGATAATTGGTTCTGGTTTGTTTTCATGCAAATAGTTCATCCCCCTGAAGAATGACAAAAGAGCATCATTAGTTAATTTAAGACAGCATTTAAAAAAAGGTGTTATGAATTTATGATTATTAGCCTTTGAAGGGATATATATGCAATTCTCCCATCCAAATAAATGCCTCTAATATGAATACCTTGCTATATCCATAGCAAACTTCAGAGCTAACATTGGCTTTAGTGCTCCTTTCCTCTTTAAATATAGACGAAGATCACCCTGCAAAATTCAAAATCGATATAAATATAAAAGAACCGTGAATAATATCTAGGTTTCTGAGTTCTGGGCACCTCAAAGAAAATGTGTATAAATAGAACATTAGACTGGAAGGTAAAGGATATGGATTATGCAGAGAGAGATAAACCTTTGGTAAATATTCTGTCACGATCATCATCGGATTACTTTGAGTTACAGCGCCAAGAAACTGAACCACATTTGGATGCCGTATCTTCTGAAGTAATTCAAGTTCATCCCTAAAAGCTCTCCTGTTTAAAACCCGTGAATTAGAAAAGCAAACACCATATTATATGTAAAAAAAAACATAAACATATTGTTGGTAATTGAACAACCCACACTTTATCTTTATCGGTAAAAAGCTCGTCTCCAAGCTTTTTAACTGCAACTTTAGTTCCACGCCATGTAGCTATGGTGAAGGTACCCTGCAAAGTTTACACAAACATTAGTCAAAAGAAGTTGTTCAAAAAGGGTGGATTCTAACATCAACCAAGAAAAGTTAATTATGGATGACTTACCTTATCAATGTTAACGCTCCCTGTAAAATCAAGTTCTGTAGCAGCAATTTCATATTCTGGTACTTCACGGGCATTTTTTACATGCATAGGAGCCATCTAAGAACATAATCATTATAAAAAGAAGCCATCAGCGTAACCCCCAAAAGTATAGACCAGCAATATATGTGATAAATGGCTTCATGTTTCCACAAGTTAAATATGAAAAATCCATTATGTACATGTGACAGGGCATACAGAGAGACTGAATTTAATAACCAACAAAGCAACAATTCAACGTTTATCAAACGCAAACAAGCATATTAGAAACTTACCAAAGGTTTAGCACCATGTTTCTCCAATAGTTTGACCATGTCATGGTTCTTGTAATGGACTGCATCTGCAAGAGGCTGTTCAACCAATATCAGAATTCTCATCCAAAGGCAAGAAATTGTCTCATAATTTTACAATTTACACAATTGTTCCCATATGCATAAAACACACAAACAATTCCATATATCAAATTCTATCATGGATATGAACTAAAAACATGACATGTTGCAAACTTATAGTTAGTTGCAAAGAGCTAAATTAGTAAATTACCAATCATCTGATCTAATAATTTATTATATACTCTCATCTCGAGTGTCAGTTTGCAATTCACTTGACCCCACTCACATTTTCTTTTTATTTTTTGGTAATGAACCTGCTGATTGCCTCACGCCTACACCCCTATTATAAACCATAAATTCCACATGAATACAACTTTCTATTCCAACTATGTTAAAATCCAATTATAACCACTGGTCATTATAAGGGATGGTTTCACATTCTCACTGGTCATTACGAGGTATTTGAGATTATATTTACCAAACAATTCCATATATCAAATTCTAACATAGATTTGAACTACAAACATACATGTTGCAAACTTAAAGTTAGTCATTAAGAGCCAAATTACCAATCATCTAATCTAAAAACTTATCATATACTATCAAATCGGGTGTCCAAGCAGAAGCGCAGCCACATATCGTTTACAATTCACAACTCTGCTCATGGCTACGCCCAAGATTATAATATACTGTCCAATCGGGTGTCCAAGCGGAGACAGCGCCACATATAACAATTCATTTAAGGTCTTGAACCCACTCACATTTTCTTTTAATAATTTAGTTAGGAAACTGCTTATTTGCTATGCCCCTAGTTTACACCAAGATAACCTGATTCTTACACAAGGGACTGTGGACCCTTACATTTATGTAATTTTCTTGTTTAACTAATATGTCATGATCCAATAGGCAATAATCACTGCTCATTAAGTGATGTTACTATATGCATTCATACTTATTATTCCTATCTGGGATTCTGGGGGTGTTTGGGATTTCATTTTCGAAACAGATTACGCGTTTGCAAAACTGCAACTGCGCAGATACTCACATATCCAAACGTTTTGCCAAAAAATGTTTTCTAACTATATGCATTTTGCAAACGCAATAATCAGATACTCTCCTCCAAATTGCAATCCCCGACACCCTCTTATAATCACAGCAATCAGTTACACATCTCTAATCCTTCACAACAACCATCACAAAACACAAGCATTTACCAAATAAAAATTCCATTATAACGGATGTTTTACTAATGTGACATGATCCAACAGACCATAACCAACGGTCATTCCTCCGTATAATAGATGTTTAAACATTCAATTAAACTTACTATTGCTATTTACGAGGTATCTGCGACTACATTTCCTAAACAGATTACACGTTTGCAAAAACTACAACTGCTTTATTTTCTCTATGAAAACGCCCATAATAACTTTTTACGGCAATGACATCCTACAAATCGCAATCCGAAACACAAACTTAAAAAAAGCAATAATAATCTAACATTGCTTTCTCTTTCTCGCCACCGCATTATGTGGCACCCTACTAGGCATTATAACAGACGCTTTGACATTCACATAGGGTATGTTTGGCAAATTTCGCAGTAGCTATTAGCGGTAGGTTTAGCATAAACAGTTAGCACTAGTTGTTTGTATTATAAAAGTATTTGGTAACGTAGTTGTAAGTGTAATTATAAAGCTTAAAATGACAAAAAAGCTGAACGTTAACGCTAAATGCTTCTTCAAGTAGCATTTTGAAAAGTAGTGTTGCTAAAACGCTATACGCACCTAAACACTCTTAAATAAACAGGAACAGATGAGGTTTTCCTGTCAGGTTACCCGGGGAGGGCGAGTATTTAACTCAAAGATGTATGCGGCCTAACCGGGGTAAGCCCGTGACCTTTTCCAACCCTTAGTGGAGTTTGTTTGCTTATATAGCAGCTTACGGAATATTTGGTTTTGGGTTTGTGTTTCATAAGCTAACTTTTTGTGGCTTATTTCGACACTTTCCGGCTTACATAACTTCATTATGACATAACAAACTTATACATAAGCCGGAAAGCTTCAAAATAAGCCACAAAAACTTAGCTTACGAAACAAAAGCCCAAAACCAAATAAGCCATAAGCCGGCTGTATAAGCCCAAACAAACACCCCCTTCAAAACGCTCTTAACCGCCCCTTGCTAAGCATACTCTTAAACTTATTATTCCTATTTACAAGGTACTTTGAGACTACATTTCCTAAACACATTACGCGTCTTTTTAGTAAAGAAATCTAAATAAATAGGAAGTAAAGGGACCAAACATTTTACTTCATATTCAACCGAATCACCTTCTTTTCCTCTTTAAGTAATACTCGAGAACACAACCTTTTTCGTTTCACTTAATTTTCTTTACTTTTTCATTAAGCGATACTCGAGAACACAGTGAAACATCCTTAATTTCTCAAACAAAACACAAATATACAAAAATCTTACAGTGCTACCCCACCGATCTTTCGAATCAACTTCAGCCCCACCCTCAAGCAACATCCTCGCCACATCACAAAACCCTTGACAAGCCGCCACGTGTAAAGCAGTCCGATCATCAATATCTTTAAAATTAACATCAGTATTGGACTCAATCAAATCCTTAATCCCATCTAAATTACCCTCGCTGCTGAAAAACATCAACCTGACTCTAGGATCAATCTGGTTGACGTCCACGTCATCGTCGTCGCCTTGTGAATCTGAATCTGGGTTGCGTTCTGGTGCTCGTGAGGATTGGCGGCCTAGTGTGAATCTGTATTGTGGCGCTGCTGCTGCTGCTGCTGGTGGTGGTTCCATTAACTTGAATTTGATTGGGTTGAATGGAACTGGAAATGGAAGGGAAATGTGTTTTTGGGTTGACAAATTGACAAACTGTCAGAAGAAGACTTTGTTAATTAAGGCTGCGGGAATGTAGAGATAAAACACTCCCCTTGTTTTCCTAAAACTCCTTCCGTCCCATATTAAGTGTCCGCTTACATCATTCACAAAGTTTTAGAAAATTCCACTAACTATACTATCCACCAATCAAATATCATTTTTACCCACTAAAATCTCATCTCATTGGTTGAAATAGAATATAAACACTTGGGACATCCAAAGATTCCATTTTGAACACTTAAAATAGGACGGAGGGAATACTAGTTATACTATTATTTGTTTTTTACTTATTTTAGGCCTCGGGTATTATGAGACTTCTCGGCTTATATAAGTTTATTATGATATGATAAATTTATAAAAGCCGACAAGTCTCAAAATAAGCCGTAAAATTAGGGCTTATAAAAAATAAGCCAAAATTTCATTTATTTTGAGACTTGTCGGCTTTTATAAGTTTATTATATGATAATAAACTTATATAAGCCGACAAGTCCCAAAATAAGCCACACAATATGAGCTTATAAAAAATAAGCCCAAATCGTCTTATGTTAAATAAGCTTTGCCAAACAGGGCCTTACTAAGGATAATGATTTATTTAAAAGAAATGACAGAGGGACCTAAACTTAGAATTAAAACTAAGTGATATTATTCGATGGCTATGACAGAGACATTTATTTTACAACCCATCAGGGATGATCTTTATTTTAGGTCTAAGTTTAGCCAAACTTTATTTCCTCTATCATTTCTTTTTATTTAAACATGAGTATAATGTTATGTTTTTTTATTATATATTGTCATTATTACAATATATTTATTTTATTTTAATTTAAAAATACAATCATAAAAAGCATACTATTATCTTTCATGTTCAAATAAACATGAGAGAATCCCTATCCATTTACTAATTATTCAATTTAATGTTTTATTTAAGGTTTATAATAATAATTTTATAAAAGAATAATATGGTAAATTTGGGTTAACTTTCTTACATGTATTTGATGGTGGAAAATTAAATTAGAATAATTAATTTAAGACGGAAGGAGTAATTTTTGTTAAGAAGATTACAAAAGGTTTGAAATGGTTTTGAAATTTTATAAAGAGAAAATTATTGTAAAGGCATATTTGGCCAAGATTGTGTGGAAAAATGTTAACTGATTTTTTTTTAAAATATATATATCTAGGGAGAGTTTAACACTGTGTTTGTGTTTTTGACTATCACTCAAGGAAAGAATAAAAGTAAAGAAAATGAAGTGAAACAAAAATACTTGTGTTTTTTAGTATCATTTTAGGGGAAAACAAAGAAAAGCTAAAAAAAGAAAGATGATTTGGTTGATTTTAAAGTAAAATATTTTTTCTCAAAACTAAGTTGAAAATATTTACTTTTGATGTCTTTATTTTTTTCTTGCTAAAACACTTGAGAATTGAGCATTAATTATTTTGCATTACTGATATTCTTATTGTGTGACAAACTTAAGATTTTGATATAAAAAAGAATAAAGATTGCTTCATCGATGTGACATGTCTTTTTGACCGATGTCTTTTGATATGTGCATTTGTAAACTTAGACCGATGGTCCTAGATCACCTACTTTTTGTGTGACTAAACGACTGAGTTTTAACCTACTCACATTTTTTAATGTTTTGGCAATATTTTTTGTTAATCGACGTACTTGTGTCGAAATCTTATGTTGGCCACGCAGTGCCGCAATGAGATGCGCGAAATGCTTGAATCTTTTGAATATGCCGGGTAATTTGATATTTTTCAGTAAAAATATACTAAATCTGACTCTTTTGTTGATTTTTTTTTTTTTTCAAAAAATTAAAAATTATATATTTTTAAAAAATATTATTTTTGCAGGTAGCTTTGCAAATACTTAATTCTCTAGTCGAATGTTAAATATCATCGTCTTTTGACCCTTCGGAGAATTTTTTTTTCTCAATCGATTTTAAAAATGTAAGTGTTAGGTGATCAACAAAGGACTTAGGACAGTTGGAGAGTTGGACAAAATCAATGTGTTATTAATTGGACAACCAGTCACCGGATTGATTTTGGACTGGGTTGGGTTGGGTTGGGTTGGGTTGAGTAGAATATTTCTTTAAGTTGACACTCGACAAGTTGACATACTTGAAATCCGCACATAGTTTCTAGAAACAAACGAAATATATACATACATTTCAACTTCAAATGATAACATGTTGGAGTTTATAAAAAGTACTAGTATACTTTATTAATCAATGACGACCTAAAGGTCAATACGTGAAATGTCTGGGTTCAAATAACCTAATATCTTAAATATATTTTTTAAGCACTTTTAAATCGATATCACATGCATGTTATTTCTATACAGGTTGGTTTTGGCCACTAGTCATTTGTGTTATGTGTACATTGTGCCATTGGGAATCTAAGATTAAAAAGCCATACAAAAGATGGAATTTTGGTGAAAAGTTTCATTACATAAGAGCACAAGGTAAGGTAGGAACCGATAACACGTTATTGGTATGCCACATCAGCGACATATCATCCTTTCTCAATAACACACCAATAACTAAAACACAACTCCTTCATAACACACCAATAACATATATTAGGTCCCACAAAATACCCCACTAACTCACAAACCAAAAAATAAAAAATAAAAAAAATGCAACATCTTACTTTTGGAGTGAGCCAATAAACTGGCTAAGATTTCTTTGGCTTGTGTTTAACATATTTGATGGTATGAAATAGCGTGCCATTGGTTTGTAAGAGCAACCCCAATGTTAACGCCAAAACGGCGTTAAAGCCCTAAACCACCCGCGTTATTGCGTTAAACCCGTTGGAAGTGCAAATCATTCACGCCGTTAGTCCCTGGGCGTTAAGGGACTAACGCGCGTTATACTATAAAAAAAAAAAAAAAAAATCACCCCTAAACCATTTCAAATAAATTTTCACTTACACCCCCTCAACCTATTCAAATTTAAATTTAAATTATACTTAATTCGGGCGGGATAAATTCAAATTCAAATTTGAAATTTAAAAATCAAATATGAGCGGGATTTATTCAATTTCAAAATCAACTCTGTCTATATATACAACTCTACCAGAGTTGTTTAGAACACACAACACACACAAGTTACATACACAACTCACACACAAAAAATGTCTCGCAAAGATTTTTCTCAGCAATTCCCACCCAGGAAAAGTTGCGGAAACCAGCTTTCCAAATCCAAATCACTTGCCGGAAACCAGCTTTCCAACTCTACCAGAACCTGATGTTTACTCTACACCACCGAAAATGTCTTTCCGGTGGGTTTTGAAAACATCCCGTACCTCCCAATTGTTCCAACTCCACCTGTGAACAGTCCACAGGTGGATTTTCAAAACCACCCCAGCGGTTTAAGTGAGGCTTCCTCCCGGAATGGAACAAGATGAAGAAAACGTTAGGGAGATTATGGAAGTGCAAGCACGTGAAGAGGTCTCGCCGTGAGCAGAAGCACGTGAAGCTCAATACCTCCAAAGACAACTTCTTCGACATAATGGAGAGTCGATACTTTAATGGGGAGTTTTATTCTCCGCCAACCAGTTCTGATGGTTGGGACTCAGATGACTCGTTTTTTTAAGTTTTAGTAGTTTTATTTTCGTCAGTATGCGTTGTATCTTTAATTTTTAATGTAATTCGTGTTTAACGTTTAATGTACTTGGTGTTTTAATGTTAAATGTGATATGTGTTTTAATAAATGAAGTGTTTGTTTTAGTTTAGGGGTTGAAATTGAAAATATGAAATGTTATTGGTGTTATTGATGTTATTGGGATGTTATGGTTGTGGGTGTTTTTTCGGGATGTTAATGTTAAATGTTAAAGCTGATGTGGCGCTGACGTGGACGATGTTATTGGTGTTATGGTGTTATGAATGGGGATGCTCTAAATTGGAGGATGGCGCTTGAAAAGATAGAGCATGCCGTGTGCTCTAAGTAAGGAAACTATCGCTGAAGACTTTTGGCAACAACACTCGCTAAACCATAAAAGATTCATCTTGATGACCTTTAGCGGCTAGATATGTATGTCGTCTTTAAAGTTAATTTTTTTTCCGTGACATAATTTTCTCACCAAAAACCCTTTTACCGCCCAGATGACTGTGGCTTTTGACGATGACACTATATATCCTGTAGATAAGGGCATCTATAAAAACCTTTAGCAACAACTACGTGGCGTTTATCGAATGATAAGAAAGGTTTCATCCATGTTCGAATGGTATATCGATCGATGCCTTAAAAGTTTTGGAGTAAAATTACTCAGGCCAGCTACGATTGGCTAAAGTTACCGAAAATATTTTCTCACAATATAATATAAATATTGAATTGCATGTCATTTTCTTCTAGCAAGACGCCAAGACTCGATAGGTAGACGAATTATCTCTTATCGTACATCGTCTAACTTTTGGCTAAGCTATCGAACGTTATTCTCTATTCTTTTGCAATTGGTAAGTGCGATAAAGAGAATAAAGTGTAAATCAAATATAGACGATTTTTTTCATATGGGTATCTAACCTATAGAAATCTGTGAATCACATAGCTTAACCAATTTAGTCAAATAGTTAGCTTACTAGGCTCACTATTTTTCCATTTTTTTCATTATAACATAATTAAGTTAATTAGTATCTATCAAACAGTTTTACCATGTTCTCTTATCTCAAATTGTGTGCTCATGTTTGCTAAATCGATTATCTTTTCTCAAATGTGTCTTATGCTCGCTATGTGATTAAAAAAAATTCAACTGAAAATGAGTTTTTACATGCATGCAGAAATAAAAATTATTTATAATTCCTTTTGCTTAAACATGTAACACGCACACACATATATATAAACTGTGCTAGTAACCACTATTCTTCTAAAGATGCAAATATTCCTACTTTATACAAAGATACTTAGATAAAAAGTTCTTGAAGATGTGATATTTAACTCAGATATATCATTATCGCATCTTATTCACAAACAATTATCTTCATATAGTTTGCAATTTATCAAATTCCTTATAATATTAAGTCACTATATCAAATACTCGTAAGTTACAAGGGTCAATATGACTGCAATTTTATCTCAGAAAGCAATACATAATAAAAATAACTTGTTTATAAACATTTTACATAGGTGTGCATGCAGTTACTTATAGGGTTAAAGGCATGTAATAGTTGTTAAACGTTATGTTTACATTGAAACTATGTATGTTTAGCTTTATTAATCACTAATATTTATAGAGTACAATGTAACCCTAAGCCCACAGATCGGGCTTGGGCCAACATCTATTATATCGGTTAATACTCCCCCGCAGTCCGAGCGTCGAAATCGCGAAAGCTCGGACTGGAGACACTTAAAACAGTAAAGCTATAACTAGTTATTGATGAAGACACCCACAGCAAGCGAAAGCGGTACTTGTCGAAGAACTTGTAGATTCACCAATGATGTGCATTAGGACATCAAAAGATACTCATAGTGATTCTTGAAGAAGTAAGACCAGATGGCATATTGAAGAATTAACACCAATTGTCGAGCCTTAGTCGACTTTAGAGAGGTCTTTAAATGGCGGATATTGAAAGCATTTTTTTTTAAATAAAATAAAGAAGGAAAACACAAATCCTATCACTCGTTCATTAGTGGGATTGGTAAAAGCAATAAAAGATGATGGTCAAAAAGCATATAATCTTTTTGACTTTTAATAATGAACCACCAGTTAATATTTTTTGTAAACCCAGATCCACGTTTTTTACTTGAAAAAAAGTTCAGACACTCAACCACATCTCAATTTTGATTTCGATTGTTCACGACCGCTTCTTCTATTAATCTGAAGACATATCGAGACAAATCGAAAACACCAAATCATTTATTTGGGGAGGACCATGTTACGTGCCCGACGTTGGTGGAGATAAAGAGGAGCTCGCGGCAGCACTTTAGATGTGCATTAGGACACCAAAGTTGTTGCAATGAATCTTCCTTTGAGCATCATTATTACTCACATCATCTGCTTTACCACCTGGATCTTCGCTTTGGGCTTCGTTTCATCTGAACCGTCTTTTTCGATTGTGGTAGTTGTGGTGTTGGGGTCCACCAGGGGTTTGGTGTGTTGTTGTTCTTCGTTGTTGGGTGATTTTGGTGTGGTGAATGTGTGGAACCGATCGTCGTTATGATGGTTTTGAAGAAGATTGCTGGCGGCAAGAAGGGATATGAGTAAATCATTTGCGAGTTTGACAGAAAACCCGCTTGTTTATGGTGCAACAGGTGTTGGTGCATCAGTGTTTATGGTGCTCCGGACCGCTTGTCATTATAACGGTGAGGAGGAGCTGCGCATGCCAGTAAAGATGGTGTTGGAGAAGATGATGGTGTCGAGTGAAGGAGATCACGACAGTAGGGTTAAAGGAGCGTTGCAGCGAGGCTTATGGTGGTATAGGAGATGCAGAGTAGGGTTTTGTTTGGGAGGGAAGAAAGCGTCGACAGTTTAGGGTGGGAAACGAGGTTAGGGTTTTAGAGGATCGGTACCTCTGATACCATGTTAAACGTTATGTTTACATTGAAACTGTGTGTGTTTAGCTTTATTAATCACCAATATTTATAGAGTACAATGTAACCCTAATGTACCCTAAGCCCACAGATCGGGCTTGGCCAACATCTATTATATCGGTTAATAATAGTAACGTAATTTCTCATTTGTTTACATATCAGATACGAACCCAAAAAAGATACCACAATACCCATTCAATTTTCAAATTTTGTTTCATTATCATACATTTTAGAGTCATCTCTTTGCACCGTTAGTCCTTTTGACCAACGACCATTTGTAAATAACTCAAAAATATGTTTTTCTTACGTTTTTATCCATTTTCTTACATTTTCATACGTTTTGATCCGTTTTTATACGTTTTCGCCCATTTTCATACGTTTTTGTTCGTTTTTATACGTTTTCGTCCGTTTTATACATTTTCAAGCGTTCTTATACGTTTTTGTCTATTTTTATACGTTTTCATACGTTTTATATGTATTCTTACGTTTGTATACATTTGCTTCCGTTTTTATACGTGTTCATCCGTTTTTGTACGTTTTATCCATTTTCATACGCTTTCACGTTTTATACGTTTTCTTACGCTTTCATATATTTCATCCGTTTTCATACGTCTTTATCCGTTTATACGTTTTCACCCATTTTCTTACGTTTTAGTCCGTTTTATACGTTTTTATCTATTTTCATCCGTTTTCATAATTTTTTATCCGTTTTCATAAATTTTTATCCGTTTTTAAACATTTTATATGTTTTCTTACGGACAAAAACGTATAAGAATAGATGAAAACATATGAAAACGAAAAAAATCGTAAGAAAATGGGAGAAAATATATAAAAACGGGTAAAAATGTATAAAACGGACGAACACGTATAAAAACGGGCAAAACGTATGAAAACGTATAAAAACAGATAAAAATGTAAAAACCCGTATAAAAATGAAAACGTATAAAAAGCAAGGTTGCGAAAATCATGAATCGGTAGTCGGGCGGTCCACCCCCTGTAGCTTGTAATCGGCCTAGGCGGGATTAATCAGTGATTAATTAGATTGGAATTTTTGACAAATATTTTGTATTTTCGGTAAGTTTTAGGTATTTCTGACAAGTTTTAGGTATCCATGGCAAGATTTTTATTAAAAAAAATCTTGTAATAGATACAAACAACGGCTATAACTTACTAAAAATTTTTACAACAAGTTTTGGGTATTTGCGGCAAGATTTGAAGGTTTCGGGCAAGTTTGACCACCGTTGACCTTCATTAACCATCGTTGACCACAGTTAACCGATTTACACAAATCGGAAAGGTTGGTCACCTTGTAGCACCTAGACGGTGATTAATCGACCTTGTAGACCTTATTTTGCAACACTGATAAAAAGAGACGCAAACGTATAAAAACGGACAAAACCGTATAAAAACGGGGGAAAAAACGTATGAAAATGTATAAAACAGATAAAAGTGTAAAAACATATAAAATGGACGAAAACGTATAAAAACAGACGCAAATGTATAAATTCATCTCTAAAGATTATAGGTTGACATAATCGATTACTTTTTCATTGCGAGGGCTAATCAATTCATCTCTAAAGATTATAGGGTAACCGGTGAAAGGACGAGGGTGATAAAGATGGGTGTGTGTATTTATTAAATTGAGTGGGTGTGTGTAGGTGAAAAATTAAATTGATTGGGTTAATGTATTGGTGTATTAAATTAAACTAGCAGGGTACCCGCGCGTTGCAGCGGTGGGTACCCTGAAATAAAATTTTTCGATGAATAATGTATTTTAGTTTATTATGTTCTTTTTAACAATAAATTTACGGATATCAAGAATTTCGTATAGTCCGTGCCAGTTTGGGCTCGAACCCGTTGGCCCGTGTCTGCTCGGGCTCGAGCCCGTTTGGTCCGCGCCATTTCGGGCTCAAGCCCATTTGGCATGTTGCCTGTTCGGGCTTGAATATTTGTATAACGTGCTTTATTATTTGTAGTAGTGAAACTTAATGCAGGAATTGTGTTTAATTTGGTTGTACAATATGCTTTGATAATTTATATTTCTTATGTAAGGAGTGTTTTAATAACTGTATTAATTGTATTTATTGACCAGTTAAATAATTGACTACATTAAATAACATTAATGTGATGTTTTGTTGTACAATATGCTTCTTGTCTTGTACGTCTGAAAATTATGTGCATTAAAGTGTTATACACTATGTTTCTTTTCTTGTAAGTAGTAGTCATTATAGTCATTAATAACATTGACCACTTTAATAGCATTAATGTTGTAAGTCTGAAAATAAGTCTGAAAATTACATCATGCTTATTTTGTTGTACACTATGCTTATTTTGTTGTAAATCTGAAAATTGGTTGCAGCTATTGTACATTGTGCTTAAATGGTTGTAATTTTTGGTGAATGGGTGTTTTTAATAGCATTAATGTTGTTTGATAGAATTTTGGTCTTAAAATGACACCACGCTTTATTTTGTTGTACAATATGCTTACTTTGTTGTAATTCTGAAAATTGGGTGTATTAAAGTGTTGTAAACCATGCTTAATTTCTGAAAATTACAACATGCTTATTTTGTTGTACGCTATGCTTATTTTGTTGTAAATCTGAAAATTGGTTGCAGCTATTGTACATTGTGCTTAAATGGTTGTAATTTTTGGTGAAGGGGTGTTTTTAATAGCATTAATGTTGTTTGATAGAATTTTGGTTTTAAAATGACACCACGCTTTATTTTGTTGTACAATATGCTTACTTTGTTGTAATTCTGAAAATGGGGTGCATTAAAGTGTTGTAAACCATGCTTAATTTCTTATACGTCTTAAAATTAAGAGTGATGTGACTTCGTGCATTATAAGTAGTATAGATATAGATTGTGAAAATTAATAAGTCAAATAAATAAATGTAGAGAATGATGAGCAAATGAAGCAATGGCAAGCAAACAATTTTGCTCGGCATGTCCCATTTTTATGTCATTTTTCTTATTAAACAAAAGTGGCGAGCAAATGAAGTAACAAGCAAACAATTTTGCTTGGCATGTCCTTTTTTTTGTTTATTAAATAGGCGTTCAGTCCTTATTGTGACACCTTTAAAGTAGCGAGCAAATGGAGTCAATTCCCACTTTGTGTTTGTTTTTAAAACTTGGACAATACTATACTTACTTATATATGTTATTCCTATTCTATGCTTTTCATCTAAATAAAAAAGTTCTTTCTAAATATTCTTTTGCATTTATTTTTTTGAGAAATTTTTTTAAATGAACTATTTCTACTACTATTTTACGAATTTGGACCACGCCTATATTTTTTTCGAGAATGAACTTTGAAATATCATCCGCTAGATTCATTAGTAGATAACGTTTTAACCATACACGTGTCTCCCAACCAATTTCAGGCGACATTTGAACGCGAAAGAAAGTCGAGGGCTAGGTGTTGTTTGGGCGAGTATAAAAGTTGTTAAATGCGAATGGTAGAAAGTTGGGCGAGTATAAGAGTTTTTAAACGCGAATGGTAGAAACCTGGGCGAGATGGTAGAAATCTGAGTGAGGCGAAAGTTGGGCGAGGCGAGGGGCGTGGGTTGGGCGTTGTTTGGGCGAGTAGCTGGGCAAGTACAAAAGTTATTTGAGGAGAATCAATGTCACGAGGAGCCTTTTCATTTTCATTCCTTCATGTGTGCAAGCATGAAAGTCCAACAGTTATGATGAAAGGGGGCGCAAAGGTTGTTTGAATTTACAAAACTTAAGGTGGAAGACAAGTGAAAATAACAAGGGAGAGAAAGAAAGAATGTGACTGTGTTTTTTTGGGTGGTGAATTGTTGCGAAAGTGTTGCATAAAGTAACATGTACTTGTTTTTATTTACAGTTTTTCAATTGAGGGTGCTTGGTTTGAGTTGAGGTGTGCTGGACCCATTTATAAGTTTTATTTTATTGGATGGTTCATTTTGGTAAGATAATGAAAAAAAGTTTGATTTGGTAAAAGAGATGTATATTTAGTCTTGATTGGTAATTTACTTTATTTTTTTTCCTCGCAAATTCTTTTTTTATAATTTTGTAATTCATTTATTGTTTAGTTAAACAAGGGCCATGGCCTCATTTGCTTTTCATTTTGATTATTTCTACCTTCTATATTTCTCATAATCTATCTTTATTTTTTTTATTAAATTGTGCCATCTAAAATTCTTACACAAAGTAAAAAAAAAAACACATTATTTAATTATAAAGACATATACTGTGATAAACCTACAAAAGCTTTATACAATTAATACATCATCAAGTTATTTACTTTTTCATATTATAGACGTATTGTTACTATGGATAAACCTATTTATAAAGTTTTTCATATTATAAAACACGAGTTATGATCAAACAGGAAGAAAATTTATAATCTTTTATATAATAAAACAAAACCCTTAGTGGGAATTTTTCATTTCAAAAAAATCAAACCATACCTTATTTGGTAATAATTAATTTATTAATAATTTTATTTTTCAAAGATATTTAATGAAAAAGATTAAATATTTCTAAATTTGGCTAAAAATAAATGATTTTCGTTTTATGTAGAGAAAAGCTAAAAATACACATGTACTCAAAGGGCTTTTTCTTATACTTTTGGACTAATTTGTAAATTAAAAATAGAACGGAGTCTTATACCATCTTTATTCTCGTATAACAAATCCTAAAGAAAAAACCCTATAATCTCAGCCTCTCCTTCTCGACCTCACACAAAATCTTCGATCACAACATTCCGAAGATGATTTGATTCCAGATTCCGAAGGTGTTCATGATATTTGTATCCATTTTGTAAGTAAATCACTTTTAATTTTTGATTATGCAAGATTGACGTGATTCAATTGGTTTCCATCATATTGTCTCATTGTTTTGATTTTATTGTGTTCTAATTATTTTTAAGTGATAAATCGTAAATATGGTTCAAATATAAATCTCACTCATTATAATTTAAAACAAATAACTAAAACTGGATGGCCTTCTATAATTGTTAATATATAACTTATTAGTATAATAGTAGGCATTAACTTATTAAACACCACTTTTCTTAATTGTCTCGAATCTACATGGATTTGTTTTGAAGTATGATATGTGATATGGGTTTTCCTGTATTTTATAAAAGATGCATATCAAGTGTTTGTTTTTATGCCACAATGAAAAACATGCTAAATTTTTGTTATTTTAGCACTTTAAGCAAACACAAGCGATCTCCCCCCAAAAAACACTTATATGCTACGTATTATTATGATTATACCAATGATGTTGTTATATTTGGCATTCTTATATTCGCGGCGGACCATAATGTGCCTACGAGAGTAATCATAAACTCAGAATCTGAATGACTCAAATGCTCCCAACCCAAGTATATTTTTTAGTTTATAATTGGTCATTTTTGTTTCATAGTGTATCAGATCTGAAGTTATGTTCATGTGTTTTAGTGTATGCATTCGGTTTGTATGTGTTCTATTCAGTTTCAAGGTAATTTCTGATCCTTTCGAACAACTTACTGGAAAGGGCTTATTAATTGTATTATTATTATTTTTTTGTAGGAATAAACTACTAAGTTCATTACACAAATTTGAATGTATACTTCTCTTCCTTAATCCATACGCTGCCCTTCTACACTCCTCCCCATCGGAGTCTCCTTCGCCATTGCCTTCATGAGTATTTTCCTTTTTTCAGGTGATTTTGGTCCTGATTTTCTCAAATTAAGGTCAATATGTGTTTGATTTTGATAACAATTTTCTTTCAAGTTTTGATAATGATTCTCTTATAGTCTTTTTCAATAGTCTTAGAATTAGGAATCGAGTTATTCAAATATGGGATGTTTATAAATATTGTATCAATAGTCAAATCGAGTTCTTGTCAAAATGGGTTGTTATTTGTAGATGTCAAAACAGGTGGGGTTGGGTTGACCCCAAACACTTTCTGTCCAAAAATATATAATTTTTAACAGTGTGTCATAATCCAAAGTTTTAAAATGTACTAAAGGTTTAGGAGGTTTTATGAATTAAAGTTACACCTTGGGCGACATTTGATGGTATTTCATTATAGGCTATTATTTATAAGTAAATGGGGTCGAAATTGGAACTTCTAAGGACGAGTGAAAAAGTGTGTTTGTGACTTGTGATAGGATCAAATATATATTACTAAAAATGATGTTATGAAGTATGCATCACGTCAAATGTGGGGCTGTACGCACAATGAATGTTATTTATATTGCGAAAGAACTTGACACATATTCTTTGTCATAAGTTATGGATTAGTATAGATGTAATCAAAGCAAACACAAGATTTATTTTTAACATTGCTCAAATTGCAGCATGTGTTGATTAACTGATTTGTTTTTTGTTTTTATTGGGTTACCTAGGTTTTCGACTTGACATTGCGAGCCGTCTAATCCCAGGGAGACTACCTTTTTGGATAGCCCGGAATTGGCGCAAGTAAACCTCCGTGGCCACAAGGGGATCAACTGATTTGTTGGACAAGGTTCATACGTGAAGAGATAAAGATAGAGGCATGGGAAAACCATAAAAAAAACTAAGACATAAGCTGAAATCAGGAGAATTGAGGTATGCGACAGTTTCATCATTTTGGTTAATGTTCGTTATCATCATAATTATTGCACTTAAATAATCGGAAGTTAAGGGTAGTTAGGTAATTGTGCATTTATCTCAATAAATAGCTTTAACAACGGCTAATTCTTTTTATGGGATCCTAGATAATTTAAAAATGCATAATCATAATCACAAACACTTTTTGCCAGAGAATTAAAACAGATCATAGCAACTTTATATCACACTAATCACTTCAAAGTTCAAATGTCCATATGTTCCTACCAACACAAACTTCAGATTTCAATGAAAAAGTATGCACATGCCCATATGCTTATGATTTGGTCAATTTGGCTGTGTTCTACATCAAACATGTCGCATTAAAAAGTTTGGCTAAAAGAGGAACATGTCAAATGGGTCAAACACAGAAAGTCGTCCAATGTCTATATTTGACACATGTAACATCCTAAATCATTTTATTCAAATCTTTACATTAGTATTCACTTATCGTAATAATATTGTTTCTTTACCGAAGTCAACAATTGCTTATTAATACTGCAAAAAGTGTTTGCGGGTCAATCTGTTTCAAATTGTACTAAAGAATGACATGTTTGGACCCGTATAAAAAAATAACATCTTCTGACCCAAACCATTTTGACCTGTTACCCAATATGCCCATCTAGCCACTTCTATATTGTTACTGGAAAGGGCTTTTTAATATTGTTACCCATGTAAAGGGCTTATCAATATTGTTACTGGAAAGGGCTTAATAATTGTTATTTTTTGGTAGGAATAAACTACTAAGTTCAGTACACAAATTTGAATGTAATCTTCTCTTCCATAATCCATACGCTGCCCCTCTACGCTCCTCCCCATCGGAGTCTCCTTCGCCATTGCCTTCATAAGTATTTTCCTTTTTTCAGGTGATTTTGGCCCTGATTTTCTCAAATTAAGGTCAATATGTGTTTGATTTTGATAACAATTTTCTTTCAAGTTTTGTTAATGATTCTCTTATAGTCTTTTTCAATAGTCTTAAAATTAGGAATTGAGTTATCTAAATATGTGATGTTTATAATTAATGGTAATTCTTATGTGTGTTGTTTGTAATCTTTGTTTTTTTGTACCAGGTTTGATATTAGGAAGAATGGTGCTCAAATCTCTTCTAAACATGTTCGCAAAAAGGTTTTCAAGTAAACGGAGAAAAATCATATATTACTTCTACATTTCACATATACTTCGTAGTACTTACATAGTTATATATATTTGTACCCTGTAGTTAACACCTAATACTTACGTAGTTATATGCTTTCAACAGAACTTGAAAGCACCTATTATACATCTCATGTTACTGGTGATTAAAGCCCGACCTGAGACAACTTGCTTGTTGCTTCATTGACATGAGACCGGCTATTTTGTTCAAGTAAGATGCGTTTTAACGCCTACAGCACAAATGCTTATGCTTGTCCTTCTAAATGATAAAAGCACTTGAATTTCTTGAATATTGTTTTTAAATTAGTTTGCAGGCAGTTTATATGAATCTATTGCCTTATTTACGAAAGCTATTAGTATTTGGAAAATGATTAGTATTGTTTATAAATCTACAATCACGTATTCATGTAGAAGTGATACTTCTTTCTTATGCCTTATTTTGTAATGTCCGTGGATTGACGACTTCCAGACCATCACATATAGACCACTTCATTTCAAAACTAACACCTTTGGCGTGATCATGTTTTAGCGACTCAATATTATTAACACTTGGCATATATTTTGCAGGTCTTAATATATTGTACAATTGTAACCATTTAATATACCATCGGTTTTTCCCTGGAATGATAGGGAAATGGTGGTTTGGTAATTCGATAGGGGACACATGGTAAACAAGTTAAGGGCTGGACGAGAGGTGTGTGCAGAGGAGTAGTTGTTAGGTACATAACAAACAACATTTAAATTCAAAATCAAATCCAAGTTGTACTTTTCATTTTAAAGGCTTATATACTTAAACGGGTTCACGGGTTAACGTGTTTAACCTTTACTGAGCCCGTTTATTCTCAACCTATACATGTTTATATTTGTTTTGGGTTCGTGTCGATTATCGTGTCGTGTCAAGAATTGCCACCCCTACACATAACTCTTTTGTTTTGTGCACGTATACTCTTTACAGCCAAATAATTTCTTTCATAGTTGTTGGCACCACCATCTTCAACCCAACTGTTTATGGCTTCGCTGTCTCAAGTAACCCTTTTTATTCATATTAGCATATATGAAATGTGTCATAAAGAAAAATATTCAATAGAAAGATCAAAATTACAACTACAAGGGCGCGATCAGTTGCTCACAAAACAAAAGGAAATGCGGAAGTTAAGCTTATTCTTTAGTTAAAAGCATTTGGCATAATCATTATATGCACCGGTTGTTCATCTCTATGTTTATATCTTCATGCAGGTTGACAAAACCAGTTTACGTGTCCAGAATTAGACAACATGGTCCAGAAGCTTTTGAAATCACAGCCATCAAGTCTGCAACAAGTGAATCACATGTCAAAAGCATCTAGCAGTGAGTTTCATAAGAGGTTTGCCAACACAGAGTTGTTACGTCCACGTGTAAATAACAATCTTTTTTCAATTCCGCAAACCTGATAGCCCTCGATTGAACCATAGACCATATCAGAAAGAGGCATAATTAAGTGATAATTAAGGTTATTTGGTTAGTACTTCCTCTTAAGTTTCTTACTTTTTTTTTTGATAATTAAGTTGCTTACTTTTGGATTGGTTTGATTAGTATTGTTTTGGGAGTTTTTTTTTTTTGGGTAGTTGTGAGAGTTGTATCAATATCTTGTGATATATTGTGATTTTCTACATGATAATTCTTTATACAATCAAAAGGAATGTTCAGTGAATTATTAATGGTTTGTATAGTGTTTCGAATGAAAGATTGTTGTTGTAAGATATGGTTGTCAAATTGTAATCACAATAAAGTTTTTGCTTGGTGGACAAAATACAACATTCTATGTTCTTGGAAGTGGATTTATGTCTGGCACAAACGAAGGGGACCAGGACCTTATGCTAATCTGCATGCTATAAATTTCGTTCCAGCCATTAATCTCCATTAGACTTGATGAGTTTTTCATCTTTATTTTGATCCAACAGGCAATTCTTTTGGTGGATCCTTAGTAGCTCATTTTGTTTGAGAAGCTCCTCAACCATAGTTTATTCCTTTTATGCTAATTGCAAATTCAACCAAAAGGTTTGTGTCTCAATGGTAGCTCATGTTGTGTGAAAACCTTCTCAACCAAATGGTTATGAGTTCAAGTCATGCTTAAAAAATTTGAAATAGATTTGTGGTATAAATATTGTGAGATAGTTAAAATTGTCGTTCCAAAAACAAATTGCAAATTCAAAGCTTCACTTTTAAAAACCCAATCACCAACAACCATTTTACTCATTGTTAAAATAACCCGAAATTGTAGGTCGTGTGAAAATGCGTAAAACTATGTGACCCAAAGAATGAAAATACTCAAGATTCCCGACCAAACTATTAAAAAAAATATCCTTTAACTTTATTTTTTATTTTTTGAACTACAACTAACTATACCGCTATAGTTGGTAGTGACAACATGACGAAAGCAGAGAGGATGCATCAAACTCGAAGTTGCAATCATGGTAATAGCCACGTTAATGGTTCAATTTTTTAGGTTTTCTGCAAGTGCAATTAAGATGCTTATATTTATATATATGATATATAACCCGTATCTTTTATATAATAAGAGAAACTCATAAGTGTTAGAAGATTTTTTGGTAAACTAAATTGGACTAATAGTAAAGCTTTAATTAAAAATAGAGCTTTATGGCTGGTTAATAAAAATCAAAATTGAATATAATTTGGTCAGCATTACAATATACTGGGTCAAATTCCGAAAATAGAAATTTCAAAAAAGGAGGATAATTTATAAAATTTTAGTGTTGAATTTATTAAAGTAACGTTATATTCTGTCCGATTAATAGAATTTACATTTAACTCATAAACTTTATAAAGAATCTAATCTTAAAGTCAATTTTATAAATTAAGTATAAAATTATCAGTTTTCATAATTTTTAATAACTTAATAAATTTAACAAATTCACCCTAAACTTTATATTTGTTTAAAAAAAACACATTTATTGTTGTTGTTACTTATGAATATTATCATCATTATTAGATTAGATTAACGTATATGAATGTGATTACAAATATAAATATGAAAACATGAGTTAGTGTGATTGCAAATAAATACACGAGATTTTACATATAGCAACAACTCATGTAACACATCTTCAAAGTTTAAGTAAGAATATCTAAAAAACCATTTTTTTACAATTCGGGTTTAATGATCTGTGCGTACACAGTTTAAAAAATTAAGTACGGTTAAAAAAAATATTATTAGCCACGTATATTAAACGAAAACTTAAACAAAATTTGAAATCCAAAACCGCGTGTGTATTTTCATTTGCGTTACAAATATATGTCTCATAAATTATGACGATCGCTAAACTTTGTACATAAAAAGGAACATGTATGCAAAAACTATATATGAAAAAGAACCATAGTAACGTACGCCAAACATAATTATAAAACAAAATTAAGAACCACAATTAAAAAAAAAAACAAAAAATAAGCTATTTGTTTTTTTGATAGATAAAAAAACATTATTGAAAATCTTAGAAAAGATCCCGTGCGTGCACGGGTATTATAACTAGTGAGAAAAATAATAAGTGACATTGACCAATCATTTTAATAAGGTTTTTAAGGGTATTATTGTCATCTAACATAAGTAGTTTTCTTTTTTAATATAGTGGCCTCCTAAAATATAGGTGACTTATGTTTACTCATTTTCTTTCATACGATTAGAAACAACATCACGATTCCTAAAGGTGCAATCGGTTACAATTTGTTCTTAAACTCGTGGAATAAAATTCATAATATTTCTCTTGCAACTCTTTATTATTAACAATTAGCTCCTTTATTTCTCCATCCCAAAAATCACTTTTATTTTTATAATGGACTACTGTGGTCATGGTTTAGAGCGAAAGATGAGATGTTAAGATGATATGATGATTAAAAACAATGAATGTCGATATGCACATGCACCCAATCAATAAAGAAAGACAAGATGAATCACTAATATGCACCAAGGTTTCCATTAACGTTTCCATTAATCAGTTGTACAAGATGAGATTCGTCGACAATAGAGTAGATGCATATCGGCTTAAAAATACGAACATGTTTACATACATGCTTGAGCAAATGAGTTTTTCAAAAACCAACACATGTTTTACCCATTTTTCAAAAACCAGCATAGTGTGGGAAAAACTCGAAAGAATGAGTTTGGCAAGTGCAAATGTATTTGCTCGCCATGTAGAGATCCGTAAAGTGAAAAAATAGTGTCAATTTTGGTTAATTGGTTTGGTAGGAGTAGACTTTGGTAAGCAAAATGGATGGAGAGCAAAATACTTTGCTTGCCACTTACACGTGTCACTGTAAGAGGAATGATTTGATTTGATAGATCAATAACTGATTACATGGGACAAATATATAGCATACTACAGAACATTCTAGATTTGGGCTTGAGCCCATTACAACATTACAAAACCATGCACCTAACACCCCCTGAGCGAGGAGGACACCGAACACTCAGACTGGTGTGAAACTCCTCAAACAGAGCGGACGGAAATCCTTTCGTAAAAATGTCTGCATACTGATAATGTGAAGGAATATGGAGAACCTAAACTTGACCAGTAGAAACTAAGTCTCGAACAAAGTGAATATCAATCTCAATGTGCTTCGTACGCTGATGCTGAACCGGATTACATGATAAGTAGACAAAGACTAACATTATCACAAGATACAAGCGCTGCGGAAGATAAAGGTGTATGTAGCTCACGTAGTAAATTCCGTAACCAACAAGTCTCAAGAACAACATTGGCGACGTTTCACGGTACTCTGCTTCTCAAACGACTAGAACGAAAGCGCCGGTTGACGCTTAGAGGACCACGAGAGTAAGTTGTTGCCAAGAAATACGCAATACCTAGAAGTCGATCTCCTAGTGGTAGGACAACCAGCCCCAATCCGCAGATCCTAATAAGCAACCAAGGATGTAGAAGATGCAAACAACCTCAGAGCCCATAGTCTAAGGTACCTCGAACATACCCAAGAAAACTGATTGAGAGCTGAGAAATGGGGCTCTTGAGGTTAATGCATATGAAGGAAAACTCCTGAATCGCATAAGATATATCCGGAGAGTAAATGTGAGATATTGAAGAGAACCCGCAAGACTCGGATATAAAGTAGGATCAGATGATCCATCACCATCATCCCCCAATTTCAACTCAGTGTCAACAGGTGTCCGACTTAGATTACAATTAACCATATGCACTCTCTCCAAAACCTTAATAGCATATTTCTTCTGAGATAAAAATTGTTAGGAATTAGAAATTCCCGGTATTAAAGAGTCGGTCACCTCAAGTATATGTAATCGTTAGAATGCTCATAGTCATAGTTATATTTAGTTAAGTAGTATGTTGTTAAGTAACACCGGAGGACGGACGGTCTTTACCCACTGTATGCCGATCCACGCCCGTGTGTGTGGCGATTTATGTAAGACTATAAATACTCTCTACCTCCCAAGGTAGAGAGTTGGAGCTCATAATAATATCTTTCACTTTCTCTCACTAAGTTCCCTAAACCTCTAACTTACTCTCTCTAGAATTCCACTTATACGCCCACTTGTGTTAATGGTTTGATGTGTATGTGAAATCCAATATCCAACAATTGGTATCAAGAGCCATGTTAGATCATATCTTGCACATCTTTGGATTTCTAGTGGGTTTTAGGTGGTTTTTGAGTTAGAAAAAGTTTAGTGGTTTGTGCATCATTTGGTTGATTTCTAGTGTTAAAGTTTGGATTTTGATAGTACTTTTGTGTTTAGAATCATCACAAGGGTTTAGGTTTTGATTTGGTAAGCTTGAATCATCGTGGTTGGGTTGTTTTTGGATTGAAAAGTGGTGTTTTTGAGATTTTCTTGCTAGCGACTTGAGCCACGGATTGTTTTTCTTCGTAGCGACTTGCTTCACAATTTTGTAGCGAAGTTACGCTTTGGAGCTAGCGACTTAGACCTAGCGACAATTAGCATACAAGTAGTGGACTCTCCACTACGGTAGCTTAACTTGGTGGTAGCTTAATTTGGTCTCAGAGCGAGTTGCTCTTTAGCTTAACTTGAGTAGCTTAATTGCGCCAAAATTGTTAGCGATTTGGTGTTAGCGAGTTGGTACCTAGCGAGTTGCTATTTAGTGACTTGACAAATTAGCTTAACTTAGTTCTTAGCTTAATTTGTCAAAATTTTGCTAGCTTAACTTTGAGCTTAGCTGTTGAGTTGTTACTTAGCGACTTGGGTCCTAGCGACTTGGTCTTAGCGACTTGGTTCAAGAATTCTTAGCGACTTGTTGACTTTTCTTGACAAAACTTCAAACGGCTATAACTTTTGATCCAGAATCTTTCAGCGTTCTATCCATCAAAACGACCGTGAGAACGAGGAGAATGCCATCGCCATCAATGAACTATTCGGGTAAACCTTCGAGGGCTAAATCCGCCTCAATGAAGTTATTGAGGTTTTATGTTTTAGACCTAAATTTCTGGGAAAATCGTGCATAAACCAATCCAAATCTCAACCAAACAACATCTCTACTTATCCCACAAACAATCATAAGTCCTAACACACAATTGTCTATCATTGTGTCGATCCATCAGTCATCTTAACACGTTCCATTGGTCTTTGCTTAACGGTTTGGTCTTGATTTTTGTAAAATCCGCGAAAAGATTCTATTTCTCGGTTTAAATCATAGACTTGTAAAATCCCCGTGCATTCTACCACATCATGTCTTACTCTACGACCAACAAATCTGATTTCGAAGTGCTTAAATTGTATGATGTGTGGACAACAATGATAAAGTATGCTACCCTCGAAGGCCCGAACGGTTAAAGATGTTTGAATTGAACAATGAGGATGTGAGATCTTCATGTTCTGAGTACAATGAGAATGCCACGCAAATGGAATGTAGCATTGAGCCATATCGCTACTTCATCCGCACCTCATACAATCAGTATCCATAGCCGGGATCGAACATGTAGTGCTCTTTTCCGCAGACTTACCTACATTGACAAGAAGCTTCTTTGTTGAACTTAGAACACTTAAAGTGCAACTTACCAATAAAGAGGTTCAAAAGGATGGTTCCAAAGTAGCACTCTTCAAGTAATCTACAAACAATTTGACCATTCATCAAGGGGAATATTCAGATTACTGATCAACACTTGACTGGAATTTCCTTCAAAAAACATACTGGAATGGAAATTCAAGAATTCATTGAGACATTTATCCAACTCATGGATAATGTGGAAAAGTACATTGAAGAATCGCCAAAAGAATGAAGACGTGAATGAGTGTCAAAAGTAGCTTGAAAGATTGTTGTGATAAGTTGGGTAATGTATATGTTGAAGAATCGGGTGTTGCTGAATGCGAATGTCATGACAACAAAAATGATGAGTCGGATAATGGAAAAATGGAATCTTCGTGCTCAAATTCACAAGAGAGAGAGGTGCACCAGACACAACCCGTGCAAGTTAATGCAAAGGAACGCTCCATGGAAGCTTCGGATGTACCCAAGATAGAGATGCACCCGTCACAGCTTGTGCATGTCAATGCTCGTGTAAGTTGCATGGATGTTTCTATTGTACCTAGTTGTGCATCTTCTACTCAAAATGATGATTATGAACTGCATGAGTACGCTGCATTTGTGCCTGATGATTCCCTTACCACCGAGCTTAACATATATAAGGATCAGGTTGCTATTTATGAACAGAGTGCTAAGTTTGAGTTGACCACCCGTGAGCAGGAAATGGATGTCCAAATACGTACAACTATTAGAAAAGTAGGTTTAGAGAAGAAGTATTAAAACAAGAGTTAAACTCCTTACAAGAAAAGCTTTCTAAAACCGCTAAGCAAAAACAAGAACTTCAAGAAAATGTTAAAATGCTTAAGCAAGAATTCAAGGCTAAGGAATCAAAACTTTTGAATGATTTTTCCAATCTAAAAACTTTGAAAAACATGCTTGAAAATAAGTTGTAATGCATAAGGAATACCATTCAGATGCTCACATGATCACTAAGCATAGAGTCTTAAGCGATAAGCATAGCGTTCCCCTTGTTGAGGAACCTAAATCCAGAGGTAATTAAAAGGCTAGAAATGCTCATAAGGTATGATGGTAATGAGATCCTTAAGCCTAGACAGAAACCTAGTTGCTACTGAAAGTAATCGAGGAAGATAAGAAATCTGATGAAGTCACTAGGGAGAAAATGAATAAGAAGCTAGAAGATCCTAAGTGTAAAAAGAACAAGATAACGATAAAACCCCATGATTACACTAAGGAAATTGGATATCCTTAAACATGTTTAAGCCTCAGACTCTATTGACCCCCGAACAAGTGTTCGAAAAGGATATTGACTTGCAAAAAGTCAAAAATCTTGTTGAAAAGAATCCCCCTTGTAGGAAATTCCTAAAGCGATCGTGTATCCTCCAAATACACCAATGCATTTAGTTCCTAGAACTATTGCCACTAAGAGCAAGACCTTAATCAGCCAATATGTTATTCTTCAACTATTTCTTGATTTTGAGAAAACTTGTAAGAAAATGATCACACCCACTGGATAATCAAGGGGAAAGGGGTTTTGAGCAAATGAAAGAATGTTATTTAACCGAGGTCATGCCTTTCTTTAAACAACTAAAAGATCATTTTGAGAGTCTTAAAAGGGGATAAAATCAGATATTAAAGAAATGGAAAAGGAATTTGATGCAATGATAGTTGAGGTTAGTGACTATGAGCGAGCATTAAAATATAATGAGATTGAGAGGAAGAACTTGCATACCTTGAATGAGAATCTTATTTCTAATGTATTGCTCAAGATGTGTTTTACACAGCTACAAATTGTTCCATTAATGCTTCTCAATTTCATGAATTATCTCTGTTCGAAAGTCTCCCATGATCGTGTCATTGAGCTTGAAAAAAATAATTCTGAACTAAACGAGAAAATTGAACTGATGATCACGACAATTTGGTTAAACATTTTTCTAAACTAGAAGTTGAGCATTTTAATTTACAACTAAAATATCAACATCTTAAAGAAAATGTCAAAACTTCAAATATCAAGAAGTCCTCAGATGCTCCGAGTTTGATGCGCTTTTTCAAATTAACAAACGTGATGAACGATTCAAGCTCATTGAACACGATCGTAAAGTTGAAAGCCCAAATCTCTCAATTAAAGGGTCAAAAGAACAATATGACAGCTCCCAAATGCCTCCTCCTTTAGATTCTCCGAATTCTCAAACTTTTCATCTTCAAAACTTAGTTAATGCCTTACAAAAGGAAAACGAGAGTTTTCTAGAAGAAAATGAAAAAGTTAAAAGACATTTTAAAGAGTTATATGATTCAATAAAAGTCACCCGTGACCAAAACAACGAAAAATAACGTCTTTACAAAAGGAAATTGAGAATCCTGAGAAGTCGTGAAATGGGAAACTACCACTTGTTTTCAATAAGAATGTTGTCTCAAAGTCACCTTTAGATTGCAAATACATCGGATGCTTAAATATATTCCTCCTCATCTTAGGAATAATGAACATGCTTTTCATGACTACTGTGCTCACCTTAAGGATAGTCTAGAATGTCTCCCTGAGATTGTCGAAGAGGATTTCATTAACAAACCTCTTGATAGTGAAATTAGGTTTGCTTGCCTCCATGCCAAACGATCTCAAGAGCTGCTTGAATGTGTAATTGCAACATGTCCAAAACCCTTAAGTGAAAAAGGCAAAGTCTGGAAGCCTTGTTCTATGCCTAGTGCCAAACAGAAACCGCTCTATGCCTAAAGCCAAGCATGTGACCCTTGATATGCCTTGTTCCATATCTAAATTCAAGCAAGCAACCTGCGATGTGCCTCCTAGAATTTCAGATCCCAGCACTTCTAGGACCGTGAATGCAGAAGTAGTGAAGCCATGTAATGTTCCCATCGTTACTTACAGATGTTAAGATTGACACTAAAGTTAGCGGGTCAAAACCTAGAAGCTATGCATAGAAGGATAGGATTACTTAAACTAAAAAGTGATCATGATAAGGAAGTGAAAGAACACCATAGGGACAAGAAGTTTGATTTGAACAAAAAGAACCGTGTTAGTTCTAGTATTAGCTCTAAGCTTACTAAAATTAATTCGAGGCCTTATGTCAGCCTCGCAAAACATGCAAAAAATGTTTAATTTCTGGTAATCATGATAAATGTGATGTGTTATTTCGAGGTCTAAGATTCATAACCCGCTTAAGAAAGTTTGGAGAGCGAATCAGATTAAGCAATCCGTGAAACCTACAGGGAAGGTTTTACCAATGTAGGATTTCGTGAAGCCAACAGTCGAATATTCACGAATGGCAAACCTTGCCCCTTAACTAGATCCACTATGCCTAGAGTAGTGCTCGTTAGGTTTGGAAGCCAACCGTAGAATAATCCCATTTAGCACAAAATGTCCCTCGACTAAGTCTGGATGTTTAATAGTTTAGCTCCTAGTGACAATGACATTGCACCTAGGGTTTCTCACGATTCAAAGATTGTTTGTGTTAACCAAAAGGACCCCATGAGCACGTGGGGATCCAATGTTTCCAATTCTCTGTCTTCGCTCATGTCCAAAGCAGTCGTATAAGTCGCCCCTTGGTATTTGGATTCGGGCGCTCTAAACGATAACTCGGGCTCTTAACAATGACGCCTGTTCACATTATTCAGCTCCTCAGGACTTATTATTATGGTGTCAAGATATCACTTCGCACCCGCTCTTCAAAGAAAAGAAAAGTGTACGCCTTCTCGTGGCGCTTTATCTTCTAAAGAGAAATTCTCTCATGAATGGCCATACTCATCTACATTCTTCATCAACAAGCATCATGTTTTTCCACGCCATTCACCATCAAGTGGATTCAAGGCTTCATTGGTGTATACTCTTATTCACTTGTTAAATCAAAAATGGCAACTTCGGATGCAATTTTTAAGGGGGAGAAGAGTGAATATACTACATGATTATGGATGTTTGAATAATGGTTATACTAACTTAATTTTGATGATGATGAGTGTATATTCGCTTGATGAAGAGTGAATATACTAAGGATAACCTGGATTCATTGTTTTGATTTTTTGATGACTCTCCTCCAACGCCTAATGCTTCACTTACTAAGGATAATTGGTTCATGCCTTGTACCACATCTCCAAGAAACTCCATATGTACCTCCATCCAAGATGATTTAAGAAAATTGTTTGATCCTATGTTTGATGAACATTATGATCCAAGTACTAATGAGGTGTCGATTCCTACAACAGAGGTCGCCATATCCCCTGTGAATGAAGTCAATCCTTCAGCCTCAATATCATTAAGTCAAGAAGCCTGGCCGATCACTCGCCTCATCAACAAATCATCATTCTTCAAATGTACATCATGGAACTGTTTCTCGCATCAATGATGAAGTTAATCCCTTTGCTACTCCTGAAGATGCTCCATTTGAGAACATATTTGCTCCTCAATCATCATCGTAACCATCTTCTTCGTGAGACATCGACTCGCTACTTCAGCCCCTCAACAACTACCACATGAACACCTCCGAAAATGGACTCACGATCATCCATTAGACAACATCATTGGAAATCCTTCGCCCAAAGATCAACACGGAAACAACTTGCAACCGATGCCTTATGGTGCTTCTTCAACTCCGCACTCTCTAAGATCGAACCAAAAGATGTTAAAACCGCCATGAATGAAGACAGCGGTTCAATGCCATGCAAGAAGAAATTCATGAGTTTGATCGTCTTGATGTATGGGAGTTAGTACCGCCCGATTGTGCCATGCTATGATTATTGCTCTAAAATGGATCTTCAAAGTGAAACTTGATGAGCATGGTGATGTGTTGAAGAACAAGGCTCATTAGTTGCTAAAGGATACCGTCAAGAGGAGGGTATAGACTTTGAAGAATCTTTTGCTCTCGCTGCTCTAATCGAGGCAATTAGAATCTTTTGGCTAATGCTGCAAGTAAGAACATGGTAGTCTATCAAATGGACGTGAAGACGACATTCCTGAACGTAGATCTTAAAGAAGTCGCCTACGTCACCAACCTGAAGGATTTGTGAATCCGAGCATCCTACCCACGCTTATCGCTTGAAGAAGGCTCTTATGGTTTAAAGCAAGCTCCAAGGGCATGGTATGATACGCTATCAAAGTTTCTTCTATCTACGGATTCAAAGAAAGGAGCAGATTGATCCAACATTGTTCACCAAAGTCGCAAACATTTAATTCATGTTCAAATTTATGTTGATGATATTATTTTTGCCTCGACCCCAATGAATAAACGAGTGATCGCTTTTCAAATGAAATGAGTTCAAAATTTCAAATGTCAATGATGGGACAAATGTCATTTTTCTTGGGATTACAAATTTCACAAAGTCCCTGAGGCATTTTCATAAATCAATCTAAATATGCAAATGAGATTTTAAAGAAATTTGGATTTGATTCAAGTGACCCTGCTGACACTCCCATGATTGATCGAACCAAACTAGATGAGGACCACTCGTGGATCATGGTTGACCAAACATGAAATATCGAGTATGATTGGATCCCTCGATGTACCTCACGCCTAGTAGACCGCACATCTTGTTTGTTGTTTGCATGTGTGCTAGATACCAGGCTAAGCCTACTAAAAAGCACCTTGAAGCGTTAAACGGGTCTTTCGGTATCTCCAAGGAACCATCAATATAGGACTTTGGTAACCGAAGACACCGTATGTCACTAATGCTATATGCATGCAGATCATGCAGGTGTCAAGATACTCGTCCGGTACGCCCGAGGTGCTCGCTTTGGGTGATAAGCTTGTGAGTTGGTCTTCAAAGAAGCAAATGAGTACTTCTATTTCCTCTACAGAGGTTGAATACATAGCCATGTCATCTTGTTGTGCTCAAATCCTATGGATGAGATCCAATTATCTGACTATGGCTTTGAATTCAACAAAATCTCTCAGATGCTGATAATAAAGTGCTATTGCTCTCTCATGCAACAACGCTCAACACTCAAGAGCAAAGCATATCGACATTCGACATCATTTCATCAGGGAACAAGTGGAAAAGGTGTGGTGGAACTCTATTTTGTGAGGATCAATACCGCTTAGCGTACATCTTCACCAAAGCTCTTCCAAGAGAACGTTTGAGTTTATTCTTCCACGCCTTGGCTTGAAAAGCCTTCAACCAGAACACTCAAACGCCTTCGTGAGGAAGACGAGGAGTAAAGGTCTATCTTCATCTATCTCTTGTAAATATTTATTCGAAAAACAAAATACGAAATTATAAAACTTTCAAAATCCATAAAAATTTGAAAAATTCGAAAAATCTTTAAAAAATATTGTCATTTTGTCATGTGTCTCTCGATTCGATAATATCTACGGTCTTGATGTTGTCATTCAAAGAATGACACGTGACTTTAGATGTTGTTCAATTTTTATATATATAAAAAAAAAAAAATCATCAAAAAATATTTTTGGGAGAAAGAGAAACAATGGTTTATTGTCATTTCGTGCAAGAACGCTTTTCAAAGAAAGAACAGAGCCATACTTTATCATGTTTTCAAAATTCCATGCTCTGATTTTTTAAACATTTATCTCATTGAAAACTAATGCTTTGAAAAATAACTTCCTCGCTTTTTGATAATCATCCGACTTATTTGTCAAAATATCAATCTCTCAATCAACAACCTATGTCATTGATTGAGGGGAGAATGATTTCAATTAAATTAAAAGTTATTTGGCATTCAATTGTTTTCAAAAGATATACATGCATGTTTATCAATGGAGTTTAAAGTCTTAAAATCCGATCATTATCACTTAAAACGCTTTCATAATCAAGTCACAATTCTCCTTAAAAGCTTTCAAAATCAATTTAAATCTATAAGAGATCACAAATCTCAAATGATTTGATAATTGTGATCGGGAGAATGTGTGATTTAAATTGGATTTAAACTGATAATTCGGTAAATGGTTTTATAAGGATGTACAAGCGCCCCTTCCCACATATGACAAACGATTTCAAATTTTCCATGCACATGTTGAGGGGAGCATCTATCTTAAACCTATGATTTGAAACGTGATAACTTATCTCAATGTGCAGGTTCCCTCTAGTATGTGCAAAACTCTTTTCAAATCTCGAGGCACATATTGAGGGGGAGCAAAATCATGAAAACCTCATCCTTCCCCAAAATGCTTTATCTACTTGATTCGATTAGGGAAGTGATGTTGATATTTTTAGAAAATGGTAATCAAAGAAGTTAATTCTTTCTCTTGCCTCCGTGTGGAAAACTGTTTCAAATACTTGATTCACATGTTGAGGGGAGTTCTTCTTCTAAAAAATATCAAAAACAATTCAGGTACAAAATGCTTTGATAATATATCACAAGCATCTGGATTGATTTTCAAATGGTTTTCAATTGGTTCCTATGGCAAATGAACAATACCAAAAAGACCGACCAACTTTACATTATGTATGGTGATATAAGGACGATAAGGTTAGGTATGTGTTCCCATGATCCGCCAGAACCGGAGGGATCTACCCAGGGACTATCCACTAGTTAGTGTAGAGTTCTTAGGTATGATGATAAAAGGAGAAAAATGAGATATAGGAAGAGTGCGGACTCAAGACCGAGCTAGTAATCGAATAAACCCAACAAGGTTCTTGCTATGAAGTCTCGGTAAGTAATCGAAGGGGTTGAAGAATGAAAAAGAATTGAATGAGAAAAGGGTGAAAACAAATAGCCCTCCAATTATTCAACCTTAGGCGTAAACCGGTTCAATTCATATGCTACCGATGGTAACATCGGTATTGAAGACAAGACGCCATGGACCCAAAGGACGCCTCGCACTTCAACTTTCCAAACCACTCAAGTTCCTCTTAAAAGGACTTGTTTCATTCTCACGGGAACCGACATTATCTATCGACTTTCTCTTAGAGATTGTTGATATTGAAGGAGGAGACCCTCTCCCTAGTCTCCCATATAGGATCCAAATATGCACAAATTGAGTCTAGAGCCACGAGATCATCAATAAATCTCATTAGGACACTTTCAATGAAGACTCTCGCTTTCACACAATGTGGAAAGAGAGATTATATCTTATGAGTCCTACGCGTTATCCTTGTGGTATTGCCGTAACATCCGAAAGTGATGTGCTTACATATTCACAATGAAGATGGAAAGCCTTCTCGAGCCAACATCTAACAAGCTCCTGGTAGGTGGCATGTGAGATCTATTATACAGACCAACCATGTGACAACCGAACGTAAAACAATGGGCGATTCAATCTTTTGAATCAATCCCGTTCAGTTATGGATTGACGGATACCTTTGAAAAACCGGTCTTTGTGCTTTAAAACTCTTTTCATTAGCACGCCGACCGTGTACTAATTTTTCAAATCAAAAGGTGTTTTATGATTGATAATTGATTTTCATTAAAACCTTCGTTATATTGCAAAAACAATTTCTATTGAGCAATACACGATTGTTTTTCAATTATCTTTTCATCAATCGAGACGCCAATTCGCCGGTTCACTCACCGTTGTCTTTGAGACGTTCCGTTTGAGAACAACAGCTAGAGCACCGCAAACCCCGTCAAGGAAATTCTTCGAATTATACCCGATCACAGTGCGATTTGTATCGATCAACGGGAACCGTGGGCGGTACCTCAATTCATCGAAAGTGATCAAAGACACTTTCGTGCGCTTTATTGCTAACTGCCTTATGCGTACACCCGACGCTTGCAAAATGATCGTAATGAAGCGGTCAATCCATAGCCGCATGCTCACACAACACATTCATATCAAAAGAAATCATGATTGGTGCATCAATGACTCTGATATTATAACTCCATGCTTCTCGCTACGCCGCCGCCAATATCATGAATCAACGAATGCTTCCGCTACTCGATAAGAAGATATCATGATCCGTAATGTGAGCATGTCGTCCGAATGTCACAACATCACATAATACCAAAACCACAATGGATGTATCAGAGATTTTCTATAAGCCGATGATCTCAAAAGTGGCTCAACATTATTATCACGTGGATCAGGAAAAGACCTCCACTTGGATTAACCAAACATGCAATGAGTGGAATCAATGACTACGAGCAAAGTACTACATCAAGAATGCAAGATCAATTGTTAATGTAATATCCGATTGTATTCAATGTCATTTTAGTATATGTTTGAGGTGACCTCCCTAAGGGGGAGATTGTTAGGAATTAGAAATTCCTTGTATTAAAGAGTCGGTCACCCTCATAGTTATATTTAGTTAAGTAGTATTTTGTTAGTAACACCCGGGAGGACTGACGTCTTTACCCACCAGATGCCCGATCCACGTCTGTGTGGCGATTTATGTAAGACTATAAATACTCTCTACCTTCCAAGGTAGAGAGTTGGAGCTCATAATAATATCTTTCACTTTCTCTCACTAAGTTCCCTAAACCTCTAACTTTCTCTCTCTAGAATTCCACTTATACGCCCACTTGTGTTAATGGTTTGATGTGTATGTGAAATCCAATATCCAACAAAAATAGCCCTGAAGAATCACGTGTAACAAAGATACCAAGAAAATAATTAAGTGGACCCAAACCATGCAGCCTAACAGTTACGAGCAAATCGCTTATTTGGTAAACACTACAACAATGGTCGCCGTAAAGCGACGTTGAAGAGCTTTCGGGACATGTCCCTAAGAATCTTTTTACCGTGGACATGTCTCCGGCGAAAGGGCCCGCAATACCGCCGGCAATACTTTCCCTGGGACTTTTACCACTTTTACCGGGGACACGGGTCCCACAAACCGATTGTTCTGGTCAAACATGTCCGACGGGCATTCTTTCCCGGGACTAGTCCCCGGAGAAATGATTTTGGAACTTCACTTTAAGAACGCTAATTACGTTATTAGTCCGACGCACCTTTTTGCCGGGACATGTCCCCGGGTAAGTGTTAACCATTGTTGAGGTAAACTGATTTGCCGAGGACATGTCAACGTTAAAGTCGAAATTAAAATATGTTTTAAACTTTCCGGACATGTCCCCGGAATCTAGCCAACTTACCATTATGCGAATATTGTCGCAAAATGGTAATTTCCATTTTTCCGAAAAATCTACAACCTGTTTTCATAACACCAATCCACAACCTGTTTTACCAATGTCACAACCTGTTTTAATATGCCAATCATAACACAAATTCGCTAAACATAATATCATATATACAACATAGTTATCCTTTTCCAAATCGCCAAAACGGTTCCTAAACCGTTAACGCATGATCATCTACAAAACTATCCAAAACTACATATCCCAAAATGGTCCAAAAGTATAACAATATATATCAACAAGATAATTATAATAAATAAATAAATAAATCAATAAATAAATAAACAAACAAATAAACACATTTAACCGGTCGATAACAATTTCATTCAAATAATTAAGTGTTGTTCTACAAATTACAATTTTAGATTAATCTCCCCATCATCAACATAAAATTCAACATTATTAGTACCGTCATCTTCATCATCTTCATTCTCGTGGCCATCATCATCATCAGATGCTAAATCATGAGGAAGCGGATCATCAAAATCAATATCATTCGCCTTCCACAATAGTGATAATTGGTGGTGGTGCCTCAACTTCCGCCAGTTGAACATCTATATTTATAATGTTATAATCCAACTGATCCAACTCAGCAGAGAGTGTGATATGTGATGAGTTGTTGTCATGTACAACATCCTGGTTGTCTTCTACCACAATGATATCCAGGTTCCAAATCTTTCGATGATAAGAATCTTGGACGGCCTTCCAATTACCAAGTTTACCCGGGAAATCAAGGTAAAAGACTTGTGTTGCTTGCGTTGCAAGAATGAATGGTTCGCTTTTGAAACGATGCTACACGATCGGTCATAATTTGCGTAATGTTGTTTCTATAGGTACAACATTTTAGGCGATTAATAGTGTCAAACCATTTGACTTTGAACAACACAACATTGAATGAAATATATGAAAACTCGAGAATCTCTCGCCGCCATAATGCATTCCTCCATCGATTAGAGTTGAAATTCCACTTTTGAGTTGAACGACGTAAATCACGGCCGTGTGCGAAGAACTTCACACCGTTGACTACATAAAAGTTGACTGAGACAGCAGTACATGATGGTCCACAAGCCAAAGCGAATAACTCGACGGTACAAATTAGGTCTTCTCAGACTTTTAATTCACGAATCTATGAAAAAGTTAAGAATAGATAGATATGAGTAATAGTCGTTATTTATACAGGTTAATACATACAATAAGTCTACCTTCATCTCAAACCGTGGGAAACCCTTCTTCCAAGTCTCAGCCAGAAATGTTCATGATATTAGAATAAGTCATCGAATAACAAATTACGTGAAACAAATTTTGAAATAAAACGCGACCTTTTGTACGCTTCATGTACTGGTCGATTTCATGATGTTGTAGTAATGCACCATACTACTTGCTTCATTGTGTCTGCTTTAAACCGAACTAATGATTGTTTACCATTCTTTTGCGTATCGACGAAACACCTCAAATCGACTTGTTGGCCTTGGACCGTCCTCATTCCGTCGCCGACGATTAAATCTCATCTCAACACCCGAAAATAATGTGAACAAAGTTAATGCTTCATCGCCAATATAACCCTCCGCTATTGAACCTTCAGCTTGGCTTTTTTCTTTATTTCTATAGACATAATTTTTGAGCTTTTTCATGTATCTTTCAAATGGATACATCCACCTCATGTAAACAGGATCGCCTTCAATAGCCTCTTCCGGTAGATGAATAACCAAGTGAATCATAATGTCAAAAAAAATTTGGAGGATATATTTGCTCGAAACTGCACAAAATATTGATCGTTGATCTCTAGCTTTCAACATGTCATCCACCATCAAAGTTCGAGCGATATTTGTTTTGAAGAATGAACAAAGCTCTATTATTGGGTTGATGGTTTGGTCCTTCAAGTAATTTTGAAGTCCAGCAGAAGCAAACCGCTGCATCATTATGTGACAGTCATGAGCCTTCAAGCTCGTTATGTTGCTATCGCTTCGGTCACTTTATGCTTGAAGTTAGATCCAAACCCATCAGGTAGTTTAACACCTTTGATGAATTAATAAAAAATCGATATTAGAATAAGTTGTCGAAATGAATACTTGAATTAATTCGAACAAAGAAATTTTCAAATAAAACGCGCACCTTTAATGAATTGACAAAAAGTTTCTTTCTTCGTTGTGAAAGAGTACGTAGGATGAGGCTTAGAGCACTTTCCATTTCCTTTGTTGACGAGCCACAAGTCGTACTGAATATTCAAATTTTGTAAGTCTTGTCTTGCCTTGTTGGTGTCTTTTGATTTGTCATTCATTAACAAAGTACCCAACACACTCTCACACACATTTTTTTGGATATGCATGACATCTAAATTGTGTTTTAGGGTAAGAAAAGACCAATACTCTAGCTCGTAGAAAACAAAATTTTTTGTCCAATTCAATTCGCGATCTTGATCACGCTTTTTTTCGCACCCCATATATTGATGTTTCCCCGACACGCTTTAGGCAATATTCTTAGTTGATCCAAGATGTCATCATCGGTAAATTTTCTAGGAGGGTCTCTATTATCTACATCCGTATAGAATGCCCTTCTCGTTTCCTTCCGCCATTTATTGGTCATGCTTAAGAATCTTCGGACCAACATAAGCGTTTTGTTTAACACGCGATAGCTCGAGTGTCTACATTACATGTCGGACATGCATGTAACCTTGCCCACTCCACCCGCACAAACTACTTCGAGCGGAAAGTCATTGATAGTCCATAAAAGCGCCGCCATACATAATTCCTCGTGAATAAAGATCCTTAGTCTTAACTCCATCTTTCCATAAAGTCTTTAGGTCATCAATCAAAGGCCTCAGGTAAATATCAATATCCTTCCCCGGTGATTTGGGGCCCGGAATTAACAATGTCAACATAAGAGAAGTCTCTCTACATATCCGTGGAGGCGTATTGTATGTGGTTAATATGACCGCCACATGTTGTATGATGACTAAGGTTGCCGCACGGATTGAAACCATCGCAGCCAACCCTAACCGGACGCTTTTTCTTTAGCAAATTCCTTCAATACTTGATGTCAAATTTCTTCCATGCTTGCTTGACCATCAACCGGTGTTGCATCTTACCGTTCTCCATAGATCCAGACGCATGCCAAGTCATATGTTTTGCGTGTGTGTTTAGACTTGTACAAACGTTGTAGTCTAGGAATGATAGGAAAGTAACGCAACACCTTGTTAGGAACTTTCTTCCCAGTGTGTTCTTTTCTTTCCATCTACTAGCGCCGCAGATCGGACAAGTCTGCAAATCTTCACGCTCCGATATAAAAAAGCAATCATTTACACAAGCATGTATCGATTCATATCCTAACTCGATAGTTTTAAATGTCTTCTTTATTTCATAGTATGACGATGGCATGTTGTATCCTAGAACGAGCGGGAAAACTTCCTTAAATAAAGTTAGGAGCTCATTAAATGTGGTGTCACTCACTTTACCTTTGACCTTGACGCATGCGTAATCTTGCCATAAAGTCTAATGAAGACATCCACTCACAAAGTTGGGTATAGTTTTTCGTTATAAAGCAAGTAACTCCTCATACTCATTACGTTGAGGAATTGCGTCGTTACTTGTCTCGCCAATATTTCCTTGAGTTGGATCATCCGGTTCGTTATTCGGACCAATATCATGAAGGAACTTCACCATGTCACTCATCCTGTGGTGTCTTGTGTTGTGTAGTTGTTGTTCGCCATCCAGCCACCATGATTATACCATTTCATATAACTATGGTCCCAGCCATTTGTGTGTATGTGGTCAAACAAAAATTCGTGCTTTATCCGGTTTACGTTTAAACAAAGAGCACAGGGACATTTTATATTCCCATCAATATTCACCAAGGACTTGTAATGCTTGCGAAAGCTCTAAGACCAACTAAGAATTCTTTACAGTGCGTGCTAGTGAGACCCAACTTTTATCAATTGGCATAATCGCATTTTAATGAAGCAACAAATAATTATATAGACTTAAAATGTTCACCTAATCCAATTATGGAAGGCAATCCTAACTCCACTTTGAATGTTTGCTCATATCGAGATGAATGAAAGATAATTGAATTTATGTTTGAGAAAATTTGGCAAAGATTTTCAACTCCCCAAATATGTGCATTAAAGACATATTCGTAGGAGTAAAGGCGAAACAATGTCGAAATTTTCACAAATAGTAAATCAATTATACGCATTCATATCATAAATGAGACAAAACAATCAAAAAGCAGCCCAAAGGGACTTTCCAAATTAATTTCTAATAAATTAATTTCAGACGGGTTTTCTATAGGATGATTAACTTCGGATGGGGACTTTCCGAAATTAATCACTAAAGTCCTAAAATCATTTACGCCATTTCACCAGTATTAACAAAGTTAGACAAAAACATACCGATTGTGGTCTTGCCTCTCGTGTTCGCAGTAGTTTTGTCATTGACTCCGATATCTTCTCGCTTTTTCGTTTGTCCAAAGCTTAACTTGCATATTTTAAATAGTTTAGGGTTTTAGGTAATGAGAACTATCCAAGCATCGGGTATCAAAAAGACCCTTTAACCCATTAGGGTTGAATTGGTCATTTTAACAATTAGGGTACGAGGGTAGGATGGTGTTTGCGTACGACTATTTGAACAAAAGTATATGGTTGAAGGTTCTGAAAACAAAGGAATGATGTTAGTGTGTCTAGTAGTAAAGTGCTATCGATGGTTTACACGAGGAGGTACACGCTTTCTGGTCAAGAGATACAGAAACCGTGTGACCTATTTTTTGTTACGGTGTAATGTTACCGATGATGAGAGTTGAACTTGAAGGGTAAAAGGTGGTGCAAAATGGTTTAGCCCCAGCTTTGAGAGTTCATAATTGGCGTGTTTTAGTGTGTATTTTTTGGTGAGAAACTCCATGTGTGTGAGAGAGAGGTGTCGAGATTATAAGAAGATAGTCGAAAGGGTTTGTAATGATAGTGATGGCTAGTGAAGTGGAGTTAATGAGGCACCCTCACAAACCCTTTCATATCTCTCGCCACCATTATATCTCTATCATTACACACCATTTCATACCTCTTCTTATCATCTCTGACCTCTCTCTCTTACACAAACTCATGGAGTTTTCACCAAAAAAACACACACTAAAAACACACAATAAAAACACTCTCAAACCAAGCTAAACCCTTTTGCACCACCTTTTTACCCTTCAAGCTTCAACCCTCATCATCAAAAATCCATAACAAACGAATAAGAAACGAAATACACTTCCCTGTATCTTGTGAACCAAGAAACGTGTACCTCCTCGTCGTAAACCATCGCATAGCACATATACTAGATACACTAACATCATTCCTTTATTTTCAGCAACCCTCAACCCTAGACACATTGTTCAAAAATCCACCATCCTACTCTCCTACCCTAATTGTTAAAATGACCAATTCAACCCTAATGGTTTAAAGGGTCTTTTGATACCCGATGCTTGGATAGTTCTCACTACCTAAAACCCTAAACTATTTAAAATACGCAACAACATATCTTACCTTTTTGGTCTCGCTTGTCGCGGTTGGCCTCGCTTGGCACCCGTGACACCCTATAAAAGCAAAACACATAATTATGACTTACTTATTCACTACAAGATTTGTTCAAAACAAACTTCTATTACTAATAAAGACGCCAACAAATTAGTAACTCTTTGCTTAGTTCGCTTGTTTCTCGATTTAGCAATCGTCTTGCAAGAAAAAAGAACACCATTTGAGCTTTGTATTTTAGACAAGTTTCCTATGGCTTATTTAACAAGAATGCCACTATCCATAAGTAATCACTGTAAGAATATATAATCAAAGGACCAACATAAATAACAACAAGTGAAAGGCTATACCCAATTCACTACAAGATTTACAACAACATACTAATTACCCGTTTCGCAGGTTGATAGATCGATTATAACACAAGGTTTCAAAACAAGTTATGATTATTCCATTCTTACAAGATAACGAAAATTAAAATAGGTACAAGATAGGAGAAACCAAGAACCTTACAATGATTATTCCATTCTTACAATGTCTCGACGCATATTTTCACGATACAACCCGATTCCCTGTGGTTCGATTCAAACAAATAGATGGTGGTAGAGATGGAGATGGTGCGTGGTGGAGATGGAGATGGTGAGGAAGTGGTGGTGGTTGCAATAATGGAAATGGTGCGTGTTGTTGCAAAGCGAGAGGATGGTGAGGATTTTTTTTTATCTCATACTGATAACAGATTGCATTAATAATGGAGGTGATTTTCACGTTTACTTTTCACAGTCCCTGAGAAAGTTAGGTTTGTCTTTTAGTGTTACATTTCGCGGGACAAGTCCCGGAGAAAGTAATGGCGGATAAAGTAAAAGGGCGAGGAAAATGAAAAGTTTAGAAATCATTTCCGGGACATGTCCCTTAAAAGATTTAATTATTCCATTTTCTTTTTCAAAAAACTATTTATTATCATTTTAAATAATTAAAATTAATAATAAATCAATTTAAATTTAACCTAAAAATTATAAAGTTAATTTAAGTATAAGTGATATGTATACGTATCATGCGTTTAACGACTGTGCGAGTATGAGTGCTATGATATAATGATCATGTTTAATTAATCGAGTATAACGTGCTATGGTATAATGATCATGTTTAACGACCTAGTATATGCGTGCTATGGTATCGCATCATGTTTAACGACCAGTATAATGCGTTATGGTGGTATAATGATCATGTTTAACTAACGGAGTATACGCGTTAAGTGCTATGGTATACGATCATGTTTAACGACCGCAGTATAGCGTGCTTTGGTATACGTGATCATGTTTAACGACCGAGTATACGTTATGGTATAATGTATCATGTTTAACGATCGACTATAGGTGCTATGGTATACGTATCATGTTTAACTAATCGACTATAGGTGCTAATGGTATACGTATCATGTTTACCCCCTATAGGTGGTATGGTATATGTATCATGTTTAACAACCGACTATAGGTGCTATGGTATACGTATCATGTTTAACGACCGACTATAGGTGATATGGTATACGTATCATGTTTAACGACTTAGTATACGTGCTATGGTATACATATCATGTTTAACGACCGAGTATACGTGCTATGGTATACGTATCATGTTTAACGACCCACTATAGGTGCTATGGTATACGTATCATGTTTAACGACCGACTATAGGTGGTATGGTATATGTATCATGTTTAACAACCGACTATAGGTGCTATGGTATAATTATCATGTTTAACGACCGACTATAGGTGATATGGTATAATGATCATGTTAAACGACCGACTATAGGTGCTATGGTATACGTATCATGTTTAACGATCGAGTATAGGTGCTATGGTATACTTATCATGTTTAACGACCGAGTATAGGTGCTATGGTATACGTATCATGTTTAACGACCGAATATAGGTGATATATGGTATAATGATCATGTTAGACTAATCTATAGGTGCTATGGTATACATTATCATGTTTAACTAATCGAAAGTATAGGTGCTATGGTATACTTATCATGTTTAACGCATCGAGTATAGGTGCTATGGTATAATGTATCATGTTTAATGACCGAATATAGGTGATATATGGTATAATTATCATGTTAAACGACCGGTATAGGTGCTATGGTATACGATCATGTTTAACCACCACCGCTACAGGTGCTATGGTATAATGATCATGTTTAACGACCGACTATAGGTGGTATGGTATATGTATCATGTTTAACAACCGACTATAGGTGCTATGGTATAATGATATCATGTTTAACGATCGACTATAGGTGATATGGGCATGCATCGTTAAACGACCGACTATAGGTGCTATGGTGGCATTATCATGTTTAACGATCGGTATAGGTGCTATGATATACTTATCATGTTTAACGACCGATATAGCTATGGTATACGATATCATTTTAACGACCGACTATAGGTGATATGGTATGGTTATCATGTTAATTGTTGCAAGTATTTGACGTTACGCAATTTGCGTGCTATACATCATATTCAATATTAACAAGCTCAACTTGCACCACTACACATTACTAGACATCAATATTACTCGACGATAAAATCGTGACCACTTAAACATCATTGTTTGATCATAACGGATTTTTTAACTTGCCTCGTTGGAAAAGAGCTAGACATCAATGGCAACTCGACGATAAAACCAAGGACCGCTTTTTCCGCTATAAATCACCATTGTATTATATCGACAATAAAGTATATTTTTGAAATATCACCGGGACATGTCCCGCAGAAGGTTTAGCGGAATTTTCCAATAACAAGACGCTTTTGACTTTGGCCAAATTTTGATAAAAGTTGAAAAGTGGCATAGGGACAAGTCCGGGAAACCGGCGGCTGAATTTTGACTATCCAAGTAAAGTTTAATAAAATCAAACTAACTTTCTCGAGGACATGTCCCCGCGAAGGTATGCGTTGAAATTTCACAGATAGTCATCGAATTCAATTGTGCCACGTCGATTCAATTGTCGTTTAGTGATTTTCGACTCCGGTCCCCGCGAAAGCCTCGTCTCGATCGATTGTTGTAGTGAAAATAGAATGGCGAGCAAGATGGATGGAAAGAAGTATTTTTGCCACTTACACGCAGTTACGAGCAAAATGGCATGACGAGCAAATAAAAGAACGACCAAATTAGTTTTGCTCGCTATATCGTATTTCGTAACACAAACTTCTAAGGTCCAAATTAGTGAAACGGTTTTCAAAACGTATATACTATACATTTTCACGTAATTAACAAAGTCTTTATTATTTAAACCTAACAATAGTTGATTTAGGCCTCACTAATAACAGAATGACAATTTGACATGATAATTTTTTATTGCCTTTGATCCATCAACATGTTTGATCTTATATAAATTTAATAAAAAGGGGGGTTATAAACTCTTTACTACACTTTGGGCGATTTTCTACCCCACTTAACTGGAATTAGTTTACAGTAAGTAGATTGTAATGCAGCTTCAACCGAGATTATTTAAGTCTTGGTTAAATACTTAAATAACGCATCCATGCACACAAGATGTGTTTAATGTTCCATGCATGGAAAGGCATACTAGAAAGGAGCCATGAGAGTTTAAACCAATGGTTTCATAGAGCCTACCTGATTGTACCAGAGGATACTCCACTTTGAAAATATTCGGCATATCAAATCGATATCTTAAGACGTATAAACAGCTGGAAATCGTTTCAAAAAATATGCAACAATCCCGTACGCTCGAATTTCCACATCTGATAAATTTTCAACGTGCTTTAAGCACTTAGAATCCATTCAAGATCTGACTCTTCACAAAACAAGTATAAATACACCTTACAAGAAGTTCAAAAAGAAAACAAAAACCTTAATAACGATGGGCACTGTGAAGAGGCTAGTTGCTGATAATCCATTGGTGGTCTTTAGCAAAACCACTTGTTCAATAAGTTATTCCATCAAAGCGCTTCTAAGAAACTTTGGGTCCAACCCAAAAGTCTATGAGCTAGATGAAATTTCAAATGGGGAACAGGTGGAAAGGGAGTTGCTAGGGTTAGGTTGTGATCCAAGTGTACCAGTTGTTTACATTGGGAAGAAGCTAGTTGGTGGTGCTAATGAGGTGATGAGCCTTAATATGAAAAGCGGGCTCAAGCCTCTACTCATCGAGGCTAAAGCTATATGGCTCTAGTTAAGATCTATATTAAGCAAAATTTTACTAATCTGATATATAGTGGAACAGGAGCCGATGCATGCGGCCTTCCATCGTTTATTAGTGTACTCTAACTGATGCCACGGGTTCACCTTTCTTCTTTCTTTTTTCGTGTAGGAATTTTGAATAAAACAGATTTGTCATACTATAAATAATATCATAATTTTGTACTCATTGCGACTGTTTTAACTTACCATTTAAAACCAGCTTGCAGGTAGATCAACTCCTATCTAGCTATGCCTCATAACATCACGATGGTGCAGAATTTAACATATACCATATCCAATCAAAACATCAGTATTGTAAATTTTGTGTGACGATATTTATCACATCATTTTGGCACCAAAGCCCGAAGCAGCAAGAATGGGAGAATTAAAACGCGGAAACATACAATCACCATACTTATCTGCTAATACAAAACCAAATAAAAGCACAGACAGAACAGAACTCAACAATACAAATAGAGAGAGAAATCATATTTCTTGCAGTTAATCCCTTCCAAAAAAAACTTCGCTGCAGCAATGTTGCAAAATGACATTCCACATAGCAACACTAAACAAAGCTGACTTTAACCATCCCATATCAGTACCAATCATACCATTTAGCCAAGACGAAGTAGCCCATCTTTCATGACTCACTTTTCTCAATTAAATGGTAGACCAACTGAGAGGCAGCATGGCAATTCAAATCGAACTGGCAAATCATTTTATTGCCAGATACTGCATTTAAAATGGCCATATAGGCCTGAGATTTTTATGAAATTGATTTTTAAATGTCAGAAACCTTGTCACATCAAGAGATGCAAATAGTATTAAACTTTGCTATCTTTAACCTCACTGTTTCAGCTATGACTCTTAAAACCCTGCTAGTGCTCTTTGGTTCAATGATGCTTCTCTATTCTTTTCAAACTAATAACGTTTCTCCTATCATCAAAACAAGTATATAAATGCAAAATGACGTAACTGACAGGAACAACAAAATTTTAATAGCAGCAAGCATAGTGACATGGTTGATGGCTTATAAATACATAAGTACATAACATTAAACATCATCTCTTATTAGTAGTCCAGATGCTCAAATACTAGTATTTTAGAGATAATAATGGGACAAGGCACTTTATCTACTAAGCATATATAGTATGTGCAATAAGATCCATCATTTTAGACCTATTTGATAAGGCATACCGTACCTCAAAGGGAATTTGGGAATGTAACAAGATATGTCGACGACAAAAAGAGAAAGGCACTCACAATTCGAATATTAGCCATTCATAATTTGTCATGAGATATAAACTAGTATTCCTTTCGAATCAAGAGAAAGGCATATATAAAACAGGATAATTATCTTGTTAGATTACAGATCAACTTTATATTCTACTTATGGAAATATTGACATGTGGATCTTTAGAATGTCAAAAAAGGATTCCCCACCATCATGAACAAAAGGACCACAACAAGGCTCCTCAAACCATAATTATTTATGAGCGAACATAAATAAAGAAGTGCGTAACATTGTAGCAAATGGTTCGCATTCAAAAGGCACCCTCATGCCACTACAACAAAAACCGCTTTTTGTGACTACAAAGTAGTCGCTAAAGCACAACATGTAGTCGCTATAAACCGATGCTTGCGACTACATGTAATCTCAAAACTACCATCTCTTATACCGCCGCTATAGGTTTGTAGTTACCACCGCCCGCTTCGTTTCTAGCGACTACTACTTGTTGACTTTGACTTTTTAAAGTTTGACCAAAAAACTATAACGACACATTTGTAGCGACTATTTTGTAGTCGCTATATCTCAACTCATTTGTTTAACATATCATGTGTAACGATGTCATCTCGACTCATCCTTTTAACATCTCGTGTACAACGATATCATATCGACTCATTAGTTTAGATTTTATGGATATACAAAAGATGTTAAACGGATGAGTCGAGATGTTATACATAACATGTTAAACGAATGAGTCGAGATGGATGTACATAACTTGTTAACGGATGAGTCGAAGTTGTTATGGTATACATGACATGTAAACCGGATGAGTGAAGATGTCCTGGAAAACCTTTGGTGGGAAACTTCACCGCAAAATAACACGTGAGAAACTTTCACTACGAAAAAGGGCCATTTAGTGGCACACAAAAAGTGTCACGAAAAGCGAAATAAGTGTCACTAAAGACCCATAACAACTCGAATCATCCGTTTAACATGTTATGCATATCTATAACAACTCGAATCATCCGTTTAACATGTTATGCATATCTATAACAACTCGACTCGTCCGTTTAACATGTTATGCATATCTATAACAACTCGAATCATCCGTTTAACTTGTTATGCATATCCATAACAACTCGAATCATCCGTTTAACTTGTTATGCATATCCATAACAACTCGAATCATCCGTTTAACATGTTATGCATATCTATAACAACTCGACTTATCCGTTTAACATGTTATGCATATCAATAGCAACTCGACTCATCCGTTTAACATGTTATGCATATCTATAACAACTCGACTCATCCGTTTAACATGTTATGCATATCTATAACAACTCGACTCATCGGCTTAACATGTTATGCATATCAATAACAACTCGACTCATCCGTTTAACATGTTATACATATCTATAACAACTCGACTCATCCGTATAACATGTTATGCATATCTAAAACAACTCGACTCATCCGTTGAACATGTTATGCATATCTATAACAACTCGACTCATCCGTTTAACATGTTATGCATATCTATAACAACTCGACTCATCCGTTTAACATGTTATGTATATCTATAACAACTCGACTCATCCATTTAATATGTTATGTATATCCATAACAGCTCGACTTATCAGTTTGACATGTCGTCGGGACCAAATTTGTCTAATTCCAAAATCATTGACTGAAAAAGTATGTGTGTTCTACATTGTAATGCACTTCTTATATATTTTACTTCGATTTGTAATGTAATCCGCATTCGATTTTCGCTTTAGTTGTCTAGTACAAAAAGTAATTTAAATTATTTAGAAATCGTTTTTAATTTGTTTAAATAACTTATAATTAATTTAAAATATTTATAATTAATTATAATATTAATAATCTATTAAAAAAATGCAACCTTTAGGGACTACATGTAGTCTCTAAAATTGGCGCCAAAATTCCCTCGCGGTAAAACAAAATTTTTGGATTTGGCAAAAAAATTCGTCCGGAACCTTTTGCAACTACATGTAGTCTCTAAAGATTTGACGCCAAAAATTCCTGCAACCAGAAAAGTAACATTTTTTGACTTTGACTCAAATTTGTTCGTTAAAACCTCTTGCCACTACATGTAGTCGCAAACAAGAGATAGTCAAAGCAAAATAATTTACGCTGGACTCGTAATTTCTCTTCTAGTGTATTTATAGCGACTACACGTAGTCTCTACAGATTAAAATGTAGTCGCTACAAGTTTGGGTCAAAGATGGGACTACGAAAATGGGATTTTTGTCGTTTTGTGTGCCTATTGCGACTATATCATTGCGTGTTGATTGTGATAATGATATAGTGTGTATTGTTCATGACACGCCACACTACTTGATTATCCCACTCAAATGCTTTTCTAGAATCCACAAATTCTAGAAAAGACCTTGGTACTTTGAGTTTCCTCAAAACCCATTCCTATGTCACTGTCATAGCAATGGGTTTTGACATGGCAATGGGATTTCGAGTGGAGGCTCAAAGTACTAAAGTCTTTCCACTTGTTTATAACATATTGACAAGCAACTTAGTTAACCAACTCCTTTACATAGGTAATTTTTTGAAGAAGTTGGTTTATTTTGGGCCACATGTGTGTATTTGTGATATGCAAGAGGATGTGATGACGATTATCTTATTTGATATGCAAATGATGTGATTTACCGTATGTTGGCATGGCAATTTTATTACATTATTTTGGAGCCATGGCGGTTATATCCCGATGTTCGGTGTTTATCCAACTTTTTACGATCTCGAGCCTTGCTAATGCATATCACACTGCACACTCAGTTTGGAAGTTTATATGAGTTGGATATACTTGTTATAGACTTTTGCTAGATTGTTAAAAAAAGTTAAGGATCAATATGATATACTTGCGGATTCAAAGGAAGTTGAACATATAGGTACGTTACTTTGTAGATGAGTAGGGAATTTCAGATAGTTACCCATTCTTAATTCCCAAACAAAGGCCTTTTGTTTTTCAACAATCTAGAAATCGCCGTGCGCCCTTTTCTCAAAGGGAGTTGAAACGACAAAGATCGTAGGGGGATTCGAAGGGTTCCTAAGTTAAAATTCCATACACATCTACAAAGTAACGCGGCCGCATTGGTATGTTCAACTTCCGTTTGAATCCACAACTATATCATACCGTTCCTTAACTTTTTTAAACAATCTAGCAAAACTATAATTATGATGTTAAAAAACATAATTAACCTTTTCTCGAGATCCCATACAGCCTTTTGTTTTTCAATCTAGCAAATCGCCTGGTGCGCATTTGCTCAAAGGAGTTAAAACGACAAAAGGAACTGTAATGGGACCTCAAAAGCATTAACTATGTTTCCTTTTTGATGATATCATCAATTATCAGGGAGCATCTCAGATATAAGGTGTCAGTGTGTATGAGGCTGTGATGACAAGTGTAACACCCCAACCCGACAAGGGTAGAAGTGTCACATTCTGGTGTCATATCAGAACATATAAATAAAATTCTTCAAGCGGAAGTCTTAAAGAATAACGTACCAAGTCATTTAAACAAAAGATTTACAAGGAAATTACAAAATCCAAATGTCTAATATAAACCAAAATTCCAAAACAATAGCCCGCCAAAATAAATCCAACTAGAAAGGTAACTAGGGTTGGTCCACTCGGATAATCCAACTCTCAGCCCATCAAAGCCCATCTTCAATCTAAAACCCGCCGCAGAAAAGAAATGCGGCTGAGCTTAAAAGCCCATGAACGGATATAACAAAACAAAAGCTAACTAAAATCTGGAATGCAAAATGAAAGAAAAGAAACGGATAACAAAGTTAAAATAAATGAGAACAATGAGTCAATGAGGATCCCGCATAACACAATTATACAGATATCCCATACGACAGATAACAAGGAGAACGAAACAAAGCAAAGCATCGACGACATATAAACAAGCACATACAAACCGGACATACAAGAACTGAAACATAAGCAAGCATAGCAGGCGTAACATCCACACAACATATATGTCATACAATCAATTCAGAAATCGGAAGGCATACAAGCCAAACAGATATCTACACAGAAAGCGAAGCAATTAATTAATAAGTGAGCATAGCAATTCACACAGGTCAAAACCCTTAGTTGAAAACATAACCAATATCATAACAAAGATAAAAACATAGCAAATACACGTAACAAGTAGGAATACAGTATGAGCATTATAATTAAATAAATTAAAGACATATCAGGAAACTAAACAAATTAACAAGCCAGACGTCACAAGATGACCCATTTACCCAATCAAACCATAGCATAGGCAGAAATGTAAACATGACAGGTCAAAAATAAACAGATGAGAATACAACGGAATAATCATAGTCCACGAGATACCGAACAAAGCACACATAATAAACCGACAAAACTATCGACACACCTTAGTATGGTCACCGGACAATCTCGAGAGAGTCACATAACGGGAGATCACATATCATCATATGAAAATAGGTAACTCAGATAACCGCATAGTAATCACATCATAGCAGGATAATCGGTAGTCACATAAAACATGAATGGCATAATCAAATTCAATAAGCATATAATAACCAAGATGCGGAATGGAACGATGGTGCTCGAGTAACGGAACCGAGTATGACGGATCAATGAAATGGAGTATATATAACATGGTAGTAGAGTGAGTCACATGGGTACCGGATAAAGATAATCAATACGTAATATGATGCGGGGAAATACGTAAGGTATAATATGGGTATATCAATAGTAAAGGTCTGCTGAAATCTACCATGAGCCAACAAAACAAACCAATATCAATAGTGGCAATAGCAGCCAAGTAACCAATAGTAACCATTGTATTCTGAGGGGTGACCTCGGAATACCAAACCAAATAGGAGAGGAGACCTCAGTAACCAATGGAGTAGCTAGCTCCCAGGTGAGGAGGTGTAATGCACACACGCACCGCATCACCAAACATATCATATCATATCAATACAAATCAAAACAAATCTAGGATGCATCCATACCGCAAAACAATAGTGGCCATATACAATATCTCAAGCGCGCATAATCAATACAAAATGGGGACGGTGTGGAACATCACTCAACCACACTAAAGTCATGCCATTGGTGCATCAATGACACGGACATGGAACCCCATGCCTAGTATAATGGCTCGGGTATCAAACCGACAGTCAAAACAAAAGGTCCAAAGTGTAGCAATATATAAGTCTTCATAATCAAAGGTTCAATATAAATGGTTCCCAATTCAGAGGTTCATAGCAATAGTTAAATATCAAGGTTCATATCAAAGTTCATATCAAAGGTTCATATCAAAGTTCATATCAAGTTCATAACCAGAGGTTCATAATCAGATGGTTCATAATCATAAGGTTCATAATCATAAGTTCGTAATCATAACAAAAGAATATCATAGCGAAAGAATCATATCAAAGGATTATGTCGGAATCATATCAAAAGGATCATAGCATAAGGAAATCATAGCAAAGGAATATCATGAGTGAAGCAAAGTCAAGGATTGAAAGTCAGGAGAAATCCCTACTGAAAAGGGATAGAATATCGTACCTTATTCAAGCAAATCAACAATGAAAGCAAAACCAAGAAATGAGATCAACCCGTCGTCCGAACCTATATGATTTAGATAACGCTATTAAGATCAGATACTCATTTTAGACGGCTTTCCATTTTAGCGTGTTTCCACTTTTAGTAACTTCCATAATTAGTGTTTCCATATTTAGAAAGTTTCCTTATTAAGCATATTTACACAACAAGCCCTTAAGTGTCCAATTTTACATATTACACCCTCATTATCCTTATTTATACCTAAATACCCCAAGTTTCGAATTTACAAACAAGCCCCTCTATTTTTATAATTACATTTCGGTTTACAAATTTACCCGATTTACAAAATACACCCCTAAGTCACATATTTTACTAAAAAGGTCCTCATGTTACATTTTATACTAACACCCCTGGTCCAAAGTATATTACAAAAATAGTCCACAAGTTTTATAATTAACGAAACAACCCCTTTTTATTTTGAAAACTCAATCGGTAATACAATAAAATCATCAAACCCTAACCCTAATTACCCAAATCAAAACAATCATTATTCCATCATTATTTCATCATTAAGACCAGATCTAGACCATAACATAAACCCTAGGTCGATCGTTCCAATTTCGTTTATCCATTTATATGTTTTTTTTTTATAAAAACCCGATTATAAACAATAATTCGACAAAGCCATTTTAGACAATAACAATTTGAATGAACATTTTTCCAAGATCATATGGGTCGATAGGTCTTAAATAAAATGGGTTTTACACCCGAAAATTCAGTATAACCCGATCTATAGTTTTGCATACGTTTTAAGCATGTAACTCCCATTCGACTATTTAAACATGCATGATTTTTTTTATCATTTTATTTAGGTCATATATGATATAGATAGTATGAGAAAAATACCCAATCTATTTTAAGGCGTGTGGATCAAGCATGAATTTCATACCTATCGGATGAAGAATCGACCAAAAAATCACCCCGATCGAACCAAGCCTCCAACAAACCAAAAACTATTTTTCCCAGCTACTCTTGATGATGAAGAACCCCAGGAAAATGCTAGATCCCTTCCAGAAATTCGTATGGAGTCGTGGTGAATTTTTGTGTATGTTTGAATTGGTAAAAGGTAGGTTACAAATGAGAGAGTAAATGGGGTTAAATGAGAAATCATGGGATTAATGTGGATTGATTTTCGGCCAAAATAGGGGGGAGAAAGTTAATGACTAATTTAATTTTCCTTAATTACAAAATGAGTTGGTTTTATTTTCAAGTTAATGTGTAATGTAAACTTTGTACATAATTAGGTCCAACTAACTTATATAACGTGTGATATATTATTTGTAGACATAATTGTGAGTTGGTTATCATTATTTTGCATAATTCATTTGTGAGTTAAACGTTAAACATATCTAACGAGCTTGACATATTTTACGAATCCTACAATTATTAAGCTTGAGGGGCAAAATTTGTCTTTTACACGCGTTTGAGATTTTAGGGTTTTACAACAAGTATCTTATTAAATCATGGAAATGATGCGATACTCCGTGTCTTGGCGTGGCAATTCTATAGTTTAAAAAGTTTTCTAAAATTAGGTAATTGTTTATTTGCTGTGAGTATGATAAAATGCTTCATTTTGATAAATATGATTGGCGTACTAGGAAATCAGTGATATGTTTTGAAAGGTGTTGTAACAGGTTGTATCTCTTCTAACATACAGTTACTCACACTATGTATGTTTTATTGATTGTAGTTGTCGTAAGATACTAATTAATTGTTATAAATTTGATTTTTTTCTTCTTCTAAGGAATACGAAGCCAATGTCATCGTTAGGAGCAAATTGAAATACTTTTCATTAATTAAAGAAAAGCTGAATCATAATCGAAGGAAATTGTTTAGGACTACATGTTTTGGACGATGGTTGGATATTTTCTTTTTTGACCATGAAGCACATATGTTAGATTATGTATTACAAAAACAGGGTTTTGTGGATAATCGTCACTATGACATGCCCCTTATATATAACCTCGATGGTCGTAGTCTACATTTTGTTCGACCCTTTTCTTATAACAGGCTTTCGTTTTGGGAATGTTAGTTTTGATTTATATAGTTAAGGGGATTTAACATTTAAGTCGAGGGTATTTCCAAAAAATTAGGGGTAAAACTTTCCAACTTAGATCTTATTGGTGTTATTGAGGATGAAGAGTTATTCGGGAAATTAACTGATGAAGACGCTGTCCATGTGTGTCTAGTGTTATCGTTAGAGGTCATTTTTATGGGTCGGTTATTGGTTGAAGAGGTGGATGATACACTCCTGCGTTTGGTTGAAGACCTTGATGCATGGAACTCCTTTCCATGGGGGGAGCACATACTGAGGCAATTGTACGACCAGATACTCGATGTTGTATCAAACCACAAGTTGGAACACCTAAAAGGTCCGGAAAGATATCGAAGTATGTTCCAACATACACTTGCCGGATTTTTTGTCCTTTCAAGGTTATTCCTTGTTATATTATATTTTCCTAAGTTATTATTATTGAACCTTCGGTATGAGATTAACGCATCTTTATTATTATAGATATGGATTCTTGAGTCGTTTGAAAGAAGCAGTCATTGGTGGAATAAAGTCTCATATGTCATACCAAGGGCGCATCGCGGTCAAGGAAAGTAATGTTTACAAGATCGGATTATGGATTGCTATTTGGCAAGGTAAAACGTATTCAAAAGTTTCAATGCATGCTTATTAATTATTTAATTTATGATTTGAAACCAACATTAGCCGAGCACCAGTCGGACTGGTATATGCAGTTTAGGGAATTTTACATGCACTACATTCCAAGGTCTCTTCCAACAAAATTACCGCATGATTACGATGTGTATCTACATAAGTTGGCTGCTGCGCACGGAAACGCGTAGGACAAAAAAAGGTATTTACCGATTGTGCATAGGGTTCAAGAGTCTTCTAACAAATCAGCCTTAAGGATTGTGTCATTCAAGAGTTGAATTCTCGGGTATTCAAACTCGAGGCTATTATTCAGGTTATTTACAAGTCAAAGTAAAATAATAACTATAAGTTTATTTATATTAAAATTATTGTTAAGGATAATATCTTTTATTACTTCCTAGGTCCTTGCATGTGAAAGAACTTGCGGATTTCGAGTAATACATTCATCCATATAGTACCTTTATTTCTTAAACAAACAGTTGGTTTTACAATGAACTTTATTTCGTTCACAGGAAAAATTGGACTTTACTGCATCCTTTTCCCATATGAGCTATGAATTTCGAGACTAACTAAATCGTGAATTCTCTAATTTGTTGACTCTCTTATTTCTAGCAGTCGTTCAGACCCGGTAGATGTCGATGATGGCGATGATGTTTTTCTGGTAATGTGCTTTCTAAACTACACTTTTGCCATAATATAGTATATAATGTATTTAAAAACATCACCTCTTACTCAGGAGTATCTTTTGGAAGAGGAATTAAGGTTGAGGAAAGAAGAGGAAGAAAGGTGGAGGATGGAAGAACAAAAGATGATGGAAAAGGAATTTCTAAAGGCGTTGATAGAGGAGAAGAATCGCAGGTTGGAAAAGGCAAAGTTGTTGAAGATTGAGAAAGATAAGAAAAAAAGGTCTTTAGCTTTCTATAATTGGATCACCGAAAGAGCCAAGGCGCATATAACACCGACAAGAGGAGTAAAAAGATGGTGCGGAGTCGTCGATATCTGGTCAAAAAGATTTGTGGAATCTCAAAAATCTAACACCTCCCTATGGCTGCGGGATCCGATATGACCGCAGAGTTAAAAAATGTTAAACCTTGGGTTGAGGTATGAAAAACAACCTTCACATTCTTTGTTTTACATTTTGAATATATCGTGTTAGAAAATTAATTGCTAAGATAGTAACACTGTGTATGTAGGTTCTTTATCGAAGGAACAAGGATATCCACACAAGAGTTCTTACCGATGAGTACACGAATTTCTTGGAAAGCAGGGGCCCCTTCGATGTATGTTTCCTTGGTCCAAAGAAGTTCGTGTTGATCGGATTTGAGAATCCTTAGTGTGTTTAGACCCTCCTAAGAAAGGTTGGCTTATGGACGAGGTAAACAAATATGCATATCTTTCACTCGCCTTGTTTTGCATTTTTATTGTTGCTTTAATACCTTAATGAAATTTGTTTTGCTTTGGTATTTACAACACATAGAGTTGTGGGTGGAATACATGTTGCATTTCGCACCGATGACGCTGATTGGGCTATGGTTACTGCATACTTTGTTTAGCTACTCTTACAAGACTCCATCCCCATTTGGTATGTTAACGGGGAAAAGTACAAAATCCCATGGGCCGATGTTGAATGTAATACTTGTGTTCATTCCTTTATACATATATTGATGTGTGTTTTGTTAACCCGGCCTTTATACATATATTGCAGGTTTATATACCTATCAATGAAAAGGAAAAACATTGGTTTTGGCTCGATTTCATATCAGGACAGGGGTTGTAACATTTTACACTAGAACAAAAAGTGGATTTGGCTACACCGAATATGTGTGATGATATACATATAGTCACACATGATTTTTCTACTGTCTGTGACTAAAGGTCGCTACACCATAGGTACTCTATGGTCACGTGTTTGACTTTATTTTAGTCTCTATTGCAAAAGAGTAACCAAAACCGTAACATGTGTGACTAATTAGGTACAAATTTTGTTGGATTAATAAGTATTAGTGACCATAAACACTGTATAGTCACACAAAGCATGTTTCTTTTGGGTATTTAGTCACATACAGTTAAGCATAAAGTGGCCAAAAGTGTTAATAAGTGTTACCATATGATGTTTAAGGTGAAGAAATATGTCTTTTGTGTGACTATTGATCATCCAATGGCCACTTGAATTTTATGTTTGTGTGGCATTTTGTAACATTTAGTCACACAAAGCATGTTTATTTTGTATATTTAGTCACATACAATTAATCACAAAGTGGTCAAAAGTGTTAATAAGTGTGATTATATATGGTGTTTAAAGTGAAGAAACGTGTATTTTGTGTGACTATTGATCATCCAATCGCCACATGAATTTTATGTTTGTGTGGCCTTTTCTAACATTTTGTCACGCAAAGCATGTTTGTTTTGGGTATTTAGTCACATACAATTAACCATAAAGTGGCTAAAAGTGTTAATAAGTGTGACCATATGGTGTTTAAAGTGAAGAAATGCGTGTTTTGTGTGACTATTGATCATCCAATGGCCACTTGAATTTTATGTTTGTGTGGCCTTTTCTAACATTTAGTGACACAAAGCATGTTTCTTTTGGGTATTTAGTCACATACAATTAATCTTAAAGTGGCCAAAAGTGTTAATAAGTGTGACCATATGGTGTTTACAGTGAAGAAATGTGTGTTTTGTGTGACTATTGATCATCCAATGGCCACATTAATTTTATGTTTGTGTGGCCTTTTTTAACATTTAGTCACACAAAACATGTTTGTTTTGTGTATTTAGTCACATACAATTAAGCATAAAGTGGCCAAAAGTGTTAATAAGTGTGACCATATGGTGTTTTAAGTGAAGAAATGTGTGTTTTGTGTGACTATTGATCATCCAATGGCCACATTAATTTTATGTTTGTGTGGCCTTTTCTAACATTTAGTCACACAAAGCATGTTTGTTTTAGGTATTTAGTCACATACAATTAAGCATAAAGTGGCCAAAAGTGTTAATAAGTGTGACCATATAGTGTTTTAAGTGAAGAAATGTGTGTTTTGTGTGACTATTGATCATACAATGGCCACACTAATTTTATGTTTGTGTGGCCTTCTCTAACATTTAGTCACACAAAGCATGTTTGTTTTGGTTATTTAGTCACATACAATTAAGCATAAAGTGGCCAAAAGTGTTAATAAGTGTGACCATATGGTGTTTTAAGTGAAGAAATGTGTGTTTTGTGTGACTATTGCTCATCCAATGGCCACATTAATTTTATGTTTGTGTGTCCTTTTCTAACATTTAGTCACACAAAGCATGTTTGTTTTGTGTATTTAGTCACATAAAATTAAGCATAAAATGGCCAAAAGTGTTAATAAGTGTGACCATATGGTGTGTAAAGTGAAAAAATGTATGTTTTATGTGACTATTGATCATCCAATGGCCACTTGAATTTTATGTTTGTGTGGCCTTTTCTAACATTTAGTCACACATCGAATTAAGCAAACTGTGACAAAAAAGTGTTAATAATTGTGACTATATGAATCTTTTAGTCACATATAAGAAATCAATATATATCAAAACAAATTCATATATATATATATATATATATATATATATATATATATATATATATATATATATATATATATATATATATATATATATATATATATATATATATATATATATATATATATATATATATATATAGAGTTCGGATCTAGAGAAAAGTATAATTAGATAGAAAAGTGAGAAAAAAAGTTACAAGGGTAGATTATGTAAACACTTGAAAGTTTAGGGTAAAAATTAAAAACAATAAACAAAGAGGGAATATCAAAGAGATCGTCACTTTCACTTTCATTATCAAAACAGATACTGTAGATGACGACTCATCAAGACCACCGTCACCACAACCACTATCCCCACCGTCTTCCGTTGTGCAACCACCGCTTCAATCTTTACACCGCCACCGTCACACCGACGCCAAACAGTGAGATGACCCAATCTATTTGTATGATGAGATGACTTACCATCGCCACCACCACCGTCGCCACCGTCTTCCGTGCATCCGCCGCCACACCACCCTGGTCATGTGTTGTTCAATTACAAACGCTACATCATCAGTGATCTTCTTCAGGTTAGTTAATTATATATAACATTTTAATTATATAATTTATATAAACTGAATAATTTAAGCAATTGAATGTTTAATTATTTATAATAAATTTGACGAAAAAATGCATAAAAAGTGTGTTTATTAAAGTTGCACACTATGTGTTTGATAAAATGTCTAAGTAAGATTATTATAAATGCGATGCACTAATTTACAGCATATGTGTTTATTATTGTAGGATATGACATATTAGGACATCTGTGTGTAAATTTGCAAAGATCGATTACACGCTAGGGCTTCGGTTGTTTTAGTGCATCTGTGTTTGTAGTTGCTACATCGGTTTAAAGGTTTGCGTTTAGTGCATCATTGAACATGTTAGAGCATCAAGAGGTATGATTAGTGCATCATTAGATATATTAAGGCATCATTGTATGTATTTAGTGTATCAATTTTATGTTCAGGCATTGTTGGTCATATTAGGGCATCCATTTGTATGTTTAGTGCATCGCTGAAAATACTTTAGGCATCTCTTTATATGTTTAGTGCATCACTGAACATATTAGAGCATTCTGTAAGTAAGATTAGTGCATCATCAAACATATTAAGGCATGGGTGTATATGTTTAAAAGAATTACTAATAAGGACTTAGAAGTTTCCGTGTTATTTTCAAATGAGAGGGGTTTGGGTTTAGATGTTGTTGGAGATGTCTTCGCTGGACGCCCTCATTCTAGCTTTTCAAATGCTCTAGTGTATAGTGCTGAGGACTTGAAATATTATGGTCTATATACTCTTTCTAATATTATGGTTGTTTGCAGGCTATGTTCTGTCTATTTGGTCCACGAAAAGAACTTTTAATGTTTATCATACATGATTAAACAAAGGTATAACTTTTGTAAAATGGAAATATTTGTACTTTGTGTAAAGTAACAAAATGCTTGAATCGAATTGAGGAAAGATATCCATAAGGTAACTTATTTTATTGTCTTGTTAACCTTAAGAAATAACATGACTTGACACTTATGATAACATGTTATTTATTGTAGATATGGGATTGCATTCCCCCAAGCCTGTAGATATAAGGTGCGTATTCTATATTGATAAATGAGCGGTTGGGATTGCTTTTCGGAACTGCTGATCTGATCTGACAGAAACTTCAGCAATATACGCATCTTTCAATGAACCCAACGATAAGAATTCTTGGGATTGGGTATGTTCTTGATAGTACTTCCGTATTCATTTTTCATTTTCAAATACTGATTTGGTTGCGAGCTCTTAACTTTCCTTTTGATAGATATGACTGAATTTTTACTACTATAACTTTTTAATTGTAATATAATTTTATGCTACTAGACCACTTGATAAAAACCATGTGGAAGTTCAACAACTCTCACTAATAAATCACTACACTAAGGCAGCTCTAAATCGGGGTGTTTGGGATTGCGTATGCAAATTGGCGTTTAAGAAAACATGTCTAAACCATCCTTTTCACATGTCTCAACCATGTGGCATCTAAGAAAACATTTTTCTTAGACAATTTGCCTCAAAATGCAATCCTAAACACTGTAATACACTTTTTGCAAAATTAAAGCATCAAATGTATTGTTGCATCCATTTGACATGTTTGTTTAGTGCATCTTTAGAACTTGGGTCAGTGCATCACCATATGTACAAGTATGATCAGTGCATCACCATTGCAGCATCAGTTAAAGCACACGTATGATCATTTCTTAGACAGTCTATATGACTAGTTAAGGCATCTGTTATATTTAATAGTTAAGGCATAGCATAATTAGAGCATCAAATGTATTGTTGCATCATCTGTAGTGATCACCATTACGACATCTATAAAAGAATACGTATGATCATTTATTAGAGCATCTATATGACTAGTTAAGGCATCTGTTATAGAGTAGTAATTAGTTAAGGCATCTATTAGGATAATTAGGGCATCAAATGTATTGTTGCAAAGATCTCAGTAGTGATAGAGCAATGTATGTATGAATGAGGCATCTCATTATGTGTTTGGTGCACCAAAAAAAAGTGTTAGACCATCTATATAAATGATCATTGCATCACCAATATGATCGTGGCATCTAAACATTATGACATCTGTTAAAGCATACGTATGCTCATTTGTTAGAGCATCTGTTAGTATAATAAGTTAAGGCATCTGTTACTATCGTAATTAGTTAATGCATGGTTAAATAATATCGTTATAAGTTAAGGCATCTGTTCGTATAATTAGGGCATTCGTATGTGATAAAGCATTTGTTTGTATGAATGAGTCATATGTTATGTGTGATTAGTGCATCAAACCAATAGTGTTAGAGCTACAAAATACCTTTTTTAGGCACCTCTTGACTTGTCCGACCGTAATTAGTTGGTCCTGCTTCGTAGTCATGTACAATTAGAGAGGGATAAATTTAGCTTACTTCCATATAAAATGGTTTATTTGTATATTTAGTGCATCAATGGAAAAATACTTTGGCTCGAGACAAACATACCCTTCACAAAATGATCAAGTATTAGAGTTGCATGGTTGTTTAAGACAAAACTGCAATCTTCAAATTACTTGCCTTATCTTTATAATCCAATCTCAACCGGTTCTGTTAAGAATTGCTATAAAACCATGTGAACTTTTCTATTTATTTACTATTTGTAGTTTTGCACCAACCGAAAAACTTGTTAAATAGTTCAGGTGGAGATATTCTTTTAAAACAATTTCTAGTTCACGTAGTCCTTAATAGTGAGTAGTCCGATCTTAGTCTGCAGGATATTATGTTTAATCATATAGTTTTTATTTGTAAGAGATGACTAAAGGAAATACTCTTAATTTTAGCTTCCTCGCTTAAATTGAAGCAAATAATTGTTTGACTTAGGTCAGCTACTTATAACCAAGTCTAGAATTGAAGCTTTTAAACTGATTAAAACATTATAATTATTGCACATGACTTTCATATTTTATCTCCGTGGGTTAGAGACCAATTCATAGTTACAGCTCATGTTTTTTCTCCCATTCCGGCAAGTTACAGATATCTATCGCTTCCATTGGCATGCAGAAAGTGTTAGGACCACTAAGCCCATACTTACAGAGTTATTACATATATTGGATTTAGAAATCCTAAAAGCTGTGTTCAAACATGTTTGTGATGATAGGTTGGGTTAGCAAATTCTGCTGAATTTTGTAAAGTGAGAACACGGTTATGTTGTTTTTCTCTTGCTATGAGTTCGAAACCTACTGTGGGCTAAACATAGCATCTGTAGATCTAGATTGAATGCCATCATCTAGTTCCCATAAGGGGCATAATCACTTATAATATGCTTAATGCTTTAGCAGTGTATTGCCAAACACACCCATGAATGCATTATTAATATTGTATTAGTGAATCATTATTTTTTATTTGTGCATCATGTGACACATTACTGCATCCAATTGATTATAATTAGACAATTGATTAATCCGCCAAACACTAAAACTGTTTGAGCCTTTGTATGTTTGATTAGTGCATCAAAGTTTCATCTAAAGAGCAGTTGTTTGTTAGATAATAGCGCATAAATATTCAAGTCATATGTTTGTTTGATTGTTTGACTAGTGAATAACGGTATCATGAAACATAGCATCTGCTTTTAAAACCTGAATAGAGCATCAATTTGTTTGTTTGTTTGTTTAATGCAATTATTTTCATATTGTATTAGGGCATTAATTTTTTGTTTAATGCATATGTATTAAAACAATAAGGCATCTTTATGGAATATTGTATTGAAATAATAAGGCATCTGTATGGAATAATTGAGTGCATCCTTTTTACGTACTTTAGTGCATATGTTTTACATACCTAAGTGCTTCTTGCTCTAAATGTAAGGTTTTATTTCAACTACTGACATGCTGATCTTGTGTCATATTGAAGCCTCACACCTTTCCCATTCTTGTTTTTGATTCAAGATCTCGAGAATGTTCACTTGATATGTGCGAATCATGAGGCTGTTGATATAAATGCCCTCTTTGGTTTCCATCTTGAATTCATTGAAATAATGGTATGTAGCAAAACATCAGTTTTTTCGTTGTGTATGTTTAGCGGATGTGGTAGTCTTGTAACAATTTTTGAAATGCTTTTAGTTAATCTAGTATTAAGCATACCGAATTGACCCATTTTGACTTTTGAAACTTTATCGTTCATTGATTAATTTTCTTACTGGCAATTTCTGCTCTATAGGGTGAGAATGATGGGATCCGTCATGGATGCGGTTCAATTAGTTATTTAACCATCTTCCAATTGCAACGCTTATTGAGAAGAAAAATATTTGTATGCAAGATGGTATATGAAGATCAATAATCGTAATCCTAACGCGCAGATATTTTTATATTCAAGATGAAACGATTTTAACCATAAACATATTCTAGTGCATCCGTTTGATGTAATTGAGTGCATCCGTTTGTATCATAGTAGGGCATCCGTTTGAGGTATTTTATTGCATCAATTATTTAGTAATGTTCTTATTATTATGTCATTATTGTTCTAAATTCATATATTTAGATTGAGATGGTATATGATTAGTAGTCAAGTATTCTTTGTTCTATTTGCGTTTTGTTATCGATTGAACATGTATAGGAAAAAAACCGAAGTCCAAAGTAGAAAAACTAGATAGTAGAAAAACCAAAGTCTAAAATGCATCAAATTAATGCATCATAGTGTATAAAGTAATGCATCACACTAACTAATTCAGGTATCAGCTTGGTTAACAACAAGTGCATCATATACCTTCCAAAATCTTCAAATACCGTAGCAAAGATTTAACCCAGTAGCATCGCTGTATTCCTGCTCAAATGACTAGATTCACATCACATAAACTTACCAAAGTGTTTGTGCTCTACTATACATAATATGCAAAACATTGTTTCAAAAAATATTTGAAATTTAGAACAATAGTGACAGTTATGGTATTCATTGTTTAATCATCTTCCACTTGCAATGCTTATTGAGAATAAAATTCTTTGTATACATGGTGGTATAGGAAAATAATCTGTAATCCTAATGCATGTATTTTATATTTAGTGTGAAACATATTTGAACCATAAATATATTTTGGTGCATCCGTTTGTATCAGTGCCTCTGTTTGATGTACTCTAGTGCATCAGTTTGTAGTACATTAGGGCATTCGTTTAATTTTTTTGGACTAAGTTGAGATTTGTAGCCTAATCTTATATGAAATCATATTACTTTTGCCTATGAGCTCTACTCTAATCTTTGTTGCAAGTTGTTACTTTGTTGATCCACATATGGAGGGTTTTTAACATGTATAATCATACCCTCAGGGCTCATATTTTGCTTTATAGCTTTTTTGACATGGGTCATTAGTGTTAAATTTGATTGAACCACATGGGTAATTTAAACAGTTAACTCATTCAATATTTGAATAATGATATAAGTGTTTAACAACTGTTGTAATCACAAGTTTTTTGTTCCTCTTGAGTACTCATGATATATGATAAGTAACTAGATAAGTAAGCCTATGTGATTAACTGATTGTCTTCAATTCTAGAATGTTTTTGATACACGTCCCTCTTTTTGGGCAAATTGTTTTCCCAAATCATCTGTAGACAATCCTCCGTAATCACTTGCATTTTCTCTACCAATAATTCAGTTGCACCGGACAAAAATAATCAACATCATCAAACTTAACGAAAATCCAAAGATAGCTCTCTTATAAGAACTTCTTAAAACTCCAAATAGCTTACCTTTGATGCATGTTCCAAACTTCCAAGATCCTTGGAAAATTTTGAGGTACTTTTTTAGTACATATGTTTGTACTTTAGTGCATCCGTTTGAGGTATTTAGTGCATCTGTTTGTAGTTTGGGTCTTATAATCAACGACTTCAGGTAATTTATCAGCAAGAACCTATTGGCATTAAGCGGCAACTATCATGTAAAAAAGGCAAAAGCAAGAAATCATATGCAACTTCGGATAACAAAGTGTTACGTTGATGACCTAGGACAATAATATAGATGAAATCAAAAGAAATGAGTACCTTAAAATATAATGCATAACAATCATTCTAAACAAAATAAAAGCGTCTAAAACAAAACCAAATTAATTTTTATGTTAGGCAAAAAAAAAACTTGAAAACTTTTAAGATTAACAACCAAATTAATCGAATAATAACAGATTTACCCCTTGTAGTCCCTTGGTTCAATTACTAAACAAAATAAAAAGCTGCCGCATGACTCTCTTCAAATTAGCTAAACTCTTGATCTGATAGAATCACCAACACGCGTGAGATATAAAGTTTCAATTAATATATTTTGCCAGTGACTATTGATGATAACTTGCCTGATCAACAGTAGATTGACAAATATTTAGGCACTGTCGAAGCTTACAAACATAAATTAAAACAAACTTTAAGCATTAGATTGCAATATAGAACTATAAAGAGCCAATAAGTTGCATGTAGCAATATTTTATAACCATTGATTTAAACCGTAACATATAAGAGAAGGTTGTGATCTTATATTCTACACTTGGAACTTTCATTTGCTCTTGATAGATTGTTGCAAGAAAGTACAAAATGCAACCATGAAACCAACTTTATTGTCAGAGCTAGTCATCATAATAAACAAACAATTATATGTGTAATAGCAAATGTTATGCTCACGTGGTGATACATACAGGAGCAACAAACCCGAAGTCGATTTACAATTGTCTTACCGAAAGTGTTTTCATCAAAATCTTATTGTAAATTAGTGCATCGCAGCTTGCAAAATCCCATTCGACATTTTATCAAACACTTGATGTGCGCTTTTGTAAACATGTTTTCCATATATTTATTTCTCAATTTCATCACAAATAACTATTATAAACAATGAATCATGTCAATAAACTCTTAAAAGTAGTACAATTACATGCAAAGATGATGATTACCGAAGCAAATTTCTTCAAACAAAAAAAAACCGCCTCATAACAAACACTAATATGTGCAAATAAAACTGTAACAAACGCCCTAAGCTTTATATTCAATTTTGATAAAAGTGTAACAAAATTATAATCAAAAAAGGTCTTAAACTTACTTTGACCTGGCGATTTAATGCCTTAGAACGAGATGATTATTGAATCTATAATGCAGATCGTGGTTTGTTAATTTGATCGTGTGGAGATTATAATCAATAATCACCGGAAAATTTTGAAAGAAAGTAAAGCGTGTTTTTGTGGAAAAAAATGAGAAGTCACGAGAGAGATAAACCGAGAAAAGAAAGAAAAAGAAAAAAAAATGAAAAAATTTAGGCATTATATATGATCCTTGAAAATATTACATACTAAACCTTGGATAATTTAATAAGTTACAATTGGGTCCCTGTAGTTTGGTGCAAAAAAGGGAAGGGATGGGAGGGAGATCTAATGGTTGAGATCACTTCTCTCACTTTTCCACCGAGATCAATTTTTCAAATGAACCAATACCTATATATATATATATATATATATATATATAGAGTGAGGATCAGGTGCGGATATTTTTAATTCGTGCGGATGTGCGGATTGATCTGGACCGCCCATTTCAGATCGATCTTGACTTTTGTAAAAAGTCAAGATCTGCTTACATTCACGTACCAATTGACCATGTAAATGATTTTTTGATTTTTTTTCCTTTTGAGCCATCCTTACTATTGCTATCTTCTTTCATTTTTTCCGATTTTTATGAGCACTTTTGTTTTTGATTTATGAATCCTACCGTGATATTAACGATATTATGAGTTCTATCAGGATATTAACAATTTTACTTAATATCACTGCCTTTTTTATTACGATATTAAGAAAAGTTATGCTGATATTAAAAAAATTAACTTTGATATTAAGAAAACATGTAAAAAGTAACTGTGATATTAACAATTTTACTTAAAAAGTTACTTTGATATACTGCTAGCCTTAGTGAAACTACTGCTAGCCTTAGTGAAACTACTGCTAGCCTTAGTTAGTAGTGATATTAAGAAAGCTTGATAATTACGGTGATATTAACAAAATTCTTAATATCATTATACCTTTTAACGATGAAAATGGTTTTTTTTCTGAATTTTTTTTCAGCGATTCTTAATAAATTGTTGTCCTCTTTCTTTTTTTAATTTTTTCAGATTTTTTTGAATTATTTTTTTTGAATGTTACTGTGTTATTATCCGCACCATCCCTACTTAAAATCTAATCCGCACCCGATCTCTTCCCTATATATATATATATATATATATATATATATTCAAAATATATTCAAATACAATAAAATTGGAATGTATATAAAATTGTAATGTCGTACATAATAAAATTCTCAATAATTTAACGACTTCTGACTCTTGATCTTCTTAGCTTCCTTTTGCATGGTATCACTAGAGACGTAGCGCTTCATTTGTAATTTAGGTGCAATTCTGTTCTCACCAATCAGTTTTATGGTACTTGGTGGTGTTACTTGTAGGATACAAAAAGCCGAAAGTGTATCAAACACCTGAATTAAATATGAAGAATGATATATGTAGGTTTATAAAACACATGCATGTATGTACCTTTTCATCGAAAACCACTTGATCCTTTGGCCATGCATAAAACCACCAAGCATCCTTAACTGCTTTGAGACCGTTACTTCCTACATTCGGTATGCATGCTGCATCCACTAAAGATTTATCAATAGACACTCAGAGCAATCCTTTGGGAGTGGTTTGTTATGAAGCATTTGTTTTTCATCAGTTTTGTACACCTGCACTCCAAGCAATAATAGTTGATTTCTTTAAGTGCCACAGCTTGCACTTAATTACCTAAAACATAATTTGTTGCATGTATATATGTATCAATAATTAATTAAACTAAAGAACATATGAAAATGTTTAAATAAATACTTGTGGTAGTACTGTTAATGGAGACTCCTGTTCTTGTGATCCGGAAAGTTGACGTGAAGAATCCTTTTGTTTTGATCTAGTCGCTTTAGATGCATGCATTTAACAGCTTCCTATATATATAATACACGGTAAATAATACATGTATGTAGAATTCAAAAATCCCAGGGGATGATTTATTACTTACACTTATTTCCATTTCCTTTTCCAAAGTTGCAAGTCCATTAGACTTCTCAATGCTCGCAATTTTTTTCTCACGTCCAGAACACGGTTCCAAGCATCCTCATCAAAGACGCTATTTATAAGATTAATGTTCACCAAGACACCGAAATATAAATTGTTTAAGAAGACTGCATCAGTATTTAAAGGTAAAAAAAAGATGGAATGTTACTTTTTATGTCTTACTTCCGCTTTGTGTCAATGGAGTTGAAGTTGACTGCAATCGCCTTTGTGCAGCCAATTGTTTCATCAAATCATATTACCGCCTCTCTTTTCTTGGACGTTGGCGCCTCTCATTATCAAGTTCACTTTGAAGTGACACCACTCTTTCATCAGATGCTTGTCTGATTCGAGGCATATCAAAATACCTCTTGTAGGTTACTCCACCTCCCACTCCTCTCGCATATCATCCCTTTTCCTTACCTAATACAAATGTCATGGCATCAGTGCCATGGTCAACCTTCAATGTTCCTTGTTTGATCTTCTCCTCCGTCTTCTTTCGCACACACAATATGGGAAATAGGTTATTTAATTATAACAAGATTAACTTATAAATAACAAGATTAACTTATAACCTAGATTAACTTGTAACTAACAGTTTTAACTAATACACTATCAGTTTTAACTAATACACTATTAGTATTAACTTATAACTAACAATAAACATAATAATAAAATTAGTCAAACTTACAATTTTTGTCCAACTGCTCGATATCATCATCGTGAAATTCTCCGTCTTTATTCACCCTTCCTTTCAACCACAGCGTACCACGCGGTGGTTCTTCATTTGGTTCAATTTCTTTATTCTCGATCTTATAAACATCAAATACATACACTTGTAAGATAAACCAATATAAACGAAAGTATGATGCTATTAAATGCAAATGTTTAATGTTTAATGTTACCATTTTATCTATCACACGGACGTATCCACCTCGTCCCATTCTATGCCGATAAACGACTTGGAACGCGCCACTTTAGATGCAACATTTCAACTTGCAACACAAAATAAAAAAGGTGTTTAGATGTAGTAATGCTGATAGTATACAACTAATATATATGGAAACATCAAATGTGACAGATATTTGAACTTGAATAAAAATGAATAATTAACACCTTGTATTCCTTAGTGGCCGTGTAGTTTACAAAATTAACCCAATCTTCGGCTTTTATAATTGCACTATACTTCTTCGGGACTTCATTAAGTTTTGAAAGGGTATTTTGGTTGGGCAATATGTAGTTTTCGGTCAATTTCCTTCTAAAATTCCTTAGAAGTTGACCAAGACGATTCATTATCACTTTATTATCACAAGTCAACATCAAAATATCGTTGCAAAGATTAACACAATGTTGTTAATTAGTTGCACATAATGTAAATGCAGAGATAAACTTATAAACACCTTGTACCTACGCATGCCAAGCCACTACTAGTTAAAGTATATGTGTACCGTGATTTCGTCCCACATTTTATCTCTTGCTTCTGAATCAACCTTCCTCCAGGATAGAATCCCGACACCTATATGCTCACGAACCAAATCACCCAAAAAACTAGAAAACAATGCCCTGCTTTTTTCTCGATATCCTATTCAAGGCATCGAAGGTTACACCGACCTTTATTCCGTCGGTTTTTCCATAATCCCTGCGAAACTTAGCTAACCTAGTTATGCCCCTCTTAACAACATTCGCATTTGAATGGTTGTTTTTAGCATCCTCACCCTCATCCGAATCGCCTGATTCATATCCAAATGAGTTATCATTTTCACGATCAGAATAAACCAAATCATCCTGATCATTGGTTTGAGTTGCCATGATTCGTCAGAAGTAATGTGCTAAAGAAAATTAGTAAACTTAATTGGTAAATAATGGTATAAAAATTGAAGTTCGCTTGTTTTACTTGAATCCTGATTTATTGGAGTATAATTAGGGCTCATTATGGGACAGTTTTTCAATTAAGGAAACCATAATTTCCTAAGTACTTTTAAAATTTCGGTGAAATTTGGCTCCAAATTTGATAATTTTAAAATGTGGCTTCAAATTGATAATATAGATTTTAAATATTTCATTTTTGGCTGCATTTTGAAACCAACACACCCATGACATAAATGGTTCTTACCCACAGTCCCAAACACCCATATAACTTCAAACCAAGAGTATCAAAGACACATATAACTGCAGCTACACTAAAATCTCACCACATGGCGCATACAAATGAAGAAACAAAATAAAAAAATGGAATTAAAGCAACTATAACTAATAAGCAAATTCCTGATAAACAAGTAAGCACAAAATAATCAAATCCAACCAAGGACTACTGACACAACAAAACTCGAGACCTTACTTTAAGCCTATAAATAAGCTATTTATAAGCACTTAAATAAGCTCTAACATCCTCCAACAGTAAAAAAAATAAGAAATCTTGTAAATGCAATTAACTTATAGCAAAAACAACAACAAAACAACCTAAAATTGACAACAACCTAAAAATGAACAACCTAAGCAAAGCACTTATGAACCGCATATCCATGGCTCAACATTGAACACGACACATGGGATGCACCACTGTGATTGGATCAACCTCAAACCTACAATAATACATTCTACAAGATATGAACTTAAATACCACAACCAATTCCTAAATGCAAAACAACATTAAAAAAGATGAAACAAACTAGCGAACACATCCCATTCCATTCCATTGGATAAACCATCAAAAGATCCATACATGTTTCATTGTTAATATATCTACAATCCATAATATTAAACCAAGACATTAGACATTATAAACAGATGACACTAGAGCAAAAGAAACCATCCCTTTACATAGAGAGCAACCCTTCAACCATTCATCGACTTAATTTGTTCTTCCTTGGTCTCGATATCCTCCTCAGCTTGAGTAATGAGATCATTCAACCCCTGCAGCTTAGTCCTTGCAGCCTCCAGTTCATGCCTAAGATCCATCAATGTGTCAAAATGTTCATCCCCATCTCTAAGAGCTACCATCTCAGCAATTAAAGCATTAAACTGCGCAATCTCATTCTTACTTGTGGTGGCCTCTTCGCGCATCCGGTTTATAAAGCCACGGAGACTGGAAATTTGCTGAGCCTTGAATAAACTCATATAACCATCAACAGATGTCTCCCCGCTAAACTCAATTATGTCATCAATAACACGCTTAGCCAATTGGTTTTGTGCTGATGGTGCTGCCATTGATAATGAAATTGGGTTAAATATGATATTATTGAAAGATTGATAAGAAAGGTTGAAGAAGAGTTGTGGGGATAGTGTGATAGAGAAGATACTTGTAACTCCTTATGAATTCAAACTATAAAGACCTAAACTTTAAAACCGCAAAACAAGTCCTCCTTTTAAACTATCACTATAAATTAGGGGTGTTTATCCGTTCGGTTATCGGGTTGTTTGGTTTCATTAAATCGGTTATATTTTTATTCGGTTCAACACGAAAACCGAACCGAACCGAACTAGAATTAAACTGAAGCGAGCCGAAAACCGAATATGAATTAACTTCGCTTCTTGGGTTGACCCGAAAAGTCTTAAAAACGGATAAAACGGAAAAAAACGGACTAACGCAGACGAAAAGTAAGAACGTAAGAAAACGTATGGAACGTAAGAAATTGTACATTAATATGTAAAACATATGAAAGCGTATGAAAATGGACGAAGACGTCTAAAATAGATGAAAACGGCTAGAAACGGACAAAAACTTATACAAACAGACTAAAACATGAAAAACCCAACCGGCGGACAAAGTGTAAGCACGGACGAAAACGTAAACAAAAACGAAACGTATAAAACTGATTAAAAAGGACAAAGTGCGCATTTAAAATGGTGGAAAACGTATGAAAAAAGACGCAAACGTGTAAAAACGTATGAAAATGTGTAAAAGTGTAAGAAAGCGTATGAAAACGGCGAAAAAGTATTCAAAACATATGAAAATGGCTAGAACGGATTAAAACGGACGAAAAACGAACTAAAGCGGACGAAAACGTATAAGAACGTAATAAAATGTACGTTAATATGTAAAAATGGAAAAACGGACGAAGACGTCTAATATAGATGAAAACGGCTAGAAACGGACGAAGACGGTCAAAAACTTATACAAACGGACTAAAACATGAAAAACCCAAATGACAAAGGTAAACACGGACGAAAGCTGTAAACAAAACGAAACGTATAAAAAAACGTTAAAAAGACAAAGTCGGTAAAACGGTGGAAAACGTATGAAAAAGACGCAAAGGTGTAAAACATATGAAAATGTGTAAAAGTGTAAGAAAGCGTATGAACGCGAAAAAGTATTCAAAACATATGAAAATGGCTAAAACGGACAAAAACTAACAAAAGCGACGTATAAGAACGTAATAATAATGCGTTAATATGTAAAACAGATGAAAACGGAACGTCTAATATAGATGAAAACGACTAGAAATGGACGAAAATGGTCAAAAACTTATTTAAACGGACTAAAACATGAAAAACCAAAGACAAAGTGTAAACACGGAACGGCGTGTAAACAAAAACGAAAACGTAAAAACTTATTAAAAGGACAAAGTCGTAAAAACGTAACGTATGAAAACAGACGCAAACGTGTAAAACGTATGAAAATGTGTAAAAGTTTAAAACGTACAAAACGGACGAAAACATATGAAAAGAAAACGTAAAACGTGAAAAACGGAAGAAAACATGTACAAAACTAAGAAAACGTAAGACACGACTAAAACGATAGGACCCGACTAAAAGGGACGAAAACGCGCAAGGGTTGTGTTACGTGCCCAACGATCTAACGCAACCCTAACCACGCCACACAAGTGTTTTGAGTAAGACACGTGAGTTAATGATTTTATGCCATCTTGAAATGTCAAAATTAACGTGCCCACCCTTAATAACTTTTAATACAGTTCATATAACCTTCACACTATAACTATACACCTACCAAGCTGGTGCAACCCATTCATGACCGTAATAATGGCTAGGTTCACATGGTGGGTACGGTATTACGTTATCACTGGTCACATTCATTCATGGGTATTTGACATAATATGGGTCAAAAGCATTGGGTTATAGTTGCTTAGAGTGTCATGTTATGACATGATTCAATCAATAGTATATATAATATTATATTATGAAAAACCCGACCAAATGGTTAATTTGTCGGCTACCCGAGAATGAAAATCCCAATTTGGTAAAAGAAAGTCAAAACACAATATTTTTCAAAAATATGAGATATTCTGTGTCGCTTTAAGTCCCAACGGAGTGTGAATGGAAATTCGCGTTCGGTTCGTGATCGGGTGATAAAGAATAATGAAAGATATTTGGATTTTGTGAATAAATTTACGAAACATAAACTAAAAACAAAAAAAAAGAGCAAGGTTAGATCAAGTAGTTAACACTCTTGCCTTTGGAGAAAGAGGTCAAGGGTTCGATCCTTACCCCTTGCAAGGCCGGAGGTCCTTTTCTACCTTTGGTAGAACCGGAAGCATCCTCTCAAGGGTTCGATCCTCACCCCTTGCAAGGCCGGAGGTCCTTTTCAACCTTTTGGTAGAACCGAAGCACCTCTCTATCTTAGGTAGGGGTAAGGCATGTCGTTTATGTCTCAACCTCCCCATACACCATGGAAGACGGTATTGGGACCCATAACTCGTGGAAGACGGCATCTGTGAGTTACTTTACTTTTTTAAACTAAAACAACTAAATAAGTAAATAAATCAACTAACAAAAGTCGAAATAACATAAAATGCACTTAATCCTAAAAATACCAAATATTGGAAATTTAAGCATAAAATTTAAAATTATTTTTTAAAAGTCCTAAATACTTAAACATATATATATATATATATATATATATATATTTTAAATTGTATTTTTCTGAATTTTATTTTATTTATTATGAATTAAAAACCTTTTAAACTAATTAAATGAAAAAAATCATTAAATCAAAAGAGAAAAAACATTTTTAAACTAATATGAAAACTTTTCAAAAATTTAAGCAAATTTAAAATTCCCCCCACAAATTAAATTTATTCCCCCAAAGTTTGCATCAAGGCCATTCCAAACTAATTGCAAAAATTAACTCCTCCTCCTCCTCCTCCTCCCATCAGCCACACCTCCCTCTCATCTCACCACAAATCCCCACCACCACAACTCTCCGTCATAGACCCACCAAATCCGCCACCACTGGTAAGTATTGTTATCTTCCTTTTGTACACATCGTTCTAACACATAAAATAACCCTCTTAAGCCTATTAGCTAATTGAACATTTGTTTCGAGATATCCTCTTGTAAATTATGTCATTTTCTTGTTAAATTTAGATAGTTAATTGGTTTAAAAATTTAAGAAACTCAGTAAGCCTGTTACCACATGAACATGGAACCATAATTTAGCTAGTTAATTTTTTATTTTTCCTTGACCCAAACATCCCTTTAGGAACTGTTTCATTAGACTTTATTCAATTCTTAGCATAATTCAATACCACATTCAATCTTTGAGCTATCCTCATTACTTGGAATGTCTTTTTTAACTTTTAAGATCATCAATTGAAGTTTGATGTTGTCTTGTATAGTCTTCAATAACTTGGACCTCTTTTAATATGCCTGCAGAGGACTACATTTATAAACATTGCTTCTCGGTAAAGTGGGACACATTTATAAACATGGACAAGTCTTGGATAGGAACTAATAGGACCAACAAATCTTATGTTGATGGAGTAGCAACGTTTATTGATTATGCAGCACAAGCCTTGCGGAAGATGGGGAACATCGATCCCACGAAGTTAAGAAAAATGATCTTTCAATGCCATGTCCGGTATTGCATTGTTTAAACCACATAGAGCATAAAGTGGAGAAAGTGCGCCCATTTATTCAAAGAATGGGTTTGATCTAAGCTACCTAAACTGGAATAAACATTGAGAGAAGGATGAGTCATCAATAAGTACCAAATCACTGCTAACGCTACAACAGAGTTTATTGACGACACGGATTTTGCTTCATATATTCCAACAGATGCCCCAAAGAGTAGAAATGGTTAATGCTACAAAATATAATTTTGATGAGGATGATCTTGTCAAGTTTCAACAATTATTATTAGACGCAGAGAAGCCTCTTTACGCAGGATGTCCTGACTTCACAAAGCTGTCCGCAATAGTTAAACTACTCAACTTGAAGGGTAAGTAACGGATGTTCCGATAAGTTCTTTATGAATTACTAGGATTGTTAAAGAAGATGCTGCCTCACTGGGTAACGAAATGGTGGAAAACTTATCAAGCCAAAAATTTTTGAAATTGATGGGATCGGGATACAAAAAGATACATGTATGTATCAACAACTGCCTTCTTTACTGGAAGGATGAAAAGGATTTGACCGCGTGTCGTACTTGTGGGATATCAAGATGGAAGGTGGATAATAAGACACATAAAGGTGTAACGAAAACATTCCAAAGAAAGGTAATGTGGTACTTTCCAATTATACCAAGACTGCAACGACTATTTAAGCTAGAAAGTATTTCAGAAGATTTAAGATGGCACGCAACACGGAGGATAACCGATGGTGTGTTACGCCACCCCCATGATTCAAAGGCATGGCGCACCATAGATGAAAAATTCCCGAAATTGTCTGAAGATCCAAGAAATCTACGGCTAGGAATATCGGGATGGGGTTGACGCCAACTTTGGAAATAGGCATCACAGATTGTATGGCCAGTTTTAAGCCATATACAACCTTCCTCCATGGTTGTGTATGAAAAGAAAGTTTATCATGCTTTCGGTATTAATATCGGGATACCCGGAAAATGATATCGATGTTTTTTTAGAACCGTTTGTTGATGATCTGCCAACCTTATTCGATAAAGGGGTTGATACATATGATGCATCCACAAAAGATAACTTTAATCTACGTGTCGTTGTGTTATGGACAATAAATGATTACCCTACACTTGGTACATTATGTGGCTGCCCGCATAGGATTCAAAGGTTGTGTAGTATGTGGGAAAGATACAAACTGTGTTAGACTTTCTGCCTCATCCAAGCAAAGTTATGTTGGTTACAGACGATATCTACCATATGACTATCCGTTTAGAAGGCAAAGGAACACATTTAATGGACAACAAGAATTTCTCCCAGCTCAAAATCCAATGACCGGGGAATAGATATACAACAAGGTACAACATATTGAAAATAAGTGGGGAAAAGGAAAACGAACAAACAATAATGCATCAAAAAACCAAGAAGATACGAGAGGCAGAGGTGGGAAGATTCAAAAGTAGAAAAGAAACATAACAGAAGTAGAGGGTAGTTCAAGCCAATTAAACGGACAAAACGGTGCGTATTGGAAGAAATTCAACATTTGGTATCGAAAACTTAGGTATTGGAGGCATAATTTTGTAACACCCCAACCCGGCAAGGGTAAAGATATCACAAATACGGTTTCATATCAGAACCTTAAGTACTATACAATAGCGGAAGCCTTTACAAAACTTACAAAAGAAAATATAAATAACTTAATAATCAAAATAAATCTAAGATCCCTATTTCAAATCTTGCTTTCAGCTCTACTCTCAACCCGCATCGCCTATCCCATAAGCTCATCTCGAATGCTTAATACCGCCAGCAGGAAAAGAAAAACGCGGGTGAGCTTACAAAGCCCAAGTGAACGGATATAACGTAAACAAAAGATAAACAAATCAAAGATACGAATAACGAAATCACAACGGAATCGAATCAATCATTGAAGATTCTCGGAAGCATAATTATACGTAAATCCGTAAGAACACATAACCGCTTAAAACACCTCATAGCACATTAATGACACAAACGTAAACACATCAGAATAACCAAACACTTAACATATCAAGAATAATAGATTACATAATAACCAAACGAAGAGTCTAAAGGCTAACTGAAGCCGTTCCTAGAAAATAAACATGGCATTCATACTAGTCAACAAATCTATATTTAACACACTTAAGCAGTGTAGTAGCAGCGGAACAATAGCAGTCAAATCATGGCAATCTCCCATACAGATAGAAAACACAGTATACAAACTATAACTAAATAGGCAAAGACATAACATAGCCATTAGCAATTATCAAGACAGACATCGTAAACTAAATTAGTTCTCAGATCAAATCTTAACATTAGCAAAGTTTTAACATAGCAGATCAAACATAAGCAGATAAATACCCTAACGTATAGACAAAGTTCACCAGATTAACTGAACAATCATACTTACTAAACTCTCAGGATACTTAATTTCATACTAGCACATTTACCTCACATATCAACGAATTTCACATACGATAATTAACATAACATCAGATGACAACATACTAATCATATTCAAAACACATTAACATTTCCTAACATAGTAGACGGTAGTCACATAATCATAAACACTTGAACATACCCGAACAAAATCGTAATACTTAACATAAAAATAATGGATAAAGATTTTGTTAACTACCACCGAGCCCGTAACATATCATATCGAACATCATACTTATTCATAATTAATCAAAAGAAATAATTTGGAGAGCTAGCTCTGAGAAGTTTTGTGAAGATGCGCATTGCACACCTACATCATTCACCGGACAAATCATATCGGATAACGTGATCGATCTAGGATGCATCCATACCCAACAGCACGGATAGTGGTCATATAACATAACTTGAGCTCATAACAGATAACAGATAAAGGACGGGCGTAACATCACCTCAGCCTCTAGAGTCATGTCGAGGTGCCATCATGACATGACATGGAACCCCATGACTAGTGAAATATTTGGCTCCGGTGTCAAATAACTTAGGTCCATGCATCTTCGTGATATAACACGATCATAATCAAACACAAGGTCACGATAACATATCGATAGTTCATATCATAAGGTTCATATTCAGATATTCGTGGTCAGAAGTTCATATCACAATCACAAATCCTACATTCATAATTATAAGTTCATAATTAAATTTAGTAAGGTTCAACCAATATGAATATCGTAGTCTTCATAAACACAAGTTCAAATCGATATTGCATGGTTCAATAAAACATAAGTTCAGATAAGCAAATGTGATCAAACAATCAGAAAAGGGTTCATAGCAATGGCATCGGGAACCCTAATAAGTAAAATAGGAGAGCTAACGAAAAGAACATCATAAGGAACCTTTACTGAAAAAATCAGAATATATGTACCTTAAAGCAAATGAGAGAAAAGCAAACGAATGGGTGAATCACGAAGATGTAACGTCGCGTCTCCTTCAACGAATCTACATGGATTATGATTTATTTAATACTTATTAGCATCATTAAATTATAACGGATTAATCTCAATCACCTTCTTATTGTTGTAAGTATATTTTCATTTTTAGTGACGGACGTAATTACAACATTTTAGAGTCTTAATCATTAACTAGCCAAACTTATAGGTTGCAAAGGATATATGGTAAACTTAAGGGTTTAATATGATAATTATCTTATTTGAGGGATTATATGATCATCATTCAAGGTATAGGGTTTACAAATGTCAAGAACGGATTTTAAGACTCTCTTTCAAAAACAGTTTACACAAGCTTTTATATCTTTCATGAAAGACCAAGACTCACATGTAACATTGTTCGAACACAAACTTAATGAGACCATGCATACAATACTTTTAATTCATGACACTTAGTTTCTTACATAAAATCACAACTCACGCATGCTTACAACACACTTAGTACTAGTTCGTTATACCCTTAATCAATGGTTATTAATGACCTCCAAACTTACCATTTTCACATGAAATAACAGATCAACACACACAGCTTAAAACCCTAATCGACTCATAATCATGACCTAGGGTTTCTCTCAAACTTCTAGCACCATATTAAATACACATTAAATTGACATGTTACGGATTTTAAATGACCAATTTCATGCATGCCTTTACACAATTACCCACACATGTCGACTCATTATCCCAAACATGCATACATTTGACACAAGCAAATTATACTAAAAGATTAATGTGATGCATGCATATTGTCACCATTAATACCGTTTCCCAAGACTCACGCTAGGAAACCATGCATGCACTTGACCTATAGCTTTTACGAGACTAACACATCTTCATGATTCATGTTTATTTACGTTTTACACAACAACTCAATCTTGACCTAACAACTCATGCGTTAACCTTAAAGTAGGAAACATCAAAGTGTACTTTTAACGCGATAACATGCACGCTTGCTATACGGTTAATACATATGATCGATCACGCACTCTAACTAGGTTTCGAAAATATGAATACGTAACATATAAACACGACAAGCTCACATGTTTCACAAATCACACGCACGCCTCACGGCATTATTTATATGGTTCGGTTTATGTTTTATCTCCGACTATATTGTGGTAATGCGAAATCATACCTCACGTATAACACATGTTTTATCGTTTGCATGTTTTACAAATACTTAAACGCATGACTCACGTTTCATTCGGATGTTTCTTCTTGACCCGCACGGTTGTTAGCCTAGCTCCGCAGGTTTTAATGTTTAAAACGTTTGCATGCAACATAAGTGAGACGAATGGGGAATGTTATACCTTAGCTTGGCCGGATCAAACACACGTGACACAAAGGTTAGTAACAGCAGTCGATCGGAAAAGATGAAGAGGAGCAAAAGGGTGTGCCGTGACTTGTGTAAAACTAGGGTTTAAAAATTATGTTTTGTGTTTGTTTATATACATGCATATACTATCAGGTCTTGTGGGCTTGGGTGTGTGATTCTCGGCTCAAAAGCCCAACCGGCTTACAAAACAATTTCGGCCCACGTGAAAGTTGGCAACCGATCGGATCACAAACAAAAGAAAGACGAGGCCCAAGCTCATGTGGGTATTCGGCTTATACAAGAAACAAACGGTCCAAATAACTTATATGTGTGACCTTGAATTTTTTCGTCGTACCAATGTCGATGTTCTAATATATACGTTAGGTTTTAAATATTCATAAGCTAGATTTTAATTTCGTTTGATGAGCGTTGATTATATTTTACGTATTTTATAGTCTTGACTATTTTAAGGGTAAAATAATCTTATTATGCGTTTATATTTTTAGGGTTTTACATTCTGCCCATTGCAATACGTTCAATCATGCACCCACCCACACGATATGCTATTATCAGGTTTTGCTTTTTCTTTAAATCAATATGTTGCAAAGAAATAATATTGCAAGAAGTAGATAATATGCAAGCGTAACCTGTAGTGACACTGCGGCCTACTCGAGAAGTTGTTTCTCCATCATTCTTTGATATTATGATACATTTGACTGTGCACCTAACTAGGGAGGTAAAATTATGCGGTCCCATATGCTTTCGTGGATGTATCCATTCGAAAGATGTATGAAGGTTATTAAAGGACATGCTTAGGAAACGTAAATAGACCGTAAGGATGCATTGCCGAGGAGACTATTGCGGAAGAAACAATAGAGTTTTTTAGCGAATATCATAAATCCATGAAAACTCAAGTATCCCACCCGATAAACATGAAACAGATGAAAATGAGGAAGGAAAGCCATTTTCGGCCAGCAAATCAAGTGAAGTTTCGCTTAAACTCTTTTCGAAGCACATTTGTATGTAATAAATAATACTGATTAAATTGTATCAGATATCGAAAGTAAGTCTTACTAACATATGTCTATTTTGTTACTGAAAATGATGTATCAAATATGATAATCAAACACATTGTTTCAAAGCGACACAAGCAAGTTTTGAAAGCAGAAAACCGGTAAACTAATAGCATTTCGAGAATGAGCACAAGAAATCTTTTGCCAAGTGGTTACAAAAAGAAGTAATTAATCTTATGTTACTCAACATACCCTTTCTAAACCTTATTTCTACCATTTTGATCCTCAAAATTGGTGTACTTATTCTTTTGAGCTAATATATACTTGTAATGAAATTCAGGTTGAGAGAGAGTTAGAAATCAACAAAGAAAGTGTATCGTAAATCGTAAGGTGGATTTCCTATGGACCACGCCACCGTAGTGAAATACGATGCATATCACATCAATGGGTATACTTTTCGCATTAAAGATCATGAAGGCAAAGTTTACCGTAAGGGTTAGCTTTTGAGGCTTTAAATATGCACATATCTAAAGAAGTTGCAACCACAAGAAAAGCATATTATTATGGGGTTTTACAAGAGATATGGGAACTAGATTACCGTTACATGCAAATTCCTCTTTTCAAATGTGACTGGGTTAATCATAAAGTCGGTGTGAACGCGATACTACTCTAGGGTATACATTGGTTGACCTGAATAGTTTAGGCCACAAGGTTGATCCGTTCATATTAGCCGCACAAGCAACGCGACAAGTATTTTATGTGAAAGACCGTGTAGATAAAAATTTTCTATTGTGTTTAAGACACCTCCCAAGAATTACAAAGATAAGTATGACTAAGCCGATGAGGAATTTAGTACCGCCATTCACCAAGCATAATGATAACATATTGCCACGCAGTGGATCGACGTGACTTGGGTAACGAATCACTAACTGACTACTATCGAACCGACTGTGGAGGTGTTGTTATACGAAAATACAAGTGAACCATGTTATGGTCAAGTTGTCACACTCTACCTTTATCATATTTCACTCTTTTAAAGCATATTGACATTGATTTTTTGTACTTTTTTAAGGATTTATGTTTATAATACAAGGCTTAATATTAGTTAAATCATTGTAGGTATATTATTTTGTTTAAGGATATGTTGAAAAGAAAGAATTCTCAATGGATTGGAGATGTATGGAAGCTATGCTAGTTGATGTGCTATAGTACGAGAGTTAATTCCGTGATGTCATTGTTAAGTCCGTTGACCATTCTTTAGTCCGTAGTGCAAAAATTAATAAACCATTTTACTGCTTAAATAGTACCGCTACCTAATTTTAGGTGGTCAGAAGTATTTATATGGATAATTTTTATTTTTAGAATTCATATTTATCCTTTAATTACTTTATCCTAATCTTTAAAAGTTTAAATCTTTTCTTTCGATTAAGTCTCCTCACCAAAGACTAAACCCTAATTGCCCCGCACTACCAGTACTTCAATTAACAAAAAAGATGGCACAATTAAAGTTTGTAGACAAGCACAATCAAGTGGGATTTCTCAAAAAGCCTACTGAAAAGCACAGTGCTTCGAGCAGATAGTAGACTTTCTAAAGGGTAGTCATATCAGGTATGCCCTTACTCATAATCCAACTAATTATGATTCCTAGTCAAACAATTCCGCATCAAGCACGCTAGAACTATTGCCGATGGGACACTAGAGTTAAATGCAACTATTGATACGTTAGAGATTCAATCACCGAGGAATCGAAGCAAGCTTCAATTGGTCGATGCCTCGTGGATTTCAATGTTGCTAAATAATGACCTCTTCGTGGATTGGAAAATATTGGATATCCAACTGATGGAACATTCACTTTTTGAAAGAGTCATTTTACGCCACAATGGCACTTCCTTGTGCATCATATTTTACATTGTATGAGCTCTAAAAGTGGTGGATGTGATCAATTTGGAAGCAATATTGCTTCGCATTGGTCTATCTCCACTAGCGCATCTCTTCAATTTTTCAAAAAAGATTTTTGATGCCATGGTTGCTAATGCCAAGAATAAGAAAAAGTTTTGATGTACCCAAGATTTTTGCAAATGATCTTAAATGTTGAAACAACAAGCAAACATCCTTACATTGCTCTCCTTTTCACTAAAAAGATATTTGGTAATATGAAAAGGGTTTTCAAGGTACACAAGCCGCTTTTGTCCTCGCTATGTTGCCCGCCGTTGTTAATGACTCTTACACGAAGGTACATCTACATCTGCTCCATCTCCATGCTACATCGAAGCTCGTGCTCAACCTACATCCGGAACGTAAAAACAGAGTTTGAACAGAGGACACCAACACCCCACCACCTTCACCTTTAGTCCATGAGGAAGAACCACCAGTGATTCCTCAACCACAACCTCCAACACCCACTACTATGAGCAGAACCCAATTCTTATCTATGGAAGATCTACTTAAACCGGTTCCACAACCGATTTCAAGGGTTGATGAGTTGGAGAAAAATTGAAGAAGACCAAGAAGTCACTGGGGACTACTCGCAAAAGAGTTAAGAAATTGGAGGGGAAATTCAAACAGACGGGATAGACATTACAGACTCAGAAGGTGAGGAATCCTCCGAGGAAACTACAATTAGTCCTCAAGGATTGGCAGCAACTGAAATCTTGTTAAGAATTTCACCACAAGAAATCCTTTAAGAAGAGACCTGATAAAGAAGTCGCAAGTTCTAGTGGAGTGGATAAGTCCGGTGACTTTACTAAAGATAAGTCCGTGGTGCCAAATTAAATCGCTTTTAATGAAGATTTTAATACTCGCTTGATGCCGGTTAATACTAGTAATCGAACATATTAATCCGTGTAGTGATCCGTAGTATTGGTGAGGAGTTTGCATAGGGAAGGCAAAGGAATAATGCAAGAATCTTCCGACCAGTGAAGACCAACAAGCAACTCACGAAGAGGAAGCTAGCTTAGAGATTGCTAGGATTCAAGCAGCAGGATGCGGCAAGAAGCTAAACGTGCGTAAGAAACATTCAATGATGAGCTGATTGCCAAAAGTCTGCAGGAGGAACCGTAATTAATCAAGAACAAATGAAAAGGAAAGTGAAATTGAGGAATCGCCAAATTCTACACCGATGAAGAATGGATACTATAAAGGCCGATTATTAGTAAACGAGATATCCTTCCGATATTGGAGGAGAAGACTATGCAAGTAAAATGGTTGAGATAATTAATGAGAAGAAGAGGCTTCTCAGAGAGCAGAGACAAAGAGAAAGGATGAATGCACCCTTGACCAAAGTCGAGCAAAGGGATTATATGATCCACTACGCCAAAAGTCAAGGGAATCCTACCGGAAGTTGAGCCAGTTAAGGAAATTGAAGGTCGATGTTCTAAAAGCGAATTTGAAAAGTAGTGTACCAAAATAAAATTTGTATTCCAATGGATTCAGAGTTGGAAGCTTCAACGCTTAAAAGGAAGGGTTACAATCTTCAACCATAGGATGCTAAGAAGCGTAAGATTGCAGAGATCAAAAGGTTGCGTAAGTTTAAAAACTTGGTGATAAGCCAAAACTCGAAAGATAGAGGAGGAAGTCGAGGTTACAAACCGCTTTGAATATGACAAGGAAGAAATCCACCGAAAGAAAGGAGTGAAACGGATAAGACAAATGTTAAGAAGGAAGTGGAAGAGTACATGAAGGATAAGGTTGATGAACCGCCATCGTAAGAGTTTACCATGGCTCCATTCCTACAGGTTTAACACTTCCTCGCTAAGATTGCAAAGGTTCAGATAATCAAAATGGGAAAAGGTAGTTTACCGATAGTAAGGGAAAATCACACATACACTATATATGTGAACTTTCTTGGTTTATTGAGTGATTTGTCCAGGGATGATTTGAAGACCATGTACCACCGATGATGGAGAAGCATGGTGACAAGAGACCTGAAGAGAAATATGAAAGAGTCCTCTGGGGTGACTTGAAGACCATGTTTGAGACACCGATCGATGATAAAATGTGGAAGCCGGTCTGTCAAGAACAAGTTATCGATGGAGATATTTCCACACTTGTCGTGCATTGTTTGGAATTAGAAACGCAATTTTTTATATGCTTACGTATGAAGTATCCACTTCCAAACAAAGATTTGCAGGCTATGCTTGAGAAGAAGCTGTTAGCTGAAAGAAAGGATGATGCATGCTATCGCCTTTTGAGGTTAATTGAATCAAAAGCTCAACAAAGAATAATACCGGCAAGATAACAGCTTAAGTCCGGTAGTATTCAGTAGTTAGTTCTGCTTTATGAAAATGTAATGTTTATTAGAGTTTAGGAAGGCATATGTATGCGTAGAGATATCTTAGGAAGAGATATCTATATCCTTCTACACGTTTTGTATACTAGGTTTTCTTAAGTGTATAAAGGAACCCTAAAGTATAGTGAAATGAACTTGTACTTAGACGAATAGAAATATTAATAAAAGAAGTTTATTAGTGAAATAGTATTTGTGTTCTTCTTGCTTGTTGTTAAGATTCCGCATTAACAATCAAGTACGCGTTGTTAAAGAGTTCTTCATATATATAATTAGTTTGAATTTATCCAAGTTTTGTAGATTGTGGTGTTGCACAAGTGTTAATGTGTGTGTTTGTGTGTGCATATCAATGTGACTATAAAAGCCATCACCTACAAACTCACATTTTCATTAACAAAGACAATAAATGCAACAAACTTGACCATATGGTGTTTAAAGTGAAGAAATATGTGTTTTGTATGACTATTGATCATCCAATTGCCACAATATATTTATGTTTGTGTGGCCTTTTCTAACATTTAGTCACACAAAGAATATTTGTTTTGGGTATTTAGTCATATACAATTAATCATAAAGTGGCTAAAAGTGTTAATAAGTGTGACCATATGGTGTTTCAAGTGAAGAAATATGTGTTTTGTGTGACTATTGATCATCCAATGGCCCCATTAAATTTATGTTTGTGTGGCCTTTTCTAACATTTAGTCACACAAAGAATGTTTGTTTTGGTATTTAGTCACATACAATTAATCATAAAGTGGCTAAAAGTGTTAATAAGGGTGACCATATATGGTGTTTCAAGTGAAGAAACGTGTATTTTTTGGGACTATTGATCATCCAATGGCCACATGAATTTTATGTTTGTGTGGCCTTTTCTAACATTTAGTCTTACAAAGAATATTTGTTGTGGGTATTTAGTCACATACAATTAATCATAAAGTGGCTAAAAGTGTTAATAAGGGTGACCATATATTGTGTTTCAAGTGAAGAAACGTGTATTTTGTGGGACTATTGATCATCCAATGGCCACATTAATTTTATGTTTGTGTGCATGCTTTCTAACATTTAGTCACACAAAGCATGTTTGTTTTGGGTATTTAGTCACATACAATTAACCATAAAATGGTTAAAAGTGTTAATAAGTGTGACCATATGGTGTTTAAAGTGAAGAAACGTGTATTTTGAGTGACTATTGATCATCCAATTTCCACATATTAAGTTACGACCATATGTACCGGATTTTGGCTACATTTAAATAATATGTGTGACAAAACGCTTAGCGGACCATATATGGCATTTGGTCACTTGCAGTTAGTAGCAAATGTGACTTTATAGATTAGCTTTTGGCAAGCTAACACAAACTAAACTTTAAACAAACATATTAACTTACGAACATATGTATCGGGTTTTGGCATACACTTAACTAATGTGTGACAAAACATTTAGTGTGACCATATATGGCTTTTGGTCACGGTGTTCAAGTGTGTGACATATATTTGTCATCGCTTATATGTATATCGTGACTAATGCTTCAACCTTACTTTTCATTTGTCACTTGTTCCAATTTCCGATGTGGCTAAAGAGTTGGCAAAACATATCAGTCACCCTTAAATAATGTGTGACAAAACTTGACTCTATGATTTAGACACACAAAAATTACTTCATGTGACTAACGCATCAAGGTTACTTGTATTTGTCACGTGTTCCAATTTCATATGTGGCTAAATGATCTGAAACAAAATCACCAGATACCTTTAGCCACACAACGTTCAATTATGTGGCGATAGTTCTAATGGTCACACAATCAAAATTTTCATGTGTGACTAATTAGTAACTGTTGTCAATTTTCGTCATTGGCCACACAAATATGTAATATGGCCGCTCCATTTCGACCATGCGTGACCAAATCCCATTTTTGTACTAGTGTTATGACAAAGGGCGCATAAGCATGATCCCGAAAGTGGCATCCTTGGTATTTGGAGATGCGGGCATGTTTACAGGTACCATTGCTTTAAGTTCTTAATTGATAAATGTTTGCCAATAGAACAAAATTAACAAACCAGTTAATAGAATAAAATTTTTATAACTAGATAGTTAGAAACAAACTAGTTATTGCCTAAATAACATTAAAACAGTTTCTAAGTTGCCCATCAGTTTCATAGTTGCCCAAATAAAATAAATTATGAAACATACAATTTCAAGTGTATATGAACCTCGCCTTTGTACTTGTTCATTAATTTTTTGGTCATATTAAGCACAAGTCAACTCTTTAAGCTCCAAGTTAAGTATTAGAGCATTTAATACAAGTACTAGTTGTCTTAAATTCATATCTTATGGGTTGTTTTCTAGATATGAATGCTCTAATTATTTATACTCTTCCTGTCCATACTACTCTAAACACACACTTATGGTTTCTAAGTTGCCCAAAAACTCGCAAAGTTGCCCAACAAAATTTCCATGTTGCCCAAAAAAAATTCAAAGTTGCCCTTAAAAATTTCAAAATGTCTTTTTGGGTAAAAGGTCAAAGACCCGGTAAATATATTACTCCAAAAACGTTTAAGTACAAAGGATATGGGTGAATCCCATATCTCAGCCCGTTACATATATGAAAGCTTACATAACAAGATACTTCCTATTCTCTATATAAGAAAATAAACCACTACTCAAAAGATAACATTAGACTCCTATGAAAACAAAATTACTTCCTACCAAGGCCTTGAAGCTTGATACCATAATGCGAATAAGCATCCAAATTCCTCGAAGATCGTGAGACGATCCGCATAGTCATCATAATCATCTTCACGATCATGACCACCACCAAATAGGTTCATTGACTCATCAAAAATGTTTACAACCTCTTCTTCATCACTGTCGGAATAAATAATCTCTCTCACCTTAGAGAATGGGTTAACCCTCTTAGTAGAAGAAGTAGACGGGAAATCATTTTTTACCTGGATAATCAACCTTTTAATAGGATTACCATCATCATCAACAAGAGTAGCTTTCCCATCAATAAGAAGCTTTTCAAACTCCCCAATTTTCTCAACAATCGGGGTAGGACCAACCTCGTTAGCTTTCATTGAATCACTCACAAGCTGCTCTTGTGATACATTCCCGGTCTTAAGAGACCCAACCTCCTTAGCTTCCATTGTACTACCGTAATCCACTACATCACTAGGAGTGCCACATTCATTAGTAATTTCAAAATGTCTGACAACATTCCAATTGAAGTTCAAATGGATATAGTTAATAGGCTTTCAGTGAAGTGTGTAGCTCAATGCTGAAGTGTGTGCAAGGCTTGGAAGTATTGCATAGACAACATGCATTTCACTCGCTATGGTGTTCGCATGACTCCACCCGCCTTCTACCTTTTGTTGTACAAGCAGAGGTTTAAAGGTTACGTGGGTTTGGTAGATCAAAATTTTTACTTGAACCCTTTTTCCTCAAACATAAGTTTTTCTGACCTCAACCCACTTGGTTGGTCCCATGGAGTATATGGGTTTTACGTATTGACCAATTGTCCGTCATACCATGGCGGTTGTTTGGAACCCATCCATCAAATGATCAGTCGGCACATTTGTGTCGTGATGTGAACACATCACAGGAGTATGAAAAATGTTTTTGGCTTTTGGGATTCGCTCCTCGAGAACTTTGATCCAACATTCCTTCAAATTTCATACCCTTCAATCCTCAACATCCATGCAATGCCTTAATTTTCACCTTATCTTCAAAAAAATAGAGGGTGTTAGATCATCAATGCTTGCTTCCTAACACAACTTAATCAAAAAATCAAGTCAAGCAAATGTCAGGTCATATCTATTGGGTGGTTATCAACGTTCTATGCTAATGATGGTAGCACCTTCAAGAGCTACATGATTATTTCTTTTGACTTGCTCACCCACCGCTTCCATGTCCTACATACCCTGACCGGTTAATAGGAAAACTTCCTTTACCGTTCTATGTGTCTAACCTAAGAGACAAACTGGTGGTTTCTGGAAACATTCATGGGGATGTCGTCTGCTTTTCTCAGATATGGGTTTTAACGGTTGTTGGTGGAACGATAGCATCTTCTACACAGCTACTTAGCATTACCACTCCAATAGCACTCAAATTAATTGGTTTTGATGATAACAATGACCCCGCCCTGAAGTTGAAAACCAGAAGGATTTGATGCAACCATTGTACTCTACAAGCTTGTTATCGGGAACTTCCAACCTGGGTATCGAGGGAGATGGTGGTCTTTTGTTCAACCCGCTCAGGAATCACTTATTTTGCGCTCATCCGCATATGGCGCTTATTAGGATGTCCGGTTTCATTGGAGTGTGGTGTAGTTTATGTTATCACCGCTTTTGTCAGTGAGTTTAGGTTTCAGGTGTCATATGTAAACAGCTAAGTTGGTATGTAATCGCTAAGCTGGTATGTAAAATAACCAAATATGTTTTGATGTATATACAGTCGGACTACCAATCGTTCTAGAGAAATCCATGTCTTCCGTAGAAAGGTATAATCCGACAACATATGCAATTACCTTCAAGAATGCGCACAACGCTCCAACAAAATATGCTGGTGATTGTATATGGGTATGCATATTCTTATACCGTTGGGAATTCCTGTGAAACAAAGGATTCACGATCGAGAAACAATGGATTCTGGCCGAAGAAGAGTTTCACCAAGTAAAATAAACATACAAAGTAGGAACTATTGAAGTTATTCTATGAAGTAGTGAAACAAATGGAAGTAATCGGCCGTGGAATCTAATGAAGTAGTGAACAGCTTGAAGTACGAAGCCGTGGAATCTATGGGGCGTAGTGAAGTCGGTGCGCAAGCACAGTGGATTCTCGCCAGTTACATTTCTACCGAAGTAGTAAAGCGTAAATCGCGGATTATGCTAATAGAGTGAATCCACGAGGATAGGAGGCGCAAAGTATATTTAATGCTAGCCCATCTTTATTATTGTACGCCTGAGGATAGCTTAGTGTAATCGCCCAAGTTAGCATGGGCATGTGTATGGGTTTTACATTTATTTATTTGCATGCTTGTACTTTTCCCAATAGAGGGAATAGTGTTCCTTGTCTATAAAAGGATCTTAGGTCTTATGTAATAGACACTCTTTGATAAAAAAAAACATTCAAGAAAAACCTCTTTAGAGAGTGTAAAGATCCAGAGATCATTAGTTTTATAAGAAAACCTTGTTGGTACATTGATTGTGTTCTTATTATTTCGCTGTGCATGTTCAATCATTGTTACTATACACTCTAGTTGAGTCCGGATCTAGGATATAACAATTGGTATCAGAGCTGGTATTCTTTGATTTGAGTTTACAAGGTTTTTCGAAGAAAAGATTCAAACTCGAAGTTGTTAGTAATTTTCGTGAAGTCTTATCATTGGGCAGTTTTTAAAACAAATATAACTTTGTCTTGAATCGCTGGATAGAGAGCTACAATTTATTCCGTGCATCTCGGATAGTAATCTAAAGCTTCACCGAGGGATTGTCAATCGAGCTTCCAATCAAAAGTTATCACCTGAGAAGTCTCTACTGAAAAAGATCCGTAAGGATACTTCGCAAGATCTTTTGAAACAGCCATAACTTGGTCGTTAACCGCTGGATCGGCATTTACCACTGGAAGCTCTGGTATATCAAGGAAGGTTTCCACCGGAGAGATCGCTGATCCGAGCCTCGACAGCAAAGTTATAGGGCTCGAAAACCGCCATGCATACTTTGAAAGAAAAGCAGCCAGAAATAAAAGGGGTTGTTATTCGATCAGTTTATTTGTGTAAAGCAGCTTGATGAAGACCAGTTCAGCGTTGTTGAGCCTCATTATTCTCACTTGACAATGCATGCGCATGAGAATTCAAGATGATGAGCAAGGAAGATTATTATAAAGGTTTTGCCAAGATATGCGGCCTCCAATTGCTTTCATGGGCATCTCTCAGGTACATACTTGTGATTATAGTTGTAAAGAGAGATATAATGAACTAAAAGCAGCCTATGATGATATGAAACCTAAGTATAATGAATGCTACGTTGATAATGAAGCTCATAAACTAGCATTAAAAACACTAGAAAGACAAAAGGTATGATTTCAAAAGAATCAAGGGTTTATGAGGAAAAGTACAAGCATGCAAATAAATAAACAAAACCCATACACACGCCCATGCTAACCTTACAGCATACTAAAGCTATCCCCTGGGCAGTATAATAATAAAGATGGGCTAGCATTAAATAATATCACAGCCTCCCTATCCTACGTGGATTCACTCTATTAGCATAATCACGATTTCTCGCTTACTACTTCAAAGAGAAATAACTTCAGCAGAATCCACTTGTGCTTCAGCAGAAACCACGCTTCACTATCAAGAGATTCCACGCTCAAGATTTCAATCATGCTTCACTACTTCAAGATTCCACTCTGCCAAGCATTTCAATCGCTTCTCACTACTTCAAGAGAATAACTTCAAAGATAGTTCCTACTTTTGTATGTTTATATTTTACTGTAATCAACTATCCATATTCCAGTTATCGCAGTAATCATCAAGCTTCACGTAATTCCCAACATATACCGACATTGTCAAAAGGGAAGACATTAGCCGCCGATAATCCTCGACAGCGGCCCTTTGCATATCGTGAGCATATGGCTAATTTTTTTCAAACACGAGTATGTATTCTAGTAGTCATGTTGTAGTCATATTTGGTTGTAATTCTAACAATTTGTATCAAGGGAGCAAGTTTTTATTACGGTATGAAGTTTGTATTAGACAAGTAGATAAACTGATGTATCAACTACTTTAATTAATGTGATCCCTTATATGGGATGTATTTATTTTGTAAATATCATTGTCATTAAAAGTGTTCGCATGGTTGCTTTGTTTGGTATTAATCCCTCTGTTAGCTTTTCGAAAGAATGCTTCTCATTTTTTTGCCAGATAAGTGCCCTTTTCATGGTGGCCTTTATTAATTTATTAATGTTCTTGTTAACTTATCTTTAAATAATGACATATTCATCGACAACAACCATCGCCAATGTTGTCATGATCCATCACGCTTTTAGACGAAACCATCACGCTGCAAAGTTAAAGAATTTAGTCGAAGGAATGCTTCTCATTTTGCAAGATAAGTGCCCTTTTGATGGTGGCCTTTTATTTACTTAATTTTATTCTTGTTAGCTTATCTTTAAATGACATATTCATCGCCTTTGATACATTAGCCATTGTTTCAACAATGCTTCTAGCCGTGGTTTCATCGTATTTAGCCTTGGTTTCAAGAATGCTTCTAGCCGTGGTTTCATCCTTTTTCTAGCCGGTTTCATCCTTCGCCGTGGTTTCATCCTTCTGAATCCAGCAGTGGTTTCAAGAATGCCTAGCCGTGGGTTTCTTTTGCTCTTAGCAGGTGGTTCCATTACTTTAGATGTTGCCGCATCCACGCTAGTTCGGAGAAACCACTGCTAGTTCAAGAA
>OU343223.1:30256775-30415120 GCA_910596185.1 Chrysanthemum makinoi
GCACAAGAATGAGGTCCACATCAAGGTCCTAATTTCCTTACGATTTAGGGAGAATATCCTTTTTATGGCGGCAAGGGACAGCTCATCTCGAGTCGAGACGGAAGCTTTATTTAGACATCTCGGGATCCGGGTTTGGCTTAACACTATTTGGCACATTTGCATTTTTGCAATCGGGCCCTTGGTCTTTCAACCACTAACTCAAGGGGATACAAGCAATCGGAAGTCTTATTATGACTTTGGATTTTCCTCTGCTCTTATAGAAGTCTAAGACAACTTTTATAGCTTTGGATTTTTAATTTTAAAACATTTGGGCTTTATTTCATGTTAATTTTGTGCCAACTTCCAAACCTACGGCTTTTAACAATAGATAAACAATAGCACAAACTATCGGAATCAGGTTGTCTATTACACCGTAACACTGACAGTACCTCGATGTGTACCCAACTCTCATGGGCAAAGGTTTTCTAAAGAAGAATAAAGAACTAACTATCGCCAAAAACTCAACATCTCTAATATTATTAGCTTGAGATGGGGTGAAACAATTTTGTGGAACAAAAGCCATAAGTACCTTCGATGGGCTCTAAAGAAGAACCAACTACTCCAGCGCTTAGCATCTAAACTCATAAGTACTCTATCATTTCTCGTCTCGCAAATTTAAAATCCCCAATAATGAGATCCGCGGATGCTTAGAGATAATTTTAGATTGTCTATGGTTAAGGGAACAAGCTAGACTCAACACGGCGGTCAAGTCAGAATCTATTCCTACCTCAAAGCGGAAAGTCAACAAGATGTCAAAACATATATTAACTTAGCAAATGCTTTGTCAAATGAAATCAAGTTATGCATATTTAAAATCACTCAGGGAAACTTGCAAATTCTTGGCCTTGTGAGCTAGAATTCTCATTTATAACTTCGTCTAAGAGACTAGCAAACTTTTCAATCAAAAACACTTAACAAAAGCTTCAAAATTTTAAATTTTTTCAATTTTTGCACAATTTTAGACATTTTGTAAGGAAAACAGTTACCGCGAGTACAGCGGCAAAGTGCTAGGCAAAAATCTATCGAAAGATTACCGCCGGACTAAAATGAAACATTGTCCTCAATGTTTAAAGGATGAGTTCTCAATGCAAATCTAAAGCCATTGGTTAGTTATGCTAATAGATAAGCGATGTCGATAAAGATTTTGGATATCGGTTCCATAAGGCGTCGAAACATGAAACTCAGTGGAGAAAAGACGAAACTTGAGCATGAGAGTCTTCATATATCGAGAAAATCACGGACATAAACAACAACAACACGAAACACGAAAATGGAAGAAGCGAACCTCCCATCCGTCTTATTAAGCGTAAATAAGATAAAAGGATAAGCATGGGGTGCCTCCCGCTGGCCTTCTTTTGGTCACCGAGTATTAGCGCTGACTCGATCCCCGTCCGGTTGTCCTTAGGGAAAGTTTGGAGATCCGGGACAACCATAGATGGGATGTTCCCTCCAAAATAATGTTTCACACGATGGCCATTCACTTTGAAATTAGGGCCATCGGGTTGAGAAATTCACCGTTCCAAGGGAAAACCGAGCGATGGTGAATGGTCGGACCAACGGGTTTGAGTTTGCGAGAATATCTTCAGCGAGAGTTAAAGGGAGAACTTGATCACCGGCGTTGAAAGCGGTTTTGATTTTAGAATCATGAATCCTCTAAGTCTTCTCTTTGAAAATCAAAGAATTCTCGTAGGCCCCGATCTAAGCTCATTTAATTCATTCAATTGAACTTTTCGGTGATCACCCGCGGTCTTAAGATCAAAAGTTTACATGTTTCAAGGCCGGAATGCCTTATGTTCGCGCTCGATGGGCAAGTGACAAGCTTTTCCATACACCAACTTAAATGGGGTGCACCCGATGGGTGTCTTGTATGCGGTGCGGAAAGCCCATAATGCATCATCTAACTTATCGCCCATGAAGCTTCGATTTTCTCCTACGGTTCTTTCTAAAATCCTTTTCAAACCACGATTGGAGACCTCAACTTGTCCGCTCGTTTGCGGGTGATACGTGGTAGAAAAGGCGATGAAGTAACTCCATATTTAGCCATAACTTTTGCAAATTGTTCGTTCGAAATGGGTACGCGTCGGTGATGATAGCACGAGGTGCTCGGTCGGAAAACAAATTCTTGAAACTTAACAACCACTCGTCATTGGTGGGGGCGCCGCCACTTCACCCATTTAGACAAATAGTCGACGACGCGAGGATGTACTTATTACCCTTAGAAGATGGAAATGGCCCGTAAAATCGATGCCCCAGGGCGTCGAAAATCTCGCGAGACTTGAATAGCATTCTGTGGCATTTCATCCTTTTGCGAAATTTTCCCTTGGCGTTGGCAAGAATCACAAGACTTAACTAAATCATGAGCATCTCGATATATGGTGGCCAATAAAACCGGAATCAAAAACAGCCTTAGCGGTGTAGCTTGCACCATGATGGCCACCAATGGGTCCGTTATGGCAAGCATTGAGAATATCAAGGGCCTCTTGGCCATGAACACCAGTTACTTGATCCGCAAATCTTAAACAAATAGGGATCGTCCGAAATAATGTTTAACATCTTTGAAAAACTTTTCTTCGTTGGGACGACATCCCTCACTCTGAAGTACCCGCTGGTAATTTGCAAAGTCGGAAAACCATAGGGTGTTTGGGTCTTTCTTAGCAATCATCCCAAGTGTCTGAAAATGTTTAGTGATCTCCTTTTCTCCGAGCACACTTTGATGGGGATTTTCAAGTCTAGATAAGTGATCGTGGCAAGGTTCTCCGCTCCTTTTTTTGTCAAGAATAGTAACATCAAACTCTTGAAGGAGGAGAACCGGAAATAATCGTGGCTTAGCATCTTGCTTTGCCAAAAGATACTTTAGGCGAAATGAATTGGTACCTACACTATGGTCTTCGACAAGACAAGATAAGGTCTAAATTTCTCGAAAGCATAAACAACGGCCAATAATTCCTTTTCAGTAGTCGTATAATTGTGTTGGGCCTCAGACAATGTCTTACTCGCAGTGTATGGGTTGAAAATGTTTGATTCGTTGCCCCAAAGCGCCCCATTAGCGTAATCACTTGCATCACACATAAGCTCAAAGGGCAAATCGGTCGGCAACTAAGATCGGAGCTTCGATTAATTTCTTTTTAAGAAAATTAAATGCTTCGCATTCATTTGTGAAGATAAGCGGAGCATCCTTTTCAAGGAGATGGGTCGAGGAGGCGGTATCTTAGAAATCTTGAATGAAACGGCGATAAGCGGTGACCTAAAAACTCTGAATACCTTTGGCGGTAGTGGGATGAGGGAGTTTAACTATACGTCGACTTTAGCTCGATTGACCTCAATCAGATTTTGAAATCTTATGGCCGAGGACAATGCCCTCTCGGACCATGAAATGGCACTTCTCCCAATTCAAGACCAAGTTGGTGTCTTCACACCGTTTAAGCATGTGGTCTAGATGAGAGAGGCAAGAAGTGAAAGAATCTCCATAAACCGAGAAATCATCCATAAAACTTCCATAGACTTCTCGATCGTAGCCGTGAAAATAGCCATCATGCACCTTTGGGCACTGCAGGGAGCATTGCATAAGCAAATGGCATTCCGTCGGTAAGCAACATTCCATAAGGGCAAGTAAAAGTCGTTTTCTCTTGATCATGCGGATCAATCGGAATTTGAAAATAACCGGAAAAACCATCGAGGAAGCAATAGAATTCATTCCCCGCTAAACGTTCGAGCATCGATCCATAAAGGTAGCGGGAAATGGTCTTTACGTGTAGCATCATTCAACTTTCAGTAGTCAATACACACCCTCCATCCGGTGATGAGGCGTGTGGAAATCAATTCATTATCTTCATTAGCAGCGGCGGTCATCCCTCCCCGGGACACAATGGATAGGGCTAACCCATGAGCTATCGGAAATTGGATAAATGATTCTGGCGTCGAGGAGTTTAAGAACTTCCTTTTTGATAACTTCATGAATTTTTGGATTAACCCTACGTTGTTGTTGAATAACGGTTTGCAATCGTCCATTAAAATCTTGTGAGTACAAAAACGAGGGTTTATGCCTTTGATATCGGAAATTTGCCAGGCGATGGCACTCTTATGTTTGAAGAATATCCAAAGTGCGGTTTCTCCTCATCTTTCAAGTTTTTAGCAATGATGACGGAAACTTGGGTTCATCAAGAAAAGCGTATTCAAGATGAGGAGGTAAATCCTTGAGCTCGGGCTCCGGAGGTTTTCATTAGGCGTTTGTGGATTTGTTTCTTCAAACGTAATCTCTTTCGAGGAGGAGTGACGGTGGATCTTCATTCAACAATTGTTCAAGAAAATATCTCCTCCCTCGAATCATAAAACCATTATCAATTCCTGGTGGAATCGATTCGTCATTAGCAAGAAATTCATCGATCTCTTCCAAAAGGAGTCCCTCCCTCGAATGGGTGAGAGAGGGAAGAGTCGGCAATAATTGGTTAAGAAAGTGGTTGAAGGTGAATCGAGAAAAGAAGTGTTATTGCAAACCGAGAACTTCTTGGCGTACTCACAAGAAACATCAATAACGTCGATTCGATTGATGGAAGCATCGTCGAAATTTGAGGAGTATCTCTTCGTTTGATTAATGTTGAATGTGACTTGATTAACTCTCAACGTAATCTCGCCGAACACATCAATTAAGGCACGACGAGGTCCTTAGAAACATCTTCCAAGAATAATGGGTACTCGAGGGTCAGCATCAAAATCTACCACAACAAAATCCGCGGGAAAATAGAACTCCCCACTTTGACAAGACATCTCGGCTATACCCTTTGGGCGGGTTACGTGAAACTCGATGTTAGCTGGTCATACACGTTGGGGTATGGGGTAACGAAAGCTTCGTAGATTGAATTTGGCATTAAATTGATACTCGTAAAAGATCAGCAAGGCGAGCATGAACAATTCCTTGAAAATCACATGGAATGAGGAACTTCCGGGTCACCTAACTTTTCAATTTCTTGAGGATATGAACAATTCTCATTCAGAGATGTCGCGACAAGCTCATATAGTTTTTCCTTGTTTGTAAGCAATCCCTTAATTGTAGAAGCAAGTTTAGGCATCAAGAGAAAGGCATCCGCAAAACTGATCTCCACATTCAAGTCTTTGAAGATTTGGAAAAACATTTCCATTTGATGATTAGACTTTCTCGGCGTTTGATCTTTAAGGCGAGACGGATATGGGATAAGCGGTTTGGATTAGCTTTCTTCGCATTCACGGGAGCATCTTCGGGCTCAGAATCTTGGACAACCGTGGGTTGGACATTCACAATCTCCTTTATCGATGGAATGGGTCCTTTGTCACCGGTCTCACGGTCTACCCACATGAGAGGAAGAAGAAGCTTAGTGGTAGGAAGTGGGTCCATAAAGCTACACCACTTCGGTAGTGATTGCTTTCATGTCACCCTCGGGTTTGGAATCGTATTGCTTGAGAGAACGGAACCCGAGGGTTGAAATAAGACGTGAGACGGTGATTGGCTTGAAAAGAAAGCCATCATATTCCTTATTTAGTCATCGTTTGTTGTAGCTTCCATCTCATTTTTGAAGTCCGTCCTCATGCCGTTAATTTGATTTTGCAAACTTTTAATGGTGTCGGAGTTCTTCATGTGTATTAGAAAATCGTTGTTTGGGGCGACTTGAGGAGGTGGTTGATATTGATGTTGAGGAGGAGGTGGTTGTTGGTAAACTTGAGTTGGAGGAGCTTGGTAGTGTTGATTACCATGATTAACATTAGCTCCTCGGTTATGATTAACATTATGGTTACCATTGAAACGGTTTTGATTCTGGTTTTGTTGAGGTTGGTTGAAACGGAGGTCCGAGAATAATTGTTTGAACGGTAGCTAAGAAGATTTCGATCTCCTTGCGGTTGATTGTAGTTCCCGTAGCAGCATAAACATTCTCATGTGCGTAGCCATGGCTCGGAATAAGAATGTGGACCTCCACAAGTCTCACAAGTCGGATGTACCGCTTTTACTTGTTGATCCGATTCGATTATTCATCGAGTCAAGTAGATATCGTCGATCTTTTTGTTCATAGCGGCTATTTCGAGAGAAGAAGACGTATTTGATCGAGATGATGCACCCCTTTCGGTGGTAGAATCCCAATAATTGTAATGAGCGGTCATGTTCTCAATAAGATCGTAGCATTCCTCGGGACGTCTTTTCATGAAAGTTCCACGGCGGCGATTGATTGTTTCACGGTGTCTCAGCGTCAAACCATTATAAAAACGTATCAATTTGAGTGACAAGCAACATGTTATGATTCGGACATCGATCAATCGCAAGCTTATATCGTTCCCAAGCTTCAACAAAGATTCATCGGGATATTGCCGGAAATTACGATATCGTTCCTCAACTTCGTCACCGATGGTGGAAAGTATTTTGCCGAAACTTGAAACCATTTCCTCGAAGGTATGAATCGAATTCTTTGGGAGTCGATCAAACCAAGACGTGGCATGATGAGTCAAAGAGTATGGGAAAAGATATAGACAAAGGGCGTCATCGGAGACCCCATTCTGTTTCATACTCGAGTGATGGTCAAAATTTATCAAGATGCTTGTTTGCATCGTCATGGGTAAACCTGAAATTGACAATGTTTTTACTTGTTCTATCATATGGTGTTTCAAGCTAAAATCGGTAGCTTGAAAATTAGTCGGTTGCAATGGGTCCTCCCCTCTCGTACATTGTGGGTTGACATAACTCCTCCATCGTTCGGAGATCGGGAGCTACATTTTGATTAACGGGAGGAGGATTAGGACCGGGGTTTGGTGGTCCGTTGGGGCGGCCATATTAAACGCTTCGAATTCGATTCTGCTTCGAAGTCGTCGATCGAGCGATGCGCATGCGCTTAAAAACAGGGCAATTAAAATGATACGATGACCGAAAACCAGTGAACTTAACCAATAATCCCAAGTGAATAAATCACTTCTACAAGACAAGCGCACCGCGAAGAGAAGCTTTTAGGTCGCGAAGCTTATTAAAACCCGCTTCTTTTCAGCGCAATTTAATGTCGGCCGTCCTTATACCCACCACGGTTTTTATCAAATAGAAATAAATCGACTCACAAGCGACACAAAGGCAAGTTTTTGATCTTTAGTTGAAACTTATATAACACCTCCATTGAGAATGTTATATAATTGATGTATTCTATTTTAGCTCAAAAACAAAAGAGAAAATCTTTTGTATTTTTAATATGATATATATATATATACAAAAGAAAAAGGAAAATATTTTTTACTTTTTATTTTTATTTTTATAAAAAATAGTAACTTCACAAAGGAAGGATCTCGAGTCACTAATCGTCAAACCTTTAATAATATTGTCGCGACACAACCTCCCACGGCGGCAAAATTTGATTTACAGATACCAAACCGTCAAGTTATCTCACACAAGCTAGCCACTTGTGAATGACTAAGTAGAAACTTAAAACAGTTGAACAATTTTTCACGATAATGAAGGCTTAGAGGTTATGTGTATGGATAAAACCTCAATATCGATATCAAAAATAATCACGAAGATAGATTCAAAATTCCTTTAGGAAAAGAATAATAAATCAAATCCGTGTGATCGTTGATCACGGATTAGTCAACCTGAATCGTTTCCCAACGAGGTGTGAATGGGCAACGTCGTTATTGGTTTGTTATTAAAATGCTCGATGTTTTGGATTTTTTTTTTTTTTTTAATTACGTTCTAGATTCAAATTAAATAACGGAAAGGAAATTAAAGCACGTAAATAACACTTAAATCAAACTAAGCAAGTAAACTAAGGAAAGCTACCTAAATATATCCTAAATGCAATTTTATTCTAAAAAAACTGAGAATTTAAAAGCAACGATTTAAAACCAAATTTTACAAATTTAACTTTAGGAATGCAAATTTATTTTTCCTACACTCTAAATGATAAAAGATAATTTTAGAAAAAGGCTGAATATATAATTTAATTTTTTTTTTACTTTTAAATTTTATTTTATTTTATTTTTATTTTATTTTTTTATTTTATTTTTAAACTAATTTAACTAATTAAAGTTTAAACTAAAATTTAAATGACAAACTACAACTAGTGACAATGACTATTAAGCTAAGAGAATGATACTAAAAAGACTTAACAAGCATAATACGAATAATTAAGTAGCGTTAACGTTCTAAGCTAAAAATAATAAAAAGTTAAGAGAATAAAACCCGGTGATGAAACGAGAGGAATAAAACCACCTGATCTTATAAGCACAAATTAATACAAAAGTTTACAACTTTATTAATCTTATCCACTAATTAGTGAGTAAAGTTTAAAACTTTATTCACCAACAAGCTTAAAAATTACTAAAGCTTCAAAATTTATGTATTAAACATGCTTAAAGACCCTTAAGCTCCGCCTTTAAGGTATAATCGGATTACACAAACAAAATCAAAACTTTAAGGGTTAGCACAAATATATAAATAGAAGATTTTTATAATAAAAAGCTAAAATAAAAGATAAACTAATCTTAATAAATCAAATCTTAACCACCAAACTCTCTCAAGGAGATATGTTTTCACAAAAACTAATTTGGGTATTAAGGTCAAAGATTTTTTTTTTTTATTTTTTTTTATTTTTTAAAGCTTATATATATTTTTGGATTTTTGTAAAAAACAAGATTTTTAGAGACTTTTACTACTTTTAAGATAAATAAAACAAGAAAAAAGTGAACTTTAATAAAAATAAGCAATAAAAAAAACTAAACTTTTATAAAAATATAAATATGATATGTTGGTGATGTCGCGGATATAAAATACACTCACACAATCTTCTACTAACTCCAACTCTTCATGGCATATTTTATAAAATTTTATAAAAATAAAATGAAATAAAAAGGATTGAGATGAGGAGAATAAAAAAAATGAATAATAAATAAGATGAACCAAACTTGAATTAAAATAAACTTTTATAAAACTAAATAAGCATAAAAATTACAAGAGTTTGGGTACAAAAATAAATAAAGATTATAATAAAATGAGGTGAGGAGGTGGGTTTTTATAAACCCACAAGTTACACTTTAGCCCCTAATAAATTTTCATAATGACCCCTAAACTATTAAAACTTGGTACAAAAATCCCCTAATAAAACTTGGTCCCCAAGTTTATTTCATAATTCATGCGTAGCAGATTTTTGCATTTCCACTTGAGCTTGCATTTGGTCTTGGGTTGGATCTCGTGGGATTGGGCTGCTCGTGGAACTTGGATCGCTGGGCCTTTGATTTGCATGGGCTGGACAGCAGATGGGCTAGGGACACTTCTTGGTTCGCTGGGCCTGAGATAATTAGAGTTGGGCCTCGCAATTTGCAATATCGGACACGGATTTGTGATGCAAAAAATTATTCCAAGAATTATGTCAATAGTGGGATTTGAAACCTTGACCTCTTGCTTGACAAACATGTCTCCACCCACTAGACCAAGAGGCTTTTTGTGTTAAATGTTGCATTCAATTTTCATTTAGCCTCCATTTTTCTACTGATCCATTTTTCCTTCTTTTTAAGCATCTTAATTAATTGCAATCTTCGTTTGGGCTTCGATTAGTCTTTAAATTTTTCTTTTCTTGTCTCGATGCTCCAAATAAAATTATCATTGGTCTAAAGTAACCGTGCTCCCCCATTCGTCTTCGTTTTCTTGATTTTTTCTTTCTTTGTCCATTTTACAACATCCGTTACCTGCACATACATAAACACAAAAACACAAATATTTATGGCTTTAGGGGTTATTTTTTGGTCTTTTTGGTCCGGTTTTGATAAAGAAAAAAGTATATGTTTTCACATATACCAGTAACCTTCTGATGAGTTAGTTTTCTAAGTCACGCGCTTACAGTAATGTATGTGAGATGAGTTACGCCGTAACTTCTTCAAAGTAGCATACTATGATAAATCTTTTGATATTTCTCCAGTTCCGCGTCTCTTTAACTCTAATGCTTGTAATTTACCTGAAAGTGAAAAACAATGGAAAACAAGCGTAAATCCATATAAATGATATAAATTACAAGCATTATCTGGGGAAATTGACTTAATAATCGGACTATTTGATGTTATCAAATATCCCCCCACTTGAACTCTACTTGCCTTCAAGTAGACCTTATTAGAAAATTCCAAAAGATATCTCAAAATCTGGAAAATACAAGTTTATAAATCCCTTATGCTAGAATAAAACAAAGCCGAACACCTCACGAAATTGGAACGAAACACTCAAATCTCTCAACTATTCTAAGTGTCAATTTCGGTCACCAATCATGTCATCACCAGCATGTATTCTATCTAAGCTTGGCGGTTACACAAATCTCCACCACTAGAGTTAAGGGCTAAACACTCGAAGCTGATAATATGGGTGGAGCGACAAAGGTTAAGGGGACTTCGTCATCTTAACATGTCACGGCAAAATAGACAAAATCAATGATACATGACCAAATCCATGGCCAAGACACCAAAGATTTCTCGTTGCATCACCTAGACACGCTTCATGACTAAAGGGTAGGATAAGACATGGGATATATAAATAGTGAAAAATAAAAACAAGCGGTAGTCTAAATCTATAACCAAGTCATCACCACTTCTAGTCCGCCCAAGTTCAAGCTTTGAAGTCAAGAAACCAGATCATGAAATACAAGGTAGATGTGTCATTAGAGGATGTCGTGATTGGCACACTACCTTATCTCCAACTGTTGGCTTAATTACCAACTCCAATCTTCAAATGTGACCGAGGTGGCCTCCTCGATACTAAATCTATAAAGCTCATAACATAGTGCTAATAACATCGCACTTTACAATAACATAACAACTATATATATATTTTTTTTTCTCAAATCACTTTTTTTTTTCAACATAACAATAATAACTAAACATAATATCCCCCCACTTGAGATGAACAATGGGAATTCAGGGGGTCTTCAATGATCTTCAGGAATATGTTGTCGATGAAAGCGTGATTCCGAACCTTTCCACTGAACCTTGAACTTAGGCAAATGATGACTTCCTCACAAATAAAGAACTACGAGGGTAGGCTAAGGTATAAAGGTGTATCGAAACAATATATTGGGTTAACAAAATGAAAGGAATGGCTCAGATGGGTGTATCTAGGGGTGTCTTGCACTAAAGGTGAGTGCAACAAAAGGGTTTCACATGGGGTCGAAAAGTCGAGGTGACTAATCGATAGACAAACAATGGTGAGTTTTTGGGTGATAATCCTATAATATTGTCTTCTTAAACTGAAAAGTCCAAATACACCGAGCTAACTCAACATACCTCGTCTATGGTCTCGAAATGATGCAAAGGTCAAGTTCTAAAGTTTACAAGCTACCGGCACACTCATAATTTGGTGGATTTGGGGTAAAATATTGGAAACGGATAAGGTAAATCTCACCATAATATATCAAGGGTTGTATGTGCTCGGCTAAGGTCTAATCTAGTTAGGTTAAGAAAAACATGTCAAAATTTTAAAAGTGGCATAATTTTTCAAAATAAACTAGAAAACGAGGGAAAAATAATGTTCAAGAGATAATTCTACTCCCGTCCCCCCACTTGAATTGTACAAAGTCCCTTTTGGCATTAAATAAAGGTGAAGAAGTAGAATTAGGCGAGAACTTCCACGAAATTTGCTCCATAAAGAAAGAAGGCCCACGAAAAAGAGACGTGCCTTCATTTAAGCATCATGAACAAACTTCATCCCGAAATCACACTACCAACAAGCATAATTCTAAAATGAAAAAAAAATGAAAAATGAAAAACAAACCTAACTCACTTTCGAGGAATCGGTTGCATTTAGCATATGCAACAAGCCTTTCAAACCACAGTGTCCCAGTGGACGAGTGAAGTCTCGTGAGGGTTTACAAGGAACACACCCACAAAGTTCATTTAAAATACTAATACAAAGTTATGTGTTTTAAAATAGCGAATCGCGAAGGTTACGTCGTAATTCTTTGAGGGGAGTTCGCGGATGTGCAAAACGACATAAGGCACCAGCGAGTGGTTCTGCGTAATCCAGAGATGATACGCCGTAATTAGTAATGCCTAAGGAATTACTGGCGCAAAAGTTGGTTCTGAGTAATCACATAGATGATTCGTAGTAACTCGGGTAGAATCAGCAAATGCGACAATTACTTCCTCGTTTTCTGCAAAAATGGTTAGAAAACACAAAACCCTACAGAAATGGAAATAAAACAAAATAAAGGGATAATTCGGGTTGTCTCCCGAAAGAGCACTTTTCTTTATTTACGAGTCTTTAAGTTAGACTCACGCCGCGGGGCTACCGGTACTTGTTGGTCATTTCGTTGGATATGGCAATCTCCACGTTGGATCCAACTTACCAAATCTCTCATCCGTTTGTAGTCATCCCCTAATTCCAAGCGGCCGAGTAGAAACTCTTGATTTTCTGGGGTGGTCAAACCTTTTCTTTGTCTTCCTCAGCGATATCGGCGGTGTTGGGCTTGACTCAACTGCCTCTTGGTCTAATTTTTAAAGTTCTTGATCGTTCTCGGCATTTTGAAAATAGTCTTATCATCGTTTATCTTCAACCATACTAACCCTTTTTCTCATTTTTATCTAACCCCGACATTTCCTGAAAAGGCTTTCCTAAAATTACTCCCGTAAGTCCATCTCTCGTCTAAAACCATAAAGTCCACCAAAAATGAATAAGTTCCAACGAAGACATGGATGTTAGTTGCAAACCCAAGAAAGTTATTTCCCTTATATTCTAATTCTTTCTTCATAACTCGGTTGTAGCATTCTTTCGACATGATGTTGACTGGGGAAGTAGTGTCAATAAATGGGTGGAAGTCGATGAACCCGATTTTGCATGAGATCTCTAGATAATAAGGCTTTCTATGATGTATGCGGGTCCCTACCACATGAAATCTAGGTTGATTGGTTTGAAAAGCCTTCTGAGTTATCTTGCCAATGGGCCATTTCGACGTCACTTGAGAGGTCTTACGATTCCTAAATTATCCTCTTCCTCAAAGTTGATGAAAACATCAAAATCTCTCCCGAATCAACCTCGCGGGATCAGGGTCGCTAAGAAATTCTTCTAGAGCGTCGCCCAAAGCGCCTCTTGAGTCAATTGCACCATACCTTTTGAGGGGTAGCGGAGTTCATTAGGTCTGAACGTTGCAATTTCTCCATTAGCTTCAAGAGTTAACTTTTCAGCAAAGACATCCACCTTAGTATGGGATGTGGCAAGCATAGGCCTACCTAAAATGACACATATACATTGTGTCAGGAATGTCAAGAATCACAAAATCTATTGGGAAAAAGAATTTCTTAATCTTCACCAACACATTTTCAACGATGCCCAACGGCGATTGCATAGATCGATCGGCCATTTCAATTTTCATCTTGGCCGGCTTTAGGTCACCAATCCCCATACGCAAAAACATCGAATGAGGCATTATGCTAATACTTGCTCCAAGATCAGCTAGGGCATTACACATATTGAGACTCCCGTTCAAGCAAAGGAGAGTGAAACATCCTGGATCTTTTTCCTTTTGTGGTAGCTCGTTTCTCAAAACTGTTGAACATCTTTTGTTGAGGTGAATTGTCTCATCATTGCTTAATTCCTGTTGAATATCATCATGATTAGTTTTAATAGAATTATTGATAGGGGAGTTTACCGGTAAAGCTTGGTCCAGAAGTGATTGTTGATTCGTTATTTTTGCAGCGAAGGGCAGTTTTAAAATTTGTATTCCCGATTAAGAATCAATCACTACTTGAGGACAAGTAATAATCAACCTTCAGGATGTCGTATCCTGGCGAGATGAATTGAATTTTATGTTTTGTTTGTTAGTTTTAAATGATGCTTGATTATCGTTTTGGTTTTTGTTTGGTTTTGTAGGCTAATTTTAAAACTTTTTATACTAATAAATAAAGCAACTATTATAAGTGAGATAAAATTAAACTAATAGCAAATAATACCGACTAACAATATATGATAAAAAGCTATGCTTGTCAAGTGTGGTGAAAAGTTCATTAAGTGTGGATTTTTCCAAAAAAGCACTTATATGATAATACTTCGATAAACAAATTATTTCCTCCAACATTGGCTTATATTGAAAACAATTATTTCGAGTAAAAATTAGTGGATTTTAAATAATTAATTATACCAACGGCTTTTGCCCGTTAAAATAACCAACTACTCAAATCATCGATTATCCGAAAATTATTAATTAACAACCTTTAATTATCCGTTTAAAAGTAGATTTTTCTCACAGCGTTGGTTTATATTGAAAATCCTACTTTTTATCTAGATAAAATCTACTTGGTTAAATAGTTAAAATCCTAACGGCTTTTGCCGTTAAAATTTCTAAAAATCAAACCAAGTAAACCAAAGGAATTAATAATCTCTAATATTCCTACTAAATTTCACAATTCACAATCACCTTCACAAGCATAATAAAAAATCTACTCACTAATAGTCATAAGTAAACCAACAAAGATAATAATAATAAGCTCAACAAACATCATTTTTCCACAAGCTAAAAAAGAAAGTAAGGAAAATAGAACCCGATCTACAATACGAGACGAATAAAACCACCCGATTTTATAAACTTATCAAACCCTAAAGTTTACTTCTTTAAAAGCTTTAATAAGACCAAATATTTAATAAAGTTTGTGACTTTATTAACTAAATAGCTTATTAAGACTAAAAAAGCTTTAAACTTTAGTTAATAAGAAAGCTTATAAAATTTCTCTCGCCTTAGGATGAAAAATGATGAGAAACTAAGCAAGATCACAACTTTATCAAAGGTTAGAGAATAAGCAATATGATGGATCAAATAAGCTATGGAAAAGCTTATTGATCTAAAAAGCACTAAACTTTCAACAAAATAAGTAAAGAAAAAGCTTAAAGATTAGATCAAATATCCACCCAAAACTAAGAGGTTCAAATCAAGATTAGCGTGAGTTGGGTATATTTGGGAATAATAAATAGTGAGATAAGATAAAAGATTAATACTTTTTTTTTTTTTTTTATTAAAGAAGTTGAAAAAGAAAATAAATCTAAGTAAATAAAAGAGTTTTTGAAAAGAAACTAAAAAAAAAGTGCTTATTGAATAATTATATGAAAAGCTTAAGTCTTTTATATCTAAAAATAAGCTATAAGGAAGAGCTTATTTAAGATAAAAAGATATAAAATTAAAGTGAAAAAGCTATAAGAAAAAGCTATCTAATAATATAATAAAAGCTAATAATAAGCTAAAATAGATGATTAGATAAGAAAAAGAAAAAGAAAAGAAAGAGATGAAGAAGATAAGCACTTAAGTAAACTCCATAAAATTCATTATCATTAATAAGCTAAAAAGGTTTGGTACAATAAGATCTTGAAAATAAGCTACTACAATAAGCACTAAAAATATTAAGCTAAAGACTAAATAAAAATAAAGAGTGTGTGTGTAAATTAATGTGTGTTGGTTTTTTATGTCCCTCGGATCTGGTGTCTAATTTATATGCAATCATGTATCTCGATCCTTCGAAACTCTATCCTCGAATTCCTTTCTTTAGTGGCCACGTGTTGCCCTACAAATGGTGGGATGCAAAGTTGGTGGCTGTGAGAATCTTGGCAGAAAAAAACAAGCATGTCACGCGCCTCTTAATTTTGGAACGTGAGTGGCACACACAAGGCAGCAACTATCAATTTGCATCTTCAAGTATATCTCGCTGGGCTTGGATAATTGCTCATGGTCTTGGGACAGAACTGGGCCACGAATGGTCTTGGAGATGGGCGGATCGGACATGGAGAGCAGTTGGGCACGATTTTCGTTTGGCTTAAAATGAGCATGTAACAAAAATAAATATGCCATGGCGGGGTTAGAACCAAGACCTCTTGCTTGAAAGCATGCACCCAACCATTAGACCAAGAGCTCTTTTGTGTCAAGTCTTTTGCATTTAATTCTTTTTAGCCCTCTTTTCCTTGATCCAATTTTAGCCATTATCTTTAAAAATAATCTTCGTTCGAGCTCCGTTTAATCTTTCAATATTTTCTTCTCTTCCTCGATGCTCCAAATAAAATAACCACTTGACTCTATTTATCGTGATCTTTCTAATGATGTGCTCGGATAATTTTTGCGACTTCCTTTGAACTTCGATAAACATGAAAATGTCGTTGAAACTCATCTGAAAATCACCGTTTTTGCTTTGTTTTCAAACCCTTGTACCTGCAAGACATAATAACACATATACAATATTTTTGCAATATAATTTGACATATTTCATGGTTATTAGTCCGATTTGGCATATAGATATAAAAATGATGTGTGTTTAGCACTCATCAAAATACCCCACACTAAAACCATTGCTGGTCCGGTCATGCAATGTTAATTATACGTGGGAAAGAAAATCTTTTAAACCCCTTAACTAATGATCTCTCACATCAAACAAAACGGAAAGATGTTCATCAAGGGGTACAAAATCTTTATCTTTGAAAGCGCCCGTTTAAACCATTTTATTTCATATATAGATATATCATTAAGCACTTTCCTTTTTGTGTGACGGTTTGTTGAACTTTCATGTCAATCGATAACTCCCACATTTTTCAAAAGACATTTTAGGATCCGAAGTAGGAAACACATGGCGAGGAGTGACCATACGGATAGAATACATCGTCTCTGATTTTTCACATGTCCCCAAACTAAGCGTAAAATCGAAATCATTGTTAAATATGATTTTAGATGCTAACACTACCCATGGAAGTTACTTGTGTAATTACCTCTTGCTCCCATTTTCCTATTTTTCCTCTATTTATTTTATTTTTGGTGAGAAATGAATTTCTTCATGTTTCTCGTTTCGATAATTTTTATTCAGATAAAGATATGAAGCTAAGTCGATAATTAGTTATCCATCTTCCCTCGAAAGCCGTTGCACACAAGAATGAGGTCCACATCAAGGTCCTAATTTCACACGATTTAGGGAGAATATCCTTTTATGGCGACCGGGCAACTCATCTACGAGTCGAGGCAGAGGCTTTATTTAGACATCTCCCGGATTCAAAGTTTGGCTTAACACTTATTTGAGCACATTTGCATTTTTGCAATTTAGGCCCTTGGTCTTTTCAACCACTAACTCAAGGGGATTACCGTTTTATCAGAAGTCTTATTATGACTTTGGATTTTCCTCAACCTTTTAGAAGTCCATGACAGCGGGGTACTGTCGGACATAGAAAACTTTTATGGCTTTGGATTTTTCAACTTTAATACATTTGGGCTTTATTTCATGTTAATTTTGTGCCAAACTCCAAACCCTACGGCTTTTATAACAATAGAAACAATAGCGACAAACTATCGGTCAGTTGTCTATTACAGTAACACGGCGATACCTCGATGTGTACCCAACTCTCATGGGCAAAGGTTTTCTAAAGAAGAATAAAGAACTAACTATCGCCAAAAACTCAACATCTCTAATTATTATTAGCGGATATGGGGTGAAACAATTTTGTGGGAACAAAAAGCCATAAGTACCTTCGATGGGCTCTAGAGAACCAACTACTCCACGCTTAGCATCTAAACTCATAAGTAACTCTATCATTTCTCGATCCCTGCAAATTTAAAATCCCAAATAATGAGATCAGCGGATGCTTAGCCGATAATTAAATTATCTATGGTTAAGGGAACAAGCTAGAACACGCCGGTCAAGTCGAAATTATACCCTCACGGAGAAAGTCAACAAGGTGTCAAAGCGTTATATTAATTTAGCAAATGCTTTGTCTAATGAAATCAAGTTATGCATATTTAAAGTCACTTAGGGAAACTTGCAAATCCTTGGCCTTGTGAGCTAGAATTAAACTTTTATAGCTTCTTATCTAAGAGACTAGCAAACTTTTCAATCAAAAAGACTAGCAAAAGCTTCAAAATTTTTGATTTTTTATTATTATTATTTTTTTTTTGCATAAATCGGTTAAAAACGGGGTTGCATGAGGACCATACAAGCGAGAAAAAGTCATATTTCGAAAGAAATCCACCCCACACTTAAAACTTAACATTGTCCTCAATGTTTTAAAAATTACGGGTGTTAACCCCACACTTAGAATTTTTAAAACACTGGATCATCATTCTCAAAACCATGGAATGAGATGCTTGTTATTAGATTTAACAAGCCGATTTTAATCTCAAATTGGTTTGCGAGAATGGCGGGCACGACGATAGCATCTCCAACACCTTCGATAGGTGCTTGGAGAGCTCCTCCATCGGCGGAGTTCGTGACCGCATTTTGATAAAATGGACCCGGGAGGCGGTTCTGATTGATGTTTTGATTATTATTAACCATATTAAGTTCTTCAAAATTAAATAAATGTGAAGGATCACAACGATTTCTATTACGAATTAATCTTTCGGGATTAGTTAAAGGAGAATTTAATTCGTTTGAAGAAGATCGAGTGCTCATGCACTAAAAAGAAAGTGAATTTCTATTACGAATTAATCTTTCGGGATTAGTTAAAGGAGAATTTAATTCGTTTGAAGAAGATCGAGTGCTCATGCACTAAAAAGAAAGTGAATTGAAAAATATTTTTGGCTTTTTGAAAATAAAAAGGAAAATATTTTTGTATTTTTGAAAAAGTTTAATTAAAAAAAAATATTTTTGTATTTTTAAAAATTTTAATTTTTGGATTTTTTGAAAATTTGCAAAAATTAACTTTTAGGGGAAAAAGGTTCTTCAAGGCAAACTTAAAACAAAACAAAAAATCGTAACACCTCTCCACTGTGTATGCGATTAGTTATTTTTTCTGCGTGAAGGCGGTTTTAAAATTTGTATTCCCGATAAAGAATTAATCACTACTTGACGACAAGTAATAATCAACCTTAGGATGTCGTATTCCTGGCCGAGATGAATTGAATTTTATGTATTTGTTTGTTCGTTTAAAATGATGCTTGATTATCGTTTTGGTTTTTGTTTGGTTTTGTAGGCTAATTTTTAAAACTTTTTAAACTAATAAATAAAGCAACTATTATAAGAGAGATAAAAATTAAACTAATAGCAAATAATACCGACTAACAATATATGATAAAAGCTATGCTTGTCAAGTGTGGTGAAAAGTTCATTAAGTGTGGATTTTTCCTTAAAAGCACTTATGTAATTAATACCTGTCGAAACAAATTATTTCCTCACAACATTGGCTTATATTGAAAACAATTATTTTTAGAGGTAAAATTAGTGGACTTTAAATAATTAATTATACCAGCGGCTTTGCCCGTTAAAATAACCAGCTACTCAAATCATCGATTATCCGAAAATTATTAATTAACAACCTTTAATTATCCGTTTAAAAGTAGATTTTTCTCACAGCGTTGGTTTATATTGAAAATCCTACTTTTTATCTAGATAAAATCTACTTGGTTAAATAGTTAAAATCCTTACCGGCTTTTGCCCGTTAAAGTTTCTAAAAATCAAACCAAGTAAACCAAGGCTACCAATTAATAATCTCTAATATTCCACACTTAATTTCACAATTCACCAATCACTTAACAAACATAATAAAAATCTACTCACTAATAGTCATAAGTAAACCAACAAAGATAATAATAATAAGCTCAACAAACATCATTTTTCCACAAGCTAAAGAGAAAGTAAGGAAAAATAGAACCCGATCTACAATACGAGGCGAATAAAACCACCCGATTTTATAAACTTATCAAACCCTAAAGTTTACTTCTTTAAAAGCTTTAATAAGACCAAATATTTAATAAAGTTTGTGACTTTATTAACTAAATAACTTATTAAGACTAAAAAGCTTTAAACTTTAGTTAATAAGAAAGCTTATAAAACCCTTAAGCTCCTCGCCGTAGGATGAAAATGATGAGAAACTAAGATCACAACTTTATCAAAGGTTAGAGAATAAGCAATTATGGATCAAATAAGCTATGGAAAAGCTTATTGATCTATACTAAACTTTCAACAAAATAGAGTAAAGAAGCAAAGATTAGATCAAATATCCCACCCAAACCTAAGAGGTTCAAATCCGAGAAGATTAAGCATTGAGTTGGGTATATATTTAGGGGCTAGATCTAAATAAATAAGCTAAAGATAAGATAAAAAGATTAAAACTTTTTTTTTTTTTTTTTTTTTTAAAGAAGTTGAAAAAGAAAATAAATCTAAGTAAATAAAAGAGTTTCCACCGTGTTGACAACTTCCTCTTCCCGAGCTTCTAGGTAATTAGTGATGGCTTCCGAACATGAGCTAACACTCATTTCCAATCTCTTAATCCTATCTTCGTGAATTTTGAGAGAAGAGATTGTGTTATCCACGAATGTCTTCATCATTTTTTCAATTCTATTATCTCGTTCCCTTGATTCATTGATGTGATCAAGAATTCTTCTTTTCAAGATGCTCGGTTTTAGTCCAAACACACTCTTAACTTCCTCTCGATCCTGTAGCCCCTTCTCTTTCTATCCTACGTTTTTGAAAATTTCCCCATAATTATATTGTTTTGTTATAGATCTTCATTACCTTATGATCGAAATGTCTCTTGTTTAGTACCATCATCCATATGCCATTTGTAGCAATGTTCATAAATCCGTTAAATACATTCCAAGGCTTGGTGGGAGTCATGCTAGGAATAGGTCTCGGGGAATCGGAGTTCTCACGTGTTTGCGCATTAATCCCGTTAGAAGGCGTAAGTATCGATGTTTGTTCAAATCATGGGTGGGGCGTCGATAGTAGCTCATTAAATCTCTCCCATGCACGGTAAAGTGTTTCTTCTCAACTTGGGCCGAATTGATAGATTTTACCAAAAAGTTTGGCCATTTTTAAGGAGGGCAAAATTGCTGGACGAACTCTTTTCTTAGTTTATCCCATGCTTCTTTACATTCACTAGGGAGTTTGTTATACCATTTCTTGGGTTTCGGTAAGAGTCATAGGAAAAATCCTGCGGTGACCAAATAGCTGGGGGTACCTCTTCGCACGTTGAAAGAGGATAAGTGAGAACTTCTTACGTGATTACGAGCGTCCTCATCTTCATCTCCAGAAAACTTAAGTTTGACTAACTCTCGAATAATTTGATCTAGAATAGAGTATTTTTTAGTATTAGAATCATGTGTAAAGCTTCGTTGGCAGTTTTCATTTGGTCGGCTCAAATCTGCTCTATAGTTAAGTCATTGATATTGTTTTCATTGATGACCTCGGTTCTGCGTCGGTAGTGCGATTTGTAAAATGAAGATGTTGTGAATAGGGCGATAAACTTTCCTTGTCGAAATTGCTTCTAGGATCATCGAATGGGGTGGCGAGAAAAGGCCTCGAGCTAAGTCTTGTATCTTGACATTTAAGAAAAGAAAATTAAAAATAGACTTAATATGAAATCCTAAAATAGCTCTCAGCAAAACTTGATGCAGGTTTTCTTGTCAGGTTTAATATTTATAAAGAATCTTGTTATACCTATGGTCTACCCACTAATGCACTAGGCGTGTGCGGTCGTGTAAGTAGTAGTATAGGTAAGATAGATCCCAAAACTATGTGTGTTGGATTATTACTAAGTCTAGGTGTCACAATTTTTAATATGATTTAGATAAGGAATTAATTATTAAACTAAAAGCGAGATAAAAGCAAATAAAGGCAGGATAAATCAAAGGAGAGTGGTGCTAACCTAGTTATTCCTCCTAGCTAGTTATGTCTCGTCTACTTCCACTTCTCTATGAGGTGGGGTCAAAGTCGAGAGGGCAACATTTGGTAATTCGCCCTAACTTATCACAAAGATACCACCGGGAGAAGTCGGGTGTCCCCTCTAAGTCTGTTGTTCTGGTCCCTAAGCCAAGTCATTAAATACCGCTACATCTAGATTTATAATAGTGAGTGCCCAGCGTTAGCAACTTGCAACCTCACTAATTCTTAAGTTCACTAGGTGATGATTATGGTCCAAATCGCACAAGTAGAAAGGGTAGTCAGTTGGGTCATATCTTACCCCTCCATCTCGATTCAATACGGGTGAGTTGGTCTCTAGGCAAATTGGCCTCTAGCGTTCAAAACTACGAAACAAGGGTAGCTACCATAAAGCTATGCATACATACACTTAGAAATAATTATGCGGGAAATATATAGCGCAGCGAACAATTAAGGAAACATAACTAGGCGGCACCAAGAGGTGTAGCGCTCATATTAACTACAAATCAATTCAATATTCAAAGGATACGAAATACGGATCGAAGTAAAGAAAAGATAAAATGCTAATGCTTATCGTATGGGAGTGATTTCTCCTTGGAGCTGACTCATGTCCTCTAGACCACCTTTAGCACGTTCTGGTTGTTGTGTGTGGAGGATGATTAGAAATCCTGGAATGGTGGGGTATTTATAGGCAGGATATCGGGTTGGTAAACTAATATAAGATTACGTTGTAACCATCAATTCAACAAGTATTTTGCACTAGTCGCTGGTCACAGTAACTTATTAGTGGTTACGCCGTAGTCTTCAATAAACTTGTTCGTAGTTGATGAAATAGTTTGGCGTTATCGGTACGTAGGAACCTCATTTGACCCTAATATAGTTAAATCGTAGCCTTTGGGAAGAGTTCGCCCGTAACACCGATGAGTTGGTTTTAAGTCGCTTTGAATTACGGCGTAATGTGAGAGATGAGTTACGCCGTAACTTCTTCAAAGTAGTTTACTATGATAAATCTTTTGATATTTCTCCAGTTTCGCATCTCTTTAGCTCCAATGCTCGTAATTTACCTTAAAGTGGAAAACAATGGAAAATAAGTGTAAATCCATATAAATGATATAAATGAAAGGCATTATCGGGGGAAATTGACACTTAATAATCAGGACTATTTGATGTTATCATCCTGCTTCGTGTGGATTAGCAGATTGTTAGAGGTATTCGTTGACCTAGTTGGTCAAATCTGTCACTGGGTCGGGTCACTGAAACGGGTCGGGTCAATAACCGGGTTGGGCCCAAGGCCCATTTGGCTGGGTTGGTTGGAATGGTTAGAGCCCAAGTCATGTTTGATATAGATTTGAGAATAGTTGGTCACGCTAGGATGTGTTACGTTGCGCACTGGTCACGTTTGGCCCGGATAATATTTTGGTGCTTACTTTGTCTTGGATTATAATTTGGATATGTGATACTAGTAAAATGAGTCAAGGGTTCAATTCAATTAGACTCGGTAATTGTAACAAGTCGTAAAACGTTGTTAACAAGGAATATTGAAATAAGTAAGGTGGTAACCGGTTTAGATAATGGATTAATTGGAAATATGTGACAAGTTAATTATAAATGGTAAATGGAATAAGAGTAAACTTGTATTCACGACTGAGTTAACTATATATATACATATATACTTACAACGTAAGTATACATCTATAACAGGATAAAACCATCGTAATATACGACTTGATCGGATAACAAGTAAGTTATTTATAAAATGGGACGATAAATGTTAAGAACTAATTATGTAATTACTAATCGGTATTGGATATGACGTATACGATATAACTTATACGGATCGAATACGGTTTATAAACTTGGAATAACTATTGATAACAAGTTTTATTGATTAATAAGTTGTACTTTATGAAACGTTTTGGCTTAAACAAGTATAATATGTTAGACTCGGAAATGAGTTTGATATATTTGTTTTGCGATAGGCCTAAGTATTTCCCTCTCACATTTTAACTAATAATGAAATAAATAAATATATACTATCAACATATATGGTTTATTTTATTCTAAACCTTTATTAAATACAATATTAACTCGTGTTTTATAAATACGCGTTAACTTTTATAAACTTGTTTGAAAAGATTATTTTGATAATACAATATATTAGAGTCGTAATGGGTTGGGAACGATGAATAAATGAACGTGTCATTTGTAATACACCACTAAGTATACCTTATATGAAGTACTTTCTTATAAACTTCTATAATTACGAATAACGATTAAGAAACATTTATTGATTAAGTGATAAATGAAAACTTATCTTTTATTATTGACATGTACGTTGGGATTATGGGGAAACAAGTTTATCTATTTATATATTATAAATGATATGTCGTCATTTCCTAGTCTTGGACTAGTTTGAGTATTGTCGGTATTTCTTGACTTTGTCAATATCTTTTCCTTTTTGGCGTGAGTTATGGTCAGTATGTCTCGACTCTGTCGATGTCGTCTCTTCTTTCGCAGGTTGTCACGTATTCTATGTTTCACCACCACCACGAAGCGTTAAAGCGAAACTTTGAGATACTAATTATAAACTTTTGGGAACAACAATGGACTTTTGAAAGAAATAGCGACATGAATAATCAATGAAAACTACGACACATTACTTTCTATTGACTTCTTTATCATTATGAGTACGTATTTTAAGATAATCATATCATTAGGTTGTAATGGTTTCTATTCTATCGTACTTTCATCAGTACATTCATCGGATCTTAGTGGAGATTAGCTTTAGATGCCACTCGTGTCAATAGTGAATAGTGCATTGCTGTGGCTAAGGTGAGTTTCATAGCCCCCTCTTTAAAAGGTTTTATAACTATTTTGGGGAGAATACATCTTGCTTTAACAAACTATAACGGATATGTGAATAATATTTGGAATGATGATTTGTTTGGTATATTTGATTTGGTGATTGAACGTTTTACGTCTTTATGTGAATGCAAACTATTTCTTGGACCTGCCACTATTATTTTGAATTGCTAGTGTGTTGACTAGGAAAGGTTAGACATGCGACATTTGTTAGCATCTCTATGCTATAACGCGATTCCTAGCTAAGAATGGACCGACCTAGTCGGGGGTAGCTTGTTGTTCTAGGCCTTGCTCACATTTGTGCGGCTAGAGTCGCCAGTGCCTGCATTGAGATCTCACACGTATTGGATTGATTATTGATTGGATTGATTGATTTGTTGGAATGTTTATTATACATGCGCCGTCATACCAGCAATTAAACTTTATCGGGTCCTGTTACTTTTGTAATTAAACTCTATGAACTCACATAAAAGACCGACGCAGCATGTGTTCTCAGTTTAAGGCGATAGCTCACTATTGGAAGGCGCTTGCAAGGGGCATAATTCATAAGCGACACGATGAATAACGGGACCGCTTTAATTATCTTTTGGGCCTATTTCCGCACTACTTTCATTAATGTAAACTTATAATTTTCAATTAATGAATTTTATTCTAAATAAATGGGATAAAAACCATTCTTGATACCTTATGTTGTGATACCAAGATTATAGCACCCAAAGGTTCGTATGCTTCCGCTGGACCCAAATTTCGGGGTGTTACAAGTTGTTTCTTATGATCATCAAACCGGCGAACTAAAGAAAAATTTTGCTAAAATAATGAGACTAAAATGGTTATTTACAATGTTTTAAAAAAAAGGAATACAAAAGAATTTTTATTTGTAAAACGACAAAATAAATTTGGGAGTCTTTAATAGTCACCCATCAAGAAAATAGCCAAGTCAAAGATATTAAATTTGATCTTCTTGTTCAACAATATGAACAATTTACTATCCTTGAAGATGAAAGTATTACTAGTGGTTGCGCTAGATCTAATATAATTATTACTTGTCTAAAAGCACTTGATGAAGGTTTTTTAGCAAGAACTATGTTAGAAATTTTCTTAGGGCTCTTCATCCGAAGTGGAGACTAAAGGTGACCGCGAATGAAGAATCAAAAAACTTGTCGTAACTATCACTAGATGAACTTATTTGCATCCTCAAGGTAGACAAGGTAGTAATGTAAAGAGACTTTGAAATAATTAAAGGCAAGAAGGAGAATGTGCAGTCTCTTACTTTAAAAGCAAAAAAGAAGTCAATTGATGATGAGTTCTCCACATCGGGTAGTGAAGACGAAGAATATGCAATAGTGATTAGAAATTTAAGAAGTTTTTTAAGAGGAGAGGAAGGTATGTTATACAACCTCGTAACGAGAAAAAGTCATTCCTAAAAAATGACAAGAAAGGTAAGGGTGAAAGGAAGTTTTTTAGATGCGAAGATCCGAACCATCTTATTAAGTAATGTCCAAAACCCTAAGAAATAAGGACCAAAAGTCTTTTGTCGGAGGTTCTTTGAGTGCTACTGGTGAAGATGATGAAGAAAATGTCAAGGACAAAGCTTGTCTCATGGCTCAATCATCAAACGAGGTACACTCCGACTCTTCTTATTATAGTGTTGATAATTCCTCTATTGATAATGACTAGACGAGTATCCGTGCATAACAACGGGATTTTATAGCGACATATCGTTTAGTGATAAAAAAAAATTATGGGTTATAAAAGAAAAAAAATAAAAGTTTGAAGAATTTGGGGATTAAACATAATGTTTTGGAACCCCGGTTCGACCCGGGTGGTTCAACCGGTTGAACCGTTCAGGTAAAAAACGGGTCGATTTAAACCGGGTCAACCTGACTGGTTGGGTAATAAACGGGTCATATTAAACGGGTCAACTCGTCGGGCTTAAAGCGTACCGTGCCAACCCGGTTTCCTATGTGTATTAATTGTTTCATTTTGAATATATTTTTTTAACATTTCCTTTTTTAGTTTCAAATTTTTCACTTTTCACTTTTCACTTTTTGGTTTTTCCTTTATATATAGTATAACAAGTACCCGTGGCTAGCGTGGCGGGTACCACAATAAAATAACTCGAATAGATCTCGATGAGGCATGATTCATCAGTTTGCATCGATTTCAACGGGTCCTCTCTGATTCGTTTTCGGATGGCTTTTATTGATTAGTCGAACTGGTGGCGACACCGGTTCCTAGTTGAACAGTTGTTCCGATCCGGTTTTCAAAACTATATGTACCATCAACTTGTTAGCTTGTATGAAGCATTGTGTGTTTTATTAATGTGTATAATAACATATACTTTTCATTTTATGATGTTTTAAAAATAACATTAATTAATGTGTTTAATTATTTTATATTTTGGATTATGTTGTAGCTTGTTTAAAATGTACATTGTGAAAATTTTATTGTACTTTTTAGTAAGGGGTGTTTTAATTGGTTGCATTTAATTTTGTAGATATGCTTTTAATTGGTTGTATAATGTAAATAAATCATTGCACTTATAAGTAATTTGGTGTTTTAATAAAAGTATTAATTACACTATACATTTCTCTCATTTTTGACAATTTTTAATTTTTCAACTTTCAACTTTCAACATTTGACCATTCTCATTTTATATGTAGTATAGATAGAGTAGATGATTTTGAGAAAAAGTCTTTGGCAAAGTGACCAGGCTTTTCACATTTAAAACACTTAATTTTATCTAAAGATTTTGTTCCAATGAACTTAAAAAAAAATTGTTTCGTGTAAGATTTATGTCAAAGTCTCGTACGTGCACAAAAGTATATAACGAATTATACAAATGAGAATTCAAAGTGTACACAATCCTTGAGATACAATATTTATGAAATACTAAGCCACGAAAATAAGACTGTGATATGAAAAACGCAAGTTAGTACTCTTTTCATCAAAAATAATTGTCTATATCATTGTTTCAAGTTGTCTTAAAATAAATATTTACAATGCATATAATTTAACTTTTATTTGAAAGTTTTGTTATTTGTACCTCTAAAGGCTACATTTAAAAGTTAAACGGATGCAATTATGTAGAGGAATTTTCAAATGCTTACTCTTATTTTGGTGCTTACCAAGGGACAAATCCTAACCATTCATTTAGTTTGATCTAATGATAGGGATAAACCTAAGATTTAATTTGGAAACCTAAGTCCATGTTTTTTTTCCTCCTTTTTCTTTGTCTTTTTGTCTTTCTTATTTATTATCATTTTTTTCTTTTTCTTTCTTTTTTCTTTTTTTTTTTCTTTTGGAATTCACGTTTTATTCTATATTCATGGTTTTTAACTTTTTAAATTTGAAATTCAAGTTTTTTTTATTCAAGTTTTTTTTCGCTTTCATGCGTTTTCATGCAATATTCAGACGTTTTTCGGTTTGCCGTTTTGACGCGTTTTATCCGTTTCGAAGCGTTTTCATATGCACGTTTATGCGTTTTCATACGTTTATATATGTTTTCGTCTGTTTTCATACTCTTTTGTCCGTTTTCATCTGTTTTCTTACGTTTTCGCCCGTTTTCGTCCGTTTTCGTCTGTTTTCTTACGTTTTCGTTTGTTTTCATACGTTTTCGTCCATTTTCATACGTTTTCGTTCGTTTCTTTCGTTTTCGTCCATTTTCATTCAGTTTTTGGATGTGTTTTACGCTTTCATACGTTTTCTGTTTCTTACGTTTTCGTCCTTTTATTACGTTTTGGCCATTTTCATACATTTTGTCTATTTTTAGGTTTTCATGTATTTTGTCCGTTTTAGGCGTTTTCGTGCGTATTTTTACGTTTTCATGTATTTTGTCCGTTTTATACGTTTGACCGTTCAGGCGTTTTCATACGTTCTCATTCGTTTTTTTTACGTTTTTGTCCATTTTTAAACGTTTTCGTCTGTTTTCAAACGTTTTCATCCGTTTTTATACGGTTTCCTCCGTTTTCATACGTTATTATACGTTTTTGTCCGTTTTTATCGTTTTTGTCCGTTTTCAAACGCGTTTTGTGTCGGTGTTTATCGTTTTTATCATTTGATTTTATACTTTTTTCTCTGTTATCAAACGTTTTCATTTTGATATTTGTAAGTGACACTTATTTATCTCTTGTAATATAACACTATAAGGAAGATGAAAAGTATTACATTCTTCATCATGTATGTGTTATCATTGTGATATACTCACTAAGAATGTGATGGTAATGTTTTTTGAAAATATTTTAGGAAGATTTTTGTGTTTTATGATATTATGAAATATTAGAAAAGTTGTTCAACTGAAAACAAGAGATGTTATGATACTTTTGTTAGACTTGAGGTGGATTTTTCTATTTAATGGATACATTGTGCATGTTTTGATAGGTTTTATAGCGGGATTTGAAAATATCTATGGTTGAATCACAAATAATAAACTATGGTTGAAGATAGCACACACCTTTATAAACAAATTGAGAAACTCAAACACATGTGAAATCACGGGTATATCTCACATGTGAAATCTGGCAGGTGATATCCTCACATGATATCATCCTGAAGTGATATCGTGTGTGATATCACCTGTGATATCATGTGTGATATTACCGGTGATAGCATGTGTGATATCATGGTTTATATCACTTGTGATATCACTAGTGATATCACATGTGATATCACAATGACATCATGTGATATCCTGAGTGAGATATCACTGTGATATCATGTGACTATCCAGCGGTGTTTGAACTTACTCGGTTTATTTATAAATAATTTTGCTTTCTTCAACCATAGCTCTTTTGAACTGTTGATTCCCATAGATATTCCCGCTAATAAAACCGTCGAAACATGCACAATGTATCCATTAAATAAATCCCTACAAGTCTAACAAAGTTTCATAACATATCTTGCGGTTAAACACTTTTCAATATTTCATATTATCATAAACACAAAATCTTCTAAATATTTTCAAAAATACAAATAAGAAAAATGACGAAGACAATCAACGGTAATATAATAAAGTGATGTTTATTATCATTTCTTTCATATATACTTGGTAAAATACTAAATTCTTGTTACATTTGGTATGAATTTAATATTTCACATTCTTAGTTGATATCACAATGAAACACTTACACATGATGAAAGTGTAATATCTTCATCTTTTCTTACAAGTGTTATCGAAGAGGATAAATAAGTGTATCACTAAATATCAAAATGAATAAAAAGGAAGCAAACTATGAAAATAGAGACTTGACATATTCTCAAAATTAAACAAGTGTTGCATTAAATTAGCATTTTTTTAACAAAATAAGAATTCACCTAAAGAGACTTTAACCCTTTTATTTCTACTAAGATTATAAATCACAAGTGATAGATAACATTGTTTGCATTAAAAAAAGATATTAAACTGTCAATTCGCGATGAAAGACACAAAAATTATCTTGTAACTGAAAATTATAAAAATATTAGAAAACATATAGGTGATAATATATAAAAATATACTGAGTTGATGAAATACTTCGGTGATATTAATGGTTAAAAAACATACTTGTTTTGTATGAAATATCACAAGTGATATTAGACATTAACTTTTTTAATAAAATATCACAATTGATATTAGACATGTAATATAATAAAGTTTAATAATAAGCATAAAAGCGTGTGAAAATAGACGAAAACTTAAAACTTGCAAAAACGGATGGCGAACAAAGCGTATAAATCAAATGAAAAGCGTATAAAATGTATGAAGCCGAAGGCTTTACGTCAAAACGGACGATAACGATAAAAACGGATGAAAATGGACGAAAACAATAAGCGGGCGACGCGTCAAAGCAGGCGAAAGCGTCTAAAATGGGCGAAAACATTAAAAGCGAGACGGCGTATATAAACTATGGCCAGATGAAACGTGAAAGCGGATGGCGGTATTAAGAACGGATGGCGTAAAGCGGTGAAAAGGTATGAAAGCGGACAAAAACGGTGAAAGCGTAAAGAAGCGACAACATAAGGAAAGCGGACGAAATGTAAGAAAACATCAAAACGTAAGAAAGCGGGGCCTTGGCGTGTGAAAGCGGACAAAACGTGAAAGCGAGCAACGTGTAAGCAGGCGGCGTAAAGCGGATGAAAACAAACAGCGTAAGAGCGAGGAAACATTAAGCGGTGAAAATGTAAGAAAACGAACGAAAATGGACGCGTAATAAAGCAGGGCACGGTAACGATATGTAAGCGGGGCGAAAATGTATGAAAACGGACAAAAGAAAGCGGACAAAAGCGTAAGAAAATAGATGAAAACATAACAAGACCCGGCGTAACGGTTAGCGTAACAAAGCGGGGAAAACGTATGAAAGCGGGGAAAACGTAAGAAGATCCCAGCCCGGGGTAGCGTATGAAAGCGGGCCAGCGTAAGAAAACAGATCCAGCGTAAGAAGCGGTGAAGAACATATGAAAGCAGAACGAAAGCATTATATGGAAAAACGAACAAAATGTAAGAAAACGTATAACTGATGAAACGAGAGAAAAAAAAAAAACGTGAAATTAAAAAAAGTGATTAAAAATAAACAAATGATGAGAAAACAAAAAAGAAGGATAAAAAAAAAAGAAAAAGAAAAAAACATGAACTTAGGTTTAGACTTATTAAATCTTAGGTTAATTACCACCATTAGATCAAACTAGATGAAAGGATGGATTTATCCCTTAGTATGCAAGAATTTTTGAGTATGCAAAATAAAGTGCCTCTTTAGATCGATTGAGAATGGTTATATGCAAGTTGTAAGTAGTTAATTAGTAAATTACAAACATTTTATGCATGTATTAATCTCTTATATACGGAGCACTGATTGCTATATTTACTTATTTAGCATTTATTATTTTTTAATATGTAAATTTTAAAAGTGATAACTTGGCGATTAACCGTTTGACAATTTGACAAATCCGTTTAGCAAGAAATTGACCTTCTAGAAGCAAAGGTAAAGGTCATAATGTTAAACTGACCCCACCACTCCACAACAGTGCCGTATTTTATGTTCTCGTGGGACCCACCTTCAAACATCTATAAAATACCCCCACTACCCTTCAATCCCAATTTGAATTCAACCACAAAACACAAACACCCCCAAATTAAATTACTTAAAACATGATCCAAACCCTAACTTCCCAATTCACCGGAAATCACCTCCGGCCACCGTCCATATCCGCCGTATCCACCGCCGGAAAGTCATCTATCTCCGCCGTACAGGTGGCGATGAAACCGGCTAGTTTATACGAAGTGTTGCGAGTCGAAAGGACCGCAACGATACCAGAGATAAAAAAGGCATATAGGAAGTTAGCGAAAGTATATCATCCAGATGCTGGATATGAAAAGAATGGTGATGGTGAGTTCATTGAATTACGTAACGCTTATGTCACTTTGTCTGATCCGGTGGCGCGTGAGATTTATGATATGAAATCGAGACGGAGATCGGTGGTGGTGGTTAGTGGAGAGAGGAGAGAGTTTCATGGTAGCCGGAGATGGGAGACCGATCAGTGTTGGTAGATGTATAAGATTTTTCAGAAAACAATTGTATATACTATATAGTGTTGTTTAGATATTATTATAAAGTTTAGTTAAAAGATTTTAAATGTATATATGGTTTTGCGAATTATCATTTTTATTTTTCTTATTTATAATTTTTTAGTTGGCGGGGAAGCACAATTTGTTTTTACTTTTTTAAGCCGGGTTGTGAGTGTTTTTCAACCCGTCTGATCGGACCGAATAAGCTTATTGGGTTCCACTTGTGTCGTGTTAACCAGGTATTTTTAACATCCTAGTTACACCTTTGAAGGCGAATGGTCAGATAATCAGGTGTTGATGTGACTTACATACTAGTATTAACAAAAATACCGAGAGAGTTAGTAGACATAGAATTTTGGTGGGAAGAAAAGAAATACAAAAGATGAACAATTGTCACAAACTCACAGTCGGTTGGAATTACACAAAAAGTGTGAAGTGAGAGCAAAATATGTGCTAATCTTTATCTTTACTAAATAAAATAGAAAAATTATCAATATTAAAATGTGAAAAAGTTAATATGTGAAAAAGTGAAAAATTTATCTTTGGTAACTTAGAAATTTTTACTACATACGTTTGGTAACTTACAATGGACTTACAGAAATACGAATAAATTCTAGGCAGTGAAATATTTGAATAAAAGTTTTCACCTTCTTGTAAGGAAATTAATAAAAGAGAATGTTCAAAATTCTGAAAGTATATATATGGTAATGATGTTTTCACCTTCTTGGCTATATAAACAACTCATTGTATAAGCAAACCCAGTGAATTAAAGTGAAGAAAAATGGAAATGACATATCAAAGGAATGTTGATGATTTTGAGGTTGGTTTTTCTTATATACGTACCGAATGAATTATCTAAATAATTATGTGTGTCGATTTTGAATTATCTCAATACGCACCGATTGTTAGAGTTGAATTATCGCATGTTACAAACGTTTGCAATTACATTTTAATCTTTCCACGTTCTATTTTGAATGTTAAACGAAACACTTGCCACAATATCGCATATCGTTAATTGTCAGCCGCTAGTAACCGTTGCCGCCAGACGCGGGTACTCGCCTAGTATTATAGTATGAGTTAAAATCATACTAAACATATTTTTACGAGATTAATCTTCACCATTCATCTTTATTAAATCTAAGATTAAATTACAAAGATGGTCCATGTGGTTTGAGTTTACTTTCACTTTTGGTCCTTTGACTTTTTTTGCACGGATGGTTTCCAACTCGGAAAACCTTAACACTGAGAGTCCCTTGACCAAACATCGTCATCATTGACAATTAAAAATGAATGGTCAAAGTTAACTCGGAAAACCTTAAATTTGTCTTTGCGATTTTCTTTTTCTTCTTGCCACACCATTTTTTAACTAATAAAGAGAAAGTTACAACACAATTAATATAGAATACAACTTAATGAAACATCATCATTTTTATCTAGAATTCAATATACAAACAAATACCCATCAAACATTATCCACCCTCCCAATATCTCATCTAACCAACACAAATAAAACACCATGCAAAATCTTTGTCTTGCTCATCTCACAAACACAAATCCATTAAAAAAATAAAAAAATAAAAAATAAAAATAAAAATTCCCTTTCATTCATCTCATTCATCTTACAACCGCCAACCACGACTACTTCTCACCCGCAAACACAAACTGGTCGTGCCCAACTCTGAAAAAACTAGAACCACCATGAATTAATTTCGAGATATACAAACAGGTGGTGGGTTCCATAATGGTTTTGGAAAATACTTTGATTCTTAAATTGATATTCGTATAATAGTTAGATTTTTGATGTAATAATGGATTTTATTTTTGAGTAACCAACAAAGATGATGTGTTCGCCTAAAGCTTGTTACGACACTTAGGCATCTCCATTCTTATACCATTTGATCCTTACTACTATGAAAAGTTTGATTCTTTTTCAAAAAAAATAATAAAAAATATTGGTTTTTTATTGGGTTATTTTGAGTAACTAACCAAAAATAAGTTTTATGATAGAGTGGTTTGGTCGTTTTATTTTTTATTCTTGTTAGCTTGTTTGATGGTTTATGTTCTTTTATTTTAATTGTGTTTTGTATTTTGTAATTTTTCAATTAAATTCTGAGAAAAGTTGTTTTTTTTTATTTTTTTATTTTATTTTTTTAAATCAATTAGATTGTGATGTTAGCTATAAGAGATGAAGATGGGTCATGTTTTATGTTTGAAATAAATGAAATATGTTAATGGTCTATGAAAGAGATTTATGGAATTTGAAGAAATATGGGTGTTTGATTGAGGTGGTCGAAACGTCATGGAGGTTGACGGAAAAATTGATGGCTGAAAATAATGGTGGTGGGATTTGGGTATTTGCGGGTAAAATGACTAAGGAAGAAAGGGAGAGACTAAAATGACATTTTCACCCTCATGTACAAGCCACATGAGGGTGTTTAACGGTCAAAACTAACGTTGTTTGGTCAAAGAGTGAAAGTCAACGCAAACTACATGGACCATCTTTGTAATTTACTCTAGATCTAATAGATGAGCCTAATACTAACAATTTAAAAAACTCACTTTTATCCTTTTTTTCAAATCGTAATATCTTTCAAACCGTTAATCACTAGGCGGAAAAAAAATATACCATTACGATGAACATTTAATTATGTTTATATAGATAGGCACTTTGATATACTTTTGACAAATTTTTTTCGTATTTTTCACGTTTTTTTACCTTTTTTTCATTTGTTTTTTATACATAAATTTCCATAAAAAAAAATCACATTTGATTAAAAACTAATTTGAATATTCTAATAATATCACATGTGATATTAATATTAAATCACATATGATATATAATATGATATGTGATTTAACATTAATATCATATGTGATATTACATATCATACGTGATTTAATATTAATATCATATTTCATATTATTAAAATATTTAAATTAGCGTTTAATCACATGTGATTTTTTTCATGCTAATTTCAGCAACGAAAAAAAACGAAATAAAGCGAAAAGACATGGAAAAAAGGGATTTTTTTTTTCTGAAAGTATATCAAAGTGTCCGCCTATCGAAAAATAATTAAATGTTCGTCGCTATTGTGTAATTATTTTCACTTAACGATTAACGATTAGAGAGATGTTTAAATTATAAAAATAGGTGAAATATTAAAATACTTTTAATTTCAACCATGGCTTTCCTTTTTAAATGAAGGGTATAGATGTCTCTTTGATATGTAAAAAAAATTGGTATGTAAATAACTCTACTCTATATAAAGATAAATTTCTTAAAACACAAAAACAACCGTGAATGACCCATCTATATTTATTACATTAATAACATAATATTAATAGCTTAAGGGGTATGTTTGGCAAAAATAAATATTGTTGATCTTTGGTATTGTTGCTGGTGCTGTTGTTGATCCTGATGTTGGTCTTTGAAAAGGATTAAAATTGTAGCTTATTTTTTGTAATAGTGTTGGTGTTGTTGCTAAAAAAGATTAAAATCAGTTAATTTTTGAAAAATAATCTTCTTAATATTTTAAAAGCTGGTTTTTAGAACTTATTTTTTGGGAACTTATTTTTTTTAAACAATTCACAATTTTAGTTTGCGAAACAAATATTATTTTTTGACCAAAGCTTATTTTTTAGTAAAATAATTTTAAGTCTCCGGAATTTTTCATAATCTCTCGCACCAAACATGCCTTAAAACTTGAGTTGAAAGTGCAAATTTTGTAAACCTATAACCCATTTGTAGTTATTTAGGAATAAATATAAAAGATAAGGACAAAAGTGTAAAGTCTATATACTTCAAGGTGCATAGTGACAGCTACCCATAAGTATCATCTTTTTATCTACGGCTCCTTTTTTTTTTTCTTCACTTTTTTTTTCTTTAAATCGCTTGAAATTAATATACTTCTCACATATATAATGTCAAACTTTTAAATTTTAGAGTTCATTCTTATCAAATTTTCCTTAGACCATGAATTAAATCAGCCGTTTGTTATAAGATGGGTGGCTATCGTTCGAACAAAAAAAAATTGTATTGTAATTTTTTTTAAATATCTTATTATTTTTGTAATTTGACTCCTTAACAAATCGATTTATAGTGTACATTCTAAAAAGGTAAAATTATATCAAACTTTGCCCTTATCGACCATAGCTTTTTAACTTCGTCCATGATAGGAGGCCTCAAATTTTAATGTCATGTGCTTTAAGTATTCTGCATACCTTATAATCTCGCATTGAGTGACTGTAATTTTTTTTTGCATGTAATAGTTAAAGAATAATGAAATGAAGATAATATGTTACTATCATTTCAACAAAACAAAAGAAGTAATAAATACTTTTACCATCTCTATAATAATTTGTGTTGGTAGTCTATTTAATATACTGTATCCACAAAAAGTTTATAAAATCATACCTACATGATGACTTGAAAAATATAGTGGTCTAATTATACTCGCATAATTCCTAAGTTTTTTTTTTTTAACAAACTAATTGTCTTTGAAAACTAAACATTAGATTGAGTTATTGCAATTAGAGCTATGAACTGTTAAGGTCGAACAACTCTGATACGATAAGGTCATTTTTCGAACAATGTTAACGGGTTACCGCGAACGAACTGTTAAGGGACATTAACAAAAATACTAAATTTATACCAAATACATAACGAAATAATACACACTTTCATATCTAATGCTGAAAAGGTGAGCCAAAAAAAGCGTTGAATGGTTAAGGGCAACATTATTGGATTTTACAATTATAAAACAACATTATTCAAAGACATTTTTCTCGAGTTTTCTTCCGGGTTGTTCCTTGTAAACACACCTCCTTTATTTTTTTTTTTCCTATTGTCAGGTACAACTAGATAGACCACGATAAGTAACATATCGAGGAAGGCAGTATTAGAAACCTTTAATAATCATATGCAATCTAAAGATGACTATGGTATGGTAAACATTTAATATACCAAGTATCGGATGGAAGAAACCAACATAGAACTTTAACGACAAAACTAAACGACTCTGTTGGGTAATGCGTTTCACACCAATTTCATATTTCCATTTTGAGGCATATCCGTGAATGGTGTCTCCATGTGAGCGCTTCTTGCTCATACTCAAAATCTTCCACTGAACATATGCTTTTTATATGCTAAACTAAAATGCAAAGGTTAAGACACATACTCATCGCTATTCGACGAGGTAGAAGTATTTCCCTCAATCCAATGTCCCATCAGTTAAGCCTCCACTGCATCCATCGATGAAAATAGGGGAAAGATCAATTCTTGAGGAACTTGGCAACTTTATCCCATCTTGAAAGGCTCTTCCAAACCGACATTGCGGAAGATACAACTCATTAAAATAAGCACTTTGAGTGAACCTCTCTAAAAGTGAACCCAAATAACAACCAAATAAATCAAGATATTGATGGACACATAAACCATGAAATTGATGAAAACAAACTATAGACAATATTAACCTCTTCTAAAGTTGCCATGTCATAGTATCAAAACCTTAAGAAGCGTATATTAATTAATAGCATAGTATGACACTTCGACTCAAGCCTTTAAAGGTTCACCATCGGATAACTCTCATATAGCTTATTTCAATAGTTGAATATTATTATTTTTACTAAAGGTTAATTTACTCTCTATACTAATACACTAATTAAGTAATTAACCTATTAAACTTGAATTTCAATTACTTAACTAAACTAACAAAGTATCCCAAAATAGCAATTTCATTAGGATCAAAACATATAACCAAAAGTCAAGTCAACTTAAAAGAAAAATGGAAAATAAAATCTCACGAAATCGGCCAAAAAACACAAATCCCAGAAGAAAGCAAAACGGATGAAGATCAAAAGTTTATATTAAAGAAAACAAATGATCTTTAAATATGATGGGTCAAATACATCAACAAATCTGAGAAAAATGACATACCCAACAAAATATATTAAATGATATTAAATGAATGAAAGGAAGGTGGGAAAAGAAAAAGCAGGTTCATTTCTTGGTGTGATATTGGTGTTTAGTTTTAGGTGCAGAGAAAAGATGAAGTGTTTAGGGTTTATTTTTGAACACAACGTGTCTTAGGACGGTCCGGATTAAGCCAAATTAATACAAACAGGTGGTAATATGAGTCCCAAAATTACTTAATTTCAATGGAGGCATATACTCTTTAAAAACCTCAAACATTTTACGGTACTAGTCAAATTCGAGCTTCTAGAAACCAGGATCATAGCCAAATATCATAGTTAAATAATTATGTCTTTTTCGCTAAAATAAAAATAACACGATTTTGATGTATTCCACTATCTTTAAAATTAAAGGAGAGTAAATTACAAATTTCGTCTATGTTGTTTACATAAACTTTAATAATTACACCTCCATTCATGTAGTTGTCTATTTCCAACTTTGATCAAACAATTGTTAATTACCTTCCGTTAAATGACTCAAGTCACATGATGGCCATTTTAGACAATTTATACACATTCAACTTCAACCTCTATTTTGTTTTCCTATCATTTTATTATTCTTTTGATCCAAGAACACTTGTTGGCCAAAAACATGAATCTAAAAAGACAATCTTTAAACTATCTATACTACTTATTTAAGCACTTCTCTCATATTAAATTTTTAAGATTTCCTAATATATATTTTAAGCAAGTACAAGTAAAGAAGCATCATTTACAAGTATTTAAAGCACAAATAAAACTAAAAAATACTATTGAACACATACAATTAATACGCAATTAAATTTACCCCTTCACTAAAATATACAACTATTTAAGTACAATGTACAACCTAACTAAGCTTACAAAACAAAAATCTAAAATCCATCATTCCAAAACATAAATCTTCGATCCAGCAACCATATTAAGATATCTTAGTTCATTATAAGTTTACATGGTAAACTATTGCTCTATTAGCTTAAAAAGACCCACCATTATCGCTGCAAAATCATGACTCAGATATCTCTGCCCATATCCATTAGATTCAAAACGGGTATAGTGGTGAAGTAGCTCGCCGTTTCACACGTGGCACCCCGTCAACTATCGTCGTCCGCTCGCCACTACACCAAAGATGCTCGCCGTTTTGGTTCTCGCCGGGGAAGTGACGAAGAAAAAGACAAACAAATTTTTAAAACTATCCGTTACCAAACGTTTAACTTTTGATTTAATTCATTTTTTTTTAATTAAATCCCTTTTTGTGTGTTGTGTGTGTTTGAGGTTGAAGCTGAGGAAGACAGTTTACTGGTAGTGTTGGTGAGATTCGTAGATGGATGTAAAAGTGAAAGAGGTTGATTTATATGTGTGTGTGACTGCACATAGAGAGGTGTGGGATTAGGTTAATTGAATTAGGGTTGTGAAAGAAAGTGATTTATTTAATTCATTTTATTAAGGGATATGTGATTAGTTGGGCCTAGACTATGTTTTATACGAAAATGAGAGTTGGGTTGGTGTTGAACTTAGCTAAACTTTAGTTTATTAAATGGTTTTATCCATTTTTTTGACTATTGATAAGCTTACACCAAAAAAAAAATGATAAAAAGGTTGTTAAGGCTTACTTTTTGGTTTATTATTAGACTATTGTTAAAGGTTAAAATTTTCCGTACTTTTGTATCCCTATTATTTGGTTGCTTCGGATTATTATTTTATTTTAATGAACGATATTTAGAGTAGTTTATATGTTTCGTAATATATTTTTTTATGAAATGATATTGTTGAATAAACCAAACCCCATTTCTAAACACATGAATGGAACAAAGACCCAATACGAGGCAATCTTTTATATAATAAAACAAAACCCTTAGTGGGAATTTTTCATTTCAAAAAAATCAAACCATACCTTATTTGGTAATAATTAATTTATTACTCAAAAATTGTTATTTTTCAAATATTTTTAAGCATTAGTAAGGGAATATTTACATGAAAAATGTTGTGGCCATTTATTAAATTGGTGATTTTTGTCATATAATTTTGAACTAATAATTTTACTTTTCAAAGATGTTTAATGAAAAAGATTAAATATTTCTAAATTTGGCTAAAAATAAATGATTTTCGTTTTATGCAGAGAAAAGCTAAAAATACACATGTACTCAAAGGGCCTTTTCTTATACGTTTGGAGTAATTTGTAAATTAAAAATAGAACGGAGTCTTATACCATCTTTATTCTCGTATAACAAATCCTAAAGAAAAAACCCTATAATCTCAGCCTCTCCTTCTCGACCTCACACAAAATCTTCGATCACAACATTCCGAAGATGATTTGATTCCAGATTCTGAAGGTGTTCATGATATTTGTATCCATTTTGTAAGTAAATCACTTTTAATTTTTGATTATGCAAGATTGACGTGATTCAATTAGTTTCCATCATATTGTCTCATTGTTTTGATTTTATTGTGTTCTAATTATTTTTAAGTGATAAATCGTAAATATGGTTCAAATATAAATCTCACTCATTATAATTTAAAACAAATAACTAAAACTGGATGGCCTTCTATAATTGTTAATATATAACTTATTAGTAGGCATTAACTTATTAAACACCACTTTTCTTAATTGTCTCGAATCTACATGGATTTGTTTTGAAGTATGATATGTGATATGGGTTTTCCTGTATTTTATAAAAGATGCATATCAAGTGTTTGTTTTTATGCCACAATGAAAAACATGCTAAATTTTTGTTATTTTAGCACTTTAAGCAAACACAAGCGATCTCCCCCCAAAAAACGCTTATATGCTACGTATTATTATGATTATACCAATGATGTTGTTATATTTGGCATTCTTATATTCGCGGCAGACCATAATGTGCCTACGAGAGTAATCATAAACTCAGAATCTGAATGACTCAAATGCTCCCAACCCAAGTATATTTTTTAGTTTATAATTGGTCATTTTTGTTTCATAGTGTATCAGATCTGGAGTTATGTTCATGTGTTTTAGTGTATGCATTCGGTTTGTATGTGTTCTATTCAGTTTCAAGGTAATTTCTGATCCTTTCGAACAACTTACTGGAAAGGGCTTATTAATTGTATTATTATTATTTTTTTGTAGGAATAAACTACTAAGTTCATTACACAAATTTGAATGTATACTTCTCTTCCTTAATCCATACGCTGCCATTCTACACTCCTCCCCATCGGAGTCTCCTTCGCCATTGCCTATATGAGTATTTTCCTTTTTTAAGGTGATTTTGGTCCTGATTTTCTCAAATTAAGGTCAATATGTGTTTGATTTTGATAACAATTTTCTTTCAAGTTTTGATAATGATTCTCTTATAGTCTTTTTCAATAGTCTTAGAATTAGGAATCGAGTTATTCAAATATGGGATGTTTATAAATATTGTATCAATAGTCAAATCGAGTTCTTGTCAAAATGGGTTGTTATTTGTAGATGTCAAAACAGGTGGGGTTGGGTTGACCCCAAACACTTTCTGTCCAAAAATATATAATTTTTAACAGCGTGTCATAATCCAAAGTTTTAAAATGTACTAAAGGTTTAGGAGGTTTTATGAATTAAAGTTACACATTGGGCTACATTTGATGGTATTTCATTATAGGCTATTATTTATAAGTAAATGGGGTCGAAATTGGCACTTCTAAGGACGAGTGAAAAAGTGTGTTTGTGACTTGTGATAGGATCAAATATATATTACTAAAAATGATGTTATGAAGTATGCATCACGTCAAATGTGGGGCTGTACGCACAATGAATGTTATTTATATTGCGAAAGAACTTGACACATATTCTGTCATAAGTTATGGATTAGTATAGATGTAATCAAAGCAAACACAAGATTTATTTTTAACATTGCTCAAATTGCAGCATGTGTTGATTAACTGATTTTTTTTTTATTGGGTTACCTAGGTTTTCGACTTGACATTGCGAGCCGTCTAATCCCAGGGCGACTACCTTTTTGGATAGCCCGGAATTGGCGCAGGTAAACCTCCGTGGCCACAAGGGGATCAACTGATTTGTTGGACAAGGTTCATACGTGAAGAGATAAAGATAGAGGCATGGGAAAACCATCAAAAAAACTAAGACAGAAGCTTAAATCAGGAGAATTGAGGTATGCGACAGTTTCATCACTTTGGTTAATGTTCGTTATCATCATAATTATTGCACTTAAATAATCGGAAGTTAAGGGTAGTTAGGTAATTGTGCATTTATCTCAATAAATAGCTTTTACAACGGCTAATTCTTTTTATGGGATCCTAGATAATTTAAAAATGCATAATCATAATCACAAACACTTTTTGCCAGAGAATTAAAACAGATCATAGCAACTTTATATCACACTAATCACTTCAAAGTTCAAATGTCCATATGTTCCTACCAACACAAACTTCAGATTTCAATGAAAAAGTATGCAAATGCCCATATGCTTATGATTTGGTCAATTTGGCTGTGTTCTACATCAAACATGTCGCATTAAAAAGTTTGGCTAAAAGAGGAACATGTCAAATGGGTCAAACACAGAAAGTCATCCAATGTCTATATTTGACACATGTAACATCCTAAATCATTTTATTCAAATCTTTACATTAGTATTCACTTATCGTAATAATATTGTTTCTTTACCGAAGTCAACAATTGCTTATTAATACTGCAAAAAGTGTTTGCGGGTCAATCTGTTTCAAATTGTACTAAAGAATGACATGTTTGGACCCGTATAAAAAAATAACATCTTCTTACCCAAACCATTTTGACCTGTTACCCAATATGCCCATCTAGCCACTTCTATATTGTTACTGGAAAGGGCTTTTTAATATTGTTACCCATGTAAAGGGCTTATCAATATTGTTACTGGAAAGGGCTTAATAATTGTTATTTTTTGGTAGGAATAAACTACTAAGTTCAGTACACAAATTTGAATGTAATCTTCTCTTCCATAATCCATACGCTGCCCCTCTACGCTCCTCCCCATCGGAGTCTCCTTCGCCATTGCCTTCATAAGTATTTTCCTTTTTTCAGGTGATTTTGGCCCTGATTTTCTCAAATTAAGGTCAATATGTGTTTGATTTTGATAACAATTTTCTTTCAAGTTTTGTTAATGATTCTCTTATAGTCTTTTTCAATAGTCTTAAAATTAGGAATCGAGATGAGTTATTTAAATATGCGATGTTTATAATTAATAGTAATTCTTATGTGTATTGTTTTTAATCTTTGTTTTTTTGTAAGAGGTTTGATATTAGGAAGAATGGTGCTCAAATCTCTTCTAAACATGTTCGCAAAAAGGTTTTCAAGTAAACGGAGAAAAATCATATATTACTTCTACATTTCACATATACTTCGTAGTACTTACATAGTTATATATATTTGTACCCTGTAGTTAACACCTAATACTTACGTAGTTATATGCTTTCAACAGAACTTGAAAGCACCTATTATACATCTCATGTTACTGGTGATTAAAGCCCGACCTGAGACAACTTGCTTCCTGTGTTTAAAAATGCGCGCATCAGGCGCGCCTGATGCGTGATGCGTGGCTTTGTTGCATCAGACACCCTGATGCGTTGCGTTTACGGGATGCGAGGTGATGCGCGCATCAGGCACGCATCAGCGCTTTTTTGCGCATCGTGTACTTTTGGCCTTTTTTGTTTTTTTTAATTATTAATTGGACTTAATAATGTGTATTGGGCTTCTTCTCATGGGCTTTACTTTTAAAATATGGGTCCAATTTGACCAATTCTTTATAAACGATAAGACTTTTGATCTTAGTTTCGACTATTTATGTATTTTAGTGATATAGAATCGTGAAATATGAACATACATGGTATCTTTTGACATTAAATGTGGTATAAATGTGTTATTAATGTGTTTTGTGCACTATATATAATTTAAATATTTTTTTATAAATTGTCGCCTCGGGTACGTGATGCGCGCGCATTCGCCTCGGCGCCTCGCGCCTCGGCTTTTTGAACCTTATCGCATCGACGCGCGCTTTTTAAAACCCAGCTTGCTTCATTGACATGAGACCGGCTATTTTGTTCAAGTAAGATGCGTTTTAACGCCTACAGCACAAATGCTTATGCTTGTCCTTCTAAATGATAAAAGCACTTGAATTTCTTGAATATTGTTTTTAAATTAGTTTGCAGGCAGTTTATATGAATCTATTGCCTTATTTATGAAAGCTATTAGTATTTGGAAAATGATTAGTATTGTTTATAAATCTACAATCACGTATTCATGTAGAAGTGATACTTCTTTCTTATGCCTTATTTTGTAATGTCCGTGGATTGACGACTTCTAGACCATCACATATAGACCACTTCATTTCAAAACTAACACCTTTGACGTGATCTTGTTTTAGCGACTCAATATTATTAACACTTGGCATATATTTTGCAGGTCTTAATATATTGTACAATTGTAACCATTTAATATACCATCGGTTTTTCCCTGGAATGATAGGGAAATGGTGGTTTGGTAATTCGATAGGGGACACATGGTAAACAAGTTAAGGGCTGGACGAGAGGTGTGTGCAGAGGAGTAGTTGTTAGGTACATAACAAACAACATTTAAATTCAAAATCAAATCCAAGTTCTACTTTTCATTTTAAAGGCTTATATACTTAAACGGGTTCACGGGTTAACGTGTTTAACCTTTACTGAGCACGTTTATTCTCAACCTATACATGTTTATCTTTGTTTTGGGTTCGTGTCGATTATCGTGTCGTGTCAAGAATTGCCACCCCTACACATAACTCTTTTGTTTTGTGCACGTATACTCTTTACAGCCAAATAATTGCTTTCACAGTTGTTGGCACCACCATCTTCAACCCAACTGTTTATGGCTTCGCTGTCTCAAGTAACCCTTTTTATTCATATTAGCATATATGAAATGTATCATAAAGAAATATATTCAATAGAAAGATGAAAAGTACAACTACAAGGGCGCGATCAGTTGCTCACAAAACAAAAGGAAATGCGGAAGTTAAGCTTATTCTTTCGTTAAAAGCATTTGGCATAATCATTATATGCACCGGTTGTTCATCTCTATGTTTATATCTTCATGCAGGTTGACAAAACCAGTTTACGTGTCCAGAATTAGACAACATGGTCCAGAAGCTTTTGAAATCACAGCCACCAAGTCTACAACAAGTGAATCACATGTCAAAAGCATCTAGCAGTGAGTTTCATAAGAGGTTTGCCAACACAGAGTTGTTACGTCCACTTGTAAATAACAATCTTTTTTCAATTCCGCAAACCTCATAGCCCTCGGTTGAACCATAGACCATATCGGAAAGAGGCATAATTAAGTGATAATTAAGGTTATTTGGTTAGTACTTCCTCTTAAGTTGCTTACTTTTTTTTTTTTTCTTTTTTCTTTTTTTTTTTTGATAATTAAGTTGCTTACTTTTGGATTGGTTTGATTAGTATTGTTTTGGGAGTTTTTTTTTTTTGGGTAGTTGTGAGAGTTGTATCAATATCTTGTGATATATTGTGATTTTCTACATGATTTATTCTTTATACAATCAAAAGGAATGTTCAGTGAATTATTAATGGTTTGTATAGTGTTTCGAATGAAAGATTGTTGTTGTAAGATATGGTTGTCAAATTGTAATCACAATAAAGTTTTTGCTTGGTGGACAAAATACAACATTCTATGTTCTTGGAAGTGGATTTATGTCTGGCACAAACGAAGGGGACCAGGACCTTATGCTAATCTGCATGCTATAAATTTCGTTCCAGCCATTAATCTCCATTAGACTTGATGAGTTTTTCATCTTTATTTTGATCCAACAGGCAATTCTTTTGGTGGATCCTTAGTAGCTCATTTTGTTTGAGAAGCTCCTCAACCATAGTTTATTCCTTTTATGCTAATTGCAAATTCAACCAAAAGGTTTGTGTCTCAATGGTAGCTCATGTTGTGTGAAAACCTTCTCAACCAAATGGTTATGAGTTCAAGTCATGCTTAAAACATTTGAAATAGATTTGTGGTATAAATATTGTGAGATAGTTAAAATTGTCGTTCCAAAAACAAATTGCAAATTCAAAGCTTCACTTTTAAAAACCCAATCACCAACAACCATTTTACTCATTGTTAAAATAACCCGAAATTGTAGGTCGTGTGAAAATGCGTAAAACTATGTGACCCAAAGAATGAAAATACTCAAGATTCCCGACCAAACTATTAAAAAAAATATCCTTTAACTTTATTTTTTATTTTTTGAACTACAACTAACTATACCGCTATAGTTGGTAGTGACAACATGACGAAAGCAGAGAGGATGCATCAAACTCGAAGTTGCAATCATGGTAATAGCCACGTTAATGGTTCAATTTTTTAGGTTTTCTGCAAGTGCAATTAAGATGCTTATATTTATATATATGATATATAACCCGTATCTTTTATATAATAAGAGAAACTCATAAGTGTTAGAAGATTTTTTGGTAAACTAAATTGGACTAATAGTAAAGCTTTAATTAAAAATAGAGCTTTATGGCTGGTTAATAAAAATCAAAATTGAATATAATTTGGTCAGCATTACAATATACTGGGTCAAATTCCGAAAATAGAAATTTCAAAAAAGGAGGATAATTTATAAAATTTTAGTGTTTAATTTATTAAAGTAACGTTATATTCTGTCCGATTAATAGAATTTACATTTAACTCATAAACTTTATAAAGAATCTAATCTTAAAGTCAATTTTATAAATTAAGTATAAAATTCTCAGTTTTCATAATTTTTAATAACGTAATAAATTTAACAAATTCACCCTAAACTTTATATTTGTTTTAAAAAAACACATTTATTGTTGTTACTTATGAATATTATCATCATTATTAGATTAGATTAACGTATATGAATGTGATTACAAATATAAATATGAAAACATGAGTTAGTGTGATTGCAAATAAATACACGAGATTTTACATATAGCAACAACTCATGTAACACATCTTCAAAGTTTAAGTAAGAATATCTAAAAAACCATTTTTTTTACAATTCGGGTTTAATGACCTGTGCGTACACAGTTTAAAAATTTAAGTACGGTTAAAAAAATATATTATTAGCCACGTATATTACACGAAAACTTAAACAAAATTTGAAATCCAAAACCGCGTGTGTATTTTCATTTGCGTTACAAATATATGTCTCATAAATTCTGACGATCGCTAAACTTTGTACATAAAAAGGAACATGTATGCAAAAACTATATATGAATAAGAACCATAGTAACGTACGCCAAACATAATTATAAAACAAAATTAAGAACCACAATTAAAAAAAAAACAAAAAATAAGCTATTTGTTTTTTTGATAGATAAAAAAACATTATTGAAAATCTTAGAAAAGATCCCGTGCGTGCACGGGTATTATAACTAGTATAAGATATAGTACAAAGCCTAACGTGATAAAAAAAAACCCATTTTGTCAAAATTCATTTGTAGACATATGATATCCATAACCTAAAATTTGAATCGAAATACCAACTATAAACAAAACAAAATTGGATAACTTAATTGTAAAACAAAGCTGATTTCGAAGCTTCAAAATTCATGTATCATTACCCTTCCGGAATCTAGAATTTAGTTTCGGTTCCGGTGATTCAAACCAATTTCTGACTGCTTTCTTTTTCTGGCGACAACGCGATCAATCTTATTTGTTTCTCATAAGTCATATCTGAACTTCAATTTTAATTAAAATTATGTCATCTTATTTTATTTCATTTATTTTATATGTGATCGGGTTTTTACACATTGTACCCAATATTTGCGTGTCATGAATTTAACTGATTGTTTCAAAGATTTCGATTTGCTTGTGTATTTATTTCACTGTTAACTTTGATTCTATAAAAATATATACTTTTGTTTGTACTTAAAAAGAATAAGTGTTTTTGTTTTAGAAATAATTGGGTTTCCATTTTAAAGAAAAGGAAAAAACAAGAATTAACCGGAGGTCGAAGTAGGGGTGTTCATGGGTTGGGTAATATCCGAATAAATCGAAAACCGAAACCGAACCGAACCGAACCGAAATAAAAGTTCAGTTTTCGGTTCGGTTATGGTTTTAGCAATCAAAACCGAAAACCGAACCGAAAACCGAATTTAAATAAATAAATATAATTTTTTATATATTTATATATAAAAAATATATTAAAACTCTTTTATAATATATATATAATATTTTTTAAGCTTGAAAATTATTTTTTTTTTCAAAAAATATATATAAATAAATGAATAAATTATTAAATTTAGGTAATTCGGGTTATTCGGTTCGGCTTTCGGTTATTGGGGGTTCGGTTTTCGGTTCGGTTTAGTCAAATTTGAATTCGGTTCGGTTCGGTTCTCGGTTATACCTAGAAAAAAAAATTAACCAAACAAACCGATAACCGGACCGATGAACACCCCTAGGTCGAAGAAGTGCATGAAACGACTAATTTTTTTTCCAATAAGCATTTTTTTTTTTTTTGATTTTTTTTTGTTTGTAGGATGGCAGAGGTTTCTGTTTGTTTTTTGCATACATAAGTGTTTTTTTTTTCCACTTCTTTCCTCTTCTAAATTTTAGACATTATCTTTCACTTCTTACCTCTTCTTTCACAAACCCTACATCTCTTTCTCAATATCTTACCTCTTTTTTATATTTCGTCTGTTTTTTTACGTTTACATCCATTTTTTTTACGTTTTCGTCAAATTTTTTATATTTTCGCCCGTCTTTTTACGTCTCCCCCCTTTTTTTCGTTTTCGTCCGTTTTTTACGTTTTCGTCCGTTTTCTTACATTTCGCCTGTTTTCTTAAGCTTTCATCCACTTTATTACGTTTACGTTCGGTTTTTTATGTTTTCTTTTGTTTTTTACGTTTTCATCTGTTTTTTACGTATTCATCAGTTTTTTTATGTTTTCTTACGTTTTCGTTCGTTTTCTTACGTTTTTGTCTGTTTTCTTACGTTTTCACTATTTTTTTACGTTTTCATCTGTTTTTTAACGTTTTCGATTGTATTTTTACGTTTTCTTATGCCTTTTTACGTTTTCGTCCGTTTTTTACATTTTCGCTTGTTTTTATGTTTTCACCCGTTTGTAATGTTTTCGTTGGTTTTTTCGTCCATTTTTCACGTTTTTGTCCGATTTTTACGTTTTCGTCCGTTTTCTTATGTTCTCGTCCGTTTTTTATGTTTTCGTCCGTTTTTACGTTTTCGTCCTTTTTTTACGTTTTCGTCCGTTTTTTTACATTTTCTTCCGTTTTTTTTTGTTTTGATCCATTTTTCATATTTTTGTCTGTTTATTTTATGTTTTCATATGATTTTATAAGTTTTTGTACGTTATTCTACGTTTTCTTACCTTATCTTACGTAAGATAATATAAGAAAACGGACGAAAACTGATGAAAACGAAAGAAACATGCAAAAACGTTAAAAAAAAGTCGAAAAAACGAAAAAAAGGACTAAAACGTAAAAAATATGAACGTAAAAAACGAAAACAAAACTTTAAAAGGTCGAAAACTTAAAAAAACCCAGACGAAAACGTAAAATAAAGACGAAAATGTAAAAACGGTCGAAAACATAAAATAACACAAAAAACAAACAATCTTCTTGCATACAGATGAAGACTTTAGATGTGCCTCTTCTTTTGCAGATGAAGAGGTAAAAGCTCTAAAAAAACAAACGACGCCTAAAAGGCCTTCATTTCATCAGAATTAACGAAAGGAAACTAACAACCATTTGGTTAAGGATTGGTATGTTAGAAATAGACAACCACGGGGGACGAACGGTGTAATTATTAAAGTTTAAAGACAAAAGGTGAAGAAAAGTGTAAACAACATGAATGCAATTTGTTATTTACTTTTGAGTAAATTAAAAGGATGGTCCTTAAGGTTTGTCTAAGATTTCACTCACAATCCCTAAAACTTTAAAGTTGCATGGATAGTCTCTATCTGTGAAAAGAATAACACTTATGGTCCTTTATTTAACTGGTGTTAAGTGAGTTTCATTAAAATTTATACTTTTAGTCCTTTTGGTTAAAGATCCTTGCCTCATCATTCCTTTATCATAACGGACGTTTATAATTTAAAGATTTTTGACTTTAGGTACATTTTTATAGATTTTCTTATGTTTTCATCAGTTTTTATACGTTTTCGTTCATATTTGTACGTTTTTATCTGTTTTCGTTCATTTTTATACGTTTTCATCCGTTTTCTTACGTTTTCATCCGTTTTAATACGGTTTTATATGTTTTCACCCGTTTTCTTACATTTTTTTTACATTTTGGTCCGTTTTTATACGTTTTCGTCTGATTTTATACGTTTTTCCCACGTTTTTATTCGTTTTCGTCTGTTTTTATACGTTTTCATATGTTTTTATTCGTTTTCGTCCGTTTTTATACGTTTTCATTTGTATTTATACGTTTTCGTACGTTTTCATCGGTATTTATACGTTTTTATCAGTTTTCGTCCATTTTTATTCGTTTTCATTTGTTTTTATTCGTTTTCGTCCGTTTTTATACGCTTTCATCCGTACTTATACGTTATTATCCGTTTTCGTCCATTTTTATTCGTTTTCATATGTTTTTTACATTTTCGTTTGTTTCTATATGTTTTCAATTGTTTTTATCCGTTTTAATACGTTATCGTCCGTTTTTATACGTTTTCATCCGTTTTTCTTTCGTTTTTATCCGTTTTCATATATTTTTATTCGTTTTCCGTTTTATATGTTTTTATCCATTTTCGTCCATTTCGATATGTTTCCGTTCATTTTTATACTTTTTTCTTACGTTCCCATCCGTTTTTATACGTTTTCGTCCGTTTCGGACGAAAACGAATAAAAACGGACGAAAACGTATAAAAACGGATAAAAACCTATGCAAACGAAAACGTATAAAAATGGATGAAAACGTAAGAAAACATACCTAAAGTCGAAAATCTTTAAATTATAAATGTCTGTTATGATAAAGGATTGACGAGGCAACGATCTTTAATCAAAAGGGCTAAAAGTGTAAATTATAACGGAACTCACTTAACACCAGTTAAATAAGGGACCATAAGTGTTATTTTTTTAAGAGATAAAGACTATCCATGCAACTTTAAAGTTTTAAAGACTGTGAGTGAAACTTTGGACAAACCTTAGAGACCATACGTGTAATTTACTCTTTACTTTTTAAAGTGTCAAAAGAGGGGACATCAAACCAATTAAATTACTTTTCAAATGAATAAACTCTACTTTTTATGCACAATAATCATGATTTATACAAAATTAGAAAGATTACAGTTATGAAAGAAAGATATCTAATTACATAATGGAATTTATCTTAACGTCTCAAATCATGTTTAACCCCCTCCATAAAAATTGGAATTATCAGCAATTTTTTAATCTTTTAAAAAACTATTGTGCAACATATTTACAATGGAAATAGCTAAATGTAGCGTTAAGAGCTATGTTTAAAGTATTCAGACATGTTTTGGCTGTTTGTACTTTAAATTATAATTGCTCACTTATAACATTTAACATCTCTCAACTGATTTTATGTATCACAAACTACACATGCTTTTCATTTTTTAAACATAAACAATAGAGCTACTTTTGGAAGAAAAAAAATTCCCAAAAAAAAAAAAAAAAAAAAAAAAAAATGTGTATATAGTACGGTTAAATTTAAGACGTTAAACAATGCAACCAAATACCAGCAATAGCACCCATCTTCTAGATGACAAAATGTCTAAAATTGTAACAAGGAGCTTTTTTCAAACAAAGTATATACATGAGAATATACGTTTACACGAAAATTAGAATATTGCACGAAATATGTATCATCCATATTCAATGAATTAGCTTCGTAAAAGTAAGAGGAAATTGCATATATATACTCAACAAAACTTAAAAAATATGTAAAACACAAATTTTCAATACATATTATATAATGCTATTGAAACATACTTTAAAGAGTGCGTTATGACCCGTGGCTGCCTGCTTGGTGGGGGCGGCTCCTCCGTTGTGGGCAAACGAGAAACCCGACTCTTTCGTCTGGATTTTGGTTCCTAGTTTTACTTTATTAGTAGTCTCGAATCTCACAGAAAAATTTCTTTTTTATGAAGCTTTGCATCTGACATTCGTTGGGCTTCCCTCTTCGAGAGCTTGCATCCCGGCGTTTTTGTGAAGTTCTTGTTCATTTCTATTTCTAAAAGGGAGTCTCAATCCCTAAAAGTAATTGTAGTAAAACTCTGATCAACCCGTGCTATCTCAGCAAAACACAGATAATTTAAGTCTTTGACAAATTGACTAACCGTTCAGCTACACATTGACCTTCTAGAAACAATAAACCCAAACCAAAAGGCAAAGGCCAAGACATACCCGTCCCCACCACTTCCAACAGAAACCATATTTCAATTCTTCATGGGTCCCACTTTCACACATTATAAATACCCCCCTTATCCATCATTTCCAATCTGAATTAAACCCAAATACCAAAACACCCCCAAATTAAACTAATTAAAACATGATCCAAACCCTAACCCTAACCTCCCAATTCACCGGAAATCACCTCCGGCCACCGTCCATATCCGCCGTATCCACCGCCGGAAAGTCATCTATCTGCGCCGTACACATGGCCATGCCGGTGATGATGAAACCGGCTAGTTTATACGAAGTGTTGCGAGTCGAAAGGACCGCAACGCTACCGGAGATAAAGAAGGCGTATAGGAACTTAGCTAAAGTGTATCATCCAGATGCTGGATGTGAAAAGAATGGTGACGGTGAGTTTATTGAATTACGTAACGCTTATGTCACTTTGTCTGATCCGGTGGGGCGTGAGATTTACGATATGAAATCGAGACGGAGATCGGTGGTGGTTGGTGGAGAGAGGAGAGGGTTTTATGGTAGCCGGAGATGGGAGACTGATCAGTGTTGGTAGATATAGGATTTTTATAAAAAAGAAACAATTGTATAGACAGAGTGTTGTTTAGGGATTATATATAAAGTTTAGTTGAAGGATTTAAAAAGTTTTATTCCGGATTAAATGTCTGATTTTGCGAATTATTGTGTTCAATATTTTCCAGTAAAATGCAAAAACCTTTTTTTTTCTCAAACTGCAAACACAGCTCTTAAAACTTTTGAAATCAACTTTCGAAAATGCAGGCGAAGTTCTTAGACTATTTAGTGTGCAGTTAACGTCTTTTGGCGCGAGACACATAAAACTTTGAAAGCGCCGTCTCTGCAAGGAATAATTGCACGCCCGTTGTAAAAGTGTGCCTGCAATTTGGCAGAACCACAAGAGCGCCTTTTGCAACTTACTCCCTTTTTTTCGGGCACTTAAGTTTACATGGTGAGATGTAATCTAGTAATTTTTGTGGCCGTTGGCAGGTGAACACTATTTGTTTTCTATTTCTGAGTGGGGTGTAAGCGCGTCGAGGAAGCAACAAGGGTGAGGATGTTAATGTGGAGTTGAAAACGTGTATTCCCATTGCTCTTATGTTTAATAGGTGTAATATACTTGGTTGTAACTTTTGATGGCGGAAGATCAGGTAATTAAGTGTTCATGTGATCTACATGACTACATGGTGTTAACGAAAATATATAGCAACCCAATTGTACCCGTTTTTAAAGTTTAGAAGGACGATATCAAAACAGTAGGATGAACGAATGAACCATTGTCACAATCGGTTGGTATTACTTGAAAAACATGATTAACAAACAAAAAAAGTAAGTGAGAGTAAAAAATTCTTATGATAGATTAAAAACAATGAAATGATGATGAATTGTAAATTGTTGCTAGAAGTTTAACAAAATGTGCCTTCATAAGATATTCTTGTAAAAGTAAATCTCACAAAATTATGACAAAGTAATTATATACTTTTAGAACCTCTATAATAATTTGTGTTTAGAGCCTATTTAAAACGGATCATCTCCTCCATAAAAGTAAATAAAATTTGTGAATGGAACAATAAATCCAATTATTGCATCTTTTTTGGGTAATTATAGTTTTTGACATTTTGATCGATTAATCTACGAGTTTAAACCCATCGTTATCAAACCATGTAAAGCATTTCTTTTCCAAGAGGTAGGCATGATTACTTCATAGTTGTTTGTGCATAGCAGAATTTTAACTTAAAACCTCACATATTTTATAATGATAGTTACATGACTTTTTGCGAATATGTGGTTACTAATTATTGCATCTTAGTGTTGATGGGATATAGATGTTCCTCCCCAGTTCATTATATAAAAAAGATGCTATCTTTCGATCCTTGGTTCTTCGGGATTCCAAAATGATGAGTAAGCGATACAACGGGTCTTTTATGTGCTAATGTGGTAAATTTTGGAATAAGAGGAACTGTGAGAGTCATTAAGGATATGTACGAGGGGGCCAAGACCCGGGTACGGTCCACCGTGGGGATCTCAGAGTTTTTTCCGGTGGAAGTGGGACTCCACCAGGGATCTGCCATTAGTCCCTACCTCTTCGCCTTGATTTTTGATGAGTTATCCCGAGGGGTACAAGGGCGCATTCCATGGAGCATGATCTTTGCGGACGACATTGTGTTGGTGGCAGAATCGGCGGAAGGGTTAAACAACAGACTTGAACTCTGGAGGAAGGCTCTTGAAGAAAATGGCCTTAGGGTGAGCAGAGAGAAGACTGAATACCTGAGATGTGATTTTGGGAGGGTCGAGTCAGGTCACCACGAAGTCCAAATTGGTGATCAGATCCTGCCACCTAAGGAATTTTTTAGATACCCGGGATCGATGATCCACAGATCAGGGAGGATAGATGAGGACGTAACCCACAGGATTAGAGCGGGTTGGGCGAAATGGAGGGCGGCGTCGGGAGTCGTTTGCGACAAGAACGTCCCATTAAAGCTTAAGGGGAAATACTATAGTGTGGCGATTAGACCAGCTATGTTGTATGGGTCTGAGTGCTGGCCCATCTCCAAGGCCCACGCTAACAGGGTTGAGGTGGCAGAACTGAGAATGCTTAGATGGACATGTGGTAAAACCTTGCTTGACATGATTCCGAACGGAGTTTTCAGAGAAAAACTTGAGGTCGGGAACATTATCTAGAAGATGAGAGAAGGAAGGTTAAGGTGGTTCGGACATGTCAGGAGGAGGCCACAATCAGCACCAGTAAGAAGAGTCGAAGAGCTTGTAGTAGAGGGTGTGAGAAGAAGGGGTAGACCCAAACTGAGGTGGGAGGATAGACTCAAGCGCGACATGAAGGAGCTTCTCTTGTCGGAGGACATGACCTCAGATAGGAAGGGGTGGAGGGATAGAATTAGGATCTGCGGGTAGTCCGTACTAGGTGCTTCTTGGGGTTAGGTTGTTTCTTTTAGGAGATAGGCCGTTACTTTGTTGCCTTGGCCCTGCATTGCTTTGCTGTAGCTTTAGGTCCCTAGCGTTGCTTTTGCTTTGCTTTGTGCGCTCCCTGTGGTTTTCTGCTTTGATGTGCCTAGCGTTGTGTTGTTGCTGCATCCTTTGGTGCCTTGCCTTAGCTTTAGGCCCTGTGTTAGTGCTTGCTTTGCTCTGTGTTGCTCCTTTAGGTTAGCTGGCTTTCTTTTGTGCCTTGGCTCTTTTTTGTTTGCGCTTTGCTTTTGTGTTCTTTTGCCTGGTTCCCTCTCCTTCAGGACCTTTTGTTTTTGCTATGTTTGCTTGTTTTTGCTTGCTCTCTTTTGCCTGCTTTTGCCTTTGCCTGTGGTTTACTGTCTTTTCTCTCTTTCCTTTCTTCACTCCACCGCACACCTGCACTTGCCGGAGGTCTCGTTGGAAGCAGTCTCTCTACTCCCAGATTATCCTGGGGTAGGGGTAGGATCTGTCTACATTTCTACCTCCCCCATACCCCTGCCTGGCGGGATTGGGCTTGTTGTTGTTGTTGTTGGTCGCGCATGCTCCTATCGGTGAAAAGGACACAACTTTAATCAATGATATCTTTTCGCATATACAACTATTCCTTTGTGAATAAGTGTAAAAAAAATTAAAGTGCAGATGTTGTTCGCCCTAAAAAGGTTTTATGTTAGCTTATTTTTTTAGGATAATTCCATATTTACCCAATCTAAACATGAAAATGTCATATATACCCAAAATACAATTTTTGAATGCATGATGTACAATGCATTTAAAGCATGTTTTGGGTAAATATGGCATTATCATGTTTAAGTTGGGTAAATATGGAATTGCCCTTTTTTCAGCTGATGGTAATAGTAACAATAGTTATTGTGGTTACTCCGGACATATCAGCGATACCTTAACTTCTTCTCTTCAAAACTACATCTCAACCACAATTTGTTAATAAGGCGAACGCAACCATAACAAAAGACATAACCCACAAAAACTAATAAAAAAAACTACACACGCAAAAGAAAATGAAAGTTTCGGTTGGCAGGCCAACTATAACTTTGAAAAGGTTGGGGGACGACGCGGTTACTATCGGTTGAGCTAGCGGGAGAACCGGTAGGTTACTCAGTCGGTTGGCAAGAAAATGTTGTCATTAGCATTGGCCTTATGTTTCTACGGGTACTTACAAAATCTTTTTATTTGTATGTTTACCGATAAAGTTATGACAATTGAAAAGTTGGTTGGATGAAATGAGAAGAGAAAATAAATGGAATCCACTTGTTATATATTAAAACGAGGGGGGGCTGCGAACCGCCGCGTTGCGGCGGGGCAGCGATCAATCGTTTGTAAGTGCATTGCCTTACAACATGTTTTTTTTAGAGAAACCTGACTGGATGACAATTAGTAGATTAATTCGGTGCCCCGTAGCATTTGCGTGTATTGAACAATGTATTTAATATCCTTAACATATATATATCAAATTACAAAAATAAGACCAGCACATTGATGACTTTTTCTTCAACCTTCTTTCCAAAAAAACAACTAAAACCCCTGTTGAACGATATTTTGAATTTCTTCCGGCGGTATTTTAAATACGTGGAACCACAAAATTACTCATTTTTAATTTAGCCAACTATTAACTATTAAAAAGTTGATGCTCTATTATATATAAACACGACCAACAACCCAGTAATTTTGCTTGGCGGTGAAAATGGGCTATCTTTTTTTCTAAGCAATGGGTTAACTTTTCTCCTGGGTGGGCTAAGGCGGTGAAAATTTTGGAATGGAAGGAATGGGTGATTGTTGGGCTGCTAATGGCCTGCTAAAGAAGGTGGTGTTTTGGAAAATTGTGGAGTGGTGAAGTGGTGACGCCGTGTTTTAGCCGGCGGCTGCAAAGAGGGGGAGGGAGAAACAAAAATTATATATATAGTGGATACCAGGCATGTTTCTATCTTATGGTCCCAAAATAGTATTTGATGTAGGAAAAGCACATTCCAACGCCTAATAGTCAAGGGGCGCTGTGAAACTTCCAGCGAGGGGTTATATTTTAAAACCAAAATAAAAAAACTATACTAATTTTAATCTCAAATAGTAAAAGAGTGATGACTAACATTTGTAAATTTTGTTAATCTTGACAATGGCACATGTCATATATTAAAATTCAGTCAAATATGCGTACGTTGGAATGTTGGATAAAAGTTGGGAATTCAAAATTGTTCTTTTTTTAATGAAATGAATAAAACCGAATGAGGGCCCAAAGTGGTGGGCTAAAATAGCCCGATAAATATGGCGGGAAATTGTGCGGTGATACGGCACCGTTTTAGCTGGTAAATTATATATTATATAATGTGTAAGAAGACAAGTAAAAATATAATGTAACAGGAAATAGTAATGCTATGTGATTTTTTTGTTAAGTTGCTTGTTCTTCTTTAGCTTCTATCTTGAGAACCTCCATTCGTATTTGCATTTTGGAGTCATATACTGTTTAAAAATCTCAAACGTGTGAAGTACTATAGTCAAATTCGAGCTTCTAGAAACCAAGATAAAAGCAAAAATATCTGAGTTTAATAATTATGTGTCTTTTTCCATGAAATATAATAACGCGATTGTAGTGTATTCCACTAACTTTTAAAAGTACCAAAAGAGGGGACACCAAACCAATTGAGCATTTTCAAATGATCAAACTTCACTTTTTATGCACAATAATCATGATTTATACAAATTTAGAAACAATACTGTTATAAAAGAAAGATATTTAATTCCATAATGGAATTTATCTTACCGTCTCAAATCATGTTTAACCCCCCCACCAGAGAAAGTAACTTGTAATGGAATTATTCCCCAATATTTAACCTGTCAGATATTATTGTGCAACGCCTTTAGCTTAAAAATGAACCAAGCACTAGCACTAGCACCCCATCTTCTAGATGGTAAAATGTCTAAAAATGTAACATGGAACTTTTTCCGAACTAAACAAACAGACGCTAGCAAGTCATACATAAATCCTATGCATCTCTTGATCTACTTGTTCAATTCAGCATCCTAATTTGATTATGTGTATGAAAAATAATCTACACACGGCTCTCATAAGATTTTATCGCGAAGTAACAAAATAAAACTTTTTTTAGCATTTATTTTGAAAAATGAACTATTCGTTTACTTTCAGAACCAACAATCCATGTGGAAAGGTCGAAACATAAACTAATTAAAGATGGTAAAAAAAATCTCAGCAAAAACAAAATATAGGTGCCATATTGCAAAAAGTCCAATACTTTGTACAAAACATTCTTCTATGATACTCACAGGCTCATAAGCGTAGAATTTATGAGTTTAATGACAACACGTAAGCTGGACAGCTCTGCAACTGAATTCGTCGGCACGTTCACCTGATTGTTAAGTATGGAGTAAACTTGTTCAAATATCGGCCTTACATGCATTGCAATGATCCCATCTGAGGGTTTGATGGCCACCACCACATCCATCATCCATGAAAGTTTTCGGGTTGTATCGTTCCCAATATCACATGCCAACTGTTGCAGCAATGATAGGAGCACACCTTGGCTCAAAGGAAGAGGATTGCTTGCTAAAATTCCTTGTAGATCGACCTAAGTTTTTTAGCAACATAACACGAGAAGATGAGAAACATGAGATTTGCACAAGCCTATCTGTAATAAAAAAGGAGTGTTTGGATGTGATTGTGAAAGTTATTTATGAGATGAATAGATGGTATTTCCATAATTCAAGATATACCTGAGAGCATAACCAAGAAACAATTCGAAGATCACTTCTTTGCAAGGCAGCAGTAAAAGCCTCCTCGTATTTGTGCTCCGTTAGCATCCTAGATAACTCTCTTGTTGGATCAACCGGTGCCTCAACCTATTACAGGAAAGTACAGAGTAAAGATTTTGGTGGTATGGACCTTGAGCATTGTAACATACTGAAGAAGAGCTGACCTTTTCAAGGAAACCAATAGTTAGACCATTGCTTAGTTGGCTTATCAATGGATTTACCGGATTAGAACTTGCCCCAGAAACTGCAAGAGCCATCAATTTCCTTTGACCATCAGCCAATTCACTGGTCAAAGTTTGAGTCATAGATGATGCTGAATTGATGGCATCCTGGGAAAAAAAGCACCATAACATTAAAAGGGTAAAAATCATGTCAAACTGAGTTGATTCACCCACCAATACTTTTCTATATATATAACTAAAAAAGTAAACAATTAAAGTATATTTTGTCTAGCCATGGTCATGTTTTCTTACCCTCAAAGCAAAAGCCAATGGTGAATGCGTGGACTCAACTTTCTGCTGAGCTGCATTTGTATGTTCAACCATTCCCTTCTGAAAAGTAGCATCAACTTGTTCAAACATGGTCTTGCAAGACATCTCAAAAGCAGGAACAACCGAAGCTTCCATACTCAACCTCAGTGCTTCCTGAAACAAGATTGCAAGATTGAAACAGATAATAAAATAAATGACTGGCCACATATGAGAGCAACAGATACATTTAGAAAGATCGCTTGAATCGTATACCTGTAGAGCTTGTTTGCCAGAAGTTTGAAATTGTGCTTGAATTTGCCTAGAAACAGTTGCTTCCAGCTTAGAGTTAACTGTTTTCTCAAGTTGATTTACAGCCTTATCACCGACGCCTCTCTGCACGCAAATTTAAATTAGACTTCTATTAAATTACATGCTAATGTAGTAATGTGTAGAGGTAGCAATTTCAACCCATTAAGTTAGAAAAGGGTCGTCAATTTAGTTATGTTTTATCCACAGATCAGATTAAAAAATTTAGGTAAAAAGAATATAAGTCAAATGGATCAAAAGTCACCGATATTGTATTTTTGATGGATATATACTTTTTGAAAAGGAAGGAATAAGAACAAACGAGGACTAAAATTTATGGGTTCGACCCGAACCAATTTGATCCGTTACACAACTAATGAGAACTTTAATATTATGATCTGGTAACCTGGAAAGCCTCTGTGACAGCTGTGGAGACGGCCTTTTCAAAGATTGGCGTAACCGCACGCCCAACTGCAGGCACAACTGCAGCTATTTCCTTCTTCAGCATTTTCTCTGTAGCCACAAGCAAATCCTTGTGTGCGACTGAGGCTGAAGTCGAAACTTGCTGATGGCGTTCTTGGTTCAATTTTTCCTGTTTTGCGAACTCTTCTTGAGAACGAGCCCAATTAGCATCATCATAAGCTTTATGAATTTTCTCCATGCTCTTCCCAATGGCTGCCTCGATTCTCTTCCCTTCTTTTGTCATCGGTACCGCAGCTGCCACTGGAATCTGCTTTTCAATTTCCTTTTGGTTGAGCATAACCTGCAATTAAAAGATAGTTAACCAAGTCTCTTCAAAAAATAATGCACTCTTGGAAGTAGTTTTAGCTACCCCCTGCGTTATCTAGAACTTCAAATAGGCAGAAATTTACACCCGTCGCCAAAGTAATGAAGGGAATTTCGACCAATTTATCTAAAAAGGGCCAAATTGGGTTGTATTTATTGAAATGGGTCGACTTAAAGATGAAGCTAAAAAAGAAGCCGGACATTGGTATACATGTGCCCAACATACACACTCAAGTGCTCGCAACCTTATAAGTTGTTCTCTTTTAACCTTTACTAGAAAAGCTTTTACTATTTTGTATACAATAATGGTTTATGAAATTATAGAAAAAGGATAACAAAGTTCTGATAGGTTGATCCAACCGTTTTAACCCATCTTAACTAGTTTGACCTATAATTTGCACAGCCTGCACAATTTCCCACCTATACATAAAAGGGTGCAAGCCAACTTCAGGACAGGGTTGTTAAAATTACAGGTAAGACCAGTTACAGAATGTATTAATAATATGCAATGAACCAACTGCTCTTCACACTTGTACTGGTTTCAATAATCAAGCTAAAACAAACTGTTACATTAATCAATTTACAGATCACTAGCAAAGACATGTTTAGCAGATAGAAACTATCTTCATAAAACCAAATATAAGAAGAAATGGCGTTCCACGTATTTACCTGAGCAAGTGTTTCTTGTATGGACTGAATTTGTAAAAGTATGGCTTCCTCTGAGGAGGATATACTTGAACTCACTCCTACTTCAACACAAGAATCAGTATTGTTTGATAAACTCGGAGAACCAGATTGACCTGATACTAGAGCATTCTTTTTCTTCTTCTTTTTCTCTCTCAATTTAGAACCCTCAGATTGAAGTATTCCAGTCACAGCCATCTCAACCGGCGCCGATAGATCCGTTACCACGTCACCAAGTTCACCTCGAGCATCTGAAGTTTGATCCACCACCTTACTTTCTACAGATCCGCCAAACTGATTAGACTCGTTAACCATATCTCTCGCCATATCGCGCCCAAGAGCCGATGCCTGTGAGGAGAAAGATTTAGATTGTTCTTTCACTTCATAAGCAGTGTCGCCGTTTTGACTGATTCCTGTTTCACCCACAACTTTAACCTCCACCTCAGCATTTTGTGTATCGGAGTTCACAGCAACATGATTTACTTCGCATGACGATGTGGCCATCAATTCGGCAGGAGTAACCAGATGAGTTGGATGCATAAACTTGACAGAACGGTCCTCTTTTGCAACTTTGTTTCCTTCACGATCCAGTGAGTGTGCATGAGACAAATTAGAATGAGAAGATTCCAAACGTGTGTTAGTAGGATATTCCACAATTGTCTGATCATCATAACTATTTAGTTGATGGAGAGAATCAGAACCGCTTGATGGACTTCTAAAGTCATATATTGTTTCAGACAACTTGGGGCTCAATGGAACCGCTGGTGAAACGACACTAGATACATCAGTATCCTTGGCGACTGATGATGAGACTGGCTTAGTTTCAGCTTCGGCTGATGGAGAAGTCAGCCGCTGAATTGATATAGGTGCAACATCAGAGCTAGACGGTTCGAATTTATCACCAGATGGTTCCAGTTTAACACTAGACGGTCCCAAACCCATAAAACCTTCTGCACTCGTTTCGTCACGTGAAACGGGTGAGCCTGATTTGTCATACACATCATAAATAGGAGGTGGTAGGCACTGGGACAAGTCCAACGCGTATTGCTGAATGGCCTGTGTTTGAACACAATAAACCTTAACGATGTGGTCCCCATTTGGTAAAGGATCACTAATGCCAGTAAAGCTCAATATTGGCATAGTCACGGTGAATTCTGCAATGTAATCCATACGGGTGGTTTCTGGATTGGGCCCGTAATCCAAATGTACAGCATATATAGCATTTTTCCTTGCATTTGCTAACAAGAGAAGACCAGATTGGGGTAATGCAATTACTTGATTAAAGAATGCATCTTCGATTCTAGGTTCAGCAGAAGACTTTAACTCCAATGCCTGAGTACAGTGCCATGAATCAGCATCACTAGGAAGCAACCACCCTTCTTCGCTATCTGAGGCCCATATTTTCACTTCGCGATTCAAGGGGCCCTGCAACCATTGTCGAAAATATCAAATGAGCAATACAAGGGATTTTTGGATATAGCACAGCCGTAAATTCTTACCATTTTACTAATATGGTATAAAGGAGATCAAAAGTAGCTAAAAATGAATCTGGTTAAAGAGGTCAAAATGAGTCTAACCCGTATTTAACTACTCATAACATGTTAGATCATGTTGTAAGAAAAATTAAATATATTTTTTATTATTGATTTTCATATTAGTTGATGCATTAAGTAATTACAGAAATTAGAAAGGTTGTGACAGGTTTGTTCGCCCAAAAATTTTTTACCCACACATTACAAACGAAGTAGTTGCCCAACCTGCCAGTTTTGCCACCTATAATCATATACTCCATGGTTTAAACTTTTGAACTTCACAAAAGGCATGTTATGATGTTAATGAGAAAAACATTAATTTCACACATACCCCAGTGATAAGTATGATGTGATTTGGCCGGTGAGGAGCAGTCAAGAATGTTACGGAGTTGACAGGAAGGCCATCATGTGGTCTTAGTACTGCAATTGGTGACTGTTTGCGATCTTCCCAAATCTTTATCTGTTCAACAAAATAACATGTTACAAACGCTAATCTTAAAGAAAGGATTTGAGATAAAGAAACAATATGACCACTACTGTTGTGCTTTTGTTTTTTCCTACTATAATGACCGAGATCTCGTAAGTGCGGTGATAATTAAGCATTCTGATAAAATCAACATATATGACCAACTAATATAACAATACGAAAGGTACACTCCTGACTACTCTTCCATTCAGATACTGAAGAATGGAGCATAGGTGTTTCTTTTGGCTTATTTGATGGGCTTGTGAGCTTAACGAATTTAAAAAGCTCGTCTTTCAAGCTTATGAACTTATATAAGCTATAAGCCCAAGTTGATAAGCTCACAAGCCATTAAAATATGAGTATATGAGCTTCTAAAATCTTCAATAAGGTCTCATAAGCCCATTCAGAAAAGTTAAGACAAACACCCCCAAACTAAAGCTATAGCTCATATCAAAACACCCGTCAAACATATAATAATGTTATGATCATTTAATAAACTGTGAAGCAAATTATTGATGCACTTGTTTACTTGAAGTTGTAACCATGTGCAAGTAAAGAATGAATAGATTCCATTTAATGGGATGAGCTCATAAATCCTTATATGTGGTCAAAACAGTGATGCGTGTGAAAATTATGATGTGAACTTACAGAACTGCAGAAGGAGCATTGAATGCCCTTATGCCCCTCTATAAGAAAACATGAACACGACAAATAAGTTAGGTAATAAACATGTTTCATGCTAGTAATTGGATATTCTTTCATACTAATTCACTTATTGTATTGTTTCAGATAATATTTCCTATTACTTTTCTCTTTTTTAGTATCACTGCAGAAGGAATCAGAATACATCATTGGCCAGCTGCAAAAATATCTGAGTTACATAAAATCATAATTTATAGTAGGGCTATACACATTCCTATCAAAATTTCCTAATCCCAGCAAATATATACACTTACATCTCTCTAAATACATATGGATCTATAGTAAGTATAATTGTAAATATTACTATATTATATATATTATAAAATATTTAAGTTACATAAAATCATAATTTATAGCAGGGCTATACACATTCCTATCAAAATTTCCTAATCCATCAGCAAATATATACACTTACATCTCTATATATACATACGGATCTATCGTAAGTATTAAACATCCACACACACACTGACACACACACACATATGTGCGGTTCTAGACCTGATTACTAAAAAGAGAAGAGTTTGGGGTTACAATAAATAAACACTTGCTAGTTCAAATTCCGAAAGTAAAACCAAGTACCAACTTTCCAAAACCAGAAGTTTGACTAATAGGGAAACCACAAGGCTAAGAAAATCTGTCCAATCACCGCGCACGTCATAATTGTAAATATTACTATATAACTATATTATATAGGCCTCTAGAATTTCTTAATGCGAATACAGATTGAGGATTAGGTGGCTAATATTATCTACATGGGATAAACCACATTCCTTTACAACGATTCGCAATCCTTTGAATGATACTGATGATTTAAAATGTCGGTAAAAAAATGCCAGTCAAATATGCATATTTGGAGTATCATATCTTAGTGTGATAAAACAGATTTAAATGTCACAGGAGAAGTTACAGCCAGACATTGCACACAGCTAGCAACAAATAAACCGAAAATTGTTTGCCAGTAATTTTCTTTATATAAATTATGCTTCATCTTAGATAACCCACCAATTCAATCAGCTTATAACAATTTATGCTTTCATGTTGGTATGCTTTATGCTCTATTCTTATATGCTTTTATTCTCCTCCATCTTTATTTTTGATCATACTATCCTTACCCCTATATACAGTTATACACAAACATCTATATAATGCATATTTGCTAAGATATATACCTACACACACTATTGTTGGAGGTCTTTCTCAAAGCAGTCTCCCTACCCTTGTGTAGGGGTACGACCACCTACTTGTTTCCTCCCCCATACCCCACTCCGGGGGATTAGGTATCGTTATTTTTGTTGTCAATCAACTTAAATCCAAATCACTGCATGACCATTCATATTTTGGTCCTAAAATTATTTCACGCGACACAGCATGGATGTCAATACATGTCGTTTAAAGTACTTTGAATATTATTTTTGCTTTTAAAGTTCACTTCTTTAAAATGTTCACTTCTTTTATTTAAAAAAAGTATGATTACCAATTTACCTTCTAAGCCTTTAAAGTTCACTTCTTTTATAATTTCTTTTTAAACGATGGCTTACCAATTTACCATTATTGAAAAAGTATGATTAGATTCATAATGATGGCGAAGAATTAACACATTCAAGTATGGTTAAAATCTTACTCATGATTACAAAAACCCTATACATATGTTATTAAGCTACGCATTTGAAATGTAAAATACAAGTTGTTCAGCATGCAAGATATAATCATTATATCATATATAGAGAGAAAAATCACTAGTCCTGATTATCCTAAAGGTAAATATGTCAACCAAACTACACGCCTGCCTCTATAGCTCATTGAAGTTGAGTAAAAAAACGCATGTGTGTCAGAACTCACATACTTTTGGCACTAAAGATGAAGCACAAGGCATAAAAGAAATACATCAACCGTAAACTCACCGTTCCATCCACAGAAGCAGAAGCCAGACGAGTGGTCATCCATTGGCACATTGAAAGATCTGTCACTTCACCATCATGCTTACCAACAAACTGAATTCCATCAATCAACTTATCAACAGGGCACCTGAGAGGTTCCTCTGCAGAGTATACTTTACCTCTCCCAACCTTCGTAGTATCAATTCTAAGAATACGATTCCCAATTCCGACTACAAGAACTTCCTGCAATATATAAAAGCCCCCACTGAGTCCATTTAGTTATAGATTGATCAATTGTACTTTTAATGCATAAAACCTCTACATTTAACTTTACTTATAACTTTATAAGGTACGATTACTATTGAAATAATATAATGTTTGTAATCTTACTTTAAACACCAAAATAAATAGAACAATGAGAGTTTTAGTTTGACCCAACTCCTCTAAACCCGTTTACCTTGCCCTATCCACGCAACCGGTGATATTTTGCCATCTACACATAACTATAGACAATCTTAAGATAGCATTACCTGTTTATGGCAGTGCCAACAAACTCGAGGACGAACAGGTTCTCCATCTCCAACAAACTGGACTGCAATTACTATATTTCCTGTGATCTCTGGCTTATCATCCTCATCAGGACCTTCTGCAATCTTCCATACGTAAACTCGTCCATCCATGCTTGCACTGCATAGAAGCATGTCAGTATAAACCCAGACATTAAAACAGACATATATAAACTAATGACAATATCCTACCTGGCTAAAAGATGAACATCCTCTGCAAAGAAAGCCATATCTGTAACCCTCTGAGAAGAAAAATAAGTTGTCCTATGAGTAGCGAAAACAATAGAAACAGCTTCACAATAATATGATGATCGAATATCAATCCAAAACACGTAACTCAAGAAATTCCAAACACAACGAGAATGTATTCGATAGTTACCCTCACATTCAACTACAATTTAGTTTCACATAAATGCTCACAATCAAACGTCAAAACCAAGGAAGTAAAACTTGCCTAATACGACTAAACAGTATTAACTCTCAGCCATGATAGTTAAAACCAAGGTAGTTAAAGGCGAAAGCGACCTCAAAGCAGCATGCCTTACGCTAAGGTGAGAAGCGAGAAGCGACAAAAGCGAGCGCTTCAGTGAACTTTTTACCCTTTGTGCATATGATAGTGTCTAATATGAAAAAAATGATTAACCAATTACATAATTATCTTAAAATCTTTATTTTTAATAAAAAAAAGACCAAAAAAGAGAAGTTTATTCAAATACTTAAAGCCTAAAGTCTTACTATTTTTATTTAGAATAATCGTCTAAGTTCTCATTTCGTAAAAACTAGCCGTTATACAAAAAAGCGAGCGCTTCTCGGTCGCTTTACGACGCTTTTTCTCGCTCTAGTAAAACGCCTCGCTTCTTTGGAATCAAGGCGCTTTAGGGCAAAACGCCTCGCTTCTTCGCTTAAGAAGCTCGCTTTTCTCACTTCTGACTACACTGATTAAAACCATGTCGACCCATCATGAAAAGGTGTTTATGCTCAAGTATCTAGGTTTTAATAAGCTTGAGGCGCCTCATACTAAGGGTCAAAAATACTAGGCGCGAAGCGACGAGGCGAAAGTGCACACCTTTTACGTACACACTTTCAATATTTTTAAAACTATTTCATACACAAATACTGCGTTAACAACAAAAATAACCAAGCCTTCTCATAATTAGCCGAATTCATGCCAAAAGTAATCGAGTTGAACCTAGATTTACATTCATAGTTGTTTTTCTAGCTGTCCAGATTGTCTCTCAATTTAACTGACTTATAATAGCAATAGGCCCATCTACAGAATCATAATAAACATCATAAATTTCAAATTTATGTCTCAAGGCCAATAATACATGAGGGGCGAAAAAACTTCAGATGTGTGCCTTTCTTAATTGAGTCGCCTCACTGCCTCAGGCACTTGAGGCGCGCTTTTTAAACACAGCCAAGTATGGCAGATAAGTTGTCCCATTAACCAGGTATTCGGATAAACATTCTCATAGTGATTATTACAATCTCTATTATAATCCAAATATCATTAAATACACGAGCTAATATGATTCAATTAATAATAGCTAACTACTCGCTTATCTCTACTATACTCAGTTTGCGGTTTATAGTAATATAGTTGCATAATTCAGTTACGTAAAGGCTAACTACAAATACGCTAGCAAAAATCCTTAAACAATTAATAACAATTATACCTCGGCAAGTCCTTTAAACAGCGCTCTCAACGCTGTATGATAATTAAGCACTCTAATAGTCCCCGGCTTCAATCCATAACAAATATAACTCTTACTAACCGCAATCCTCCTCCCAACCACCAAACTCGTATCCGATCCATATTTCGTTATCGGTGTAACCTCCAGTTGCGGCTGCACTTCTCCACTCATCCTCACATCAATATCATACACCACATTACTCCCAGCCAAATGCCTCCCCTTCGGCATCTTACTACTCGCCATTCGCACCGGTCCGACACTCACCGCACCGCCAAAACCGGAGTTATTCTGTAACGGCAACGGCATTGGTAATGGAATTGACGAAGTGTCAGGTACAGGAGACGCCGGCGGTGTAAGCAACGCCATTAGACGTGCCCCGTGGTTGGGGTTAGGGTTAGGGTTTATAGTAGTGGGATATGGTAGGGAGTGTTGGTGTTGTAAATTTGGCGGGAAGTTGGGGTAGGTAGGTGGTTGGAAAGTGTAGGGAGGTGGATATGAGGCGGCGGAGTAGGGTGGTTGTTGCGGTGATGGTGGATACGGTGGTTGTTGGTGGTGGTGGTTGTTAGGGTTCATGATTTGATGATCGTATTGTTGTTGTTGATTTTGGTTTGAATGGGAAGTCATTTTATTTATGAGATTAAATTGTTAGGGTTTGTTATTGGAAGGAAGTGGGAGGAGTGAGTGAGTGTGATTTTGGGGATGTTGACAGGGATGGTTTTTGACTTTTTAGGAGACCAGACCCAATCATCAAGGGAAGAGGCGGTTAATCCAACTTACAAAATGGGCCCGTTTGCAAGTGACTTAAACGAAAACTAAAATAATAAAATTAAAAGTCACAGGCGATATCTTATAAGAACCATTATGATGTGACGACGATAAGGTGTTTTCATCAAAATGTACAAACTGCGATGTATATTGTACAATCTTTTAATGCATGCAATAATTGAAAACTCCCTTATAAGGAGAGGTGTCTATATAAACTCACTCAGTTGGGATATGTTTTAAGAACCTCTCTATGATATAATGTATATTTTAGATATGTTATATATCCGACGTATCTTTTTACACACACAATAATATGATGTTTATTTTGTTTCCACTCATTATCTCTCTATATCCAAATATTCTGACACGTGTGAGAATACTGCGAGAAGAAATATTTAGTAACAAGAACTATCATTCTCTTTATAAATTTATTTGCATAAAGATTTGTGAAAAATTTGTTAATTCATTTGCATGAAGATTTTGATACAAGGTGATTTTTTTCTATATTTGATCATCGATAGATGTCGTGAAGTACGTGAATACCATGAATTGGGTCAAGTAAATCAATAGAACCTCACAAAACTTTACGTTAACCAAAAATCTAGATTCCAAATTCTTTGAAATTTGGTTTAGAACATACAAAGTGATGGATTTTTTGTCTTTTACCGTAGTTTTCTCGAATAAAAAAGTTACGCGAGAAAAAGATCTTTGTTCTTGTTTTACATTAAATCTATGTGGTTTAACTGATATTTTTGTAATCGCTTAAGAATGTCGAGCTTCTTTGATCAAATATACCTTACTTCACTGATATTTTCATAATCACTTTTGATCGTTTCCTTGACCTTGTTAAAATATTTACATATATGTAAATTACATCATCAAAAGTAATGTACGGTGATGTATCATGTATGTAAATTACATCATCAAAAGTACATTTAAAAATCCAACTAGAACTATAAGAGGGGAGGGAGTGGGCATCGGGTACCAAATCGGGTAGGTGTACCCGATCGGTAACACCGCCGCCGCCCCTTCGGGTATGAAAATCGGGTACAAAAATCGGTTTACGAAGCCGAGTGTTATTTGGTGATTTTGGATGGGATTTTTGACCGTTGTGAGCCAAACGGCTCTTTTGGTGCTTCAAATAAAAAAAAAAAAAAAAAATTTCCCTTTAAAACCAAATATTACTCTCATTATTTTCAAATAAAACACACACTAAAATCTCTCAAAAACAAAAAGTAATTACCAAAATGTCTTCCGATTCTTCCGAATTCGAATGCATTATTCCATCTTCGTCCGACGAGATATCCACGGGTAGCTCGTTGCAATACTTGCTTCAATCGGCTCAGTATCTTGAAGACACTGCAACCTCTAGCCGAACTTACGTTAATCGTCACCGGGAAATAGGTCTTTAAACGTTAGAGAATGATTGGTTCGTAGAAACACCAAAGTACAACGAAGAGTACTTTAAAAAAAAAATCGAATGGAGAAGAGCATGTTTTTGCAAATAGTGGCCGACATTGAAGCGAGATACCCATATTTTCAAGAAGGCTACGACGCGCGTTCAAAAAAAAGTTTCACGGCGAAACAAAAAATCACTTCGGCCGTCAGGCAACTCGCAACCGGTAATCCCCCCGATGAGTATGATGAATATTTATGCATGGCTGCAAGAACGTCACGTGAAACTCTTGATTATTTTTGTGAGGCCATCATTCAATTGTACGGTCGAGAGTACCTACGTAGGCCGACAGCACACGACCTTGCTCGCATTTACCATGCCCATGAAGCGAAGCATCACCTCCCTGGGATGCTTGGTAGCATCGACTGTACACACGTCAGATGGAAAAATTGTCCTAGACATTTGAGAGGGCAATGCACTAGAGGTGACTATGGTGTTCCAACTATTGTGCTTGAAGTCACCGCGTCACAAGATATGTGGATTTGGCATGCTTTTTTTGGTCCACCGGGGTCAAACAACGATATCAACGTATTGAATCAGTCTGACTTGTATCTACAGAACGAAATGGAACGGCGATGAACAGTTCATTCAGCGTGAATGGACGGTTTTACAAACGCGGCTACTATTTGACAGATGGAATCTATCCTAAGTGGTCCACATTTGTTAAAGCATACCCGTATCCAAGTGACCCAAAGGAAAGGAGATTTACGAAGTTACAAGAGGGGGCGAGAAAGGATGTCGAGCGAGCTTTTGGTGCTCTCAAAGGAAAATGGAAAATTCTCGATCGACCTCTCCGAGCTATGACCAAAGCGAAGATTGCCAAACAGGTTCATGCGTGTGTTATTTTGCACAATATAGTTATAAAACGCGAGGGGAGGGCATTCTCACCGGTTCATATAATGGATGAGCCGGTCCAGCCAGTGTACGACGACAGTGTGGTAGCGGAGTTACTAGACGAAGTTCTCCATGACCGTCTTCGATATGATCCCACGGAGTACGTAGCACGTCAATACTTGCCGCATCTCGATAATTAATGGGTTTTTTTTTTATTTTAATGTAGTTATTTTTAAGTATTATGTTATGTTTTTTTTTAAGTATTATGTTATGTTTTTTTTTAAGTATTATGTAATGTGTTTTTTTATTTATTTAATGAAATGGTATGTTTTTATTTTAAATATTGTATGTGATTTTATGTATGAAAAAAAAAAAAAAAAAAAAAAAAAAAAAATCGGGTAGTGCAGGTGACCACTCCTTCCACTTAAGGTATGGTTAGGGTAAAATTTGGTACTTTTGATGTGTAAGGTTTTTATTGGATGGAGGTGAGGTGGCACCTAAGGTATTAGGTGACCACTCCCTCACCTCTAAGTGTTGTTTACCAATGTTGATATGTGTTCATTGTACAAAATCATTATAAATATCACGAGCTATCACCGTCGCTTATGGTTTAGGTACCGACAATGTGACAGATAATACAATATGGAGCTTTCATATGCAACTTTTAATTTGTTTATCTATACTACATATAATGAGGGCATGGTCAAACTTTGAAAATTGAAATCTTGAAAGTAAGTGAAATCTTGAAAGTATGCAATTAATACTCTTATTAAAACACCCAATTACTTAAAAATACAAGTATTTATTCACATTGTACAACCAAATAAAAGCATATCTACCAAATTAAAAACAACTAATTATAACACCCCTTATTAAAAAGTAAAATAAAATTTGCACAATCTACAATTTAAACAAGCTACAATTTAAACAAGCTACAACATAATCAAAAATATAAAATAATTAAAAACACTAATTAATTTATTTTTAAAACACCATAAAATGAAAAGTACATGCCAGTATGCCACACATTATACAAATTAATAAAACACACAAAGCTTCATACAAGCTAACAAGTTGATGGTATATATAGTTTTGAAAACCGGACCGGACCAAATGGTTCAACCAGGAACCGGTGTCGCCTAACCAATAAAAGCTATCCGAAAACGAACCACAGAGGACCCGTTGAAACCGATACAAACTGGTGGAATTAGGTCTCATCGAGATCTATTTATCCGGTTAATCGTCACAGGGTACCCGCCGCCGAAACGTGCTAATACGCTGGTATACAATATATAAAGGAAAAACCAAAAAGTAAAAAGTGAAAAGTTGAAACTAAAAAAAGAAATGTTGAAAACATATATTTCAAAACGAAACTATTAATACACATCGAAAACCGGGTTGACCCGGGACGCTTCAAACCCGGTTTAATTTGACCCGTTTTCGACCCAACCCATCAGGTTGACTCGGTTTAAATCGACCCATTTTTCGACCAGAACAGTTCCACCGGTTGAACCACCAGGGTCGAATCGGGTTTCAAAACATTATGTTTAATCAATATTGCAAAAATCGGTCAACTCGGCCGATTAATCGTTAATCGGCCGAGTACCTTGTCGATTTTTGAAAATCGGTCGAAAAATCGGCCTAGGAAAAAAATCTACACTAAGCAGTCAAAAAATCGGCTGAATCGGCCGAATCGGTAAAAATTCGGCCGAATCGGTCATTTTAAAAATAATAATAATTTAGGCATTATACTTAATTTGAGGATCATATATTTCACTTATAATGCACAATGAGCACCATAATCAGAATTGGAGCCTTTTATTGAGGTTTGGAAATATAGCAGGCTTGGAATCGGTTAAAATTTTTAGTTTGGTCTCAAGAAATACCAAAAAATTGCAGGAAATGCCAATCCGATTAATCACCGATTAATCCCGACTTGACCGATTACTCGCTGCAGGGTGGTCGACCGCCCGACTACCGATTCACGATTTTTGCAACATTGTGTTTAATCCTCAAATCTTCAAACTTTTATTATTTTTCGTTTATAACCCATAAACTTTTTTTATCACTAAACGATCTTTCGCTATAAAATCCCGTTGATATGCACGGGTACTCGTCTAGTTTATAAAAAGGAGGTTTAGCGTCAATGCTTTTTCAATATTTCATTTTAATAATGGTTTGTAATAATGTTAGGCGCGATAAGGAGGAACTTTAGCAAAATAATGATTTGAATTTGGATGAAAATATAATATGATGCTGAGAATAATATTTTCGCTATTTGTTAACTAAAAATAAATTCAGCTAAAAAATATCAAAAATGTTTTCAGCTAACAAATATTAAATATGTTCTTTTATGAGTCGATCTACTTTCGTTTCGTTTGCCCTTTCATATGTAGCAAAACAATATTTTAGCACCCCATAGCATGAAAAAACAACTTAAGGGTGTTGATAAGATTGGATTGATTGGGTTTAGTTAATTGGATTGTGTTAATATGGTTTTAAAGGCTCACTTTTTGCCATTAAAAAAATAAGGTTTTGAATAAAAAATTAAAGAACGTGACTCTGTTATCATGTTAGTGTCGACAAATAAAAATTGTAAGAACAAATATGCAAGTGTTGACCAATAAGAAATTGTATGAATAAATTTGCACATTAGACAAATCTCTTTATAAATACAAAGAACCATAAGAATAGAAGAAACTCTTGTTTGGATTAACCCGAACCGAATAAGTTGCAACTCCAACACTTGAGAACTCGACCTTTGGTCTAAATTATTCGGGTTCAAGTGACCCGAATAAGAATGTTAACCTTAATAGCCAATAAACTTAGTTGGCATTGAGTTAGGTTATTCAAGACCGGGTATCTTTGACACCTCAAACAACCATTAACGAACATATTGAAAGTATTGAAAACGAGTAGAATGAATTAGTCATGTTGTTATAAGTAGTTTTTATATTCCAAACACACACACAAAAATCAAATATTACTTGCTACTTTTTAAATGCAAGAGTTATATTAATTCTAACAAATTGCCATCACGTTGCCACAAAATTGCCCAATAAAGACAAAGATAATATTATCCGGGTAACCATCTATCTGAAACCATATCTAGTTAAATATGGAAAGAAAAATAAACCACTAAAAGAAATGATTCGTAAAATGAGGGCGTGTAACATGGCCTTACTTATTATGACAAGATGTGTAATCATTTCTTTTTCCTACAACAGTCTTCTTCATCATCATTCCTCTCAAATTCAAAATTTCAAAGACAACAATCTTTTATAATTTTAATATTTCAGTCTAACGTGATTTTTATCGATCTAACATCAAACGATCTACGAATAAATGACAACATGTTGTTTGGCGTCATTCATAACATGCTTATGCTTGATATTAGTAGGGATAACAATGGGGGTGTTGTTCGGTTTTAACATATTCAATGACGGAATTCAAAAGATTAAGAGCATGGTACATGTTTCTCAATCTCATCCGTATCCACATGTTATTAGTGGTAGATCATTTCGATCACCTCCCCCGTTTTGATTTTCATCTTCATCTTTATAAAGTTGTAATGTAGATACGATGTATTCATTAACTATTCTACATTATTGTTTGTATCCTTTGTAAATTCCTATTAAAATAATCGTGATAATTGTATTCTAATATTTTCTTTAACTTCGATTTCCTTACATTTTAAATATGATGCATTTTAGATCAAAGATTGAATATGCATGCATATAAGAAGCATGTTGGTTTGTTTTAAGAGTAATGCTATTGAGGCCTACAATTCATGCCTAAATACAAGCCTAATGTATAAATTAGTTGTACAATTATATTGTACATTTTCTCTCTCCAAATTTCCACCAATCACTTTTTAATTCTACCAATCAAATCATTAGGCATACTAGTAGGCTTGCTAATTAGTCATAAGAATCATTTTTCTTGTTTTAATATGTTTAGCATTGAAGTAAACTGGCATAATAAATCGTTTCCTTCTATATTCAATCTACATACAGTATAATGGAGGAAGGAAATTACCTCCATTAAATTACTTAAAATATATCATATCTAAAAATTAAGCATTACAAATATTAAAGCCACTTGTACAAACTTCAATAACACCAAAAATATAACAATTACAAAATTCATTCAATTAGTTAGTTACATTAAATAACTCAAAAATGTCTCAATTGTAACAAAAATTGACCGTATAATCATTTATCAATATGGATTTTTTCCACAAAGAAATAAAATAAATATAATCTGACTAGGTTAATAAATAAATATAACATTTATATTTAATTATTAACTTTAATTCTCATACGCAAAGTGTGCAATCTCGTGGTCTCGAGTTCGATCCTAACACACGTCTATTAATTTATTGTCCATTAAACCAACAGAACACCCTTGATGGTATGTTATCAATCAAGAAACTGCAACAGGAAGATTTTATTAGATCAGTAATCATAGATAGCACATTCAATAGAGAAAAAAGCTTGAAAAAGACATACATGATTCTTTGCGAGTTCCATACGATGGTGTAAGTGTGGAACGCCACATTAGGGCAAACCATAGGTGGAACTGCTGTTCCTTATTGCCTTTTCCTTGTGAATATACATTGGTGTGGATTGTGTAAGGGTTTCCCTGTCGAGTTTCCCAATAACTCAAAGAGTATCTCGTCATGTCCCACGCCTTGTGATGACAACTGGTTCAATACAATCACATGGTTCTTATTAGAGTTGCTAACAATATTAAAAGGAGTCAAAAAATAAGTTAGATATTACCAACCACCAGTACTTACATAGAATGTAGTGACTGTGCCAGCAGAGTCACCTGGTACTAGTTTGAGTTGCATGTCAAACCTTCCAAAGAGGTACTCATGCTTGGATTGGAAACCCGAGCCAGAGTATTGGTCAAGAGAAAGTGAGAGATCCTGACCACCATTGAGAATTTTAGCACGTTCACCTCCAAAAGTGATGACCGTATCATCGTAAAAACTGCCTGCAGACACCGCTAGTATTAAACATGAAATTGTTAGAACAACTGCACAAGGTGCACACTTTGCCATGGTTGTTTTCTTAGACAGAATAGATTAGAGAGATGTGATGTGTTTATGTTTTAATTTGTGGGAATGGTGAGTTTATATAGATGTGATCACCTTGACAATTTGGAACAGGAAACATCCTGGTTGTTGAAGAAGCTAGGGATCGAATCATGGTGGCAACTTGAGGTGTACCAAATAGAAAATCAATAAAAGCACAAACATGCATATACGCGTGCCAACTCATTGCATTATTATTGATGAAATGGAGCTGTTTTTTTTTGTCTCCGTACTTGGTGCTACAACTTCTATTTTTTTGCAGGCAGTTTCCACTTTGAATTATTTGAATAGGGTGGTCATCATTCTATTTTGATTTCAAGTATGCTGTTCAGATTTGCTTAGTATGCTTTAAAATCATTTTAGAGGGTGTTTGGCTTTGCGTTTGTGAGCTACTTATCTGATTATCACGTCATGATAACGCAATAATCTAAGAAGTGGTGTTTGGACAAGAAGTTTAGATAATCAATTAATTGCGTTTTGAAGGCTTGAAAACGCAGAAAACAAAAAGCAGGTAGGAACCTACTGCGCCAAAACGTGATTTTGCAATCTTGTCAAATTTACTCAATTACCCTTCCTTTATCTTGATAAATTGAAGTACGTGTAACCATGTTGTGTGTCTATTTATGTCATTTAACCAATCAAGTCATAAAATAATCTAATATGCCAAACACAAAAAAACTGATTATCTGATTATTGCGATATGAAACAGCATAATCAAATCCAAACACTACATTTTAAAACCACGTTTTGTTACAGCTGATTATCTGATTATTCGTTTTCAAAACGGATAATCTATTTTGAATAAGCAATCCCAAACACCCCCTTAGATTTGAAGGAAATTTTATGCTCATTAAATATACTAGACGCCGTGTATAAGCTAATTAATTTGGTTATTCAAAGACATTTGTGTTGACTTGATAAAAGTTGGAGGTAAGTAAAGGTAAATTTATTTCATTATAAAAACTGATGGGGGTATAAAGTCTACATTATTACAGTCTCCTTACTTCCGGGTTTATCCCAAGGTAGAGGTAGAGGTAGGATATGTTTACATTCTACCTCCCCCTTACCCCGCTCCAGCGGGATTGAGTATGTTGTTGTTGTTGTCACTTATGAGTTTCTTAGCGAGGGTTTGTGAGTTTTCTCTCTCGTTTTAATTTGTTAGAAAGTTGTAGAACTTTATGTGTAATTTTTGGTTTACCTTCTTTCTTCTGGTAATAGTTTTGAACTCAAAACCATAGACTGATTACGGAGTTGTGTGATGTTGTGATAAAAGAATAAAAGGGAGAGGTTTATTGTTTGAATTTCTGGTGTCAATCTTGGTCGATTTTGATGAATTTCACATGGATAAATTAGGTGTGTTAATTTGCACAGCAAGCATAGATGCACAGCGATAAATAGTATTTCCATTAGGGTTGTAGCCCCATCAATGTAGCCCATATGGTATTGCGGTATTATGCTTATGATGTTTTCGTTTCGTATATTGAGTGGTTAACTGTTACATATACTGAATCCACAAGTTTCCCTTTCGAAGTTGCGCAAGTGGTTTGCTAGGTTGTATTCCTAGCATATTAAGCCTTGGGTTTTTTAAGTTCTTTGTGAGGTGGATCGTGGTGCGGTGGATGATGGTGAGGACTACGTTGTGGAGGTTGTTTAGTCACTTTGACTTGTTATGCCGTTTCTTTTGTGGCTTGTTATGATGATCTTTTGTAACTTTATGACATTATTTTGTCTTTCGTGACTAGTTATATCAGTAACTCGTTATTGTTGTTTAATATTATGTCTGGTTTTAGAAATTGACCGTACTACACTACTGTACGTGAGAAAATGGTATCAATTCATCATGATCAAACCACTTTATATAAAAAAAGATTCCCAAAGATCAAGTTGATTAGTCAATTGATGTGTCATATTTCATGTTATTAGAATACTTTTCCTGAAATGTTGAGTAGTCTTATGTGTCGCACTGAGTTAGCATATCATGTCATCAATAAGAATACTATGAAGACTTGAACCAACAACATAATCCTAACATACATTAATTACTTTTGTTCAGGAAAAAATAACAAAAAACAATTGTTAAACCAAACAACAAAAACCATCAACTAGTCAATTAACTTTTTCGAAAAATAAAGGCACGTCCTTTTTTAAAGTAGTCTTAGTCATCTTTTTGCTACGGTTGGCGACAAGGTGCCTCATGAGTTCGTCTATTTAGATTTCCAGTACACCTTATCAAGTTTATGTGTTACAAAAGACAACTTGCCACTGTAGCCTCTAAAATATTGAGCAAATACTGATGTGAAGGCTTTCCAGAATATCACAATAAGCGACGGGTTGGGAGAAAGGATACCACCCACTAAAAGTTCTAAAAGATAATTTTGTGTGCCTTGTAGAAGTAATAAATGATCACTAGACTCACCCCTAACACATATATATTGCATCAAATCAATGTAATACAAACATAAAGAGAGTTTATAAGAGGTGCATAATTTACATTCATATTTTTTAGGCAAATGATTGAAAAAAGTATTATACTTGCCATCATTTCTTTTTGTGGGTAGCGAACAAATTTTTTTGCTTTTGTGTGTACTCTTCTTTCAAATTCATCTTTTTTAGAGTACTATGTGACATTTTTGCCTTTCGGGAAAAAAAATTTCTATTAGCTAAGAGGGGCAAAAATGTCCAAAAAATTCGCAAAATACTCTAAAAAGGATAAATTTGAAAGAAAATTACTCACAAAAGCAAAAAAATTTGTTCGCTGCCCACAAAAGGAAATTGTGGCAAAAAAAATGTGTAGAGTACAATGAATCAAAGAATAAAGAATTCTTAAGATAATTTCACAATTAAACAATGAAGATAAGGAAAAAATTCCGGACTTAGAGGAATCTGGAGCGCTTGCATTCAACAGGAAGACCATTCGGAAATCTTTTATTGTCATTGCAATAGTTGTAGACCATGTGCTTGCTTTGCACCCATCGAATTCTGTTTCGTCCTGCTGCATCAATTCCTTGTGTACTCCATGCCTGGTTCTCATTTTGAGAGCTTGTGGACTTTGAATTCGGACCAACTTTGTTAGCATTGGCATTGAATTTTCTGTAGGAAGCGGTGAAAGGTGCCTTCGTCCAATCAGTCTTTACACGACCACCTTGGGTTGCCCAGTCATCGACATTCCAAAGGCTGGCATACACTCTCATGGGTTGGCTCTTTGGAAATGGAACTCCAGAAGCTTCATGGTTGTTGAACTCCCTTACTGGTATGTTATCGATCAAGAAACTGCAACAACAAGATGCTATAAAATTAGTACTCGGGTGATACAATAATCTAGCAACGTTTTATACCAGAACTTAAATGTTGGTTTAGAGACTTACATTATTCTTTGTGAGTTCCATACGATGGTATAAGTGTGGAAGGCCGTAGTAGGATCAAACCATAGGTGAAACTGCTGTTCCTTGTTGCCTTTTCCTTGTGAATATACATTGGTGTGGATTGTGTAAGGGTTTCCTGATGAGTTCCCCAAGAACTCAAAATCTATCTCATCATGTCCCGCGCCTTGGGAGGACAACTGATTCAATACAATCAAACGGTTCTTGTTAGAGTGGCTAACATAATAAATGAGGTCATAAAATTATAGATATCACAACCACTAGTACTTACATAAAATGTAGTGACAGTGCCAGCAGAGTCGCCTCGTACTAGTTTGAGTTGCATGTCAAACCTTCCAAAGAGGTACTCGTGTTTGGATTGGAAACCTGAGCCAGAGTATTGGTCAAGAGAAAGTGAGAGATCCTGACCACCATTGAGAATTTTAGCACGTTCACCTCCAAAAGTGATGACCGTATCATCGTAAAAGCTTCCTGCAGACGCTGCTAGTATTAAACATGAAATTGTTAGAGCAACTGCACAAGGTGTAAACTTTGTCATTGTTGTTTTCTTAGACAGAGTAAGTTAGAAAGATGTGATGTGTTTTATGTTTTAATTTGTGGGAATGTTGAGTTTATATAGGTGTGATCACATTGACAATTTGGAACAAGAACTGGTTGTTGAAGAAGGGAATCATGGTGGCAAATTGAGGTGTACCAAATAGAAAATCAATAAAAACACAAACATGCATATACGCGTGCCAACTCATTGTATTCTTATTTTGAGTGTGAAATGCAGCTGTTTGTGTCTCCATACTTTGTGCCACTAAGTTTAATTACCGATAGTTTTCACTTTGCTCATTATTCTTTATTTTAAGTTTCCTGTTCAAATTTGCTTAGTATGTATTTATTTCATTACTGAATTGAAAGAAATATTTATGCAATTAATAAATATAACATTTATCAAAATGTTAATAGTAACCAACATTTTGGTAAATATAATAACTAAACATTTTGATCAATATTATGTATAAAATTGAATAATAAGCCATATATAGTTTGTTAAAGGGCTAATTCCCAAAAGGGGACAAAAAGTTGGGCATTAGTCACTTTGAGGTACAAAAAAAAAGCCTCTTCTCAATTTGGTCATGTGCGAATGTGCAAATGTGCGACTCCACCCAAATAGTGACACGTGTCCACCCAATTGTTAGACAACAAGTACCCTTCCAATAATTATTTCCCACTAACCGGACAACAAGTACCCTTCCAACAACAATATCCGATGCAGAGAACGTGCGAACGACGGTGTGAGAATTCCGGCTAATGTGCGATTGAAAAAGTGGATCTCTGAAAAAGGTACCATTGGGAACTATCAAAATCTTTCTTCAGGTAATCAAATCCTTTTTGTTTTTTTAGTTTTTTAATTTAGTTTTAATTTATCAATTCAAATTTGTGAATTAGTAAATCAAATTTACACACACAAAATCACACACACATTATCCAAACCGTAATTCTTTGAATTTTTTGATACAAATGGTATGTTTATCGCTATAATTTATGTTTAATCTCATATTATGTTTTAATTACATTAATTCTTTTGATAACCCCTGTTTTCGGGATAGGTTAATTTCTTCGAACAGTATTCTTTTTTGTGGTTTTTTGGATTAGGTTAATTTTTTGGTTCTTGATGATAACCCCTTAATGATAACCCCTGTTTTGATAACTCTTTAATGATAATCCCCTTAATTTTGTCGATTGTTTAGTTTAAGTTACCAATGTTAGCCGGTTACCCCTGTTTTTGTTGGTTTTTGTAACCCTTGTTTGTAACCCCTGTTTTTGTGGGTTTTTGGATTAGGTAAATTTTGTGGGTTTTTGATAACCCATGTCCCGACATTTGGTTAAGTTATGAATGTTAGCCATTTTGTAAAGTAGATGCCTGATCTTTTTAAAATCATGTGTTTAATTTAGTGAAGAAATGCAAGTTCTGAATTTGAATGTTGCTGAAAGATTCTGTTTGGTTACTAGTGACAAAAGAGTATATAAGGTGGTTTTTAACAATGAATGAATGGATGAGTGTGTATGTGAGCAATTATGGATACTCTTTTGTTAAAAACCACCTATTATGATGCTTGCGAGGTGAAATATTGCGAGTGTAATATGATGAAATGTTGATTATATATTTTATATTTGTATAGTTTTAGTACCATACGGTGGGATGATTTCTGGCGAGTTTTAATATATTGAGTTGATTAATAGTATAGTTTATTAATAGCACTATATAATAGGAAACCGGTTTTCCGGTAATGGCGTCACGTATCTGTGAGTTGAATGCTTGTTATTATGATGTTTGTGAGTGAACTGCAAATTTAGAAAATATGCTGAAAATGATTATAAATGTGATTAATTTGTGCATTTTTGTTATTATGTTGTTATAATGATGTTTTAGAACTGCAAAATAGATAATATGCTGATTTTGAGCTTCAGTTATGTGTATAATTAGGATGAATAATGAATGGATAAGTGTGTATGTGTATAATTAAGATCTTGTTTAGAGAATTGTATGTACTTCTAATTGCTTTGTATGTATAGGAATCTGATGCGAAGCTTCACGTTCGCAGCAAACTGCGTTACTTTCAATTGGTTAAAGACAGACTAAATGAAAACCGTCGCAGACTGTTTCGGTCAACATGCTTTGGTCCATGGTTGGATTTGAATTCTTTTGAGAACGATGAGAGTCTTATACATTATATGCTTCAAAAGCAAATTAAGTCTGACGATGACCACTTTGATTTGCCACTACTTTATCATGTTAATAGACATGATCTTCATTTTGGACGGCGTCAATTTCACCTCATTACTGCTTTTAAATTTGGAATGCCTAGTTTCTGTAAGTTTAGAATTGGTGATATCATATTTCGTGACCGGGTATTTCCGCATAAGGTAGGTGAGGACTTAAAAAGCATAGATCTTCTATATTTGATTGAGGATGAAGTGGTTTTTACCAAAGTATCTGATGAAGACGCAGTCCGAGTTTGCCTTTTGTTATCTCTTGAGGTCATATTTATGGGGCGTGACTTATTATCAGTGGTTGATGATACATATCTTAGGATGGTTGAGAATTTTGAAGACTGGAATAAATTTCCTTGGGGGGAACTCATTTGGAGACAGTTGTACGATGCCATTCGAAATATCAAGTCAACTCAGAAGATGGAATATTCGTTGTCTGGATTTGTTTTATGTTTCAAGGTTAGAATTGTTTTACGAAATTGTTTTTAACTATAATTATTTGTTTTAAGTATTGCTAAAAATCTGTTTTTAACTAAAATCTGATATCATAAATATATATATGTTTTTTTTCTTTCAGATATGGATCTTAGAGTCTTCTACACAGAGCTGTCTTTGGTGGAGTAAGGAAATAGGTGTTATCCCAAGAGCACTTTCATGGTCTAAGAATGTTTCATTTCAAAAAGTGGAGAATTTCGGCCAGCTTTTTCCTAAGGCAAATGTTTATACTATCTTTCTAAATGTACTAGTTCACTATCATTATGGTTAATTCTTATCTTACTTCATGTTTAGGACAAAGAAACAAACAATGATCTATATCCGACGAGAGCTGAGGCTGATTCAGAGTGGTACACAGGAGGCATTAGGTTTTTTAACTGGTATGCACCTAGACCCCCGCCTGTTGTCCATGGAGATCTTTTTGAGGATTATCTGCGTAGACGAGCAGAAGCTCGTTCGAAAATGCATAGTATGGCAGAACCTGAGCAGAAGGCTCGTGTTACTCTTCAGGATCGTGTTAAGACATTGCAGGATATTTGCAATGGTTTGTTGATTTTACCTGCAGAGGTCAACAGTTTGAGAGCACGGGTTTGGAAACTTGAAACCATTATTCAGGTATTTTTATAACGATAACCATAAACACCACATACATATTTAAGAGTTTACTAACTGATTTTGTATATACGGCAGTTTTTCATAAGAAAAAAATATGATGGACATACTCAGCAGTACAAATCACTGGTTAGTATTATTTTATTTTTATTTACATGTATGTAACAAGAGGTGGAGATAGTTATCCGAATTGCTTACATTTTATTTAATACATTTTACAGCATAGTGATGATAAGGTTACTGATCTTGGTGATGAGTATTGCTCAAATTTAAATGATAATTTCCTAAATTTGTTTGATTCGGCAATCAAATCATCACGGGAGAAAAGTATTGATGAGTGTGTCGAAGAGGAGAAAAGTATTGATGATTTCCAAGAGGTTTGTACAGCCTGAGCTACATTACATTTCAATGGTCTTTTAAAGTAAATACTAAGTTTGTTTTTATTTCCATGCACACAGAATGATTGTGCGTTTTTGGCCACCCAAGATCGTGTAGCAGCTGAAAAGCAAAAGGCTGAGATTCGACGGTTGCAAAGAGTCAAGGAAGAGAGGCTACGGGTCTTGATGGAAGAAGAAAAAACTGTGAATAGTAGAAACCATATGTTGAAAGCCCCTCACATGAAGCTTGCTTTGCAAAATTGTGTGTCAAAGAAGAGGCATCATCAACTAGTACCTAGGCCAGAATTTACGGAAGTAGATGCTCCTGTGAAAGTCCCTCCTCTGGAGCAACTCAAAAAGAAAAATGATATCTGCAGTCCTTATATGATTAAGCTGTGTAGTGAACTCAAACCTTGGCAAGAGGTATGTCATACAATAGCATATGTATATGTTGTACTCAAGGTCATTTATGTATCAGCATCCGTGTATGTATGTTGTTTCATACAATAGCATATATTTTTTATACCATGTAGGATCTAAAAAGGCCATCCAAAAGGATTGATAAAGTTTTTGTCCATCGTGAGTTGGAGGATTTTATACAAAATTCTTGGTGTTCTCGTTGCAAGTTTCCTTGGTCCAATGATATTGTTGTTGATCGTATTTTCTGGGACTGTTTTGTTGGGCTTGACGCTAATCGTGAAGGCTGGTTCCGTAACGAGGTAATTAAAATAAGCCTTTTTTAGTATATGGTTTTCTTTTATGTTAAACACTGTTGATGATTATGATTATGTGTATGCTTTATTGCCTCTATTATGCACGCGTATGAATTGTTGTCCATCTTTTTTGTTTGTGGTTAACTGTTTGTAGTGGTGCACACAGTGCTGTCAGTATTGCAATTAGCCAATCTTTTGTATGTTCCTTTTTTATGACTGGGTTTGTAGTGGGTTTTATACCGTTGGTAGTGGCCTATCTATTGTTCCTTTTATTTTGTATAAATGTTAGTTATTTCCTCCGTTCAGTCATTTGTAGTTTTGTCCGGTTGCACATTTGCATTGGTAGCTATGTCGCGCCCTGGTCGTCTAGGTGAGCTTGGTTTTGCGTGCGATAGTGATTCTCTTCAGGATCAGATGTGTCTTTTTTTTAGAGGGAAGTCATTGCTGCTCGTGAGTGGGAAACGATGCTTCGCTTGCGCTGTTTTGATATTGCTGCACGTATTAGGTATTTGGATGACTTAATCCATGAGGTTCTTCAGGAGCGGCTCGATCCGGTATCGGCTAATTCCGTTACGTTTCTCAGAGAGGTGCGGGCACATGAGCGTTCTAAGCAGGTCACGTTACAGGGAATGTTACGCGAGGCACATGCCGCTCTTCGTGCTGCATCGCGTTATATCAATAGTATTCATGCGTTGTAATGGTTCACTGTGTGTTATTTGAAATGTGATGTATCCGGAGCATAATTTAAAGTTAGAGTCTAGCTGTAGTTACTCTTTCGCATAGGTGTTGTTGTGTTTGATTTGTGAGTGGTGTGTGCTGGTCTGTGTTTGCATTATGTTTGTAAAAGTTCTGTTTAATATAAAGTGCGGTGTTGCATTTTTTTGGATTTGTTTCTTTGTATTTCTGTATATAGCTGATGGTATTGTGTGGATATGTGCCTTACATATGTTTTTCTTACATGTGTACAGCATATTGAGCTTTGGGTGATGTATTTGTGGCACTTCAGATCATCTTTTGCAGATTGGTCCATCGTTAGCAGTTATTTCTTGACACTTCTACTTCAAGATTCAATTCCACTATTTTATGCTAATAAAGAAGTTTACCAGTTGGCATGGGCTGATGTTGATCGGGTATATACTGAAATACAAAGCAACACATCTTATATAACTTTAATTTTTCGCTTTTGGAATTGATGTTAATTTTATTTATATTGCTTGCAGGTGTTCATTCCGATAAATGAACCTAAGAAGCATTGGTCGCTTGCCCAGTTTCACATACAATCCGGAAATGTTATATTTTATGACAGTGCTTATCGTTGTGAAGATGAAGGTCGTGATTGGTATCTCAATATGAGGAAATGTTTGGAGGTTAATCTTCCCTTAATTCTACTGGAGACAGGTGTGTTTGACAAAAAAAAATTGACCCGAAAACCTACCATATCAAGTTTCATCTTGCACAGAATGTTCCAAAGCAGGGAGGTTTATTTGGTGATTGCGGAGTCTTTGTCTGCATGTTTCTTTACAGGTTAGTAAACCACCCTGATTATATTTGCTATTACTAGTTTTGCTAGTCATAGCCTTACCACAAGTGTTTTGATTAAGATAGGCATGACACAGACCACTAAGATTAACGTAAACATAAATTTTCATGAAACATACGATTACATGACAACTACTTAAGTTACAAACTAGTACCTAAACACTCGTGTTAGGCATCCTGAGCCCACAACACTTTTATTGGAAAACATACTTAAACCAACACTGACATACACCATTGCATCATCGACCCTACCATGGCAACAAACCCTTGACCTTATCTGTGAAAAGGTCAATCTCCCGACCCCTTAGTTCGAACTCGCTAGCCAGAACCCTCAGCTCCATCAGTTTGATGTAATCTTTCCTTTGAAGTTCATTTGAAAACTCTGCCAGTTTCTTAGGAAGAAACTGTGCAGCTGCAGTCTGCAACTCCTCCACAAAAAAACCCCTTTCACGATTCATCACATCCAACTTCATGCAAACCCTGTTAATATCCGCCGCCAGCTGCCAATACTCGACCGATGCCCTCTGACAGTACAAGATGAACATATCCTCCCATTGATAAGAATTTGACTCCTCACGTAACTCATTCAACCTAAATTGTCCTGCCATGGCTTATTTTTTTACTTTGATCCAAATATTAACCTAGATGTATATGCATGCTTAAATAGCACAATCAATGAAAAAAGATCCAAAAAATAATCACATGCAAAGCCTTAATGAAAGGCTGGGAATTAACCAAGGTAGAAAACAAATAAACAAGCATATTTCAGTTTGACCAGCTTTATGAGGTCTGATTTGTTACTGTCACTTGTATTTATCTTAGTTTTTAAACCATTTTTGACTAGATACTGTTGAACATGTAACTCATTTTTTAAAGCCACAATTATATAGGCATCATAAACAGGTCATATAGTTACTCTAACCAAACTACAACAGTATCTCATTTGGTTGTGTTTCATATACTGTATACCAACAGATCCACAATGTACTAGTTCACCACACACTGATAGTCCTTATTTATTAATTAGAGTTGTATTGTATTTGTCGACATATTCATAGTGACTTTTTATAGTGAAATCAGCATTCTATAGTGAAATCAGCTCTGTCATCATGACTGCATTTTGTATCACCAGCTTTGCTATTGATTCTGTCAGCTTTAGCATAAAAATAATTGAAATGTTGTATTGTACAAAGATTATTGGGATATGGATTTTTGCATATATTTAGAGTTATATTGTAAGTATTCAAGGAAAAGTAGTAGTTTGCTAATATAAGTATAAAGGAAAAGTAGCAGTTGTGGCCTTGGGGCACTCAAAATGGCTTAGGAAACTGGCTTTAGATGTGGTTCATTTGGGTAGGATGTAAAGGTGAAAACATGGATGGGTTGTGTAATGGGTCAAATGGGTATCTTGAACTAATTGACTGGTTTGTATCTTGAACTAAAATGGTTTGTATCTTGAACTAATTTACTGGTTTGTATCTTGAAATCCACATTTTATATCATTTTAATTTTGTCTTAATTGACTGGTTTGTATCTTGAACTAAAATGGAACTCTGTAACAACATATTAAATGCCTAAGTGACTTTTCTAATCTAAAACCATTCATTGATTAACATGGTTACAAGAGTTTTATTAAATTTAGTTTAAGTGATACTTAAACCAACATACATACATCATATGTAACCAGAAAACTCCCCTTCCCTTCCCTTGGCTTCGCTCCCCTTTCTTAAACAGATCATTTTTTACCCTTCCCTTTCATCAAAAGCTTAGCTTTGGCATCTTCAACCACATATGGTTTGATACCATTTTGTTCACAAAATTTCTTGCTTGGAAGGCCAAGAACTTTCTTCGTTTCATCAAAAGCTTTCATTGCAATTTGTTTGGGGGTTAGGTAACAACTAGTTGCTTCATTTTTTGAGTTTGAGCCAAACTTTGGATACTCAATTTCCAAAGGTGGCTCAATTGAATTTAGTGGCCAAACCACCTCAGCAGACGAGTCACTGGAATGTTTTGAACTCATTTTGATCAGTTTATTTGTTTTTTGTTAAATATATGTGTGATGAAAATGGAACCACTGAGATTATGGCCTTATATAGTGGAGGATAAAATTGTTTGGTGAGTTATGGATATTGAAATGAAACTGTTTTGAGTCACTATTTTAGTCAAAAATCAGCTCTGTCATCATGACTGCATTTTGTATCACCAGCTTTGGTATTGATTCTGTCAGCTTTAGCACAAATAATTGAGATGTTCTATTTGTAATTCAGCTTTAGCATAAAAATAGGAAACTGGTTGTACAAAGATTACTGGGATATGGATTTTGGCATATATGAAAAGTAGTAGATGGCTAATATAAGTATAAAGGAAAAGTATTAGTTGTGGCCTTGGGGCACTGAAAATGGCTTAGGAAACTGGCTTAGATGGCTTAGGAAAATGGCTTAGGAAACTGGGTTGTGTAATGGGTCAAATGGGTAAAATAATTTTCATGTCAAAGGTCACTTAATGTACAGAAATGTCATTTTATGGCTAATAGAATCTTAATATTGCTGTATTGTTCTGTATACAGGTTGGCTTATGGAATTCCTTTGCATGTTGATAATCCAACGCAGGCGGCACTTGCATATCGAGAGTCATTGATCCGTTATTATTTCCAGAACAGGATATACTGTGCTTGAATTATTTGTGACTTGTTTTTAGGCCACAATTTGTATTTTTGAACATAATTCCCTGATTTCCCGGGTGAACATCTTTGTGGCTTGTAGCAGGCTGACTTGTGTGTATGTTGAAACAACAGTTTGACGTTATCATTAAGACATATGCATTACTTTGTCTACAAATACTTGTCCAAAATGTGTGCCATTAGCACTTTGACGTTATCAGTTATACAGAAAGAGAGGTCTCATACTTTAAACTACATTCTTGCAAGTACAGCACAACTTCATTCCAAACAAACAAACTGGTAGCCTTGTGACATTGATTGTCTCTTGTTTTCTGGACTTAACTTCAATCATGGGTCAGCCAAGTTAACATGCTCGTAGCCTTGTGACATTGATGGTTGTAATCCTTGTGAGCTTATGGGTGTGTTTTGTGATCGTCCGTGATTGCTTTGGGAGCCGCCTCCTGTAGATTTCTTTGCCTGTAATTTATAAAACAATATTATCAAGCTAAATACATTGTTCAATAAACCAATGACAAACAAAAAATAATCAGGTTAGAACGTATTAGTTACCCTTTTTTTAGGCATTGGGGCATTACAAACTCCTCGGGTGTGACCACGTGCACTGCACCGTCCGCATGCATTTTCTTCTGGCTCCTCACCTTGAGATCGAATCCGATCTCTGTTCTTCGGTCTTCCCGCTTGGCGCTTATCCATATTTGGTGGCTTTACAACCTGCAAACCCGTTGGAAGCTCCCAACTCGGAATTTCTCCAACGGGATATACCAACCCTTGGTATGTAGATTTTAGATTGGTTGTTCTAAACCAACCTTTAGCCAAATGATTACAACTTGTCAATCCTTGAGCTCTACAAACAGCTATAGCATGACCACATGGCAAACCAGAAAGTTGCCATTTCCGACAAGTGCATGTATCATAATCTAGCCTTACAATATGTTTTCTTCTACGATCATCTACCTCGTATATCCTTTTATGCTCAATGGGATTCACTGTCCAATTAGCACTCTTAAACGTTCTGTCCTTCACTTTTGCACTAGCCCAGTCACTAATGTCACCCGGAGTTGCATCTAACGTTTGACATTATAATTAATTAACAATAACTATAATAATAAGACATCTATAAAATAAAAAAGATATAGTTTAATAATATATAAACTAATTTAAGTGTATACCTTGATACTTTTGTCGTTTGTCACAAAACCATCTTTGTAGAAGCCCTCTATAGTATTCCATTAGCATTGAAATCGGAACTCGGCGAACATCTTTTGTTAAACTGTTGACTGATTCTGCACTGTTCGAAGTCATATAATTGTAACGATGTCCTGTGCAATGTGCCCTTGACCAATTAGTAATGCCAGCGTCCACCAGTTTGTTGTAAGCTTCCTGATTTCTTCGTTCAATTTGTGAGAATGCTTCTGCAAAATCGTCGGTCGTGTAAGATTTGCAAGTCTTCCAATATAAGGCCTTAATCTTTCTCCCTTGTCCGAAATTGCAATTCAACATCAAATGCCTACAACAAAAACCATGAAATGCATCGGGGAAAACCGTTTGACAAGCTTGTTGTATTCCTAAATGTCTATCAGATATTATAGCCAAATCTGCAACTTCACCGATGCATTCCTTCAAGTGGGTCAAAAACCATGTCCAAGATCTCCCAGTCTCACCCTGAGATACACCGGACGCGAGAGGAACAATTTGATTATTTCCATCCATTCCAACGGCGAGCATATTTGTACCTAGGTATGTACCTTTAAGATGAGCCGCATCAATTACTATTAGTGGTCGCAAATGTTCCAAGAAACTCCGAATCTAGTTTAGTTAAACAAAGTATTAGTTTCACAAATAATAATATAACGAATATAAATTTTTTTCTAAAATAAAATAGACAGTAATAAATTATTACCGCAACACCAAAGCCTATAAAAAGCATCTCAAAACGGTCTTCGTCATCTGTCTCAATGTGTGTTACCCACCTGGGGTTTTTCAACTTTAAATTATAACAATAATATGGTAATTGCGAAAAGGAATTTTTCGGGTCACCGGACAACGTCTCCAATGCTATATTTCTTCCTCCCCATGCCTTTTTGTAAGAAATGTTGATGTTGTACTGAAGGTTGATGTCGTTTACTATGTCCTTTGGCTTATATATCCGACTGTGATCTCCCATCTTTGGTATCAACAAATGACCCAACAATTTTGCGGTTGCATTTCGGTGATTAGGATACAATTGTGTTCTCGGACAAGTGTGAATGTCATTTACTTTTCCTAATTTCCATCTTATACTGTCACCTATCTTAGATGAAATTATCTTCCAATTGCAATTCTTATGTATACAAATTACATCATACCTATATGAATCAGATTTTCGTGTTTTAAATTGAAAACCTTCTAAAAGAGCTTTTTCACCGATTGCATACATGCATAATTCTTTACTATCAAATTCAAAACCCTCTTTTAGAAAACGTGAGCAATTTTGTGCGACCCCTACTTTTGGTGTTGGATGATCGGGGGGAGTAGGGATACGTGTGAATGTGTTATTTTTCCATGCATGATTTGGGGTAGTAGACAAAATAGGTTTGTTATTTTCGAAAGTTTCATTTTTTGGTTGATTATATGTGTTGTCAATTTCATCACCAAATTCGTCGTATCCGTCAGGAAGTGCATTAAGATCAAATTCAAAAGTATTAGATGAAGAAGGATTTACATTTAAGCCTTTTTTACTCTTCTTAATATACAAATTATGCAACACGGTAGACTTCCCTTTCAAAACTTGATGTACAAAAAAGGCCATATTATCATCGTCGACTATTTGGACACAATTATTTCCAGCATGGTAAGAAATCCCAATATCATACTCTTCACCGATGTTGAACTTTTTCTTGGCTAGAGCAACAAGTTGTGTGTACGTAGTATTTTTTGGAAGTGATACACCAAAGGTTAAATCTTGGCAAACCAAAAATACACTTAGTTTACCATTCATTTTTTTTTTTTTTTTTTTAAGTCTACACGAATTTTTTGTAAAATGAATGTGATTGTATATGTCAAAGTTTTATTCATATTATAATGGGGTATAATAAATTTATTTGGTTCGCACGTTTGTTCAAATCGCACATTCGCACATTTTTTTGCTTAAATGCCCATGTACTTTTACCTGCACCGCATTAATTTACATGTGCTTTCACCTTGCACTACATTAATTTACATGGTCAGGGGCAATAAATTTCAACCTACCTTATGCATATTATTTGGTTCGCACGTTTGTTCAAATCGCACATCCGCATATTTTTTTGCTTAAATGCCCATGTACTTTTACCTGCACCGCATTAATTTACAAGGTCAGGGGCAATTAATTTCAAAACCTACCCACTTTATTTGTGTATTTTAATTTCAGTTAGAAAATACACAAGAGGTTTAACTGAAATGGTACCGGGTACAAGTGTTTTAATTGAAGTGGTTTATCGTTAGGTCCAAAATATAAGGTTACTGTCTAAATTTTATTAATTTTACAATGGGTATGATAAATATTAGAGTGTCCAAATTTTATAATAAATTTCAAAACCTACCGAAAATATACTTAAATCTTGGCAAACCAAAAATACACTTAGTTTACCATTCATTTTATTTTATTTTATTTTTTTTTAAGTCTACACGAATTTTTTGTAAAATGAATGTGATTGTATATGTCAAAGTTTTATGCATATTAGAATGGGGTATAATAAATTTATTTGGTTCGCACGTTTGTTCAAATCGCACATTCGCACATTTTTTTGCTTAAATGCCCATGTACTTTTACCTGCACCGCATTAATTTACATGTACTTTCACCCTGCACCACATTAATTTACATGGTCAGGGGCAATAAATTTCAACCTACCTTATGCATATTATTTGGTTCGCACGTTTGTTCAAATCGCACATTCGCACATTTTTTTGCTTAAATGCCCATGTACTTTTACCTGCACCGCATTAATTTACATGGTCAGGGGCAATTAATTTCAAAACCTACCCACTTTATTTGTGTATTTTAATTTCAGTTAGAAAATACACAAGAGGTTTAACTGAAATGGTACCGGGTACAAGTGTTTTAATTGAAGTGGTTTATCGTTAGGTCCAAAATATAAGGTTACTGTCTAAATTTTATTAATTTTACAATGGGTATGATAAATATTAGAGTGTCCAAATTTTATAATAAATTTCAAAACCTACCGAAAATATACTTAAATATTGGCAAACCAAAAATACACTTAGTTTACCATGCATTCATTTTTTTTTTTTTTTTTTTAAGTCTACACGAATTTTTTGTAAAATGAATGTGATTGTATATGTCAAAGTTTTATGCATATTAGAATGGGGTATAATAAATTTATTTGGTTCGCACACTTGTTCAAATCGCACATTCGCACATTCTTTTACCTAAATGCCAATGTAGAAAAATATACAAGCGGTTTTAAATGGTACCGGGTACGCATGTTTCGAAATCCCCTATAAATATTGAATGCACACTAACAAGTAACTCAAAACACTAACAAACAAAAAACACAAAATTTTCTCAAAAATGTCTAAAAAAGACTTCAGCCAACAGTTTCCGGAACAAAAAGACTTCGGCCAACAAGTTGATGAAGATGAAATTTTAAGAGAAATGGAGACAGTAGAAAGAGAAGCTGCTCTTAAGGAGGAAGCAGAAAGGCAGATAGCAATAAGAGAATCTGTTCTTAAGGAGGAAGCCGAAAGGGAGCGACTTATGCTCCAAGATGAAGAAGTGTTGTTAGACATGGAGGAAGCTGCTCGAAGGGAGCAAGCTGAAAGGGAGGAAGAAGAACGTCGGGGCAGAGAGTTCGATGCTTTGTACAAAGAGTGGGATGAGAGCAGGTTTGAAGGTTGTCGTGACTATCTTTACGACAATGGTTACGACTCTAACAACTCTCAAACCTGGGATCACCCAGACTATATGTAGTTGTGTCGAAGTTTGGTTATCATTTGTTTGTTTCGTTTCTTTCATGGTGGTAGTTGTGTATTGACTCTTTATGTTGTTTCGTTTGTTGTTTGTATTGTGTTGTCTCTTTATTGTATTGTCTCTTTATGTTTGTTTCGTTTGTAGTTTGTATTAATTAATTTCTTTGTGTTGTTTCATGGATTTATATCTAATCTATATGTCATTATTAAGAAAGTATATATTGTAGCAACAATTATTTTTGTCCTTTTTTTTTTCTTTTTTGTTGAACATTTTTTGCCTAGTTTTTTTTGTAATTGTTTGTTTACGTTGCGAACGCTTATTAAACGAAACACGTATTTTATGTTTTTTAAGTTTAACTTCAACTCCGCCTTGTGAGAAAGTTTCTTTTTAATGCTGTTGTTAGTTTTGTGTTTTGTAAAGTTTATCTTCGGTTCGTACTTGTTTATTTTTTTTGCGTGGCTGTTTACTGTCTAAAACGTTTCCGATTGTAAAATTCAAAGATGTGTAGGGGGTTCATTATCACAGTATATGGGCCTGTGAATTAAATATTTGTATTGTTTTTTCAGTTCATAGTGTTAGAACTCTCTATTGTGTTTCCTTTACATTTTTTTTCATACATACGTTTTCAGTTATGTTTTGTAATCATTCTTTTCGATCTGGGTTTTACCATTTAAATGATTTTTGGATCTATATAATGGTACAATTACCTACGCACTTAATTATATTTACGCCCAAATAACCAAATTAATCTCATCTAGATCTGCGTTTTTCAACAACAATGGCCACTCCCAATCTAGATGAACTCAAGGCAGCAGCTGGGTCTGAAAACATTGCGACATGTTTCAAGCTACTTTTCAGCAGCCAGCTGGTGGAGCAGCGCAATCTTCTGATGAGGTTGGAGGCACTGGTTGGTCAGCTTAGGGAGAAAATCCAGAAGTTTGAACGTACACAGACTGAGGTAGTCCATTTGGGACCGTTTCATGAACAGGGGGTGGATGCACTAGGTTGTCTTGGCAAGATGCTAATCGTAGAGCGTGATATCTTGCAATCTCTGGAAGGAACATTGGGCTTGATACGTGATGGGATTGAACAACAGGAAGAACATGTTACCTTGATGGAGATCAATGAAGATCTGTCAGACGGTTAGTTTCTTTGGGTAGATGTGTTTGGTGTTTTGTGTTTTGGTAAGTTGGATTAGGGTTTATGTATATGGTAAGGTGGATTAGGGTTTATGAACAATCGCATTCCTCTTTATTCACTATTTGTTTATGGATTAGGGTAAGTTGTACCTGTTTTGTGGATTTATAATTGTCGGGTTACAATTTTGTGTACTCAGATGCTGCTAATATATAGTGGCGGCGTTCATGTAATGGACAATTAATCTATGAAAAAATGTGGTGCTTAGTTTATCATATGTTGTTGTAGCTCGATTTTATTTTGGTTAGTCTGTCATATTTCTGTTTTGCATTTATTCTTTTGCTGATATACTTTTAGTTTAGGTATAGCAGCGAAAAGTGGTTCGGTATCCGGGTGCCAATGTAAACGTAAATAGGAAACACTAAAAGCATCTAAAGGATTATGAATAAGCTAGATTAAACCTAAATAAGCACATGAAACAAAAAAACTAGGCATGGAACAGAAATTCACCCAATATACCCACTTTAACCCATCAACAGACATGGTAAACCATTTTTTTGAATTTTTTCCTCTTGACAGTGATTAAACAAGCTAGCTAACTCACCATTTTTATTTTTTAAAAATTTTTATCACTACAAAATCTTAACTAAATTGCTAATGAAAACTGCTTTTTATGCACATTACAATGGGGTATAATAAAACAGGTACAAGGGGCTTAATTGGGAGCTTACTTGAGATAAGCTAGAGAGGGATTTAGAACATTGGCTTTTGGATAATTAGTGTACAACAACCCAGCTAACTTTTGCCCCAAAAAAATAGGCTATCTACAGCTTATAAATAAGCTGCAAATAGGGCTGTTGAGACATAGAGTATGCACTGAACAGAAATTCACCCAATATACCCACTTTAACCCATCAACAGTCATGGTAAACAATTTTTTTGAATTTTTTCCTCTTGACATTGATTAAGCAAGCTAGCTAACTCACCATTTTTATTTTTTAAAAAATTTTATCACTACAAAATCTTAACTAAATTGCTAATGAAAACTGCTTTTTAGCTTATTGGCACTTTGACCTTATCAGCTATACAGAAAGAGAGATATAATCTTTGAACTACATACTTGCAAAGATTGAGATGTAAAGAAAGGACCTCACCAGTAAGTCTCAACCACAAAGTAATCAATTTGCCAAGATCATTATGTCATTTTTCTTAAACTTTGTTGATGGACTTATAGAAGTGTTTTTTTGACCAAAAAAAGGCATTTTTCATGATGCAGTTTCAGAAGATAAGGTGCAAGCATTTTTAAACTATGGTAATAAGTTAGTATAAAAACCTTCTTGCTATTACTACCAAAACCTTTACTTGGTTCTTTAGGCGAACCAACAAATGCTTACAACACTATTGCAAACATACAAAATTTGCAAGGTCATCTAGATTGTTGTCCCCTCTTGATCATGCATGTTGTATTTCATGAGAAGTTTCAGAGATTCATTTCTTACTATTTGCATATTACGGGTACAAAGCAAAAACATGCTACCATAAAGTTAAAGGTCCACAAAGTTCAAACTTAACCATCTCCACTGGCTGAAGTGTAAATGGGTCAATTTGGGTTATGGTAAAACTAAGAGATACTAAAAACATAAGAAACTCCCTAAACATAGAAATGGGTCAATTTGGGCTATGTTAAACCACCTAAATGTTTACATCACCTAAATGTTTACAAAAGTATACATACCAACCATACAAGATCTAAACTACTACAACACCTAAACTGTTACATCACCTAATAGTTTTTCACATACAACACCTAAATTAGATGTAAACCATCTGTTGGTTTGACTGGTTCTATTGATTCTACCTTCTTGTACTTCCAATACAAAGATATCAATTGCTCACGATATGCTAGAGCAAACTCAACAGGATCATCGACCATCAATGGAAGACCGTTTGTCAAACGGTACAAAAAAATGCATAGCCAAATACCACAATCTCCATAATAGCCACCTTGTAATGGCACATCTTCTGCATACCGAAAGGTTATTGAATAAGTACGTGGATCAATGTTTTTTTCGGCCATGACCTGACTATCTTCAAGATAAACGGGGATATCCCTTGAAAAAGTCTGCCTCCAAGTATCCCACCATGGACGGCCTTCTTCATCTGGACCACCAAGGCTGTCGTATAGGGTAACAACACCTGATCGTATGTCTAGAACCGCCAAAGCCCAGTGAATATCTGGCTCATTCACGGGAATGTAAACCTACAATATGAAAGGTGTATTAAAAGCAAAATCGTTCTAAAAAAATGACAAACTGAAAACAAATATGAATTTAGTTTGAAAAAACTGCAAACTCGTTCTAATCTAATCAATCAAGAAAATGGAAAACTTGAAACGTTCATTATTGACAATCGAATATAAATACTATCAATGGGATAATCTCATATTGACTCAAACACTTATCCTATTACGACTCCAACACATCTTAAACAATGACTCACATAGCCAAACCGGAGCCGTTGTTATCCTATTGGATCTTTTCATCCCCTGAACTGCGTGTGTGTAACAGAATATTGTTCATAGTTTCTCAAAATAATACAAACTTATACTAGTATAGCGTGTAGAACAACATGTGAAAAAGAAAGGTTTAGAGTTTAGACACTCATTAAGTTGGACATGAATCAGTGGGCCGCATGAAACTCTAATGAACCCAAACTCTAATGAATTCCAAACAAAATATCAGAACCCTTAACAAGGTATTTTTTACTCTTAGACAACCCTGTAACAAGGTATTTTTAGACAACCTGTTACAAGGTTTATAGTTGGGCTGATTTCTAAATGAAAAAATGCCAATCTAGCAAGCTCATAACATGTAAATCAGCATACCAATCAATCATAAGGGTTACCACAAGCATTTACAGCATAGTGTTGATAGACTACTTCGTACCTTTTCAACATTTGGGGCTACCCAAGGCACACCATAGGTAGTACCGTCTGCATAATACATTGGTAGATCTCCACGAAGAAGCTGTGTGCTGAAATATGGTCCGACCATCACCCAATCAGCATCTTCAGGTCTAAATTGCCACATATACAATACCCATACATCAATGTGCTGCAATATCACAAGTATACAGAAGAAAACTACATTAGCGAAATGAGAGATGGAATTTAAACGGTTTCAGGGATAATAAGTAGGTAATTATTACCAAATCAGACAACCAGCCTTTCCTGTTGCCGTCTTTGCACACTAAACCAGCCCAAAATGTATTGCATAGCTCCGCAGTTGACCAAGGTAAAGAAAATTTCATGTCCTTCCGTGAACGTAATAACATATTAATGTCTGAATGACAATTGATTCTGGTGGATGGGGAACCTGAAGGACGATTCAGTTCCTGCGAAATGATGAAAAAACTCCTATGTTACATCCACTCACAAGATTAATACTACACATAATGTTAAGGTTGTGGTTTCATGTTCTAGTAAGTGGAAGGTATTTTGGGAAAATGTGATAGAAATGAATAGACTAATAAAGGTGGGACTAGTGCAGGTGCAGGTGTGCAAGGTAATAACAATAATACTAAGCCTAAAGTCCCAAATAATCATACTAACAAGGGCTTGAATAAGGATACTAACAAGGAATGCTAAAAAAAAGCCTTCTTTGTCAATTTTGACCCATTACATAAATTGTTTTGTCCTATTTGTAAAGTGGCCGTTGAAAATTCTATACTAAAGGGGGTTAAACATATTAAGTATACGACTTCTAATAACTACAATAAGCTTAAACAAAAATGTATTGAATACTAATTAAGTATAAGTACCTCTTTCCATGGTTCAACTTTTATCTCACTTCCATCAGGACCAACAAGGGACTGCATCTTAGATTTATAGATCCTAGATGTAGTTCGACGCTTTCTGGCCCTTCTTGGTGTGGTAGGTGGTGGAACTGTGTATGGAGAAGACACGTGGCGGCTCTTCTTTCTCTGTCGTTCAAACGGAACCCTTACAGTTACAACATCATCATCCATAGCCTCATCAAACAAAGAGTTCAAATCCTGAAAATTAGATGCAAAACTGTTAATCCAGTTAATGATGAAATTTAAGAAATACAAATTGAACTAGGTACTGAAACTTGCATACCACAACTCCTGAGTTATCCGTGAAATCACCATCCATTTGCTCATCAATCAAACCATTCAAATCTTGAAAAATGATATAAAAAACAGTTTTATCCTGTTAATCATGAAACTTAATAAATAGAAATTGCATACCAAATTAATTCCCGAGTTATCTGTGCCACCAACATCCATCTGCTGACCGCTCATGAAACCATTCAAATCCTGAAAACCATTTACATGGTCAGTGTTATACAATTAATAATCAAACTAAAGACATAATTCATAACATTTCCATACCAAATTTTGTTCCGCATCAACATGTGTTACACCAACATCAACCTGCGGATCTAACCCATTTACATCCTGAAACTTAAATACAAAATTATACATATCAGCATACACTATTAACTAGTTATAATGATATTTAAATAATATTATGCGGAAGAGAAATGTGCATACCATATTATCCGGAAGAGAAGAAAAATCAATCAAATCTTCCAAATCCTTTGTTTCGTCCTGAAACAATAAATAAGTTTAATATATATGATGGTCTAAACTTATGCAAATGGGTACAAAAATGATTCAATAGTTACCTGTCCAGTGGTCGTAACATATATGTCTTTAAATACCAAATCTTCCTTCTGCTTTGCTTCCTCCTCAACATCAACTTTATTGTTATCTTCGGAAACCTCTTCCATAGGCTGCTTTGCTTCCTGCTCCACATCGACTTTGTTGTTATCTTCGGAAACCTCTTCCATAGCCTGCTTTGTATCCTGCTCATCAACAACCTTTGAATGTTGAACATTTTCCGCCACTTTGTTTGGCTCAGGGAGATCACCAAATAGTTCAATGACAATATTGGCTTCCTGCTCAACTTTCCCATGTGAATCATCAACAACATTAGCTGGACGGTCAACTCCTTCATTAGCTGGAAGGTTAACTTCAACTCCTTCATCAACAACACCAACTCCTTCATCAACAACACCAACTCCTTCATTAGCCGGATGCTTATTTTGCTCTAAAGCAGCTATACGGGTTTCCATAGCAATCATCCTCTCGTAAAGTTGTCTTTTGGTAAGGTGTTTGAGGCAATCATCACTATCGCTTTCTTCAACAGCATGCTCCTCCACAACCTGAGTACGAACCTCAGTGCGGACATGAACCTCCGTGCGAACCTCTTCACGGATAAATTTTCGGGAAACCCTTGACTTGATCTTATCCCGTTTAACGGGATTATAGGGTCTTGCACAGGAGGCGTGTGGACTGTTGAAATACTCTAAGCTGCTCATCCACCAAGTTGAACCTTGTTCCGCAGCAGTTGGAACCATTTTTTGTGGTGGTGGTTTGGTAACAAAAAGCTTGACATAATCACTTTTGTGAAAAGCTGTTACATTACCCCAAGCAACCCCCCGGGGAACAGCAGTATCATCTTTGTCCCACCACAGCTTTGACTTGGGAAAGCTTTCAAGAACAAAAATCTGTAATAAAAACAAACATTATGTTAGATGGCACCACATTTGGGTCATAGCCTGGGTAGTTTGACTTATGACTTTCAATTTCACATAAACAACTCAACCAAAATCAACTAACTAGAAACAAGATTTTATAATGAAATAATCCTAAACCCTGAAAAGGAGAAATAAGCTAACACTATAAAAGCCAACAAATGAAGCTTATGTCTAAGAAGCTAAAAAAAAACTAACCAAAGAGACCCCTCAAGGCAACTAACTAGAAACAAGGTTTTATAATGAAATAATCCTAAACCCTGAAAAGGAGAAATAAGCTAACACTATAAAAGCCAACAAATGAAGCTTATGTCTAAGAAGCTAAAAAAAAACTAACCAAAGAGACCCCTCAAGGCAACTAACTAGAAACAAGGTTTTATAATGAAATAATCCTAAACCCTGAAAAGGAGAAATAAGCTAACACTATAAAAGCCAACAAATGAAGCTTATGTCTAAGAAGCTAAAAAAAAACTAACCAAAGAGGCCCCTCAAGGCTGCTGTTGCAGCAGAGATGTGCAGCAAATGGGGACTATTTTAGAGCTTATTAAAGGCAACTAAAGATCATCCAAAACACAAAATAAGCAAGGGTAGTTACTAATCTAACATCTAACACACTAATTGCATCATAAAATAGTCCTAAATCTATCTTAAATCTACTTTAATCTTGAGCAAAAAAAAAGTACCAATGGCTGCTGAAACAAGTAAACACATATAAAAAGGTAACTAGAAAAACTACTATCATGCCATTATCACTTGCATTAACTTGTAAAAGAGCTTGTGAAATACACTACCAAGAACTTAGTTAGAACCCAACATGGGTCAATAGAAGCTTTTGACCCACAACTAAGCAATTAATAGAATCATTCCCTTCCAAAACAGCCCAAAGTTATTTGTGGTCCAAAATCCTATTAAATCGGCCATCACTTTTTGTATGCTGAGTTCGACTAATAATGAGGAATTTAAAAATACAAAAGTAAACACACTTAGCCACTGATGAAAGGAATTTTATCTGTTTCAAAAACAGAGCATTCTAAGTCACTATTTAAAATATAACCAAAGATTAGTTCTTAAACTTGTGAATTTAAATGATCAAATTGACATAAGTAATCCCAATGGCAGGTAAAACGAGGCCTCGATGTAGGGAACTCCTACTCTGACTAAAGTTTTGCGATCGTTAAAGACCTATCTCAGAAGCCCCAATATAAAATAACTTCAATTTCCCAAATCATGACATCTAACTCTAACTGATTGTAAACACTTAAACAATAAAGCTTAAAACTAGATTATCGCACACATGATACCTGATCATACTTCCAACCGATCTTAAAACTAGTTCACTAAAGCTAGATTATTGTTTACATAAAGGACAAGTATCAAATTTCAACACTAAGGACAAGTTAGATACTAATATTTTCACTCACTTCAATCAACACCTATAAAAACCAGAACTTAACACAACCCCACGTAAAAAACAACAACCTGTTGACGCGCAATGTAATAGGCTTTAGTTAATGTTCAAGATCACTCATTTACAATAAGCCGCTTCAAATAAGCACTAAACTGATGCAAAGAAAGCTTGAGTTCGATTACTCATTTAAAATAACTTCAATTAACAACGCCTTAAAAAACAACCTGTTGGCGTGCAATGTAATAGGCTTTAAAATACCTAATCATACTTCCAACCGAGCTTAAGACAGTTCACTAACGCTTGTTTACATAATCACCAACTCTACACTAAAACACCACAATAATATCAAATTTCAATACTAGTGACGAATTCAATACAAACTTCTAAACTTACTACAGTTAACAGCTATAAAAGCATAAATAACAACCTTGACGCGCAATGTAATAGGTTTTAATTAATTACTAAGATTACTCATTTACAATAAGTCGATGCAAATAAGCACTAAACTGATTCAACAAAAGCTTAAGTTGTATTGCTAAATCTAAATAACTTCAATTAACAATGGGTTGTATAGTGGGTCATATTACTAACAGTTTACATATAAAAAAGTATACTAACAAACGCATTCACTTATGTATAAACATTGTTGAATTAAATATAATTTGAACCCAAAGTGTACTAACCTTCAGAGCAAAAGCAAATCCATACAAGTTATACACTGCTTGGTAGGCCGCTCCCTCTCTTGCAACTCCTTCCATGTACTTGGTTCTGTTCTTAGAAACAAGATTATAGATCCGATCATGGAATTCGAACCACATATGCTGCCCCCAAGGAAAGGAGTTCCATGCATCAAAATTGTCAGCTAAAACAACTATTTCTGAGGTCATCACATGCCTTAGCTCTTGACCCATGAAAACATAGTCCGCTGCTAAGAGAAGGAAAACACGTACAACATCCTCAACGGTTATGTGAATGAAATCTTGACTCTCCAACATCCTCAATAGGTCCTCACCCTTCAAATACCCATAACCGGGGAACACACGCTTCAAAAAACTCGATTCAGCATCATGCAAATGGTCTAAAGATATTTTACCGAATCAAAATCCAGTGATAAGGCAAAATTCCTTCATACCCATCTCTAAAGTGTGTCCACCCACATCAAAAATAAAGGGTGTATCAAATCTTGGATTATCAACATTCCTTTGGTGTTGGAGCAGGAAATTAAGAACATGATTATCATGCTCAACTGTTCTAATATTTAACCAGGGTCCGAACACAGTACTCCTAAAGAGGTTAAATGAATTATCCGCCCTAAAAACCAACATATCACATATCTTTGTCAGAATGGATAACCTAGTTCGTATCGTGACCCGAGCATTTACCACCTAATTGAAAATCAAAATAGTAACAAAAATTAAACTAATGCAGTAAAACCCCCTAATAAATTACACTAAATTGAAAATGAAAAAAAAACTTACATGAAATGGTCGTGTTGGATTAGATGACGATGGATTAGAAGGCATTGTTAGTGTATGCACAGATTTTGGTGATGATCAGGGTTTGAAGATGATCGGTGTGTTTAAGAGTTTAGCTGTGTGTGTTTATCGGTGTGTGTTTCAAGACTTTTGATATGTGTGTTTAAGAAGTTTAATGTGTGTGTTTAAGTGTTTTATGTGTACAAGACTTGTATGTGTAAATTTAAAACGTGCCAAATAAAAGACTTTGACTTATATTTGATCATTCCCGATAAAATAAAAAGGTAGATTTTGTATAAAAAAGGTACAGATTTGATTCCTTACATGTGTGCATTCCCCATAAAGTTATGTTACATTCGCACATTCGCACATCCACCGTTCGCACATTTGTATAAAAAAGTCAAACGAGGCATTGGTTGTCACTGTACTTGTTGTCCCCTTTTGGGAATTAAAAGAGTACATGCTGTCTGGACACGTGTCACTATTTGGGTGGAGTCGCACATTCGCACATGACCAAATTGAGAAGAGGCTTTTTTTTTGTACCTCAAAGTGACTAATGCCCAACTTTTTGTCCCCTTTTGGTAATTACCCCTTTTGTTAAATATACAGTAACAACTTTGTAGTATTCTTAAAAATCCATATTATCTTTTATATAATAAAGATTTCCAAAACCGGGATAAAGAGTCTCGGATTGACTAATAGAAAAGCTTAATTTTAAAATCGGGTCACTTGGTTAGCCAACATAAGTAAAAATTGAAATTTATTTGGTTTAGAAATTTGGTATAAACAAAGACTGGATATACGCATATTCTTGAGAACTCTCTTTTAAAAAGAAAAAAGAAAAAAAGAAAAATAAAAGTTGGAGTAAGAGTTATAAAGACATTATATTCTGATTGATAAATAAATTTTACAATCAAATTCTTTAAAAAAAAAAAAAAGTTGAATCTTAAATCCAATTTTATAAACTTAAATGTAAAAGTATCAATTCTTATAAGTTTTAGGAAATTTATATCTTTAACAAATACCCTATACATTTTAAACTTTTTTAAAAATCAAGTATTAACATGATTATTATCAAATTGATCGTTATACTAAAAACTCAGTAAAAGTTTACCTTATAAATATGGGTTATTATACAAAGAAGTCACTAAAGTTTGCGTGAAATTTGTCTTAAAGCACTAAAGTTTCAAAGATGTCATCTAGGTTACTCAACTTCTTGCGACCAATTATATTTGTTACTATGTTTTTGGTAACCGGATATAACCGGTAAAAATCATACGTGGCTAATTTTTTAAGTACAAAACGGTCCTTGTGGTTTGTCGAGTATCACAAATTTAGTCCATTGAGCACTATTTTTGTTAGTTGACCGTTTTTATACGTTTTCATCCGCTTTTATATGTTTTTATACGTTTTTATCCGTTTCATACGTTTTTATCCTTTTTATATGTTATCGTCTGTATTTATCCATTTTTATACGTTTTCGTTCGGTTTTATACATTTTTGTCTGTTTTATATGTTTTCACTCGTTTTTATACGTTTTCATCCTTTTCATCCGTTTTTATAAATTTTCATTCTTTTTTATTCACTTTTGTCTGTTTTTATTAGTTTTCGTTCTTTTTTATGCGTTTTTGTCTGTTTTTATATGTTTTCGTCTGTCTTTATACATTTTTTTTCGTTTTTATACGTTTTGTCCGTCTTTATACGTTTTCGCCCGTTTCTTACGTTTTCATACGCTTTTTTCCATTTTTATACATTATCATGTGTTTTTATACGTTTTCGTCCGTTTTTAAACGTTTTCATCATTTTATCCGTTTTCATTTGAATTATACATTTTTGTCTATTTTTATACGTATAAAAACATATGAGAATAGATTAAAACAAAATGGATAAAAACATATGAAAAAGTATAAAGACATATAAAAACAGATAAAAATGGATAAAATCTATGGAAACGTACGGAGAACGTACAAAAAAGGACGGAAGCGTATAAAGATGGACGAAAATGTATATAAATAGATGAAAACGGTAAAAACGTACGAAAATAGATAAAAACGAACTAAAATGTATGAAAACATAAGAAAAATGGACCTAAATGTATAATGACAGATGAAAACGTATAAAACGGATAAAAGCGTATAAAAACGGGTGAAAATATATAAAAACGGACGAAAACGGATAAAATAAAGTAAGAAAGCGTATAAAAACGGACCTTGCTAACATATTAATAGTTAAATATATATATATATATATATACTAGTGTCAAAACCCGTCCGATGGACGGGTATGACTTGTGGTTTTTATTTTTATGATTTTGTTTATGATTTTTATTTTTGTGGTTTTTATTAGTTTGAATGTTAGAGTACACACTCATTTTTTCAACTAATGGATGAGAATGGTTGTTATCGGTTAGGTCGTGTAGATCTGAGTCGCGGTCCCCAAGTAGACAAAATATAGCAGGTACATGTTATATTAATAGGGACAGTAAATAAGTCAGAATATCCAAAAAAACATATCTTTCCGAGGGAGGAATTAAGAAAGGTCCATACAAAACTTTAGGTTGGTCTACTTGTGTTATTATTTTTTTATTTTTTTGGTGTCTTTTGACATGTTTAGTTTATTTTTACCTAATTATTAAAAGGTTAACTATGTGGAAGTGGAAGTAAATATAAAATTAGCACGGTTTTAAAGTAAGTGGGTTAAAACGACCATGTGTAAATGGAGACAAGTGCTAGTGAAACATAGGATATGCTCAGAACTATTACTATTGGTCGATTTAAATTGAATATGATAAAAATGCACAAAATAAAGATCAATAAACCTCTATAAAAATTCTGAAACAAAAACTTAATCTTTCAAGATTAAAGTAGACAATAATGTTTATGTCCAGGTTAGCGATTATTTCCAATGTCTGCAAATCAGTCTTGTTGCAGACTATAATCAAAGGTTTGTGTGAAAAAGTGTCGTTGCTTGGGCAATAGTGCACCCACACAAACCAGAAATATCAAGAGAAAACAACACAGCAGCTCTGAGATGTGCCAATGCTTTTATACTACATATTTTGATAATATTACAATCTTCAAACGGCCTATCCAAAATCCCAGGAGTATCAATCACTTGATACATCAAGTACTTATAATATGTATGCCCAACAAATAAAGACTTTGTAGTAAAAGCATACGGCTGGACATGAACATCTGTTTGAGTAATTTTGTTCATAAATGAACTTTTACCAACATTAGGATACCCACATATCAATACGGTCCTGGTGTTAGGATCGATTGAAGGAAGCCTCGACATATATTGTCTAATTTGTTCAAGGTACTCCAAACTGGACCAATTATTTTTATGACAGTACACATACGACCCGAGGCAAAGAACCTTCAAAGCCTTGCACCTATAGAGTGAGTCACCATACATCAACAACTTCACGTAATCTTTAGGAATTTTTACCAATCAGATTCTTGGCGGTATTGATTTAACCAAGAGCAAGCTTGTAATGATATTTATTGTAGAGAACGTGAAGAAGATCACCATAGAAAGGATGGATGTCATCGAGTCTAGGGAACTATTCGATGATGGTGGAGAGCTTCTCGTGAAATTCCGTCTGTGTGAACTTCACTTTTCGCATGTAAAACTGAAGAATACGATTGATAGCATAGCCCTTGTGAACGACAGTGGGTGTTTGTCTTTGGGTTCTACTGAGAACTATATCAACAAAATCCTTACCCGTAGGTACTCTTGTGATCTTCTTGAAATTATACTTCACCATTTTGAAAGACTCGTGCCTAAATCACAAAATTTACAATATTAGATAACTTAATATTAACAAATATTTTTTAAAACAAAGTAAAGTTTAACAGACAATAAAAGGAAAATAAAACATAAAGATCGCTTGAAAAAAGAGCTTCTACTACTGAAAAAATGCATTCATGGGCAAAAATAAATCGTACATTTCAAATGCATATTATATCAGATTTTATAAACATTGTACAAACAGTATAATTATAAATAACACCTCCTCTATAAGCTATAAAAAACCATGTGCGCCAAAAAACAAACTCGGGCACATTTAGTAATTAAATAGCAATAACAAAAAACCTACATAAAGAATCAGACCTATGGACGAACTCACGGAATGACTCACCGGATCTAACTCACTGAACGACTTCAAGCTCTTTACTACTGAACGACTCTTTGGACGACTTCACACTCTTTACTACTGAACCAACATATTGAACGAACACGCTGAACTTACTACTCAAATTATGCATTCTAACTACTTCTCCAATCACGGATTATAACTTGCACCTTCAATCAAAATACATCTATTGATTATGTGGGTTGGCAAGACACAGGTGCATATTGTGATGAACTCGTCGTAGTCTATGGTCCCATTTCCATTTGCAGCAGCCTGTTATATTTTCATTTTTTCAGGTGACCAGCCGAAAAGTATGAGTCTTAGTATATAATCTTCTACATTGTGTAATCCTAATTGGAAAAATGGGAGGGAGGAGGGTTTGCTACAACATTTAGACTTTGTGGATCATTAATATCTTAAGGAAGTTTTCGGGTTAGCTTATTAAAACATTTAACAATGTTCTGGTATGTGTTGTGGTACGACCAATAAGCCTTTTTTGAGTATTTGATGTAAAAAAAGAGAAGAAGAATAGAAGCAATTTTCAATCGTGTTTGGAATTGCTTATCTGCTTTAAAACAATGTGATACGCATATAATCCCTTAAATAAGTAGTCCCAAAGAATCCCTAAAAGACCTTTACTTATTGGTAATTAGTTGATTAGAAAAGTCGAACACCATCTCTTGCATTCTGTATTCATATAAGATAGATTGATAAGCTATTTAAGCTTTCCCAAAGACCCCCTTAATCACATGCACATACATTCGTGACTGGTATGCTTGTCATTCCACATATATGCTTCCTCTCCTGTAGTTTCTTCATGATCTCATATTTATGTTATGCATTACATATGCTAAAAGTTTCAGATTTAAAATATTTTAAAGGCGGGTGCAAAAAATACTCATTTTGACCCGTTGCCCCACCACCCATTGCTACACTAAATGAGTAACAAACACTTACTAAGAAAGACTCTAGCAAAAGTATCAGCCTTCTAGATTAGCCTCCTCAATTGGGATATTTGCGAGGCTGGATCGTTGTACCTGAAAACAAATAGAAGCCCATGAGAGATGCAACATGACATAATCTATAAACCACAATATATTCAAACAGAACGTATATATACATATTTTCTTGTTTATTTTCTGGTCATGAAGTACATTTATTAAATTTTCTATTAGTTGTTTTCTTCGTTTATATAGAGGTTTAATTCATTCTTTTTGGAACACAAACAAATAAATGATATTTTTGGTGGAAACTCTTTTAGGTGTTGGAAGTTTAGGTAGAATGGAAGAAGTAGTAGTGTCACCCAGCCCAGTGAGTGTTTAGATATAAAAGAATTGAAGAAGTAGTAGGTCCAAATGCTACCGCTGACCAGCAGATGACAATGCTAACTCCAGCATTGTGGGTGTTTAGTGAAGGAAAATGATAAAGATGAAGTTGCTAAGCACACTAAGTCTAGTCGCTCACGAGTCATTTGCAGTCCAATTGCTACATCGTTGATCCAAATATGATAGTGTTAACTCCAACCGCTACGCTGATGGAAAGAGTAGAAGTTATCAAGTCTTTTAGCACCGTTCAGCTTATGGTGGATCCGATCCTGTTATAGATGACATGGAACATGATCAGGATATTGACGTTTTTTTTTCCTCCAAGTGAAGATGATTACATGCACGAGACTTTTGAGGAGACAAAGGGTCTTGATAATGGTCTTGGTTATGTGGAAATAAGGTTTGAAATCCAACCTAATGTGAGAGCCTTGATGAAGGTGAGGAGGATATGTCAGGGCACGAAGGAGATGAAATTGATGAAGATAAGGATGGAGATGATGAATGCTGCAATGATCTGGAAGAAGATGAAGACCATCACTTGCCACATCCGAACACCGATCAAGATGATCACGAGATTAAAGATGGGTTTGATGAGGACATGATTGAGGAAGAAGATGAAGATGAAGAAGACGATGATGGTAGATTTAAGCCCGCAAGTTAGAAAGCCCCTAACAAACTGGCATGACAAGCTTGATTTACTGCACTAAATCACGGTGATCCAAAGGCTAATTAAAGGTCAGTTTTAATTGTTCACATTCATTGCCATTTTCATCGGTATCACGTTTATTGTCAGTTTGGTATAAATTTGTGTCTATTAATCGGTTTAGTAGGTGTATGACGGACTGGATAATGATAATGTATGACGAAGAAATTTATTAGATATTCTAAATTGTTGCACCTGATGAAGGTACCATATCATGTTCTATTGTTGATCAATAAGTCATCATTTTTAATTAATAAAATTACATAATATAATACAATGTATGTGTTTCAAACTGATGGAGGTATAAATATTGTTTCACACACATACCATATATTTCAAACGTATGTATTTATCATAAATTGGTAACTTTTTTATTCCACAAGTTGCAAAGGCATGAAAAGATCTGAAATAAGTTTATTGTGGCAGTATATGTTGTGGCAGTATATCATGAAAAGCAGTGAGAATCAATGATCCATACAGCTGAATAATACAACCATCTGAACCTTGTCAGACTCTTAGGATATTGCTTGAATGAGAAAGAATTTTTTTGTGTTTAAGCACATTGCGGACCCAAGTTTGGATAACTCCTTTTTGGAGGTAAGTATACACTTTAGTTAAACTGTGAAAAACACACTTGGTCTTTAGATTTTCATCTCACAAATTGGATGTTTGTAAAATTCATACTGAATCAACATCTATTGTCATGCTTATACGCCATCCATTAAAGTCGTTCACAAATACACTTACTGAATTGCTTATGATTTTTCTTTCCTTGTTGCCTCCTTTGAAACTCTGAATTCATCCTATTGGCAATAGCTTCTTCTGCACAATGGAAGTTGTAAGCACGCACCATGCGCTCCTCAGCGGTAGTTGGAAGCTTCATCACCAATTCCTATGCTAGTGCAGATTTTCTGAGGTCCGTAGAGGAAGACAGAGATAAAATATCTGATAATATCGTTCTTCAATATCAAATATTGCTTAATTAAACCGTTCAACAAACTCTTTGAGGGGCTCATAACGGCCTTGTTTGATATCAACCAGCTCATAATAACCTACCAAGTAACCATAATGAAAGAAGTAAAAAGGTATATATTGAAATATTAAACAAAACAATGATATATTCATTGAGAAAATATGACAGACCAACATAACTTGGATGTAGGTAGATATACAGTTGTTGGGAAATGTGTTTCTCATTTTCATAAGTCTTCCTGGTTTAAATCAGAGGGCCATCGATTGTAATCAGGATATATTTCTGAATGCTGCAAAAGTCTGAAATATGTATAAGAAAAGGTTATTGATAGTTAACTGTTCAGGGATGATTAAAGGATATAAAAGCTGCAGGACTATACCGGATATTGACATTACGAACAGCAACATCTTCGATGGACTTATATACCAGGCACATTAGATTCACCTTGTATTGTTTTGTTTCTGGTTTTAGGAAATTGCCTTGAGTTTTGCACATAATATGTTGTGTTTACCTCTTTGTGGGTTAAAATGGGTGTGTCAAATAATTATTGAAACGATTGATACACCAACAACAAAAAAAAAAACCATAAATAAATTAAAATATATAAACCTGACAAAAGTGATATCAAATTATCAATAAGCTATGATTGTGTCCTTTTCCCCTCTCATCAGATGGTCTGTTTAGAGTACCAATTGATTTGCAGAAGTGATATCAAATTATCAATAAGCTACAAATCCTTCCTTACATAACCATATATAAATAGACCAACCATTCCAGTAGACTAATATGTGAAAAATATATAAACCATTTTTTGCTCGTATATCGCTTTGGTTACTGCTGCCATAAGGGCACTATGCAATAAATGGGAATAATCAAAATACAATGTGGCCTATAAACTATAAAGCTACCACATTTATAACATACCTGGATGGATTTCCCAAGCATTGTCTCCTTACAGGTAGGGTTGTAGGATAGTATTTGTAATAATCCGGTTCATTAAAGCAATATAGAATAAGAAAACACGAAGATGATAATATATACAAAGTATTAGTAATGCAATTCAGAAAGATGAAAGCCGGGTTGTATTTCACCTACCATGGTTCCTTGTATTCCTTCTTTCCAATAACTGAGGTACCGACATCACCACCTGAATTAAAACATGTTTGATGAATTAAATTTTGCCCATCGATTTGGCAGCTAGGTGAACAGCTAACGTGTTGATAAAGGGTGAAATTAGTTACCTTCAATCTTAGGAGCAATGGTACATCATATATGAGGCTCCATATCTGATATATGAGTATGAAACTAATGAACAATAAAAATAAGAAAGACAGAATTATCAATAGAAGCAAAACACAAAGAAACAACATTAAGTCATACTTTAAAAATAAATAAAATACATAGAATTATCACACATTATAACATCATAAAGATCATGAGCAGCTCGACAAAGATCAGTCCTTCAATTTAGGTGTTTCAACGCTTTCATGTGCCAGAATACGTAAACCACATTATAAATTAAACATACCTCCACATTGTTTAGATACGTGTGACTTGATCAACGCCTTCCACTCTTCAAACGCAAATTATTCAAGAAAACAGGATGGTTGAAACAATCAAAGAATCAGATTTATTAACTTCTTCGTAAGTGTATGCTTCACCCATTGTGTGATAAATCTAACTTTTCAGTTCTATATTAAGAGTAAATTAAAGAAAACCAAAAGACAACTTCTAATACAAAGAATATAATAGACACACTATAAGGGTCTTCTCAGAATGACACCGGATTTGGCCTCCGCAACTTCTACGTGATATGTTTCATGTTATGCATCTTGTTGAACCCTCTGCATACATATTTCTCATCGATCACTTTCTTCACTTCAGACTCAGATTGTTTGGCGGTCGTGTTTGAGATGCATATTTCAAGGACTTCTGTTTCATTGATTTCTTTCCAGGTACATAAGGATATGTGCTAAAATACAATGATAGAAATGGACGAATAAGTTTTTGCAGGTACACCCGCCCGATACGATATTGATATGTGCTAAAATACCCAATTAGAACATGAATGAATTGTGCATTACTAAATTTTATTGGTAGAATAATACCTGGTGCACTATAGCATAATCATCAGCATTTAAGCTTAGCTCACCATCCGCTTGAGCATCAAATGGATGAATGACCTAATAAGAGAAAATAACTAATTAAAATGACCTAAATAAATTTTCTCAAGAGAACTAAGAGCTTTAACAGAATCATATCATGTTTTACCTTGCCAATATAGTAGTTATATTATTGATTTTCGCAGAAGTTGATTGTGACGATTCTTGTAATTTCATCTACAAAATCATCTACCACCAGAAAATGATTGATAACAAAAATCCTTACAAAAAATTCGAAATATTTAAAAATCATCTACCGATAAGGAAATTATTGATAATGACCAACCTCTCCTCTGTGTGTAACTCCTTTAGTGGAAGCCACAACATGGCGGTGATAAGACCTTTTGCAAGTGAGTGCACCAAAATATCAATACCACCAAAGTCTTGCTTTATAGATTGTGTAACTTTTTGAACACATCGAATTCACATGTTAGTATAGCTATGCCCAACCTGATACACTTAGAAAGATGATAATGGTGAAGTATTGCATCTGCGCTGTCCAATTACTTGTTCCCGCATAATGTTTATTTACTTTAATCTGCATGAAGTTAGATGAATAGAGGTAAATGACAGGGCTTTTTGAATGTTTGAGTCATTCGTCATGATAATCCTTTTAATATGCATAATTAACAACGATAAGGTGATTATTGAAATATAAGAGAAAAATACTTTCTTTGCATGAGTAATGACTAATGAGAACTCAAAAGATCATCAATTTACCTTAAATGTTAGCAATGTGAAGTTAAGATGAGATGAGCTTCTTGTCATGTATCAACCTACTACGTTATCACATAGCTTTAAACATATTTCTAGTCATTTTAATTAGTAATGACTAATGAGAACTCAAAAGATCAGCAATTTACCTTAAATGTTAACAATGTGAAGTTAAATGTGAAGTTAAGATGAGATGAGCTTCTTGTCATGTATCAACCTACTATGTTTTCACATAGCTTTAAACATATTTCTAGTCATTTTAATTAGTAATGACTAATGAGAACTCAAAAGATCAGCAATTTACCTTAAATGTTAACAATGTGAAGTTAAGATGAGATGAGCTTCTTGTCATGTATCAACCTGCCATGTTTTCTTAGTTAAAAAAAAAAACCTACCATGTTTTCACATAGCTTTAAACATATTTCTAGCAAAATGTAATAATCGTCCCTCATCAACTCATTACTACAGCCAGATGTCAACATTTAAGGATTTAACAGCCAAGGCAAGACCAAACTTGGCACTTTTATCAATAGCTTTAGTGTCAACTTCCCCTGAAAGGTAAAAAGGGACTTTGTACTTCATTCGTGTTGGATGAATGCACTTTTCCTTTACATTGGTGATGACCCGAGCCTTCACTGTCGTCAATGGATCCAACAAATGTTGTGTGCCAACAGTAATTGTGCTTTCATTGGTTGAAAGGTGGTGGTTCATCTCCACACCTACTACTCAGGGGATTGACAACATGGTAGTAAGATGCATTCAGTGAGTCACCCTTGTCATACATTTACAGTTGTGAAAACATAAAGTTATGTTACTGGATTTGGGTCAAAACGGGTAATTTAATGCAGACCCAAAATGGCAATTTTATGTAGGTTGTGTGGGTTACCCAGAAAAGATTAATTTAGCAGGTTTATGCATTTTGAATAAACTTTTAACGACTTTGACCAGTCCAACCAAATCAAATCGTTTCCCATTTGCTAATTTCTTTTTAGGTTTTACCCATCTGACCAATTTGAGGCCAAATATTAACCCAAATCATCCCTTTCCTATAAATGAGTTGAATTTGCCATCTCCATCATTGACCATTTCAAGCAAAAACTACAGTGTATGGCATGCATCGTAATTGAGTTATACTAATCCCTTTTTCACAAACAGATATCAAAGAGGTGGTAAAGGTGTGTGTATGTTACATCTCCTTGGTTGGATAGGGATGCATATGCTAGATTAAATGAAGTCCGCTAACATTAGGCAATTAGTTATTTCCATGGGATATCTGCAAGATTGATGGTGAGATTCTAAGTAAAGTGGTGTAGTCACGTTGATTATTCTTTGTATGTGCTTATGCATGGCTGTGTTTTAAGGATACTGAAAGTTATGACATACACTTACGCCCACAATATTTCGTTTAAAATCATTACTTTATAGCAAAAATCTAAATCATATTAATTATGGTCAAAATGGTAATGACATACATTTTTAGCAGATTCTGAAGCTTCACTCAACGATGACAATTGATGTAGAAGCTTCTTTTCACTTAAAATACTCCCTGGGAATGAATTCATGCTCCCCAACTGATATTTTTTAGTTACAACGTCCTCATCCCGGATCTTTTGTACATGAAAAATAATGTCATTGTCAAATATGATTAGAAACAAAATCTATAATAACTATTAGATACCAACCAAACTACACTTATGGCCCGTTTCCTTAACTTGCAAAAGGTCCAACCACCGTATCATAACCAACCATAATAGCCTCCTACAAAGGAACGTTCCCTTCTGAACTTGTGGAATTTGGATCTGCTCCATAGTCTAGCACCAGATTAACACAATTCTCACTTCCTTTTGAGGATGCTATATGCTGAAAAAATCATAAAACACTATAAAAGTCAATATGAGGTATATGCCCAATGCAGTAATAATTAATTTGCAATCAAATATGTGCATACCAAAGTAGTTCTTCCATTGTTTTCTAAGTCATTTGGATCAAGACATCGGCCGACCTTCAGATTCGTTATCATCACGCTTGCCAACCGCTGGGTAGTCTCTTAAGAATAGTTACCTACATAAGCAGTTGGTTTGAACTAAAAAAATCCATGGAATCTTTTTAAAATAATAAACCTATTCAGGTTCGATTAATGATAGTAACATTAAGCGGTGCATAGGAACACAAAAACAACATACTCAATCAGAACGTGTCAGGGTAACCGGTGCATGTATGCATTTGATATTATCACGAAAAGAGAATTGTGATAATTATCACCTCTTCGTCTTCTACGTGATCGACCCAAAGATCTGTCATCTGCATCTTGTGAACCGGACTGAATTGTTGGCTCACTTTTGAACCTCCCAAGAAACTTCACGCGCGGGAAATCACGGACACTCTTTTCTTCAGGGATCGGCACGAGTAATGCTGTTGCGGGTCTGGTGAACTGGTGGTCATATGGCCAAAACCAAACATCTAATATATGAGTACCCCGCACCACCCGAACCAATCTCTCAAGCACTTGACAAAGTGCGTTCATTCAGATTTCACACCCATTGTTGCCATAGTAGGCCAATGTTTGACGACCCTTCTATATCTCCAATCGAAGCTTCTTAATATAATATATTTGAATAGTTCCAACGGTATTTTTACAGTACTTGTGCATTTCCGTTCTTGCAAAAAAAAATATTAATACCATAACAGTTTAGTCGACTTTTCTGATGTTAGATGTAGTACTTACCACAGTATGTGGTTCTTCACTATGAAGCAAAGTGAGGTACGTCAGTCAAAGACACCACCATGTCACCATGCCATTTCCTTTCGTTTATGTAGAAACACACTGCCACTGTATTTGTTATGGTTGATCTGTTACAGATGACCTATATGGTAAGTATCATGGAAAATCATATTGAGGACCAGGATTAAGTTTGTAAAAGTAATCAGTTTTTTTTTTATATTTTTTTATAATTTGATAGAGAACACAATTAAATTAAGATATACTTGATAAAAGCATTAATGCAGAGCAACAAAGATTTAATCATCCAGACCAATATTGACAAGCCACATATCAAGGTAAATAAGACCAAAGATGACTTATGTAGTTAATATAAGTTAAAATTATACCATTCGTAACAGAATCCTTGTAATTAGCTACATATTTGAACCTACGACATCAAGTTTTGGAGACCCACGTTCTACCGAACAGAACTAAGAACGCTTTCTTATCATGGTAGATACAACTAAAAAAGGAACTGCAATGTAGTTGAATTTTTTGCTCTTGACGACTCACATAATTAATGTCAACTTGAATACCAAACTTACTTTTTTGATAGTCCATAAAAAAAGTCAGACTACTTAAACGGTCGCAAATTCATATAGAAATCTTGTTCTTTATATTGAGGGAACCGTTCAAGCCAATTTAGTAGGAATTAAAGTAAATCCTCAGCTGCAACACAATGCAAATCACGGGAACTGTATGACCATCATGAAAATACACATAGATACAAAGGTTGAAGCTATATGAGTTCTTTTATCTCCATAGCTCTCAATATCCGAAGATGTATTTGAGTAAGAATAGCCAACCCCAACTGGTGAATCAATAAACAATAAATTTGCAACTGCAAATCAAATAAAAAAAATTTAAAAAAATATTTCTTTTACTGAAACTCATACTAAATATAGTAAGAGTAGTAAATAACTCCCACCGGTGTTCTAAGAATAGGGGTTCAAGTAAATTGACTTTCCATCTTTATCGACATAAAATGGTCCCACTTCTTCAGACATTCCATATGCAATAGATGAACATCCATTTATGACATTTTGAAATTCCAGAACCCATTGTGTTTCAGACAGTTTTGTAGCCTATGTACGTGCAGACCTATCAATGGTAGCATCATAGAAAAAACCAAAAACACCTAATATTAAGAAAACACAACCAATAAAATAGTGGAAAAGATTCAATCGCGTACCTTGATTCATCAGTAGTGATACAACTCCAATACTTAGATACTTTATTAAATAGAAAATCAAGTTACTTGCGTGTGTTATGCCTCGTTCAAATATGAGATGCGCCAAAGTTAGCAAGACTTATATACACCATGATAATCATTTGAATATACATGAATGTTTTCACCTCAAGGATGCTTGCTAATGCATCAATTTGTCTCTAATCACCTATAAAAACGTCAAATAAAACATAAAACTAATCATAATTCACTAAAACCTCAAAAAAAATCTAAAAAACTAATTACATCAACCTCAAATAAACCTTATCTACTCGTAAAGAATTACTATCCTAACGTCTTTACGCTAAAACCTCAAATAGTTAATGCATCAATGTCTTTAATCACTTATAAAAACCTCAAAAAACATAAACTAATCATAATTCACTAAACCCTCAATTAAAACCAAAAAAACTAATAACATGAACCTCTCCACAATAGCTAATGCATCAATTCAATCAAATATAAATTCAATCCTAACGTCTTTATGTTAAAACCTCAAATAGGTAATGCATCAATTTATTGTCTCTAATCACCTATAAAAACCTCAAATAAAACATAAAACTAATCACAATTCACTAAAACCTCCATTAAAACCTAAAAAACTAATTACATCAACCTCAAATAAAACTTAAATATACTCGTATAGAATCACTGTCTCTAATCACGTTGCGAAAAAATCGATTAAAACCTAACTCTGACCCGAATCAAACATAAAACTAATCATATTTCGCAACCATTAATCTCATCAAGAATGTAACATATTTGTTAGCATTCTGGTTCATGTGTCATGCACAACAATTCTACAAAACCAAAAGTATTCACAAAATAAATATGTAAATAGGTACTTGTAAAACCAAAAATATTCACAAAATAAATATGTGAATCATTAAAAATATATATAATAAATACCTAAAGTATTGTTGGTCCTTCAACACGGTTCTACAAAACTAAAACTATTCATAAAACAAATATGTGAATCATTAAAATATATATAATAAATACCATGAGTATTGTTGGCCCTTAGGTAATCACTATATCATTCAAGAAACCAATGAGTAACACAATATATCAACATGAAAAAAATCACATGGGAATAAAAAATACAAAACCTTAAAGGATTGTTGTAGATCTTTTTGCGGTGGCTACGGATGTTGTTGGCAAAAAAGATGGCGACATGATGATCTTTGATGATACTGGAACATCGTATATCATGTACTGCTTCATTCTTCTTTCAAGCCTGGATGTGATGAAGCGTTGCATAGAAGGCAATGATATTAGGGTTTTGTGTATAGAGATTGAATTATTAATATCGTGGAACTAAATTTAAGGAAAAGATATGTGTTATAATCTAAATTGCTGTTTTGTCTAGTATATTTTTTTTGTTTTTGGTCCTTCATCACAATCAATGGCTTGGCTCCACTGGTCGAGATGTTTGCATGTTAACCTAATGATCCAGTTTCGAATCTCACTATAATCATTTTTACACGAATTTATTTTGAAGTTTAGTCCATACGAATTTTAGCTCATCGCTTATGTGGAATTATGACGTGGCATTATGAAATTTACAATTTATTAAAAAAAATGTTCATATATTAATTAAAATGCCACATGTCATTAAAAAAAATGCCACATAAATATAATGATGACATGGAAATATGACTTGGCATTATGAGATGCCAAGTGGCATTTTATGTGGCATGCCTCCTCTTATATATAATGTATAGATACTAGTGTCAAAATCCGTCCGATGGACGGGTATGGCTTGTGGTTTTTATTTTTAAGATTTAGTAGAAGAAATATATACCAAAAATTAATTAAAAGTTAAATGATACGGTTAAGATCTATAATTGATGTTACCATAATCCATAGAACGGCAAAAGCATGTAAGTACTTTGATTTTTGGATTTTGTTTTTAAGATTTAGTAGAACAAATATATAGTAAAAAGTTACTTAAAGTTAAATGAAACGGTTAGGATCTATAATTGATGTTACCATAATTCATCAAACGGCTAAAAGCAGGTAAGTATTTTGATTTTTGGTTTTTATTTTTAGCGTTTAGTTGAACAATTATATACTAAAAAGTAATTAAAAGTTAAATGAAATGGTTAATAACTATAATTGATATTACCATAATCCATAAAACGGCTAAAAGCAGGTAAGTACATTGATTACGAACATGTTTTTCTTTTTCTTAAAAGGAGGTAAGTACTTTCTAACATATTTTTCTAAACAATATTAATCATGAACATCTTTTACATTTGATAATATTATTAACATTTATTATTATTATTTTGTTTTTCTTAATTATGTTTATTTAGTTATTGGATAAGTATATGTCTCTTACACTTATCCATAAAACTATATCAGCCACCTTAGACACTTATCCAAACATTTATTATCAATTATAGATCTTCACCGTTTCATTTAACTTTTAATTAATTTTTGGTATATATTTGTTCTACTAAATCTTAAAAATAAAAACCACAAGCCATCCATCGACGAAGTTGAGATAGTATATATATATATATATATATATATATATATATATATATATATATATATATATATATATATATATATATATTTAACTATTAATATGTTAGAAGGTCCGTATTTATATACGCTTTCCTTTTTTTATCCTTATATATTCACCCGCTTTTATCCTATTATATTATTTAGGTCATTCTTATTTATACATGCGTTAGTACATTTTATTACCGTTTTCATCATCATATTATATACATTTCGTCCGTCTTTATACGCTTCCGTCCTTTTAATGTACGTTCTCCGTCACGTTTCCATATTTTATCCATTTTTATCTGTTTTATAGTCTTTCCTCGTTTTCATATGTTTTTATCCATTTTTTTATATCTATTCTCATATGTTTTTATAATTATAAAATAGACAAAAATGTATAATTCAAATGAAAACGGATAAAATGATGAAACGTTTAAAACGGACGAAACGTGGCATAAAAACATATGATAATGTATAAAAATGGAAAAAGCGATATGAAAACGTAAAACGGGCGAACGTACTTATAAAGACGGACAAAACGTATAAAAACGAAAAAAAATGTATAAAGACAGACGAAAACATATAAAATCAGACAAAAATGCATAAAAAAGAACGAAAACTAATAAAAACAGACAAAAATGAATAAAAAAGAATGAAAATTTATAAAAACGGATGAAAAACAGGTCTCACATTATATGTCACTTACATCATACAGCTGTTTGAACATCATACAGCTGTTTGGATAAGTGATAATAAATGTTTGAACATCTCCAGCTGTTATTTTACCAAATTTAGACATATGTAAAAACAGATCTCACATTATATGTCTCTTACATCATACACAAAAGTAAAAAATATATCTCAAATATAATATGGGTTCATAGTTTGACACTGCATAGACCCAAATTTATTGTTGATGAATGTTTATCTTTCTGATGGAGTTGCTAATTAGAGTTGCTAATTAAGGGTCGATATTTTTTTTGAAGACCCAACGTGTTTTTTGATTTTCCTTCCAAAATTGTAAGTGTTTGCAATTTCCTTTTTATTATTGATTAAAAAGAACTTGTATTTAGGGTTTAGTTTGTTTGTATTTTGGGTGATTTAGCCATATTTGACCCAATTTGACATACTACTAAGATGCTTATTTTGCCACATTTACGTACAGAGAAACATTACAAAGCATTAGTCTAACTGGGAATGTTTGGATAAGTGTCTAAGGTGGCTGATATAGCTAGAAGTCGCAATAATCAGTTTTGGCATTGCTTAGCAAAAATTTTTAACGATTCTAAACTCGTGATTAGTTCGGGTACAAAAAACTCAGAAAGGAGAAACAAATAAAGACGTAGCTATTAGATAGCCAATTATTAAAATAAATGTGAGATCACCTATTTATCCGTAACTTTAATTAAATGGTGTTTTGATTCTTTGACTCGTGATCTATTTTTTCCGGCTGGATGGTAGAAGTTCTGAGATGTGCGATCTTTGGTAAGTTGTGGAGTTACCAAATAGCTCTCGATAGATTTTGTTATCGAACTCTAGAAAAAGAATTTTTTTTAAGGGTTAAAGCCAAAAGTGATCATTTATGTTATTGAACTCTGGAAGATGTACTTTAAAGATACCATTTATGTTACCATTTTTTCTTCATTCATTGTAGTTCATCCTGTTATATAGAGTAAGTAGTTGTGTCACAGAATTACTCATGAATGCATCAATCCAGAAAAAATTAAAAGTCTAAAAGGAAATGGGTCAACAGTTTTCCCAAATTGAGCCACATGATATGTTTGAACATCATAGCCTTCTTATAATGCAACTCAAGTCTGACCTTCAACTCAAACATAATGTTTGCAACCCTACACTTATAACAATACATATGAGTAGTGTTTTGCTACCATGAAAGACCTACGGTTAAAACCTATACAACGATAATTTTACTAAAATAAAATCATTGATTTGTTGGCGGTTATGTCCCAGCAGCAGGGTAAGATAATCAATCTTCGGCAGAAATGTGCAACTGTTCAGCAGAAACAAAGAACTAGTCAGCAGTAACAAATACCACTTGGTGGTTACCGGATATCACTTGGAATCGGGTAATCACTTTCCAAAGTAAACTATTCGACCCTAATGCCTGGGTATCACGAATATCTACTTGGGATAAGACCAAATGCATTTATCGAATTAGGCACAATTCAATAACCCTTGCGCTTATAAGTGTTTAGTGTTTTCTGTGTATATTTCATGCATAATCAGATATCCTATTTATAGGATAATACTCTTGGCTAATTCAATGGAATTATGAGTATTAATCGGCCCATTAATAGCCTCATAGTTATCCCCATTATAGCCGTTAGTGGTTACATGACCAATTAAACGTGGTCATTGCTTGTTAAACCTGCCACTTGAATAGGTCAAAGCGGGTTACAAGCTTTAGTACTTTCATCAGTGCTTTCATAGTCTATCGTGGTTACCTTTCAGGTGGAAACACCACTGCCATGTAAACACTCCTGATGAAACAGCAGGTGGAACACGATCCGTGGAACTGCGCCGATGGAAACCGATGTCGATCAGTAACACAACATACTTTCACCAAGCACTACCAATACAAACCACTACAAGAGTCGGGGTGTTCATGGACCTTATGGGTGTACACTCCGTACCTCCTAACCCATTACAAGGTGTGAACTAATCCCACAAGTGCACTAAATTTTCCAACAATCCTCCCCAAATTTAGTTCACTTCCTTTGCATGAAAAACAAACATCAAGCAAAACATGTGCATAAATGAAAATGTCCCGAGGATTGAATTTCCATCTTAGTAATTACACGTTCAAATATTCGAGAATCAGGGTGTTCTAAGAATTGAACCCTTCAACCCATTTGAATACCGAAGATAACTACACACAAGCTTTCAAACACTTAAAAGCTTCACACACTATACAAGCCATGTGTCCATATCCAAATTCATAAATGTTGTAAAAGCTAAAGTCCAAAGCTTCTTGAAGCGGCAAAACTTCAACATTTACATAGGTGGTTCCTCTTTAGTCATGCTCCTGCCAAAGCACTTTTTCAAAGAAAATTAACCATTAAGAAGTAAAGACTTCATCCTCCTTTCAGCATGTTCTGAGCACAACCTTGGGATGTAAATAAACATGTGCTCCAGTCCACTGAATGTTCAGCTTTCCACATTGAACTCAGCCCCCAAGTTTCCTTAGGAGGGAGTTGGGTGTCCTAGCATTCAGTGACTAAGTTGGACTTAAACCCATCCCTTTAGCAGACTTTATAACCAAGTCTCTAGCCAGGCCCTTCGTCAAGTGATCAGCTAAGTTCTGTTGAGATCTCACAAACTCTATAGATACCACCCCATTCATGATAAGCTCACGAATCATGCTATGTCTGACACCTAAGTGTCTAGACTTACCATTGTACATCCGGCTATAAGCCTTAGCCAATGTAGGCACTTGCTATCACAACGGATAGAAAAAGGTGCTATAGGTTTAGGCCACAATGGAATCTCAAGAAGCAAGTTTTTCAACCATTCAGCTTCTTTACCGCCAGCATGCTAAAGCCACAAATTCAGATTCCATTGTTGAACTGGTGATGCAAGTTTGTTTCTTGGATGCCGAAGAAATTGCACCTCCACCAAGTAGGAATACCCACCCTTGGTAGGCGAATTGTCTTCAGTGTTCTTGATCCAACTTGCATCAATGTAACCTTCCAACACTGATGGGTAACCAGTATATGAGAGACTATAATCCATAGTTCTCTTCAAATACTTCATACCCTTTGAACTCGCTTGCCAGTGATGAGCACTAGGATTACTAGTATACCTGCTCAATTTTCCCACTGCAAACCAATATCAGGTCTTGTACAAGTCATGGCATACATCAAGCATCTAATTACCCTAGAATACTCAAGTTGAGATACAGCCTTGCCATTATTAGGCATCAACTTCTCACAAGTATCCATAGGTGTACTCACTGGAGTACAATCAAAGTAATTGAATTTCCTCAGCACTGATTGGTTCCGAACCGTCAAGTTTAATCACACAAGCCGGCCACTTGTGAATGGTACGACCGTAATAAACTTAAAACTGCTCAGAAACCAATGCAATAAAGATCAGAGGAATATAGTGGATTCCTGGGTCGTTAAGTCCCACAGAGGATGAATTGGTGTATAAACACTTGATCAGATGATAGAATGATCACTAAGGATAGTGATCAGTAAGGATTTTGATGGATAATTATACCTAAAGAAAAGATTTGTAAATTACAGGGGCTTAAATGCAAATTAAAGGAAATTAAAAAGTTAAAATATATTAAATAAACGCTATCACTATTTTAAAATGATGAACGTTTAAAAACCTAAAAACGTACGTTTAAATAAAATTACGTAACGTCACAAATAAAACGTGAGTTTTAAGAAATAAAAGGCCTACAAATATAAAATGACATTTTAAAATCCTAATAATAAAAGAAAATTATTAGAAAAGAAAATTATTTTTACAACTATTTATTTATTTATTATTAATTAAAAACTATTTAAAAGACACTTAAATACAAGAAAATATAAAAATAACCTGGAAAAATAAAATTATAACTTAGAAAAATCTAAAATATGATAAAACTTATTTTAAAACTGAAAATATATTTTTAGACTTTTTATGTATTTATTATTAATTTAATACTATTTAAAACTAATTAAAATGCTAGAAAATACTATTTAAACCAAGAAAATTATGGAAAAATATTTTTTATGACTTTTATATTTATCTTAATCTATGAAAATTAAAAACATATTTTTTTAAGCTTTTTCTGATTTATTTGTATTAAAGGCTATTTAAAAAGACTTAAAAACTATTTTTAATTAAGAAAAATAGCAAACTGACCTAGAAAAATATGAAAAATTCAAGAAAAGTCTAAAATAATGTTATGAATCTGAGAAAAATATAAAAACAGGGGCTTGTGTGTGAGAAATTGAATCTGCAAGAGAAGTGCTTATAAATAAGCACTTATAAATAAGCTAATGGCTACAAACAAGCACCAAACTGAAACAGAAGCTTTAAAATGCTAAAAGTACTCAAATGAAACAATTTACAACTATCCTAAACATCTAAGTTACCAGCTACACAGATTTGATTAATTGAGCTTATGTGCTTAAAGCAGTTCCACCCACCAATTTGCAGCTAGAAAATAAGCTACTCCATAAGCAGGGACTAGAAAACAGAAGTGGGAACCTCAACTAGACCTGGGTGGCTACTTATAAACCAAAGCTCAGACCTAGATAAGCTCTTATGAGCTCGCAAGCAAGCCTTGCACAACAACGAGTGTGTGCACAGGAGAATTATACCCATTTTGACAAGCAGATTTGGGTCTTATAAAAAATTCACAAAAATATACAAAAATGGTATTAAGAAACTAGACCAGCTTAAGTTTTAAAGTCCCAAGTTTCACCAATTTTGACCCAGAATTGAAGCCATGAAAAATCACCCTTGTTGGGTGCAAACTGAGGTTTTCAACATTTTTGACTTTTTGACAGATATGGAACTTTGACTTTCATGAGTTTTGATCTTAAACCATGAGCTGTTTATGATGTAATATGACAAAATAAAGCTAATGCAATCTATGTCTATGATATTTAAGCACAAATCAATCTTATGCTTTGACAAAATTTTAACAGTTAAGCAATTAGAGACAGATTAATGAAATTTTGACTTAGAGCTATTTCAGAAGATGCATATGAACTAAAATGACTTTAACATGACTATATAAGACTGAGTAGACAGTGTTAATACAAATATCGTCATTAAACGTTATTTATATTTTTGATCTTTGCCTAAGTTTTGTTAACGACAAAAGTAAATTTAATTTATAAAAGCTTAAAGCTTGTCAAGTTTATTAGATATTAAAACAAGCTTTCTCAAACAATATATTCATCATTCAAGCATTTACACTTTAAATTAGTAACATCTTGATATGACTCTAATCATTATGTATGATAAGTAGTTTGTAGAATGTGTTAGGTTCTTAAAACCAAACACTACTTAAGCATTTGCATAATTCTATAAATAGTAATACAACATTTGACATCATGTATTACATCATAGAAATCATTAGAAGATTCCATTAGATATTTTGTGAAGATTTGTACTCTTCATATCTTGCACAATCTCTCTTAGATAGAGTTGACTTTAAGCAAGATTTGATATCTTGACTGTCCGACTGCGGTACCATTTTGGTACACGGACGGAACCCTTTTAAGGGTCCGCCGTCCGATGGACGCCTCCTGTCCATTTTGTCTATAAATAGCAATGCCAAGCCAAGTAGTTTTTCATCCCTTTCTAACATACTCTCATACATATCTTCTCTATAACCTTTCTAACTCATATCATATTAGTGATCTCTTTTGTAGCAAAGAAGATCAAGTCATATTCAAGCTTCAACGAGAAGTTGGAAGTCTTGTTTGTTTAGTGTTGTATGATCTAGTGTTGATCCATACTTCATTGTTGTATCAAACCATCATAATCTTGTGAGTGTGAGTGGTTAGTATTTTAGTCCTCAAAATACATTGTGTGTGGGAGTAGTTGTACCCTTGGAAAGAACTCGACATCTAGCTTAGTGTCGGAAATAGTGTAACCGAAGTGTAAAGGTTTTCTCCCACGGGTGAAAGGAGCTTGTGACTAGTGAAGTTAAACTCTCGAGTGTGAGACTCGGGGAGTGGAGTAGGGCAAGGAAAAAGAGTCCTTGTAGGCGGAACCACTATAAACAACTTGTTGTGGTTTGATCATTTCTTTCCTTATTTACTTATTACTTATTGCTTGCATATTTCATTAACATACTCAAGATCAATATCAATTGATCTTTCAATAAGTTTCAAAACAAAGTTTTTAATCGGTAAACTATTCAACCCCCCTTCTAGTTTTCTACAATTGGTACCAGAGCCTCGTTGCTCAAGAATTTCTAAAATAACTTGTATTTTATAAACTTGAAACGATCCATGGATTCGAAAACTTTAAAGAAGGGCAATCTATGCAAAGACCACCACTCTTTGAAACCAATGGATTTATCTATTGGAAAAACCGTTTTGAAACATATGTAAAATCAAAAGATATAGATCTTTGGTTTATTATTGTTAAAGGAGATTTTAGTTCTACAACAAAGGATATTTCCGTTGATGAACAAAAGAAACTAGTTGCTAAAAATAATGAAGCTAAAATGATGCTTTATAATGCTTTACCTAGAAAAGAATATGAAAAAAATTTTATGTGTGAAACCGCCAAAGATATTTGGGAATCTTTAATTGTTACACATCAAGGTAACTCACAAGTCAAGGATAACAAAATTGATCTTCTTGTTCAACAATATGAACAATTTGTTATCCCTGAAGATGAAACCATTGATTGTGGCTTTGCTCGTTTTAACACTATCATTACATCACTTAAAGCACTTGATGAATCTTTTCGTAGTAAGAACTTTGTCAGGAAATTTCTTAGAGCACTCCATCCCAAATGGAGAGCTAAAGTGACCGTTATTGAAGAATCAAAAGATCTCTCAATAATGCCACTAGACGAGCTAATTGGCAACCTCAAAGTTCACGAAATGGTAATGGAAAAGGATTCGGAGATCATCAAAGGAAGAAAGGAGAAGATCAAATCTGTTGCTCTTAAAGCAAAGGCGGAATCAAGCGATGATGGTGAATCTTGTTCCGATAGTGAAGATGAGGAGTATGCCATGGCCGTTAGAGATTTCAAGAAGTTCTTTAGAAGAAGAGGAAAGTTTGTAAGACAACCTCGAAAAGAAAAGAAGCCATTCCGAAAAGATCGAGATGATAAGAAGATTAAAGGTGAAAGAAAGTGTTTTAGATGTGGTGATGCAAGTCATCTCATAGGAGAATGTCCCAAGCCACCTAAAAGCAAAACTCAAAGAGCTTTTGTAAGTGGTGCTTGGAGTGATAGTGAAGACGATGAAGAATCAAGCAAGGAAGAGATCGCCCTAATGGCACATGAGTCAAATGAGGTACTTTCCGACTCTTCTTATTCTTCTATAGATGATGACACTTTGCAAAAACAATATAATCAATTGTGTGAGCTAAGTCTAAAAATCATAACTAAAAATAAATTTCTAAAAACCAAAAAGGAGTTTTTGGAAAATGAGGTATATGAGTTAAAAGAAAAAGCAAAACGACTTGAAAAAGGAAAAGCAAATGACGATGATTGTAAATCATGTCAAGAGCTTAATCTTGAAATAGAAAACCTAAAGCTCACACAAGAAGTTTTAATAGAAAATAATTCTAAGTTTAAAAGGTTTAACAAAAACATCGCTCTTGCCGATGAAATAGTTAAAATCCATAAAACACCAGAAGACATGAATGGGCTAGGTTTTAATGAAGTATTAATTCCAAAGAGTCAAAACAAAACGGCCGAAAAAGACGAACATTCTGTCAAAACTGCTGCACATGCAGCACGGACGCAACGGAACCAAAATAAGGGTTCCGTCCGTTGTCAAAATGGTACCTGGGTACCTCAGCGAAACAGTAATGTTCGCAATACGTCTGACCGCATCTGAATTTGTTAAAGTAACAAAGAAAACCAATGATAATGTTAAACTAAAACCAGCCATTATATCGGGAGTAGGACTTGTTAAAAATGAATTTAGATCAAAAACTACTCAACAACGATATAAAACTTCTTTTGCCAAACGCCCCTTTCCTAAGAGCAACCACAACGTTCAACCTAACTACCAACACAACGGTTGGAATCAAAACTTTCCTAGACCATATCAAACTCCCGATTACATGCCATGGAACCCTTACCCATCATTTCCATACATGAATCAAATAAATGATATGTTTAACCCAAACGGACCCATGAGATATTGGGGACCAAATGTTTGAGTTATTTGCTTCTTAGGTATGCTTGAAAGTTGGATTGGAACCTGATGAATGGATAAAAGATAGTGGATGCTCACGACACATGACGGGCAACAAAGTCTCTTCTCATCATACCAAGAGTATGACGGAGGTAATGTCACTTTCGGTAGCAATCTCAAAAGCAAAATCATTGGCAAAGATACGATTGCTCATAACTCTCTAACTATTGAAAATGTTGCTCATGTGGATAGGTTAGGATTTAATCTACTTAGTATTAGCCAACTATGTGATAAAAAGTATAAAGTACTATTTGATGAAAATGGTAGTAAAATACTAAAAGATGGTATCACCATAGCTAAAGGAGTTAGGAAAAATAACATATACGTCATGAAAATAGATAAAACATATAATGACAAACTTTGCCTAACAACATTAGACGATAGCTCATCTCTTTGGCATAGACGCTTAGGTCACGCTAATATGAGACTTATACAAAACCTATCTTCAAAAGAGTTGGTTAGAAATTTACCAAAACTAAAATATGACCAACACTTTTGTGACGCTTGCAAAATTGGTAAACAAACACATAGTAGTCACAAATCTAAAAATATGGTGTCCACATCTAAGTGTCTAGAATTATTACATATGGACTTGTTTGGACCATCCGCTATAAGAAGCTATGGAGGCAACTTATACACTTTGGTCATAGTAGATGATTACTCAAGGTTTACTTGGACGTTATTTTTGAAAACCAAAATGAAGCTTTTGATAAATTTGAAATACTTAGCAAGAAAATTCAAAATCTTCTAGGTGTCAAAATTGTGTCGATCCGAACGGATCATGGTCGTGAATTTGACAACGAAACTCAATTTGGAAACTTTTGTGATACAAATGGTATAACACATAACTTTTCCGCTCCACGAACACCTCAATCAAATGGAGTAGTAGAACGTAAAAATAGAACAATTCAAGAAATGAGTAGAACAATGCTTAATGAACAAAACATTCCTCAAAAGTTTTGGTGTAACGCCGTTGACACTTCTACATATATTTTAAATAGAGTCCTAATCCGTCCTTTCCTAAACAAAACACCATATGAACTTTATCAAGGTAAAAAGCCAACATTAGGATATTTTAAAGTCTTTGGTTGTAAATGTTTATTCTTAATACTATGGATTATCTCACCAAGTTTGACCCAAAGTCTTATGAAGGTGTATTTCTTGGTTACTCTCAAACTAGTAAAGCTTACATTGTCCTTAATAAAGAAACAATGATAGTCGAGGAATCGTTGAACATAACATTTGACGAAAGTCCTCCTCCCTCTAAGACATCACCTTTGGTAGATGATGACTTAGTTGAAAGTCAAATAATAGAAAGTCAAATTAATAATAACAAGGAAGATAAACCATCAAATAAGGAAATTGTCAACATCAAAGAATCTAAAAGTCATCCATTAAAAAGGTCATAGGACAACTTAATCAAAGAACCTTAAGGTCACAAGCTCAAAATCAAAGTAATCATTTTTGTTTTGTATCCACCATTGAACCAAAAACCATAAATGAAGCAATAAAAGATGAATCATGGGTAATTGCCATGCAAGAAGAATTAAACCAATTCGTTAGAAATGATGTTTGGAAACTAGTTCCAAAACCCAAAGATCAAACTATAATTGGAACAAAATGGGTCTTTCGAAACAAAATGGACGAAAATGGTATAGTATCTAGAAACAAAGCTAGGCTTGTTGCACAAGGTTATAATCAACAAGAAGGAATTGACTATGATGAAACTTATGCACCGGTAGCTAGACTTGAATCTATTAGAATATTACTCGCTTATGCATGTGCTTATGACTTTAAATTATTTCAAATGGATGTTAAAAGTGCTTTCCTTAATGGGTTTATTAACGAAGAAGTGTATGTTGCTCAACCTCCGGTTTTACCGACTTTGAGAAACCACATCATGTCTTCAAACTCAAGAAAGCATTATGCGGCCTTAAACAAGCACCTAAAGCTTGGTATGACCGTCTTAAGACTTTTCTTATTGATAACAAATATACTATGGGATTAGTAGATAATACTCTTTTTACTAAGAAAAAGGAATCGCAAATTATTATTGTTCAAATATACGTTGATGACATTATATTCGGATCAACTTGTCAAGAACTGTGTAATGATTTCTCTAAAATCATGCATGACGAGTTTGAAATGAGTATGATAGGTGAGGTAAACTTCTTTTTAGGACTTCAAATTAAACAACTAGAAGATGGTATTTTCTTTAACCAATCTAAATATATAAAAGACATGCTTAAGAAATTTGGTCTTGAAGATTCCAAACCAACTAAAACACCCATGTCCTCGGACACTAAACTCACCAAGGACGAAGAAGGTGAATCCGTAGATAACACTAAATATAGAGGAATGATTGGTAGCCTACTCTACCTTACGGCTAGTAGACCCGACATTATGTTTAGTGTTTGTCTATGTGCTCGCTTTCAAGAAAACCCAAAGGCATCACACTTAGAAGCATTAAAAAGATTTTTAGATATATTAAGGGAACAACGTGTTTAGGATTATGGTATCCCAAAGGAACGGGTATAGAAACCATAGTGTATGCCGACTCGGATCATGCCGGTGATTATGTCGATAGAAAAGGTACAAGTGGTATTTGCACTTTTGTTGGACATTGTCTCACCTCATGGTTTGCAAAGAAGCAAACGGCTTTAGCCATCTCTACTACTGAAGCCGAATACGTCTCAGCAGGAAAAGCATGTCAACAAGCTCTTTGGATGAAGCAAGCTCTCGTAGACTACGAAATTCATCTCAACGACATTGTGATACTTTGCGACAACAAAGGAGCCATCGATCTCAGCAAGAATCCCGTTCAACATGCTCGTACAAAACATATTGAAATTCGTCATCACTTTCTTCGCGACAATGTTCAAAAAGGTAACATTTCAATCGAGAAAGTATCCTCCGAAGACAACATTGCTGACATCTTAACTAAACCTCTAAACGAACCTTTTAATCTTCTTAGACTTGGTTTAGGGTTAATGGAACCAAACATGTAGGATAAACATAGCCTAAAACATTAGAATAGTCAAACCAAAACATTGTGCCTTATATCGGCTACTGTAGCCACGGCACCAAACGACAACACGGACGGAACCAATTATTTGGTGCCGAATCGGGTCCGTGGTGCCTACAGAAAAAACGCTATATACATAACATCTTCTTCCTCACAACCCACCTTACCAAAACGTGTAAAACTTAAACCAAGCTCATTATTGTCATCTTCCCACTTACTAATCACTGAAGATAACATCATTGAATAACCATGGTAGCCGCAAGATTCTATGATCACAAAGACACCCTTAACTACATTCCCAAACACCACAAAACCAAAGGGCTTACCAAGGAACAAGTAGAAATATTTAGGGGTCTAGAATCAAGGTATTTCCATGAGGGTAGAACCATTCACCCATCCTTCCTTGAGCATACTAATCTTCGTGAAGAACTAGCCGCCATTCAATTCGATTGTCTTCTTAACATTGATGAACCAATTTGTCCTAGGTTTGTGTTAGAATTCTATGCTAGTGTAACCGGTTTTAGTGATGAAGATGATGATGAATTTTGTCTTAGCTTTAGAATCAACCAAAATGACTACACCATCACCTTAAGCGAATTTGCTAGAGTACTAGGAATTCCCAACCGAGGAACTTGTGTCTACACGGATAAGTGGTCACTAACCGCCCTTGATGCAATCAACGACCGCACTTCTCCTTATCTAACCCGTTTGGCCGATAAGGATGTCATCCGTGAACACCTTTTTAACCCAAAAACTGATACAACCCGAGTAACCCGAAAGGGAAAAGAGGTAGACCGAGATCCATATGGAATGGAGCTAAATGAACTTAAGCACGAATTTAAGAAATGGGAGGAGTTACTTAGAGCAAACGTCATTAGCACCATAGGGAATAGGGATCACATAAACGCTTGTCTTTGCCACATGCTTTACAACTTGTCCACCCGACAACCATTCAACTTAGCCTACTACATAGCTAGGAGAATGATTGATATTCCCACTCAAGGATCCGTTGCTCTTCCATACGGGATGCTTCTCACCCGTCTCTATAGAAACTTCGCTCCAATTCCACCAACTCCAAAAGGGATGCATCTACACTATGAGCTCATCCCTCACATCTTTGTACCTTTGAGTGATGCAAGAGTTGCTAAGACAAAAGGCAAGAGAGCAAAACCTCCAACTCCATCATCATCATCATCAAATAGCTCCGAAGATGGTCTTCCAAGCTCTCGGCTTCCGCCTCATGAGTATTATGCATCTCTTCCCGAAATAGAGAATGAATCAGCAGAATTCAAGCAAACTAAGGGAATGTTCAAGTGTCTTGGTAGGATGATGAGCAAGATTTACAAGAAATTGGACAAATAAGGATACTTTAAGGAGTGTTTGGAACAATGCATTATCGTTAATGTTTGATACTATTTAGTTGCTTTTATTATGTAGGATGATAATATAACTTGAAACAATGGTGTATGCTAACAATCTCATGCAGGGGGATAGCACAAGTATGCTATCAAATTTTACCCATTTTCACTATATTGTGAAAATCAATAAGCCTTGCTCAAAATCTATGCTCCACTATGTTTACATATGTGTTATTTACTTTTCCTAACTAGAAATGTTTGGTATAACAGTTTTTTGAGAAAATTTCAGGTTTCGGAAATTTTCCCGACACCTAAAAACGAACTCTGTCCATATTTCAGCACTCCACGGATCAGACGGCACCATAATTTTGGTACCGTCCTTTATGTATTTGGTACCGTCATACCTGTACAGACGGACTCCAGACGGCACCCTCTTTAGGTACCGTCCGTGTATGATTTTGGTGCCGTGGATCCTCCGGTAATTTTCGAATTTCGACTCTTTCGTAATTCCAAATTATCTTCCATCACTTATAAATCAATCTTAACTAGTTTATACTGGTATTAGAACTAGTATTTTGTACTAAGGTGTATAAGAAATCCATTTCCCACCAAAATTCAAAAATTTGAAAAATCCACCCAAGTAGCCCTTTGGCATAAAGGAAGGAACCAAATTTTGGTACCTTCAAATCCGTGGGTAATCTGAATATTAGGAAATTCCACTCACTAGAACACATTTATTGCATATCTTTTCTTCTTCACTCCATCTTCTTTGTATGGATTGACTTGGGTGATATGACTAGCATTCAACCCACTTCCAAATCATGAGGAACCTCATCTCTTCAATGGTTCAACATCAAATCAAACACATTTCTCAACATTTTTTTAACCTCTATAAATTGAAAGGCTTTACCATGATCATCTTCACACCTTCCTCATTCTCATTACTATCTAGCAAATAAAAACCCAAGTTAAAAATGACTAAATCATCACCAAAACCTTGCAAGAAAACCGCTAGAATGAGCGTAAGGCCTTGTTGTTTTGTTCATCTTAGCTCATCATCCGAATCTTCACCACTTACAATTTCATCTCCCATTAGAGATGATACACTTCTTACCTTAGCTACACCCACTTCATCACACATTGTGATCACCACTCCACCACCAACAAAACCACCTACTTCACCTCCACCGACACCCATCCAAACATCCAAAACCCCCTCACCACCTTCACCAAGGTCTCCCACTCTCACTCCCATGGAGTTATTTTCAACTCCACCAACATCACCAAATCCTTTTCTAGAGGACTTGGAAGACTTGCCTCCTAGGCCAAGTCATCCACCACCATTTCCATCTTTTGGCACAATTGAGCGAATCGCTCATGAGTCACCTCGGTCATCCATTGACCCAAACGCCCCATTAGGGCCAAGACCTCTCCTTTTCCACCCCATTCACAAGGACATTCATGGTCCTTTATACGGGGATCATCCACTTCCATCATCAATGTCTCCTCATATTGAGGACATTCCGGAAAGCATGTGGGATGACAATCCCACTAGAGAGGAGATTCAAGCCAAACTCCACAACCTCCACCAATTCAAAGGCATGGTGGATTCTCACTTAAGTGAGACAATGCAAATGCAAAATACCTTGCTTGCATCCATCATGACCACTCCAAACATTCCCAACACCACCAACACATCCACCATTCCACCACCACAACCTCCCCAAACTTTCTACCCTCCAAGGCATGGTTGCTCAACTTGTGAGCAAACGGGTCAAACCGTGGAACGGACCCGGGTTATGGTCCATGACTTCCACGAAGAAATGAGGTTCATCCTCAACCACATTCTTGAGCGTCTCAACGCTCTTTCCCATCCACCATCACTTTAGGATGGTTCTAGAATAGTTTTTCTTTTATTTGCTTTCTTAGGATAATTTTTTTTTCTTGTACTAGAAACACATCGTTGTGTTCTCTTTTCATGATCCTAATTCATGAAAAATTTTAACTAATGAATGTTGTTTATCATATTATTGGTGTCATTACATAGTGCTTGGAAATGCTTGTGAATGATCATTATTACTAACATTTTTTTTGTAGCTTTATTTTCACAATCCATGTATCTTCCCATTAAAGCACCCAATTTAGGGGGAGCTTTGAACAAGGGGGAGATAATAGCTCGGGCTCATTACATTCCGCATAGCCTCTTCTTTTTGTTGAGACAAAAAGGGGGAGAAATTATAGAACTTTGAAATTATCCATATTTGACTTTTCTGAAAAAGTCAAACTGCATACATTTGACTTTCTAAAAGTCAAACAGGAACCCTCATTGATAATACTTGACTTTCTGAAAAAGTCAAATTTCATACACTTACATTATCATTTCCTTTTCAAGTTCTAAAACTAATATTTTTATAACTCTTGTACAAACTTTGTTTCTTTTATAAAAATAAAATTTATATTTTGTCCTCAACAAAAAGGGGGAGATTGTTAATACAAATATCGTCATTAAACGTTATTTATATTTTTGATCTTTGCCTAAGTTTTGTTAACGACAAAAGTAAATTTAATTTATAAAAGCTTAAAGCTTGTCAAGTTTATTAGATATTAAAACAAGCTTTCTCAAACAATATATTCATCATTCAAGCATTTACACTTTTAATTAGTAACATCTTGATATGACTCTAATCATTATGTATGATAAGTAGTTTGTAGAATGTGTTAGGTTCTTAAAACCAAACACTACTTAAGCATTTGCATAATTCTATAAATAGTAATACAACATTTGACATCATGTATTACATCATGGAAATCATTAGAAGATTCCATTAGATATTTTGTGAAGATTTGTACTCTTCACATCTTGCACAATCTCTCTTAGATAGAGTTGACTTTAAGCAAGATTTGATATCTTGACTGTCAGACTGGCGGTACCATTTTGGTACACGGACGGAACCCTTTTAAGGGGTCCGCCGTCCGTGGACGCTCCTGTCCATTTTGGCTATAAATAGCAATGCCAAGCCAAGTAGTTTTTCATCCCTTTCTAAGATACTCTCATACATATCTTCTCTCTAACCTTTCTAACTCAGTTTCTTATCATATTAGTGATCTCTTTTGTAGCAAAGAAGATCAAGTCATATTCAAGCTTCAACGAGAAGTTGGAAGTCTTGTTTGTTTAGTGTTGTATGATCTAGTGTTGATCCATACTTCATTGTTGTATCAAACCATCATAATCTTGTGAGTGTGAGTGGTTAGTATTTTAGTCCTCAAAATACATTGTGTGTGGGAGTAGTTGTACCCTTGGAAAGAAATCGACATCTAGCTTAGTGTCGGAAATAGTGTAAGCGAAGTGTAAAGGTTTTCTCCGCCGGTGAAAGGAGCTTGTTGACTAGTGAAGTTAAACTCTCGAGTGTGAGACTCGGGGAGTGGAGTAGGGCAAGGAAAAAGAGTCCTTGTAGGCCGAACCACTATAAACAACTTGTTGTGGTTTGATCATTTCTTTCCTTATTTACTTATTACTTATTGCTTGCATATTTCATTAACACACTTAAGATCAATATCAATTGATCTTTCAATAAGTTTCAAAACAAAGTTTTTAATCGGTAAACTATTCAACCCCCCTTCTAGTTTTCTACAGACAGGTTAAAATCACAAACAAGAGCTCAAGCTCTAACAAGCAACTGATCCAAACACCTTTTTTAGAAACTGTTTTGCTTTATACACTAAGCTACCTACTGAAATTTGCTTAAGCTAAAACTGAATTTTAATCTAGTTATCCTAATTATAACTACTGAACAGGTTTAAGAAGTTTAATGATCACAGGTACCAATACAAGCACAATATGAAAATTGCATAAAAAAAATGAAAAGGAGATAAAAAGCTCACAAGTGTTCCAGCTGATATTACAGCTTAAACCAAACCCAAAATCACTATTCTAATCCATTTCCAACCCAAACTAAGCTCTGCAACACCCCATTATCATTTCCAAGGCAATTTGAGCTTCAGTTGACTTTAGTTGACCGAATACCATTATGCTTGAATCTGATTGTAAGCTACCAAAAGCTTTAAATAACTTAAATAAACTTATTGGAATTTAAAAATAAGCTATTAAAGGTTTGGACATAAGAATTTGAAAATGGATTTTGCAACAGTTAACATAAACATATGAAACTTAAGTGAGAACTTGAATTGATGCTTAAAACAACTATAAAACAACTTTTAGTTTAATACATAGAAACAAAAAGATTACATTTTAGAGTTTAATCAAAACATAAACATAATAAACGACATACATAAAAATTTAAAATTAACTACTGTCCTTCTCTCTTGCATCTCTTTTCTTTTTTATACTCAAACAGCTTCCCACATGTCCTCTGAGTGAATCCCACTTGTAATTTCAACCATTGGATGCTTAGAGTGGATTTTGGCCATTGGATCAAAATGGCGGGAAAAGTCTTTGAGTGGGTATTTGCATTTAATTGAGGTGGTGAGTTGTCTAGCAAGGTGGAAAGGGATGGTGATGGGTAGGTATGAGCTGGAGAAAGTGGGTGGACAGGTGGTAGTGAGCAGGTGGCAGAGATGGAGTGGAAACAGGTGGAGAAGAAGAGGATGAACAGTAGACGCGCGTGTTATTCTTTTAAATATTGGGCCGGGTTTGGTATTTGGGCTTGGCTGGGTATTGGGTTTTAATATATAGGTCCGTTTGGTTTAGTTATCACAAGGGACCATTCTTGAAACATTCTGAAAGTATAGGGACTAAACCTGTAACATTTCCAAAGTTATTCAAAGGGACAAACCTGCAATTAATGATTAGTACAAGGACTAAATTTGCATAAAGTTCCATTTTTATAAGTCCAAGGACCAAATCTGCCAATTTTGAAACTTTAAGGGCCTAACTTGTAATTTTCCAAAAGTTCACCATAAGGACCAATTTTGTCATTTATTAATAGTACAAGGTTTATATTTGATAATTTTCACTTTTTAAATTAACCAAGGACCATTATTGACATTTTTCAAAGTTTAAGGACTAAAGTTGTCATTTTGTAAATTTTAAACTTTAAAGGGTTTATTTTGACAACTTTTGAATCCCATGGACCTTAAATGATATTTTACAAGTTTTTGAATTACCAGGGACTATTTTTGACAACTTTTGAAACTTGGGGGACTAAAACTGCCAATTATGCAAACTTGATACGTTTTTCATCAGATTTTGATATTTTTGCATTTAAAACACATAAAACACTTGTTTGTGATATTTTCATCATTTTGATGCATTTCTGAGTGTTTTCAGATGTTTTTGCAGTCTAGATAGTACAAAAATGATGAGTATTTAGACACTCATCAAGCACCTTCTCAATATAATGAGACTGAGAGATAGAAATTCTTTTACTTTCATGTTTAATCCTTATACCAAGGATAACATCAGCCTCCCCCATGTCCTTCATGGAGAACCTTGATGACAAAAATTCCTTTGTCAGGTCAACCTGATTTTGGTCAGTGCCAAAGATCAACATGTCATCAACATATAGACAAATGATGACTCCTTTACCAGATTCATCAAATTTGCTATATACACATTTGTCAGCTTGGTTAAGAACATAACCACTAGACAAAACCACTTCATCAAATTTTTGATGCCATTGCTTAGGTGCCTGCTTCAGTCCATAAAGAGACTTAATCAGTTTACACACCTTGTTTTCATTGCCAGGCATGATGAAGCCCTGAGGTTGGTTCATATAAACCTCCTCTTCCAATTCACCATTCAAGAAAGCTGTCTTCACATCCATCTGATGAATAACCAGATTGTGAATAGATGCCATAGCAATCAGCAGTCTTATGGTACTGATACGAGCCACAGGAGCATAAGTATCAAAATAGTCTATTCCTGACTTTTGTTTAAAGCCTTGAATGACTAGTCTAGCCTTGAACTTTTCAATAGTTCCATCTACCTTCATTTTCCTTTTGAAAATCCATTTGCAACCTAGAGGCTTGCAACCTGGTGGTAGATCAACCAACACCCAAGTGTTGTTGCCCATGATGGAATCCATCTCATCATTGATTGCTTCTTTCCATAAAGCAATGTCCTGGGACTTCATTGCTTCTTCAAATGTCTTGGGATCATCCTCACCAATGAAGCAATAGGAGTATTGGTCTGAGACCTCATCCCTGGTTCCTTCAACTAAGTATAGTTGAAACTCAGGTCCAAATGACTTTGGAGTCCTGACCCTTTTGCTCTTACTGAGCACAGGTTCAGGTTGTTGAACCACAACCTCATCAGGGACCACTGATGGTTCATCATCAGGGACCTCTGATATACCAGTGTCATAAGTTCCATTAGGAATCATCTGACTTGGTCTAGGGACTGATGAGAATCTATTCTCATCAAAGTTTGCATCCCTTGATTCAATTATTGAGTTAACTGAAACAAATTCATTAGGTTCAATAACATAGAACCTAAAAGCCTTGGAATGCTCAGCATATCCAACAAAGATGCAGTCAATGCCTCTTTCACCCAAAGTCTTTTGCTTTGGATCAGGGAGTCTTACAAACAGCCCTACAACCACAGACCCTGAGATAGTTCAGGTTGGGTTTCCTTTTAGTCCAGAGTTCATAAGGGGTAACCTTGTTCCTTTTGTTGGGAACCCTATTTAATAAATAGCAAGCTGTTAACATAGCTTCACCCCAGAACCCTTGACTCAGTCCTGAATAGGACAACATGGAATTAACCATCTCCTTCAGCACCCTGCTTTTCCTTTCAGAAATACCATTTTGCTGAGGAGTATAAGGGGCAGTCGTTTCATGGATTATTCCAACAGACAGAAAATATAGAGTATCCATGTACTCACCTCCCCTATCAGTCCTTAATCTTTTGATCAAAGACCCAAGTTGTAATTCAACTTCAGTTTTAAACACTTTGAATTTATCTAATGCTTCATCCTTGGAATGTAACAAATAAACATAACAAAACCTAGAAGCATCATCAATAAATGTCACAAAGTACTTCTATTCCCCAAAGAAGGAGTGGCATGCAAATCACACAGGTCACTGTGTATCAGCTACAAGAGCTTAGTCTCACGACTAACACCCTGAAAGGGTTTCTTGGTTATCTTGGTCAACATGCAAGTTTTACACTTTTCAGTGTCCATGTCAAAAGCAGGGATTAAACCATCCCTAGACATATCTTGCATCCGTTTATAGTGAACATGACCAAGTCTAGCATGCCATAGGGTAGAGTCAGTCTGGTCATATGTGGTCACAAAAGCTGAAATAACACTATCAGTGGTAACATTAAGCCTGAACATTTGATTACATAAATAACCAAAACCAATAAAAACACCATGCTTAGAAAGCACAAATTTATCAGACTCAATAACTTGTTTATATCCATGATTATTCAAAACACTACTTGAAACCAAGTTTTTCCTTATATCAGGAACATGAATAACATTAAACAAAGTTACAATCTTTCCAGAACTAAACCTAAGATCTACACAACCACGACCATGCACCAAGGCGTGTGGACTCATTTCCCATGAGAAGAATAGAACCATCATTCAGTGACTCATAAGTCTTGAACCAGCTTCTATCTTTACACACATGTACTGTTGCTCCAGAGTCAACCCACCACGAAACATCATCATCCTGCACATAATAAGATTCAGATACATATGTAACATAATAAATCGGAAAAGACTTATTAAACATATTCGACCTTTCAGGAGTTGGAAGAACCACCCACTCCTGAACCATTAGTGCCTGATCCATTGGCTTTACCACCAATTTTAACACCTTTACAGTCCCTTTTAATGTGACCAGTCTTGCCACATTTCCAAACAAGGTATGTGTTGCCTTCTTGTCAGGATCTGCCCTTGTGTTGTCATGATATTTGCGTTTGCCTTTGTTGTCATTGTAACTGGTGGAGTTGTTATGCTCCACCATATTGACAACAGATGGTCCAGCAGCATTGCTACTCTTTGGCTTGTCATTATCCTGCACCTTGAGAGATTCCTCAATGCGCAGATGACTGCCCACTCGACCAGAGTTAACTCCTCTTTCTTATGTTTCAAGGTATGCTTGAAATCTTCCCAAGAAGGAGGAAGTTTATCAATAACACAAGAGACTTGAATAGCCTCATCCATGTGCATATTGTGTTGTGTAACCCTTCCAAGTATTCCAAGAAGTTCATTGTATTGTTCCATAACTGGTCTTGAATCAGTCATTTTGTAATTGGTGAAATTACTAACAAGGAACTTCTTACTTGATGCATCCTCAGCCATATATTTGGCATCCAAGGAGTCCCACAGTTCTTTGGAAGATTCAAAGTTCTGATAAATATCAAACAGAGAATTAGACATACCGTTTAGAATTAAACCTCTGCATATGTAGTCATCATTCTCCCACTTGCTCCTCCTCCTGATATGCTCCACAGTAGCATCATCACCATCATCAGGAATAGGAGTAGTCAGCACATAGACCACACTCATGCTTGACAGTAAGAAATGCATCTTCTTCTGTCACATCCTAAAATCCACCCCTTCAAACTTGTCCAGCTTAGCAAAGTTTGAAGCCATGTGTTTCATTGCAGCAGTTACCATTGATTATCACAAAATAGTTTACTTTGATTGTTGGCGGTTATGTCCCAGCAGCAGGGTAAGATAATCAATCTTCGGCAGAATGAATGGCAAACTGTTCAGCAGAAACAAAAAACTAGTCAGCAGTAACAAATACCACTTGGTGGTTACCGGATATCACTTGGAATCGTGTAATCACTTTCCAAAGTAAACTATTATGGGTATCACGAATATCTACTTGGGATAAGACCAAATGCATTTATCGAATTAGGCACAATTCAATAACCTTTGCACTTATAAGTGTTTAGTGTTTTCTGTGTATATTTCATGCATAATCAGATATCCTATTTATAGGATAATACTCTTGGCTAATTCAATGGAATTATGAGTATTAATCGGCCCATTAATAGCCTCATAATTATCCCCATTATAGCCGTTAGGGTTACATGACAATTAACGTGGTCATTAAGCAGTTGAAACTGCCACTTGAATAGGTCAAAGCCGTTACAAGCTTTAGTACTTTCATCAGTACTTTCATAGTGCTATCAGTAGTTACACTGCTTCAGTGGAAACACCACTGCTTCAGTGTAAACACTCCTTAAGTGAAACACCACTTCAGTGGAAACACTGATCCAGTGGAAGTACTGCTTCAGTGGAAACACTGATAATCAGTGGTAACCACAACAGTACTTTCACCAAGCACTACCAATACAAACCACTACAAGAGTCAGGGTGTTCATGGACCTTATGGGTGTACACTCCGTACCTCCTAACCCATTACAAGGTGTGAACTAATCCCACAAGTGCACTAAATTTTCCAACATGATTTATCTAGTGTACAATATACATATAAGAAGGATGTTGTTACGTGCTTCTCAATTTCCTTGACCTCGGTCTTCGCATGATGACAACTATCTTCAACAAACATGATCTGCACAAAAAGTGAACACTGAAAATTAACAAAGTTTACCCGCATATACTTTAAATGGCAAAAAGTTCAATACGAATCCGAAGAAGTTGTGCGCTTCAAAGAAGTTGGAAGGGTGTTATTTGACATGTTCAAGGGGCGTTTAGGTAAGCTTGCTACAAATGTCTGATATCCAAGATTAGTTGTATAAGATACTTACTGGATGTGGTCAAATTTAAATGGATCTAAATTCACATGTTCACGGTGTGTTGGTAAGATTAGTCATACAACTTGATAGCTTAGTTTATTTCCAGAAGACTTCATTAAGCGTTTTTAGTAAGCTTATTACTAATATGTGTAATCCATAGTGATGCTTGGACATGTAATTGTGAAGTTACTCATCATAAATCATCATATTTAAATAGCCGGTTAGAAGAACATAGATTGAAAATATGATGACTAATGAACAAAAAAATCATGCAATGTGTGTTTTCTTATTAGCAAAGTGCATCATCAATTCCAGTATGCTTGCAAGTGGAGCACAAACGTTCATGAAAAATACCTTGAAATAGTTCACGGTGCCGCTCTTAATATTATAGCAATAAGAGTTACATGATTCGTGTTTTGCGCGACCTACCAACTGAGCCCAACCACATTTTTTTAATGGAATTTCAGGTATTAATAGATGCTCATGAAAGTCTACAATTCGTTCCTATATTATTAAATCAAATCTGAGAGTTGTAGGAGTCAATATTTTCCATGTTTGCAGCAAGCTTATCATGTAATAGAAATACATGAGAAACAGAGAGAATACGACTTATCAAGCAAATATTACTATCCGTTTAGACAATATATTATTGTGGCGTTTTGGTAATATTTGCTTCATGCAAAGACAAAGTCAAAAGTGATGATCTAAGTAAAAAACCGTCAAATCGTAGACATATTGACTCACATGTAAACAAATGGATATATCTTAAATTCCAATGAAGACATTGAAATATTAGAAATTTACCTCTCAGGTAAAATATCCCACTTTGCAAGCATGAGTGTCAAGAATACAGGAACCATTGTAGTACAGAGGAAGCGGTGATTTGCAATATTAGAGGATGATTTTCTAAGTTATGTACCTTAGTTCCCTTATGGTATAATGCAGAAGTGGATCAGGATATATGGGCCTAAAATTTAATGGTACGACAAATACACTTACACTTTGACTTAATCATCGATAAAACAGGCCCCTTGAATAATGATTCTTAATTTTCAATGGTCGTTTATTTGTTTTTTACATGAATAAATAAATTAATAATTGAAGAAAATCTTACAGGTCCATAAGGCTAGCGGAAACCATGACTTTGCTGCCCAAGATGATTCCCAAGAACTCCGTAGGACCTTTCCAGGAAACTTACCTGTTAAACATGCATAATTTAGAATTTAGAATTAATGGTGTGAGCTTATGACTAATTAGGTAACCTTCTTAACCGAGTACTCGATTACGACAAATTGTAAGTTTGGTAAATAAAAATAGAACACTTATTGATTCTAACAATTGATCAACAGTTAATAGGTCTGACATATTCCAGCTCCGTTAATAAATTTTGTTTGGTGGGACTATCATCCGATGAAAAGATTCGAGCAACCTGCTAAAATAATTTAATCAGCCACATTCGAAGAAATCGAATGACAAATATTACATTTTACCAAAAGGATCATGTATAAAGTGATCCCAAGAAGAAAAATAGTCACGTAATTTATAAGTAGATTTAGATTTATTAACCTTGTTATGTCTATTGGTTTGATATGCAGTGTCAATAAGTTGACTCGAACATATATTCCTTTTGTTCAATTAGAAATTTCCCTTTGAATAATCATTTCAACATGAACATTTGACACAAAATTTAGAACCACAATCATTATATAAAGTATCATAGTGAATAAAAATTACCTCAACGCACCATATACTTTTGAAAAAAAATAATCTATTAGTTAGAAGAACACATGATTGAAAAATTCTATATAAAGTATCGAATTAATGGAAAAAGTTACAGTAGTGAAGAGAACATGAATATGTCATTATGTGATTCTTAAGAAGGCTAGGCTTGACATCCAAAAGTACAAAGTGGATTAATATTGAACACAAGGGGTCACACGTAACATATTTTACCTTTAACCAAAATTTCAAGCTGTGAAGATCTGGCACCTTTTATAATGAGAGCTGCAAAAGATTTATTTTATGTCCATTAACTAATATAAGATAACAGAATTCCAATTATCAAAAAGACCGAGGAACCAAAATTTATTGTCGACGAAATATATCATTTTCAAAGATTGAAATTACGTTCCTTTATTCCATCAACTCTTAATGATATTTTATTACCTTTCCTTCATCCATACAAATTATACCATAAAGACTACAGGTTCTGAATCTTACGATGGAGTTGATTGGTGTGAAAGTGTCATGTCCTTTAGCAACAGTCCATGGGAGACCTGCAGACTGTCATGTTATATTAACGGTTATCTACTTATTTTGTAATAATATACAGTGTCATGTCCGATGGGCGGGCATGACTTATTATTATCGTGGACATATTTTACTATATCGAAATAGGATGGGTAAAAAATGGCTGAAAAATATCCAATGAATAAATACCGCAAACCATTCCGACCGGTGGTCAGAATTTCTTCGAATATGTCATTGAACTTCTCGGAAGAGAACTAATCACTGAAGAAACAACCTTTCTTTTGATAATTTTAGATGTTGAATTATATTAATATTCGTTGTTGAAGCCACCACAATAGAGGGAGGGTTAGCTACGATTTTCAAAGCCCACCCGTTGGGCGGGCATAACTTATAAATATCATTGTTATTCTTTACTATAGCAAAAGAAGGGTTGTAAAAAATGGTTTGAAAGTGTACATGTTTTACTATAGCGAAAGAAGGGTTGTAAGCTTATAAATATAGTTCACATATTTTACTATAGGAAAGAAGGCGGTTAAAATGGATGAAAAATTGTCCAAGGAATAAACTAAGCAATGGTTAATGTATCATGAATATCGTAAAATATTTATACAGTGAATATAGAACAAAAAGAAATGAATGGTAATCGATAAGAGGAATAAAACTTAATAAATTATCCGCCATTACAAAGTATAAGTTTTGTTCAAATGTGAAATAAAGATTCTTTATACACAACGTGTGTTGTTGAATTAGTTTATTTACCATCTCTATCACAATATAGAATCTTCAAGCCCTTCCTACTCTTGACCTCTGAGACAACGACATATAGTTGCCAGTGAGAGAAAAACAAGGCTTTGAAGAACCAACACAATTTGTGGCCTTGACTTTTATTAGTTGAAACTAAATATCGATCGACAATGTAATATGAACAGACATTTAACATATTCATTAGAACGATTGATATACAACCTGAAGCCACACTACCCGCACTGTCATTTGTTCCCGGTGTTCTTTGACAACCAAACACGGTCGCAATTTTTGTAAAGCCCCACTTTCTAGTAATTCCAGTCTGTAAAATGGGTCAAGATTCTGGTGTGCCCGATGACCCGCGCGTCAAAATTCAGATTTCACATTTAAATTAATGGACACATTAACTTTGAGTTTTGTTTAACTCAAATAAACTCATTTTCATTTGATATTGAAAATTTTCCTATCTCATCGTGGCTGCAAACTCTATTCCAGTTGGGAAGGTTATTTTTTTTAAAGCAGTTATTTGAAACCAAAGGCCAAATTAAAGGATCACTTCTCACATGGAGATTTGGTTTTTTCAATTATCTACCTTTAGAAACGCCATAATTGTTAAATTCATAAATTGCTTGGAATTAGGGTGTTCATCGGTTATCGGGTTGTTAGGTTAATGTGGTAAAATTTGATTAAACCGATAATTACAACACATATCATAAATTTAAAGTTACGTAGCTAACCCTTACTTTAATGTAATCAAATCATTACCTTACATTGATTCTATAAGTCACAATAATCACTTTGATAACGCACACCCAAACACACACTTTAACTATACAATTAATGATAAAAACATAGAAGTGTAATAACCTTTAAATTTTTCCAAAGTCATTTTCAAACTTCAAGTTATATAATTAATTAGGCAATTATACATTCAAAGTACTTCTGATGTGCATATGTATGGTTGCAGCCTATTGAAAGCCTAATCTCATACATGGTGGAGGGAATGTTCAATGTGTTACAGCATGTCATATTTGAAAATACTATAATTGTAAGCAAAAAATTTCACGAACATTGATGCGTGCCAAACAGTCAAGCTAAATCACTCAAACCTACCACTTGTGAATGGCAGACCGTAATCAGCTTAAAACTGCTCAAGCACGAATGCAATTTAAGATCAGAGGAATATAGGGAATTCCTGGGTCGTTAAGTCCCACGGAGGATGAATTGGTGTATAAACACTTTCAGATGATAGAATGATCACTAAGGATAGCGATCAGTGGGTTTTGGATGGATAATTACCTAAAGGAAAGATTTACAATTTAAAGCGACTTAAATGCAAATTAAAAGAAATAAAAGATAAAAGATATTAAATAAACGCTATCACTATTTTTACAGATCGATGAACGTTTATTTTATAAAACAAAATAACTTAAATAAACTATATTAATTAAAACGTAAACCTAAATTATCTAAAAAACGTTACTTAAAATGAAACGTGCGTTATTACGAAAATGGCGCTGGAGCGCAAGATAAAACGTAAAATTTATGAAATAAAAGGCCTACAAGTGTAAAACTAATTTTATTACGTGACATGTGATAAAAGAAAATTTTACAAAAAGAATTATATTTTTTTAGATTATTATTTTATTTATTATGAATTAAATACGATTAAACACTAATTAAATTATTAAAAATAGTAAAACTATTTAGAAAAATCTGCAAAAATCATGGAAACTACTTTACATTACGGGGAATTTAAGAAATAAAAAAGGGAACAACAACTTATTCAGATAAGGTTTAATAAGCTACCAAAGTAAATAAGCTAAAGGTTACACAAACCACTTAAATAACTAACAAGTGCAACATGTAACGCAAAAGACCCAAGGGCGCAATTGGTTACAGGTACACTATCACTATCCCATAAAGGTGGGAGGTCTCAGGTTCGAGCATCCTCCCACCTTTTGCAAAACATTTTATTTTGGATTTTTATTTTACAAACTCATTAAGTACTATGTAATAAGCATTTTTATAACTGTGACTAATGATGAAAACCTCTAATAAGCACTGTAATAAGCTGATTATCTTAACAGTGGCCTATTATGAATGAAATAAGCATAAAGATAAGTCAAATGGCTTATAAGCTAGAAAATGAGCAAAGTGAAACTGGAAATAAGCTAGGACTAAGATAATAAGCTAATACAACATTTAAAAAAAACTCAAATACTAGGAACAAGCACAGGATAAGCTATAAATAAGCACTACTTAACTGAATTTGCCACAGGACATGGAATTTACTAGGCACCTATTACCTTAATTTTAAGCACTGAAATAAGCTACAAACTCAAAACTAGCAATGCAATCAATAAGTTTACCAAGTAAACTATCCAAAAAGCTAATTTGCAATGTTTGGCTTACAACTATAAGCTCTTGAGGAGCTTATGAAAATCTGTTGAACACTGACTTATCTGTTACACTGAGTAAAATGGACAAAAACAAAATTCACTAGCAGCCCTATCTAACAAGCTTAAAATTGAAAATCTCAAATTGGGGATTCAAGATGAGTTGGTTAGCTATCCAAAGAAACAAATTTCACAAGATTTGACCAAGAATTAAGCTCTGTGTGAGCTTTTGATTAAGCTTATAAATCTGTGCAAAGGACATGTTTTCAAAGATGGTATCTAACAAAAGCTATCAAATAAGCACTGAATAAGCTCACTACACTAAAGCTAGTATTTTTATAATTTATTTAAGCAGCTATAGTTTAATGTCTTAGAAGCTCATGAACTAACTTTTATTATTAAGCTCACAATAAAATTCTACTTTTTATTCAAAAACAGGCAAATGAAATTTTGACTTATTAACTTACACTACAACTTTGACTTTAATGAAATTGTAATGCTCCTAGATGATCTATTATGATGTTTTAAGCTAATTTGAGACTGAGGTAAGCTAGATAAACAACTTTTAAAGATTAAATGATGATTATGCAGTCTAGTTTCCTAACAGTTAACAAATACTATGAGATTACACTGAATTTTGACTTTTTACTAGTAACCACTGGTTTTTATGCTTGAAATGAGATATTGAGTACTAAAGAAACATAAAACAATTACAAACAACAACACCACAGTCCTCTATAACAGATAACTAATCAATTCCAAACATCACTTTATCTAACTGTTATGAAGGTTTTTATACTAAAACAAGTTTATACACCAAGCAATCTATTTAATATCTTGAATTAGCTTAACTAAAACAGATTTACACTAGAATTATTACTATTTAAATACTTAAACTATTAAATGCAAAATTTGAGAGAATGCCTTACAAAATGAGTTCAAGCTCAAAATAGAGAACCAAAGTCTGATAAACCACCCTATTGCTTACCAATAAGCTCTAAACCACTAATCCATCCAAAATTAGCTCTGCTCCATTATCTTGATCATGTCTCCATATGTTTTTTTATTTTTAACTATTTTCTTGGTATTTCTTTTAATTTTTCTATTAAAGATATAAACTGAGTTTAAAGGTATCTAGAAACTTATAATAGCTTTAGATAAAGCTAATATGAGCTTTTGAGTTCAAAACAACCACCATAAATGACATAAGCTAATTTTGAGATTTTTGAAATTGAAAATGGCATAAACTGACAGTTAGATTAAAACTGGAAATTGATAACTGAAAAAGGTTCTCAAACACTTTAAATAACTAAAACACGATACTTGGAAAGATTAAATTGTACTGGAAATTAAGATTGAACTAAAAACGACATTAAACTAAACTAAACTACTCTACATGGTTTCTTCTCTCCTTCTTTCTTCACTTTATAATCATATTTTTGAGCTCTGTCGACATCCTTGAGACTTTCCCACTTCAATCTAGCCATTCAATATCTCTAATTCATCATATACGTACATGTGGAAATTTGGCGGGAAAAGTGGATTAAGCAGGTTTATCCAATTAATGCATCTTGGACTTTGTTGGAGGTGGAGGGGGTTGGTATACAAGTGGGGAGTGATGTGGAAAGTTGGGAGGGTGGTAAAAGCAGTGGCAGTGATAGAGTGGACACAGGTGTTGGGAAGGAAGATAGTGAACAGGTGCGCGGTTATTCTCGTTTCAAAAAGTTGGGCGGGTTTTGGGCTAGCCGGGTTTTTTTTGGATTGGATTAATATCAAAGGGTCCATTTGGTTTATTATAAGTACAAGGACCAATATGTAAGTTCTGATTTTTGAGGGACCATATTTGTAACTTTTCCAAACTTCACATAAGGACCAAACCTGCATTTAAACATTAGTACAAGGACCATAACTGCATAATTATCCAATTTTACACCTTAAGGACCAAATTTGTCAATTTAGAAACTCCAGGGACCAAACTTGTATTTTCTCAAAACTTTTCTCATAAGGACCATTTATGTCAAATATGAATAGTACAAGGTTTATTTTGATCAATTTCCAATTTTAAAACCTTAAGGACTATTTTTGACACTTTTGCAAAGTTGAAGGACTAAAGTTGTCAATTTGTGATTTTTAAACTTTAAAGGGTTTATTTTGACAACTTTTGAATCTCAAGGACCTAAAATGATATTTTACAAGTTTTTGAATTACCAGGGACTGATTTTGACAACTTTTGTAACTTGGGGACTAAAACTGCCAATTATGCAAACTTGATACGTTTTTCACCAGATTTGATGTTTTTGCATTTAAAACACATAAAACACTTGTTTGTGATATTTTTATTTTTGATGTGTTCTGAGTGTTTTCAGATGTTTTTGGCATTTTAACAGTACAAAAATGATGAGTATTTAGACACTCATCAATCCCCACACTAAGATATTGCTAGTCCCTAGCAATGATTTATGAAAAGTTAATGGATTTTATCTCTTTACCAAAAGCCATTACTTTGGAGTAGTAGCAATTGTTTTAGTTCACGTAAGAACTTTGGTACAATGATAACCAAATGATTTTGAGCAAATCATAAGCTATGAACGGATTTGATTTGTCTTTACCAGAAGCCGTTTGCTTCTGGACTAGCCAACTCTTAGATAAATTATTAATATTATCTTTGGTGAGTCGATTACCAATTATGGTTTTTTCACTGCCTTTACCACAAGCCATAACCTTGCGGGCTAGCCAACTCTTCACTTTTTAGGATATGGTGAGTTGAATACCATACAATTTTGGGCAAATTGCAAGCCATAAACGGATTTGAGATATCTTTACCAAGAGCCGTTTGCTCCTGGATTAGCCAATCCTTATGTGGGTTAGACATGGTGGACTGATTACCATTTGTTGTGTTTAGTACATAGTACTTCCACTAAATAAAAATTTTAAAATTTGGCCATTTTGGGGAAAAAGGGACTAAAAGGGTACATTTATGATCAAATTCGCCAGAATTTCCCCCCCACACTTAGAAATGAATATTGTCCTCAATATTCAAAGTGTGGAAACACAACAATTATTCTCTTTTTTTTTAATATTTACAATTTTCAAAGTTTTTTTTTTTTTTTTTTTTTTTTTTTTTTTAAGGTTTATATACAACAGCGGGGGGCAACTCCCCCACACTAGGGTGGTACACACGGGTGAAAACCCATGTTGTGTGTGCTACTGTTTTTGTTTTCCGAGTCGCTAGCTTGACTCGACCCCGAATTAATTGGTTCATGGGGAAGCAAGTGGAAGAGACAATCTCCATCGGACTTTCGTTAAAGATGTGTGTATAAACATTGAAATACGTGAAAGTTCCACACCGATGAGATATACATAGAACCGGCTCAAAAATGATAAATGAAAATGCCGGGATCAAAGATAATGTCTTCATTCCCGAAGGAGTGAAGAACAGGAGAAGCCAAGGTATAGGTGAAGAAAAGAAAGAAAAATCATGATGAAAATCATGACTAACTCATCTTCATCCATTGGAGAATTCATGATTTCTGGATCATGAATTTCATTATTTAAGCTCATTTGATCAAGACATATTCTGGGCGGGAGGGATGGGATTTTGATATCAAGCAAGTTCTCATGGCTGAGAACATTTCCCTCCGGAACACAAAGATCATTTATGTCTAGATCAAAGTGGAAGTTATCATACTCTGGTAGAGATATGATATGAGTGAGTTCAAAGGAGAACTCCTCGTAAAGAGAATCATTCACATGAAGTGAATTTGTGAACCCTTGTTCCATTATGGGCTCATCACTATTCTCATCAAAGATTGGATTGTTAGAAATCCAAGTGAATTCAGATTCGAATTCAAATAGAGGATTGGTGAAAGTAGCTTTGAATGCTTCGGGAACAAGGTGATTAACATTCTCTATTGGACTGTTAGGGTGAGAAGTGAGTGAACGATCATTATAAGGGAGACTTTCAATCTCTCCCAGATTGGATTTGAAATTAAAGAAATCATCATCACTTTCAGATGAAAGTGGAATGAAATCGGAGAAAGTCTCAAAATGATCTTTTGAACACTCAAGAGGGGAAAGGATATCACACAAATGTTCGAGAATTCCCTGTGACTCTCTCGGGATTGGGACAAGGTCCTCAACACTGGACTTTATGAATTCGTCCGATTCCTATTCAGGAACAGTGTCAAGAAGCTCATCCCCCATTTTCAGAGAGTGAGTGGAAATATTGGGTGTGATAGCAGTTGTTTGAGAATAAATCTCAACTGCTGGAATATCCACTGATGAATCTGATGAATCTTCAAGTGTATCATCATCATCACTATCATCAGGAATAAAACTGAATCTAGAGCTAGATCTGGCTGCTTTTTCGTTCGCAATTGATTCCCTAATAGATTTTTCAAAGGCAATTTGGGAATTTATTTCAGCAGCCTGCTCTTCAGCTAACAAAACTTCCATGGATTTCTCATGAGAGTTTTGAAATGACATAGCCGACTCCTCCTTAAGTTTTAATAACTCCGACCCTCAGTAAAAAGTCTGTTGTAGTTTCATGAGGAGTTGCTTGAATCAATTGGTACTGTGGAGGTTGGTCTTGAAATGATGTGTCAAAATTGTCACAAGGAAATGGATTCCCTGTTTGACAATCAGAGCTGAAATGGGGACCTCCACAGTTCTCACAACAGAAAACTGTTGAGCCTGGATTGGTGAATCATATGGATATTGGTCATAGCCAAAGTTCTGAGCATCACCGGAAAACTGTTCATAGACAAACGTGTTTTCGGATTGACATTCAAATCCTTGGTGAGGACCTCCACAAAATTCACAGCAGTATTGTTGATTATATGAAGATAAGTCGGGGGTGTGGTGTGTAATTGGAAAAGTTTGAGGGGTCGTTAAATGAGTTCGGATTAGGATCATAATCAAATGAATTCTTCGAACCACAAAACAAACAACTCCCGTTATGAATATCATTACCACATTGTACACACGTACACCAGCGACATGGTGAACCAAAAAGAGGCTCACCACAACCGACACAAGGAATAAACGATTCTATTTGAGAGTTATGAGAAAGAATCGGTTCATTCAAAGAATCAACAAAACCAACATGGTGATCTGAATGACTAATAAGACTCAAAGAACATTTTGAAAAATCCGGAGGTGGGATAAGTGGTGTGCTCTGAGAGCTAGCAATTTCCACCACTTCCGTTATGGACTCCAGTTCTAGTTCTTGAGAAACGTGAAGATTAGGCAAGTCATTCTTGCTAGTCACCGGTTTAAATTCTGCATGTTTGCTTTTAACCGTAAATCGTGAAAGTTTATGATCAATTCTAGACGGCTTAGGAGCAATTGAGGGTTTAGATCTTTGGATAACCATAGGTTGGACGTATTTAGCACCTCCATTATCAGATGAAAGTACCTGGTCCTTTGTCACCTCGGTTTCTCTTTCTCTTTCCCTACGCAGAATCAATGGATCATCACGAACAACACGAATTCTTGACATTTGTGATAAAATAGGAAGTTTTTCAACTTCGTTCCAGATTTCGTCGTAGTCGAGAGATTCCATGAGAATAGAAGAAGTTTAGAATCAAAGGGATAGAGGGTAAAGGGATAAAGAATCAAAAAGGGTAAGAGGGTAAAGATGAATATTTTTGGATTTTTGAAAAACATGCCATAAAAACAAAGAATGAAAATATTTTTGGTGTTGTTAACACTTTAGGAAAAGTGTTAATGAACTTTTTGATTTTGAAAAATTGTTTACAAAAAGGTGGTATATGCACAAGTACGGGTCTGGAAATGCTTAAAACACGCTTACAGCCTCCCCGGCAGCGGCGCCAAAATTTGATGCGTGCCAAACAGTCAAGCTAAATCACTCAAACCTACCACTTGTGAATGGCAGACCGTAATCAGCTTAAAACTGCTCAAGCACGAATGCAATTTAAGATCAGAGGAATATAGGGAATTCCTGGGTCGTTAAGTCCCACGGAGGATGAATTGGTGTATAAACACTTTCAGATGATAGAATGATCACTAAGGATAGCGATCAGTAAGGTTTTGGATGGATAATTACCTAAAGAAAAGATTTACAAATTAAAGCGACTTAAATGCAAATTAAAAGAAATAAAAGATAAAAGATATTAAATAAACGCTATCACTATTTTTACAGATCGATGAACGTTTATTTTATAAAACAAAATAACTTAAATAAACTATTTTAATTAAAACGTAAACCTAAATTATCTAAAAACGTTACTTAAAATGAAAACGTGCGTTATTTACGAAAATGGCGCTGGAGCGCAAGATAAAACGTAAAATTTATGAAATAAAAGGCCTACAAGTGTAAAACTAATTTTATTACGTACTATGTGATAAAAGAAAATTTTACAAAAAAGAATTATATTTTTTAGATTATTATTTTATTTATTATGAATTAAATACGATTAAACACTAATTAAATTATTAAAAATAGTAAAACTATTTAGAAAAATCCGCAAAAATCATGGAAACTACTTTACATTACGGGGAATTTAAGAAAAATAAAAAGGGAACAACAACTTATTCAGATAAGCTGTTAATAAGCTACCAAAGTAAATAAGCTAAAGGTTACACAAAACCACTTAACTTAAATAACTAACAGTGCAACATGTAACGCAAAAGACCAAGGGCGCATTGGTTACAGGTACACTATCACTATCCCATAAAGGTGGGAGGTCTCAGGTTCGAGCCTGCCTCCCCACCTTTTTGCAAAACATTTTTATTTTTGGATTTTTATTTTACAAACTCATTAAGTACTATGTAATAAGCATTTTTATAACTGTGACTAATGATGAAAACCTCTAATAAGCACTGTAATAAGCTGATTATCTTAACAGTGGCCTATTATGAATGAAATAAGCATAAAGATAAGTCAAATGGCTTATAAGCTAGAAAATGAGCAAAGTGAAACTGGAAATAAGCTAGGACTAAGATAATAAGCTAATACAACATTTTAAAAAAAACTCAAATACTAGGAACAAGCACAGGATAAGCTATAAATAAGCACTACTTAACTGAATTTGCACAGGACACTGGAATTTACTAGGCACCTATTACCTTAATTTTAAGCACTGAAATAAGCTACAAACTCAAAACTAGCAATGCAATCAATAAGTTTACCAAGTAAACTATCCAAAAAGCTAATTTGCAATGTTTGGCTTACACTAATAAGCTCTTGAGGAGCTTATGAAAATCTGTTGAACACTGACTTATCTGTTACACTGAGTAAAATGGACAAAAACAAAATTCACTAGCAGCCCTATCTAACAAGCTTAAAATTGAAAATCTCAAATTGGGGATTCAAGATGAGTTGGTTAGCTATCCAAAGAAACAAATTTCACAAGATTTGACCAAGAATTAAGCTCTGTGTGAGCTTTTGATTAAGCTTATAAATCTGGTGCACAGGACATGTTTTCAAAGAAGGTATCTAACAAAAGCTATCAAATAAGCACTGAATAAGCTCACTACACTAAAGCTAGTATTTTTATAATTTATTTAAGCAGCTATAGTTTAATGTCTTAGAAGCTCATGAACTAACTTTTATTATTAAGCTCACAATAAAATTCTACTTTTTATTCAAAAACAGGCAAATGAAATTTTGACTTATTAACTTACACTACAACTTTGACTTTAATGAAATTGTAATGCTCCTAGATGATCTATTATGATGTTTTAAGCTAATTTGAGACTGAGGTAAGCTAGATAAACAACTTTTAAAGATTAAATGATGATTATGCAGTCTAGTTTCCTAACAGTTAACAAATACTATGAGATTACACTGAATTTTGACTTTTTACTAGTAACCACTGGTTTTTATGCTTGAAATGAGATATTGAGTACTAAAGAAACATAAAACAATTACAAACAACAACACCACAGTCCTCTATAACAGATAACTAATCAATTCCAAACATCACTTTATCTAACTGTTATGAAGGTTTTTATACTAAAACAAGTTTATACACCAAGCAATCTATTTAATATCTTGAATTAGCTTAACTAAAACAGATTTACACTAGAATTATTACTATTTAAATACTTAAACTATTAAATGCAAAATTTGAGAGAATGCCTTACAAAATGAGTTCAAGCTCAAAATAGAGAACCAAAGTCTGATAAACCACCCTATTGCTTACCAATAAGCTCTAAACCACTAATCCATCAAAAATTAGCTCGCTCCATTATCTTGATCATGCCTCCATATGTTTTTTTATTTTTAACTATTTTCTTGGTATTTCTTTTAATTTTTCTATTAAAGATATAAACTGAGTTTAAAGGTATCTAGAAACTTATAATAGCTTTAGATAAAGCTAATATGAGCTTTTGAGTTCAAAACAACCACCATAAATGACATAAGCTAATTTTGAGATTTTTGAAATTGAAAATGGCATAAACTGACAATTAGATTAAAACTGGAAATTGATAACTGAAAAAGGTTCTCAAACACTTTAAATAACTAAAACACGATACTTGGAAAGATTAAATTGTACTGGAAATTAAGATTGAACTAAAAACGACATTAAACTAAACTAAACTACTCTACATGGTTTCTTCTCTCCTTCTTTCTTCACTTTATAATCATATTTTTGAGCTCTGTCGACATCCTTGAGACTTTCCCACTTCAATCTAGCCATTCAATATCTCTAATTCATCATATACGTACATGTGGAAATTTGGCGGGAAAAGTGGATTAAGCAGGTTTATCCAATTAATGCATCTTGGACTTTGTTGGAGGTGGAGGGGGGTTGGTATACAAGTGGGGAGTGATGTGGAAAGGTGTTGGTGAGGTGGTAACAGCAGGTGGCAGTGATAGAGTGGACACAGGTGTTGGGAAGGAAGATAGTGAACAGTGGCGCGGTTTATCTCTGTTTCAAAAGTTGGGCCGGGTTTTGGGCTAGCCGGGTTTTTTTTGGATTGGATTAATATCAAAGGGTCCATTTGGTTTATTATAAGTACAAGGACCAATATGTAAGTTCTGATTTTTGAGGGACCATATTTGTAACTTTTCCAAACTTCACATAAGGACCAAACCTGCATTTAAACATTAGTACAAGGACCATAACTGCATAATTATCCAATTTTACACCTTAAGGACCAAATTTGTCAATTTAGAAACTCCAGGGACCAAACTTGTATTTTCTCAAAACTTTTCTCATAAGGACCATTTATGTCAAATATGAATAGTACAAGGTTTATTTGGATCAATTTCCAATTTTAAAACCTTAAGGACTATTTTGACACTTTGCAAAGTTAGGACTAAAGTTGTCATATTGTGATTTTTAAACTTTAAAGGGTTTATTTTGACAACTTTTGAATCTCAAGGACCTAAAATGATATTTTACAAGTTTTTGAATTACCAGGGACTGATTTTGACAACTTTTGTAACTTGGGGGACTAAAACTGCCAATTATGCAAACTTGATACGTTTTTCACCAGATTTTGATGTTTTTGCATTTAAAACACATAAAACACTTGTTTGTGATATTTTTATTATTTTGATGTGTTTCTGAGTGTTTTCAGATGTTTTTGGCATTTTAACAGTACAAAAATGATGAGTATTTAGACACTCATCAAACATGCACATTATTCCCCCCGAACATATCATATCTTTAGATTAATTAACATGGTTTTCTAAATAATTAACACAAACATACAACACCTAGATGAAGTAAACCACAAGGGCCATGAATCTCAGAAGAAATACGTTTGCTTAAAGCATTTAAGTATGTTTACTACGACTTAAGTATACTATTACAGTAATAATCTAAATGGTAAAATTAAGCAATTTAAGAGTCATACATTCAAAATATACTTTGAGGGGCTATTCAGCCATCCTGACCCATCTAACCTATTTCCTTTCAACCTGTTTTGACCCAGTAATGGTGAAAATTCATTTCAGTTTTTATGATCAACAAATCAAGAAACAAACAAAAACATGAGTCCAAAAAAGAGCTTACCGA
>OU343223.1:30415220-30447702 GCA_910596185.1 Chrysanthemum makinoi
GTTCTCAAACGGAACATCTCAAAGAAACAACGAGGTGAACAGTAATTTGAGTCCATGATTGATGAAAGAGATATTTGAAAAACAATCGAGTATTGCTCAATAGAAATTGTTTTTGCAATATAGCGAAGGTTTTAATGAAAATCAATTATCAATCATAAAATACCTTTTGATTTGAAATTCGACATGTGAATGAGAGTTTTAAAAAAGACCGGTTTTCAAAGGTATCCGTCAATCCATAACTTGAACCAGGATTGATTCAAAAGAACGAATCGCCCCATTGTTTTACGTTCGGTTGTCACATGGTTGATCGTATAATAGATCTCACATGCCACCTACCAGGAGCTTGTTAGATGTTGGCTCCAGAAGGCTTTCCATCTTCATTGTGAGTGTGTAAACACATCACTTTCGGATGTTACGGCAATACCACAAGGATAATGCGTAGGACTCAAGATATAATCTCTCTTTCCACATTGTGTGAAAAAGAGAGTCTTCATTGAAAGTGTCCTAATGAGATTTATTGATGATCTCGTGGCTCTAGACTCAATTTGTGCATATTTGGATCCTATATTGGAGACTAGGGAGAGGGTCTCCTTCTTCAATATCAACAATCTCTAATAGAAATTCGATAGATAATGTCGGTTCCCGTGAGAATGAAACAAGTCCTTTTAAGAGGAACTTGAGTGGTTTGGGAAGTTGAAGTGCGGTCGTCCTTTGGGTCCATGATCTTGTCTTCAATACCGATGTTACCATCGTAGCATATGAATTGAACCGGTTTTACCCCTAAGGTTGAATAAATGGAGGCTATTTGTTTTCACCCTTTTCTCATTCAATTCTTTTTAATTCTTCAACCCCTTGAGTGCTTACCGAGACTTCATAGCTAGAACCTTGTTGGGTTTATTCGTACTAGCAGGTCTCGGTCCGCACTCTTCCCATATCTCATTTTCTCCTTTTATCATCATACCTAAGAACTCTACACTAACTAGTGGATAGTCACTGGGTAGATCCCTCGGTTGGCGGATCATGGGAACAAAAACCTAACCTTATCATCCTTATATCACCATACATAAAGTAAAGTTGGTCGGTCTTTTTGGTATTGTTCATCTGCCATTGGAACCAATTGAAAACCATTTGAAAATCAATTGAGATACTTGTGATATATTATCAAAGCATTTTGTACCTGAATTGTTTTTGATATTTTTAGAACGAGAACTCCCCTCAACATGTGCATCAAGTATTTGAAAATGTTTTGCACACGGAGGCAAGAGGAAAAATTAACTTCTTTGATTACCATTTTCTAAAAGATATCAACATCACTTCCCCAATCGAATCAAGTAGATAAAGCATTTTGGGGAAGGATGAGGTTTTCATGATTTTGCTCCCCTCAATATGTGCTTCTAGGTTTGAAAGGAGTTTTACACATACTAGAGGAACCTGCATTGAGATAAATGATCACGTTTCAAATTATAGATGCTCCCCCTCAACATGTGCATGGAAAATTTGAAATCGTTTGTCACTTGCGGGGAGACAAACATGCTAATCATAGAAACCATTTATCAATTATCGGTTTAAATCAATTTAAATCACAACTTCTCCCCGATCACAATTATCAAATCATTTGAGATTTGTGATCTCTGTAGATTTAAATTGATTTGGAAAGCTTTTTAAGGAGAATTGTGACTTGATTATGAAAGCGTTTTAGCGATATAGGATCGATGTTGAGATTTTAAACTCCATTGATTAAACATGCATGTACATCTTTTGAAAACAATTTAATGCCAAATAACTTTTAATTTAATTGAAATCATTCTCCCCTCAATCAATGACATAGGTTGTTGATTGAGAGATAGATATTTTGACAAATAAATCTAGATGATTATCAAAATAGAGAGGCGAGTTATTTTTCAAAGCATTTAGTTTTCGTGAGATAAATGTTATAGAATCAGAGCATGGAATTTGAAAACATGGTAAACATGGCTCTGTTCTTTCTTTTAAAACCGGGTTATTGCTTGAAAATGACAATAAACCATTGTTTCTCTTTCTCCCAAAAATATTTTTTGATTTTTGATTTTTGATTTTTTTTTTTTTTTTTTAAATTCGAACAACATCTAAAGTCCCGTGTCATTCTTTGAATGACAGCACAAAGACCGTAGATATTATCGAACTGAGAAAAACATGACAAATAGACAATATTTTTTGAAGATTTTTGATATTTTGATTTTTATGGATTTTGAAAGTTTTATATTTTTCTTTGGTTTTATAGGGTTTTATAATTTTGTATTTTGTTTTTCGAATAAATATTTACAAGAGATAGATTAGTTTAAGAGGATGATGAAATGAGTACCGAGAGATAAAGATATGTAGGTGACGTTGTAGAAGAAAGGAATCAACATCTCTTAAACTTTCGCCACCAAAGCATTTGAGGCTTCTAAGAAAATCGATGCAGACATGAGCCTTCTCAATTTGAATCTTTGGTAGCTTCCCCCTAAACCGACAAACATCGAATAAAGACCATTTCCTAAAGTATAGTTGAATACAAAGCGGTCTCATTGATTGAAGCTCAGCACCACGAAGAACAAGAACACAAGTAACAAGTTGAAATTGATCGTCTGGTTTATCAAATCGGATTAGCGATTCTGACCCGATCACATGAACTGCTGTGCATCCCGATGTACACCTTACTCTTCGAGATTGACCAGTTGTCTATTTAGGGGAACAATATATCAACATCTTCATTTTACCAAGTGCATTCGAGTTATATAACATATAACCAATGAAGCATAATGTACACATGTACCCAACAAGAGTAGAGACGATGACATCCATGTAACATGTTGAGTCACTAATCATCTCTGTGGATGTCAACTCTGAAATAACTGAATTAGTTCGATCAAGTGAACATGTTGTGCATATAACCGGAAGCACTTTATCATAAACCGTATAAGATGTCGATAAGCGTATCATCTCACGTTCCAAATATTCTTCTCACATTTCTTCCAACTGAACAACTTTGAAATTATCAAAATATATCCATAAACTTGAAATCTTGTGAGAAGAACTCAAATAGCCCAAATGAATCTGTGAGAATCTGCTACATAAACTCTCGACTATCTTTATCAACCCATATGTAGACAATTTGAAGTGACCTTGTTTAAGAAAAAACCAATATACCAAACTTGAAACTGAAGTCGAATTTCCCGTATTTGTGTCTTAAGCTTGCACTTAAAGATGGAAGAACGGTGTCGAGAATTTATGCACCAAGCAAATCTCTTAAGTACTCAATACTCAATTAAAGTATGAGACATTAACACCTCTTGCGATTATCCACCACGTAATATACGCGTGACACTGAGTAAAACAACGTAACTCCTAATAGTGATAGTTAACCGGGTCTTCAACCATCCACCTCGACTGGCGGTAACTAGATAACCCAAGACTTCAACTCTAATTCTTAAGCTCGAGCAAGTTATCAAATAAGATCACGCCTTTGTGACGTCAACTTCAACCTCAAATAAGTGATAAAAGAGTAACTTTGAAGTAATCAACTTGTGTCAAATGCCCAACATGTGAATAAACATACAACTGGATGTACATTCACCTTTGAATGAACGGAACAAATGATGCCTCAACATCAATGTATTCTTCCTAAAAGTATTCATGTAGAGAGCGTCACGGAGGATACACCAATAACTTCGGGCGGATGAGGTAGACATTTTCCTTGAAGTTCATGTGGTTGATTTATAGCATGCACGATGTGAGGAACAATAATCCATGAAGATTTGGCAAAGGAATACCAAAGAGTGGATCATTATTCATGAACAATAATCCGTGAAGATTTGGCAAAGGAATACCAAAGTGCGGATCATTATTCATGAGTGCAACTACAATATTATGATAATCATTATCAACGCCTTGAGGAATAACTGGAGATAGGGATTTTTGAGTAGTCTGAGTTGTAAATACTCATCAAACATATCTTGAACCAATGAATCCCAAAAAATAAATCCCATTTATCCTTAGTGAGTGAAACATTAGGCGTTGGAGGATAGTCATCAAACTTTAAGTCATTATAACCATTATTCAAACATCCATCATCATTTCCATCATCATTTATGTATTCCTCTTCTCATAAATCCCATTTATCCTTAGTGAGTGAGAGTCATCAAACTTTAAGTCTTATAACCATTATTCAAACATCCATCATCATTTAGTATATTCACTCTTCTCCCCCTCAAAAATTGCATTCGAAGTTGCCATTTTTGATTTAGCAAGTGAATAAGAATATACATTAATGAATGTAGATCCATTTGATGACTGAATGAGCATGGGAGAAACATGAAGCTTGTTGATGAAGAATGTCGATGAGAATGGTCATAAACATGAAGATTTCTCTTCTTTAGAAGATAAAGCGCATTGAAGCGTACACTTTTCTTTTCTTTGAAGAACGGGGCCTGAAGTGTTATCTGCAGACTCCATAATGATGAAGTCACGAGGCACGAGCGTGTGGCAGGCGTCATTGTTTAGAGAGCCAGTTATATGTTTAGACGCCCGAATCCAAATACCAAGGGGCGACTTATGCGACTGCTTTGGATATGACGAAGACATAGAATGGAAACATTGGATCCCCACGTGCTCATGGGGTCCTTTTGGTTAGCACAAACAATCTTTGAATCAGCCGAAACCCTAGGTGCAATGTCATTGTCACTAGGAGCTAAACTAGTAGAAGCATCAGACTTAGTCGAGGGACATTTTGTGCTTAATGGGATTATTCTACCGGTTGGCTTCCAAACCTTAACAGGCACTACTCTAGGCATAGTGGATCTAGTTAAGGGGCAAGGTTTGCCATTCGTGAATATTCGACCTATTGGCTTCCACTGAAATCCTACATTGGTAAAACCTTCCTGTAGGTTTCGGGATTGCTTAATCTGTTTTGCTCTCCAAACTTTCTTGCGGGTTATGAATCTTAGACCTCAGAAATAACACATCACATTTATCATGATTACCAGAAATTAAACATTTTGCATGTTTTGCTTGCAGACAGCATAAGGCCTCGAATTAATTTTAGTAAGCTTAGAGCTAATACTAGAACTAAAACGATTCTTTTTGTTCAAATCAAACTTCTTGTCCCTATGGTGTTCTTTCACTTCCTTATCATGATCACTTTTAGTTTGCGTAATCCTATCCTTCTTTGCATAGCTTCTAGGTTTTGACCCGCTAACTTTAGTGTCAATCTTAACATCTGTAGAAATAACGATGGGAACATTACATGGCTTCACTACTTTCTGCATTCTGGTCTAGAAGTCTTTGGGATCTGAAATTCTAGGAGGCACATCACAGGTTGCTTGCTTGAATTTAGATATGGAACAAGGCATATCAAGGGTCACATGCTTGGCTTTAGGCATAGAACGGATTTCCTGTTTGGCACTAGGCATAGAACAAGGCTTCACAGCTTTGCCTTTTCACCTAAGGGTTTTGGACATGTTGCAATTACACATTCAAGCAGCGCTTGAGATCGTTTGGCCTGGAGGCAAGCAAACCTAATTTCACTATCAAGAGGTTTGTTAATGAAATCCTCTTCGACAATCTCACGGAGACATTCTAGACTATCCTTAAGGTGAGCACAGTAGTCATGATAAGCATGTTCATTATTCCTAAGATGAGGAGGAATATATTTACTGTCCGCAGTGTATTTGCAATCTAAGGGTGATTTTGAGACAACATTCTTATTGAAAACAAGTGGCAGTTTCCCATTTCCCTGACTTCTCGGATTCTCAATTTCCTTTTGTAAAGGCGTTATTTTTTCATTGTTTTGGTCACGGGTGACGTTTATTGAATCATATAACTCTTTAAAATGTCGTTTAACCTTTTCATTTTCTTCTAGAAAACTTTCGTTTTCCTTTTGTAAAGCATTTACTAGGTTTTGAAGATGAAACGTTTGAGAATTCTGAGAATCTAAAGGAGGAGGCATTTGGGAGCTGTCATATTGTTCTTTTGACCCTTTAATTGAGAGATTTGGGCTTTCAACTTTCGATCGTGTTGCGAGCTTGAATCTGTTCATCACGTTTGTTTATTTGAAAAACTGCATCAAACTCTGGAGCATCCGAAGATGTCTTGATATTTGAAGTTTTGACATTTTCTTTGAGATGTTGATATTTGAGTTGTAAATTAAAATGCTCAACTTCTAGTTTAGAAAAATGTTTAACCAAATTGTCGTGATCATCCAGTTCAATTTTCTCGTTTAGTTTAGAATTAGTTTTTCAAGCTCAATGACACGATCATGGGAGACTTTCAGGGCCACAGATAGTTCATGAAATTTGGAAGCATTAATAGAGAAATTTGAAGCGATGAAAAAAGATATCTTGAGCAACACATTCAGTAATAAGAGTCTCATTTAAGGTATGCAAGTTCTTCCTCTCAATCTCATTATATTTTAGTGCACGCTCATAATCACTAACTTCAACTACCATTGCATCAAATTCCTTTTACATTTCTTTAATATCGATTTTGTCCCTCTTTAAGACTCTCAAAATGATCTTTTAGTTGTTTAAAGAAAGGCATGACCTCAGTTAAATAACATTCTTTCAATTGCTCAAAACCCCTCCCCTTGATTATCCCGATGGGTGTGATCCTTTTCTTACAAGTTTTCTCAAAATCGGTAAATAGTTGAAGAATAACATATTGACTGATTAAGGTCTTGCTCTTAGTGGCAATAGTTCTAGGAACTAAATGCATTGTTGTATTTGGAGGATACGATTAAGCTTTAGAATTTCCTACAAGGGTTCTTTTCAACAAGATTTTCGACTTTTGCAAGTCCATATCCTTTTTCGAACACTTGTTCGGGGTCAATAGAGTCTGAGGCTTAAACATGTTTAAGGATATCCAATTTTCCTTAGTGTAATCATGGGGTTTTATCGTTATCTTGTTCTTTTTACACTCAGGATCTTCTAACTTCTTATTCATTTTTCTCCTAGTGACTTCATCGATTTCTTATCTTCCTCGGTGCACTCGAGCAACTAGGTTTCTGTCTAGGTTTAAGGATCTCATTACCATCATACAGTACCTTATGAGCATTTCTAGCCTTTTAATTACCTCTGGATTAGGTTCCTCAACAAGGGAATGCTATGCTTATCGCTTAAGACTCTATGCTTAGTGATCATGTGATCAGTCTGAATGGTATTCCTTATGTACAACTTATTTTCAAGCTTGTTTTTCAAAGTTTTAGATTGGAAAAATCATTCAAAAGTTTTGATTCCTTAGCCTTGAATTCTTGCTTAAGCATTTTAACATTTTCTTGAAGTTCGTGTTTTGCTTAGTTTTAGAAAGCTTTTCTTGTAAGGAGTTTAACTCTTGTTTTAATACTTCTTCTCTAAACCTACTTTTCTAATAGTTGTACGTATTTGGACATCCATTTCACGCTCCGGGTGGTCAACTCAAACTTAGCACTGTTCATAAATAGCAACTGATCCTTATATATGTTAAGCTCGATGGTAAGGGAATCATCAGGCACAAATCACGGCGTACTCATGCGGTTCATAATCATCATTTTGAGTAGAAGATGCACAACTAGGTACAGTAGAAACATCCATGCAACTTACCTGAGCATTGACATGCAGGCTGTGGCGGGTGCATCTCTATCTTGGGTACATCGAAGCTTCCATGGCGTTCCTTTGCATTAACGCACGAGGTTGTGTGCGGTGCACCTCTCTCTCTTGTGAATTTGAGCATGAAGATTCTATTTTTTCATTATCCGACTCATCAATTTTGTTGTCATGACATGCATTCAGCAACACCCGATTCTTCAACATATACATTACCCAACTTATCACAACAATCTTTCAACTGCACTTGACACTCATTCACGTCTTCATTCTTTTGGCGGATTCTTCAATGTACTTTTCACATTATCCATGAGTTGGATAAATGTCTCAATAATTCTGAATTTCCATTCGGTATGTTTTTGAAGGAAATTAGTCAAGTGTTGATCGTGTCTGCTGAATATTCCCCAGCGATGAATGGTGAAATTGTTTGTAGATTACTTGAAGACGCCTTTGGAACCATCCTTTTGAACCTCTTTATTGGTAAGTTGCAGCTTTAAGTGTTCTAAGTTCAACAGCAAGCTTCTTGGCAATGTAGGTAAGTCTGGGCGGAAAGAGCACTACATGTACGATCCCGGCTATGGATATGATTGAATGAGGTGTAGATGAAGTATGGGCTCAATGCTGCATTTCATTTGCATGGCATTTTGTAGCTTGGATTTGTGCATTCTCTCTCATTAGATTACGAACAGGAGATCTCACATCCTCATTGCTTAATTCAATCATCTTTAATCGTTCAGTGTAGCCTACATTATCATTGTTGTCCACAACATCATACAGTTTAAGCACTTAAAATCAGGTGTTAGAGTAAGACATGATGTGGAAGGATGCACGGGATTTTACCGTCTATGATTTAAAGCCGAAAAGAGATCTTTGGGGATTTTACTAAAATCAAGACGAAACCGTTAAGCAATGACCAGTAGAGGGTGTTAAGATGACCGATGGAATGATACAATGAAAGACGATTGTGTGATAGGACTTTAGATTGTTTGTGGGATAAGCAGAGATGTTGTTTGGTTGTGATTCGGATTGGTTTATGCCGTTTTTCCTAAAAATTTAGGTCTAAAACTTAAAACCTCAATAACTTTTGTTGAGACGGATTTAGACCTCGAAGATTGACCCGAATAAACTTTATTTTATTCGGCGTGCCATTCTCCTCGTTCTCGCGATCGTTTTGATGGGTAGAAGCGGCGAATTCGGTTCAAAAGTTATGGCGTTTGAAGTTTTGACGGGAAAAGTCAACCAAGTAAGCTCACAATTCTTGAACCAAATTTCTAACAACTAATTCGCTACTCCTTTAAGTCGCTAGAGTTCCAAGTAAGCTAGCGGTGTTAGTCGCTAAAAGTGGTAACTTCGCTCACTCAAGTCGCTAGCAAAATTCAGCAATTAAACTTATAAGTCGCTAACAAATGCAAGTAAGCTAAAAAGAGCAACTTCTGGACCAAGTCGCTACCACCAAATTAAGCTACCGTAGTGGAGAGTCCACTACTTGTACTTTAACTCGCTAGATCTAGTAAAAACAGTTAACTGTGTCGCTACAAAATGTGAAGCAAGTCGCTACCAAGAATATTATCCGTGAGGGAAGTATTCGCTAGCATGAAAAACCATATAAACATCACTTTTCAATCCAAAAACAACCCAACCAAGATGATTCAAGCTTACCAAATGAAAACCTAAACACTTTGATGATTCTAAACATAAAAGTACAACCAAAATCAAACTTTAACACTAGAAATCAATCAAATGATGCAAAAACCACTAAACTTTTTCAAACTCAAAAACCACCTAAAAACCACTAGAAATCCAAAGATGTGCAAGATATGATCTAACCATGGCTCTTGATACCAATTGTAAGATATAACTTTTCACATACACATCATAACATTAACACAAGGTAGCATATAGATGGAATTCTAGAGAGAGAAAGTTAGAGGTTTAGGGAACTTAGTGAGAGAAGTGAAAGATATTATTATGAGCTCCAACTCTCTACCTTGGGAGGTAGAGAGTATTTATAGTCTTACATAAACACATGGGCTGTGGATCAGGCATAACAGTGGGTAAAGACCCGTCCGTCCTCCACGGTGTTACTTAACTAAATACTACTTAATATAAAATAACTACGACTCTACGAGCTTTCTAACGATTACATATACTTGAGGTGACCGACTCTTTAATACATGGAAGTTCTAATTCCTAACAGGGACAACATTGATATTACCCATTTTTTCACTATTTGATACAAAAGTTTCAGTTGATAGTACTTTGTCATGCATCTTTTGCACATCGGCATCATCATTATAGTTTTAGTACCTCTGAGAGATGAGTGTGTCTTTGGATGGGCGGCTGTGTTGAAGAGGAGACCTTGGGAGAAACCATTGGAGAAATGCTAGACATAAAGATTGTGTGTGTGCGATAGGTCCATCATCCACATGAGTCGTATGCATCACAATCCTTGACTTGAAAGGTGATGATTGTATTTATCTCACGAATAGGCTGCTCATCACATACGCATCATGGAATTGAGCATTGCCCTCGGCCAGAAACAACAATTCCTCTTCATCCAAAGTAGCACCATTATTCTGAGCTTGCACAAGCAGCATCTTATCTCTGAAGTAATCAGCATTCTGTGGACGCTTTGGAGATGTGGAGTTCCTTGCAATGTGTCCCTCACCACCACAATTATAACATTTGATCATCTTAGCTTGACCTTGATTACCATTCCTTCCTCGATTCGATTAACAACATACTTCTACCGGCTCCACCTCTTCACGATCATCTTGTCTTTCTACGGCGGATTTGCACCACGATCCTCCCATCTTTACTTGTAGCTTGATTGTGTGGGTTAGATGCGTTGCGAGGTTGTTATTGGTTTGTGGAGAGAATTCATGTTTTGTACGTCGAGGAAGAGCTAGTTGATTAATGAAATTACCCGTGTGCATGGCGATCCCGGCGATTGAACATGGGATCAGGAATTAGTTTGTGATTACCATTTCCCATGGGTATGACATGTGAGGCTTTGGTTGTGATTCCGATGTTTGAATAGAAAGCGGTTGAGTCATTAAGGCGAGCTTGTCTCTCCTGGTTGGTTTTGAACTGATTAAGAACCAATTTTTCAAACATATGTCTCTCATTCGAAGGAGGAAGGCATAGAGTTGCTCATAGTTTGTATTCTTCAATCCTTTAGTGAGCTTCACAGAAGTGTCAAACTTGTGCCATTGAGTTCATGTTGTTCACAAATTTTGAGTTCAAGCGGATGTTAGGCATATCATTCTGATGTTCCTCATGTCATTCACCAACTTATGAAATCTCACATAGTACTCATAGACACTCTCATGTGGTTTCATCTTGAAGTGTTCAAATTCGTCATAGAGTTGTGATTCTTTGTCTTCCATAGTTAATTCGAAGCCACAGAGAAGCATCTTGACATTATCCTCTTGCCTTTGTGATTTGTGATTGATCAGCATGTCTTTAGGAAGCCTTGAAGAACAATGTTAGAAACCCTGATATCGAGCTCGAATCTCTTGTTCTCCTTATCATCAAGCTCATCATACATCTTTGAATTCTGTCCATTCATAAATCGAGTTCCATCTTAATTATCAAGTACATCTCTAGTCGTGTCTCAACTGATACGGTCCTTCATCAATGGATTTGAGAATGTTGACACCATTTTCCTTTCAAGGCAGTACAATCTGATTCGTTGAGCCCAAGAATGGTCGGTTAAATCCCAAGCATGGGTGGGCAATTATCACGAACCATTTGCTTGAACATCCTCGGCAGGATTGAAGATGATAGTAGGAGCGTTGGTAGACATGTTAACAGTTATAGAGATTTTTATAACTCTATGATTAAACGGGAAATAGATTCTTTCCGCGAGTTTTTTACTAAATCAGAAAACCGTAAACAATCACCCAAATTAAGCTAGAAGATAATGCACCAAGTCGCTAACACCTAATTCGCTACACCCCAAATTAAGCTAAGTCCCAAATTAAACTGAACAAATGCAAAATTAAACTAAGTGGTAACTCGCTAACCCTCAAGTAAGCTAGCAAAATTTTTGGCGACAATTAAGCTACTCAAGTAAATAAAACTTCAAGTCGCTAAAGAGCAACTAAACTCTGAGACCAAGTCGCTACCACCAAGTAAGCTACCCATAGTGAAATTACTACATCTTTGATGTCGCTAGGTCTAAATTAAGCTAGCTCCGTAACTTCGCTACAAAATTGTGAAGCAAGTAAGCTCTGAGAAGAAATGAATCCGTATATCAAATTAAGCTAGCAAGAAAAACCACATAAACATCACTTTTCAATCAAAAAACAACTTTAACCAAGATGATTCAAGCTTCCAAATGAAAACCTAAACACTTGTGATGTTTAAACATAAAGTACCAACAAAATCAAGCTTTAACACAAAATCAACCAAATGATGCACAAACCACTAAACTTTTTCAAACTCAAAAACCACCTAAAACCACTAGAAATCCAAAGATGTGCAAGATATGATCTAACCATGGCTCTTGATACCAATTTTTGAGATATTAGTTCACATACACATCAAACCATAACACAAAGTGGGTATAATGGTGAGTTCTAGAGAAATTAGAGGAGTTTGGGGAACTTAGTGAGAAAGAAAACTATTATTGAGCTCCAACTCTCTACCTTGGGAGGTAGAGTATTTATAGTCTTACATAAAACGGTTTACACTGCTTGGCGTGGATCGGAGCATATAGTGGGTAAGACCGAATCAAGTCCTCCGGTGTTACTTAACAAATACTACTTAACTAAATATAACTATGACTACGAGCATTCTAACGATTACATATACTTGAGGTGACCGAATCTTTTATCTTGGAATTTCTAATTCTAACAAATACAATCATTTCTTCTTCATATGTTCCTGTTTGTTTCTAGTTTGATCTACGAATTCTTATTCCTGGATTAAACTTATATCTTTACGTGCTTTAGCATACAACAAGTGGTATTGAGCCTTTTAAAGCACCCTTATAATATTCAAGAGTGTTAAACCGACATTCTTGATTTCCGGTTATCTTCTCCGGCGAGATTCCGGAAAGAAACAAGATTTTCCCAGTTAGATGGTGAACACAAGAACCACAATTAGTAATCAAAATTCTTCAATGGAATCACTACAACAAACTGTTAGTGATTTGCAAAGAACTATGGCAGATTTGATGGCTGAAATGCAAAGAATGAAGAATGGTGAGGACACGGTTCTAGGAAATCGTGGTAACAATGGTAGAACTGGTGGACAAATGATTACACAATATGGAAGGTTGTCTAAATTGGAGTTTCCAAGATTCAATGGGGATGATGTAAAGGGTTGGATATTCGATGTGGCAGTTCTTTGTCTTGATAATCTAGATGATGAATTGAAAGTGGGGATTCTTTACAATGCATGTGTATGAAAAGGCCTTAGTGTATCATCGATTCATTAAGAGATTTGGTGAAAACACTTCTTGGGAGGTGTATGAGAAACAAGCCTTGCAAAGATTTGGTTCATGCTTTGAAGATCAATGATGGATTTGATGAATTTGAAACAAACTCGTAGTGTGCAAAAATATCAAGATTTGTTTGAAGATTTGGGTTATGGTGTTTCAAAACAAAGGGTTAGTTGCAAATGACGGGAACAATCAAGAAAGTTCGTTGACCATGTCAACCACTATTGGAAGTAAGTTGGGCAATCCGGTTAATACTAAATGCGTATGGTTTGACTTACGGGGAAGTGAAGAGCGAAATAATTGGAATTGATAATGGTATAAGCCGATGCATACAAAGTGTTGATAAAAAACGCCACCAGAAAAACTTCCCAAACAAGAAGGCTCGATTAGTGGTAAAGAAACTGATTGTGTGGAAGAAAATGTAAATGGTAAAATGGCTGATGGTATGGAGTTGGTTGTTCTTGATGAACTTTGTGAAAAGAATGTTGAGGATTTGGGAATGAAATCAAAGAAGTTGATTGAATTGGATGACAAAAACAATGGTACAGTGAGTCTTGATAGTTTTGAAGATGTTAAGGGGTGGTTATGATATTCAACTAACAACCGATGTTGGAGACAAGGAAAGGTTTGAAGAGGATAGTGTCAAGGATAGTGGAAATGAGGGTGTGGCCATGGAGTGTAATCATGGTATGAGTAAGAAATATGAGACATCAAAGCTTGATGAAATCTTAATTGCTGATATGGAGAAAACATTTTCAAAAGATATCAAGGTTAATAGCGAGAATGTGGTGGTTTTAGATAGTACTACGGGAAGAAAATGAGTGAGATACAATGAGTTGTAAAAGGTAAATGTAGCTGACTTGGTAGAAAATAAAGATGAGTATGGCATAGATCAAATGAGTAAAGAGGATAATGATCTTATTTTAAGAGACTTGGTGTTGAGAACATACTGGCGAACAGAAGTGTTTTGAAGGTTGGGTAGATGGGTATAAAAGTTTTGGTGTGGCTACTTATGCATACGATGTGTGACTACTTGTGATGATCGGTTGTATAAACAGTTGAAGTGAAGCAAGTTAAAATGAAGATGAGTGATAAAGAAGTTGTTGAAAAGAATGAAGATAAGGGTACAAAGGAGGCAACTTTTAATTGCTTAATATTTGATACATGGAAGGGGGTGAAAAAGAAAATGAAACACAATACGACTAAAATGGTTTGTTCATGGTGGGTGAACAAGCGAAAAGGAATAAAGGCTCGTCCATGGTGGCGGGACAAACAAAGAAAGAATATGGGCAAAATGAGTTTGAGTTGGTACTTAATGCAAAGAGAGGCTGTGAAAAAGGAAATTGACATGTGGAAATGGCCAAGAAGGAAAAAAGGAGTTGTGGGATGTTTCATGGTTACTCAAAAATTTGATTACTTAGTACAATGTTTTGATCAAGATGGGTTATACACTAGTAGATTGAGTAGAGATACTTGGGAAATGGTTTGAAGACCAAAGTTATCAAGACTAGTGTGGATTTTGATTATTTTGAGGTTTTTCTGGTTTAACTGGTAGATTCTGGAAGAATGGCATGGTTACTACAGGGTTGTTAGCGGCATGGTGTTATTGGTGGATCGATCACTTTTGATTTACGGTGTTAATGATGGATCAGCTTCAGTTTTGACACTTCTGATGGTGTTTGTTTTGAAGTGTGGAGGTGTTTGTTTCATTCATTGTGAAGAATAGATCAACAAAGGTGGCATCTAAATACTATTTAGTTTATGTTCATCCCGGCACGCACACTTGGTGAAATGTTGGAATATTCATGACTTATACTTGATGACATTCATGGGGATATATTATATGTTAGTTGGTTTGAAGGAACAGTGAACAAGACATGTGGTAACTAAGGTGCGGTTGTTTTGCGGCTTAATTGTCGAGTGGTTGATATTCCCATAGGGGTGTTTGGGCTCAAGAATCTTACTAGCATTAGGAGTGTTTTGTTTCAATTAAACAAAAAATGGGTGGAGTTTTGTATGTTACTTAGAAACCTATTGAAGAAGTACCATGGGTTTGATCAAGAGAGGAACTTAAGATGCTATTTGACTATGGAAAGTCAAATGTTAAGGGAAGAGGTTTGATGTTAGCGCCAATTTAGATTTCCTGATAAGCTAAACCATCGGTGGAAACCATTGCTTTGGCCAAAATTTATTTATAACTTTTGACGGAGCTCTGTTTATCCTTCCTATTTTCTCCTTCCTCCACTGTATAAATACTCTTTCCCATTTCATTTGTAATTCATTCACTGAAATTGATTGTAAACAATTCTCTCTCTAATTCTGTTACTTCAAAAGTGAATCAAGAACTCAAATACGGAATCATTTCTTCTTCATATGTTCCCTGTTTGTTTTCTAGTTTGATCTACGAATTCTTATTCCTGGATTAAACATATCTTTACGTTTTAGCATACAACATTTTGTAGGATAGTTTGGATGGAAAAGCATAGGTGTTGCTTGATCCGAATGGACTTAGTAAAGATGGAACAATGGCTTTGAGCACGTATGTTGTTAGTAAGGATGCTAAGTACTTGGCGTATGCTCTTAGTTCAAGTGGAAGTGATTGGGTCACTGTCAAAGTGATGCGGATTGAAACAAAGAAAGTTGAGCCTGATACATTGTCATGGGTGAGTGATCGATTTAGTTATTTCTCTTATAAAGTTCAGTGTTGCAAAAAGTGGATGACATATTTTCTGACGGGTTAAATTTTTGGTATTTGTTGGACAAATGATAGCAAAGGTTTCTTCAAACGCTACCTGGCCGGATCCGAAGGAGCTTACTTTTGTTTTGGTGGTATATACACATGAAGCTTCCAAGATGTGTGCAGGTAAAGAAAATATTTTTTGATCGTCCAATTTAAATGGTGAAATACACTCTTTTTTTGGTATGTAGGCTCATCAATTCGGCAAGATTTCTTCAATGTGCGATTAGTCTTAAGTTGTCAAAGATCTTTTGCTTTTTTTGGAAGTATTCGCTAAGTAAGAAGAGTCGGCGTACATATAGAAATGGACTGAAGTAATGATCTTCATTTACTTTTCAACAGACCGAACTTTAATAACACTATATCTCCCAATTCTAAATCTAGAAAGAAAGTTATGATCTGATGAGCTGATGTGGAAATACGTTTTTGTGTGCATTCTGGTCGAGCTTGTCTGAGAGCTAAGTATGATGTGTGAGAAGTAAACAAATATGTGAGTTTAGGGTCCATAATAATATCCCCGGATTGTAGATCCCACAAGAGTAGAATCTAGCATAAGTGGCAGACATTTTAGGATCTCCGGATGGGAGATTTTGAACACCTACAAATTTTTTGTATTAAGCTAAAATTGGTGATTGGGTGTAGCTCATATATACTTCGACCTTGAGCTAAATTAGACTGGAACCCATTTGGTTTTTAGTTATCTTAAAACCCTCTATGTGTGTCCCTCCAAGCAAGCCTTGAACAACTCTCTCTCCAAATCAAATCTAAAGCCAAATTTGATACCAATTTGAATATTTGCTATTTTCTTGTATGAATTAACCTCGTATTATTATAAGTAGATATGTATAGAATGTTAAAGTCCCTAACCCCTCTATAATTGTGTGTTTTATTTGTAAAATAACTGAGGAGCAAAGAAGAAAAAACGATGCATCAGCTTCAAGGACGAATACAAACCCAAAAAGAATCCGACTAACGGTGGTGGCAGATGACCTTCAACTGGAGCCCAGGCTGATATAACTAGCCCTGATGAGTCTACTTCAGATGGTGCAGATGGCTCAAAAGGGAGGCCCATGTCTCCTGGAACCTTAGCTTTGATGTGTGATGAATAAGATACAGTCTTCACCACTTCAACTTCTAATGGATTGGGGCCTGATAGTGCAAATGCCCCTTCGCGACTTCAAATGGTCAAGTAGTGATGAAACCTATGAGGAGAAAAATTGCTTGAAAGCATTTCGAGATTGTCTCAACAGGCTCATAACTTTTGGAGAATTAAAAGGTGCGTTTCTATTGGTTCTACATCCAGTTATTTTGTTATGCGAACATTGGAACTTTCAGTTTTAGTACATAATTTTAGGATAGTGTTCCTTGACAAAATTAGTACTTTGAATGAAAATCAATTCTTTTTTGTGATGAAACACAAAGTTTATAAAAAATGCATCGTTTTATTTTCAAGGGCTCATTTATTTACCTTAAATCTCACAATATACAAGTGACTATAACTTTGTAACTTGGTTTCCACCCTACAAAAACAGTTTCATCATTGGCGAAATGATTCGAAGTCAAGTCAACGAAGTCATTCAAAACAACACCACGGCCACACATATAAGTCAACCTACAATTCAACATGGACCATTCAACAACGGCTTCCCAAGATCGGGTCTAGCTCAAGGGGTAATGCTGCAGTTGGGACATTTGAAAATAACGGCACACATTTGAGAATCCCATTTCGTGCTGAAAATGAAGAATCAAAACAAAACTGAAAATGAAAGATAATGATTGATGAAGTGATCTTTGTGATCATTATCGAATAAACTTACATTGTATGTATGGTTAGGTCATTATTTGTTTATGGCTTTTCTTTGATGCAAAGTTGGTAATATACTTTTGTCCCCATTGTTAGAATACTAACATGAATCTTGTTTATTTTTCGTAACTTTTTTATTTAACATAGTTTTTCTTTCCTAATGAATTTCATAGCTTTGAGGTAGGTATGTCATAAGAAGCGTGAGTGATTAGCGAAGGCCCATGTAATATCTGCCTTTGATGTAATATCTTTGGTGATGGATCGATTCAAGTGTATTTTTTCTATTGCCATAATACAACAACAACAACAACAACAGACCCAATCCCGCCGAGGCAGAGTATGGGGGAGGTAAAATGTAGACAGATCCTACCCCTACCCCAAGGTAAACCCGTGGGTAGAGAGACTGCTTCCTTTCTATTGCCATAATAAACGTCAATATTTAGTTTTACTAGCTTCGAGTATATCAAAGCACCACTTAAAATGTTCATTACGAAACTGAGATAAAGACTTAATAAATGTTTGATTTGGACTAAAGGAAAGTGATTTCGACAATTTTTATATCAGACACAATATACAACATACAGCTTTTGATGACCATTCACTAGAAGACAATAAAAGAAATGGTAAGATTGGTAAAAAAAGGGTTAATATACACAAAAGTTACTAAAGTTTCACGAAATTTGTCTCAAGTCACTAAAGTTTTTTTTGTTGTTATTCAGGTTATTCAAGTTGATGGGTTTATTTTATGGGTTACTCAACATTTAAAAAAGTGACATTCTTGTTACTACGAGGGTGGGCAACCAGATGATTTACCGGTTCCCTTGTCCACGTCATCACTATGGTTTGAGATGTCACAAGCAAGTTACTATAGTTCACGGGGTTTATTAAATAGGTTATTGAACTTTAAAAAAAAGTTACTATCCGTTTTTATACATTTATGCATCTTTTATCTGTTTTCGTTTTTTTACGTATTTATACGTTGTGTATGTTTTCTTTGTTGTCGTTCTTTTTTTACGTTTTTCTCCATTTTCGTATGTTTTTATATATTTCCGTATGTTTTTTTACGTTTTATCCGTTTTTATACGTTTGTGTATGCATTTCTATGGTGTCGTACATTTTTTATTTCTTTATTTTTATTTAATTTTTTTTTACGTTTTTGTACATTTTCGTACATTTTTGTATATATGTTTGTCCATTTTCGTACGCTTTGTATGTAGTTATCCGTTTTTATATGTGTGTGTACGTTTTTCTCTATACATTTTTATGTTTTCATACACTACTGTATGGTTTTGTACATTTTCGTTCATTTTCATACATTATCTTACGTTTTCATACTATTTTTACGTTATTCTACACCTTTGTATGTTTTATACATTTTTATGTTTTATATGTTTTATACGTATGTATGTTTTATATGTTTTAATTACTTTTTAGTATATATTTGTTCTGCTAAAACCTAAAAATAAAAATCACAAGTCATACCCGTCCATGAGGTTTTATTACTAGTATATATATATATATATATATATATATATATATATATATATATAGTTATGATCAAATAAGAAGATTACTTAAAATAAGAAGAATAAGAAGAACTATAACCGCAAATCCGAGATGCACCGACCTAAATTAGTTGCATCCCTATAATCGTAGAGATGCTATGACGCACCATAGTTGTGTTTTCTAGCTTTTCGGATCATATCATTATATTAGATGCATTCATGATTTCTCTTGTTTTTGTTCCTGCGCGTGCGAAATCATGAAAATCAATTTGCACAATCTATACATCAAATTAACTTTAACTTCAAGATGTTGCATCTATATGAATAGAAATGCATCTAATGCAAGTCGTTTCATCTCAAATGCGTGGTTTTGGTCACTTCTCACCACTTTTTATTTTAATTTACTTCTCACTGGATCCCTACTATATATATATATATATATATATATATATATATATATAGAGAGAGAGAGAGAGGGGTTAACGTGAAATAGTGTTTTAAAGTGAAATAAAATAGGAAGCAATTTAGACCGTTAGATGTATCAAGAGTGATGTCATCATACCATATTAAGATGAATGGCAATCTCGTAAATAAACTGAAATTAAAGGTAAATTTGTAAACCCGTTTGTAGACAACATGCACCTACAGACGACCTATTTGTGATCCCTTTTTTTCATTTGAATTCTTGACGACACCCATATTTTTCGTTTGACTTTCTAGCACCCATTTTTTTCAGGTTCTTAGAACTCGTCTTTTTATGCAAGTATCTAAATACCACTATCTTTTAATCCACACACAAGCACAACAATGATACATATATAATTTGACTACAACATCTATCTTTTGTTTCTTCCGAGATAAAAAGGCTGTCAAATTAAGTAAAATAGATCAACTTTTTAAGTCATACAAAACATAAACAACATCCCATACACTTTTTACTCAATATCCATCTTCCACAAACAAACACACAAAACTACCAACATATATTATCTTCTCCTAGCATTTCACTTAGCCTAAAAACACAGCCATCAAAATCACAATTGCCGGAATATGAAACGTCCAAGACGCCAGAAACGTCTTAAACCACTACAACTAGGTGTCATAAACATGTCGGATCTACAAATTACAACACCGGAATCGAGACCGAGGCTGTAAATATCGTCGGAAAAAATAGCTTGTTATAAACGAATACATTTTAACGCCGGAAAAAAATATTTGAATTGATGGTATTCGAAGATGCACAACTTATCTAGATTAATAAGCACCACAAAGACTAGAAAAATACAAAAACTAATGATACGCAAGAATTTATTTATTACACAACATGACAACTACTTGTTTAAAAAATTACACTACCATTGATACATCATCTTACTTACAAATTTGTAGAAACTCGTTTTCAAGATATGGACCTGATCCACAAGTGGTTATCAAGGTTTTTAAATTGATACAAAATTATCAATACATAAGATAAAACTTCATATTAAAACTTTAAATGATAAACATGTGAATCACAAAATACAATATCTGATCATACATAAATTGATATCAAGACTTTGAATATGATACAGAATTCTAATGCATTCTGATACATAAAAAACAGCCTAAATACTAAAACTTGGCTTAACAAAAATATTTGATACACAACTTGAAACCAGATTCCGTAGATGGTGACGGTGGTTAGACCTCCAATAGATTTCAATGATGACGGTGGAGGTAAGTATTACATCAAATATAGGAAACGATGGAGCGGTTAGTCCAGGTTTCGACAATGCGTTTAAAGCTCCTAGTTTCGATAGAGAAAGGTCAATCTTTAGATCATTGAAGGTGTAGAAAAAATTAATGGGGGCGGTTACGACTTAGGGCATCTCCAATGTACACACTAAATGTACTTTTTGCACTAAAATAGTGCAAAAAGTACATAAAAACTGTAGGAAAACACAATTTAAACCAACAACAGACCTTGAATCTAAATCCAAGATCAACTTCTTTTATTCAACCAAAACTATCCAGATCAATAAGCAACTGATCTTAATCAGAACAACTCAGAAACATCACATGAATCACAAACAACTGAACATCAACACAATCCTTTCCACTGCTACTCAGGTGAAAGGCTATTGACTACTTATCAATAGTTTTTTACAATATAAGAAACCTCACAATCACTCTAAAGCAATATTTGAAACAATGAGATAATAGTTTTGGTTGAGAGAAGATTGTCTGCAATCTTCACACAGAGATGATGAATGATATATCAAACCCTAAACGGGTTGAGACAATATATAGCATTGACTCCAGCCTTGACTCCATCTTTCCAGATATAGCACAAAGCCCCCTTCAACTATCAACAACTTTCACCTTTTCACCAAACCTCAAAATAGCTTACAACTGAAAATACATAATGCACAATATTAGCCCCTATAGTATCATGTTTCAGATATTGAGTTATATTTTAACAAAAACCTCTCCAATGTAGGCACTAAAACCTTGCACTTGCACTAAATATAGTGCAACACTATTTATTGCACTAAAACTAAAAATCTTTCACTTTTAACCTTATCATTTATTTATATTTCTAATTTAAATCACTGAATGCTTTTTATAAAAACAAAACTGCTACATATATTTAACATTCAAAACGAAATATTAGTTTTATAAAATCCTATCATATATTTTCCGTTAATATGTTCAGAATGAGCTTTATGTAGAATTTTTTCACCAAGATTTTTTCACAGACATCCCATTTATTTCCCTTATGACGTTATTTGATACAAAGATCATATTGGTTTGATGTTTTATGTCACGATCTTGATAATCTTGCTTTAAATTACAAGTAAAATGAACTAATCAAATAATTTAGTGTAAATTTTAGTGCAATACATTGGAGTAAAAAAAATTTAGTGCAAGCATATTCCATAAATATTCCTTTTTAACACTATAATAGTGCAAAAAGATAGTGTATACATTGGAGATGCTCTTACAAGTGAAGAAGAAGAGAGACGGTAACACGTATCTTGGGTATTTGAGAGTAATATAAGGGAAAAGTTAATTGTCTAAATTGCCCTTTTGATTATTTAAGTAAATCTATTTTAATTAAATCTTTAAATTCCACTTGTCAAAATTTTAGTGGCTTCCTACACTTCTCATTTTAACAACTATCTTACATGAACCTCATATTATATATATATATATATATATATATATATATATATATATATATATATATATAGGATAAAGATCAAATAAAAAGACAAATATCCGTAAAAAGATAAAAATATTTTTTTTCAAAAAAGTTCTCGAAAAATTCCAAATTTTTTTACAAGATCGGTATGATGGTGCATAAAAAAGTTGTGAAAAACTTTTTTCTAAAAGTGGATATTTTTTCCGAAAAAAATTTATGAAAAATACGTTCTTAGCGATTAAATCGTTTTTGTGCATCAAAAATTGGTTTTGCACCCAACTTCTTTTGACTTTTTCATCTAAAAAACATTGCGCATATAACTAAAATAAGTTGAAAATTTTGTGCATCAAAATTTTTTTGTGCATTAAAAAAAACGTATCAAAACTCAAAATTATAAAAAATGTTTTCACAAAAGTTTTATGCACCAACATACCCGATCTTGTGGAATTTTTTCGGAATTTTTGAAGATTTAAAAAAAATATATATATTTTATTTTTTTACGGATATTTGTCTTTTTATTTTAACTTTACCCTCTATATATATATATATATATTATATATAAGAGGAGGCATGCCACGTTATAATCCATGTCATCACAAGTTAATGCCACCTATGCAGTTTTTTAATTAAAATTCGGATTAATTAAAATGTTCAAAAATTTAGTCCATTACAAGATTCGAACTTGGGATGTTAACCTCAATCAATAAAGCAACTTAACCATTGGAGCAATCCAACACTTGTGATAGAACTTGCAACATATAATTGATATTAAGTAGGAAAATCCCAATATCTCCATTTATCTAGAATTTCATTCGTTATCCCTTCCTTCAAGTAAAACCCACGCAAAACCCTAATATCATTCATATACGACTTTTTTTTCTTCAAAACTTTGATATCATTGAACCAGTTTATATTAAATCATGTAAATTATATTGTTTTTTTTTTTCGTACATTGATTCATTTTTTTATTCTCATTGATACAGTTTGAGAGAGTTTGATTCATTTTTTCAAGTGTGGACTTTTTATTGCTTGTCCTTCTTATTTGTTCACACTTTCAAATGTGGCATTTTCAATTCTTGTCTACGGTTTAAAATGTGAAGGTTCTTTACTAATGTTCACAACTAATTATGTGACAAAAAAAAGTTTTTCTCCACACAAGTTAGTGTGAATAGTCTATTTATATATTCACAAAAATAAATGTGCCAATTCACAATAATTTTGTAACACCGAAAATCCCCACACAAGAAGAAAGTGTGGAGAATAGAATTGTACACACTTTAATGTGTGAAGATCTACCAAATAAAGTGTGTAAAATGACATGATTTTTTGTAGTGACTGGACGATTTTGATGATGCTTCACACAAGGTACGTTTGATACACTATATTTTAAGTAATGACAATTTGAATGGACTGAAACTTTGTCATAATATATTTAGGCTCATCACCATGATGTATCTTTGGTTATATATGGTATGATTATTTCATAACGAACAAGTTTATTAAATTTGGAACCGTTACCAGGTTTTTTGTAATTATTTTGTTGGTTTGGGTCTCCTGCTAAACTTCAAATGAGTTAAGCTTTATTGTGAAATAATGATTGATCAATAATAGATGTTTCTTTGCATTCATGTTTATATAGACCACAACTTCTATAAAAGAATTTATGGCTGAACTGAAGGTATTAACACATGTTCATCACTTGAACCTGGTAATATCTCGAGATTTATGAAATTTGCACATTTGTGGAGGAGAAGATCAACCGGACTGGGCCAAAATAGGTGCTTCAGTGTAAGTTTGGTTTGATTTTTAGGTGTTTCCATTATGCTGTGAAGTTTGGTTTAATTATGTGATTTACTTGATTGTTACACTTATTTACCTTATTTTCCCCATAATAATATATCGAAATATTTTCAGTTGAGAGATAAGTTTCCTCATATACAAGATTATAAAGCTTCTAAGGCCCACGAAACATTAGATCTAAATAGTATTATCAAAAACCAACTGGCCGTTTCTTTATATGAAGTATCTGCTACCATCCCAGCACATTGTGGATAGAAAAGGGCATTACAAAAGACCCTTATGCGAGAGGGTATGTTTACTTTTAAATAAACAATCCCAAACACCCCGGTATATGAATCAATTAGAAAAGGATTGACAAAGATTGGCGTTAATGGACTTTAGGATGAATCAAGTACTGTTTATGTATACTTATTTTATAAGAAACTTGAAATCAGGCTACCCCATTTAATGTTGGGCATGCAACAAAGCATTGCTGACCAATCAACAATATCAAAACATCGTAAATAGCTTATCAGTTTCTGGTTAATTGGATTTTTAGAGCATTGAGGTTGAAGCAGACCATGTGGATGATCGCTCAGTTGATGACCATGTGGATGTAAAGGAAGCGCAACGATTTCAGCCACAAAACAACTACGTGATTCTTGATGGGTAACCACAAACATGGTATAAAGATAAGAACATTGATATAGAGCTGATGGCAATGTATATTAATATGTAACTATAGGTAATTGTTTGTTTTCTTTAGATACATGGCTAAAAAAACACAATTTTGAATGTAGAGTAATGGGTCAGCGCTTATTTTTGTATGGGGATTGATATAAATAGGTATAATAGGGCCTGTCCGGACAGAACCTGTTTCAGGGGTCTTTGAACATAATAGGTAATTTTGCATATGTGAGTTGGGACTCCCTGATCTATAATTAACAAAACTCTATCAGTCAGGTTTATTAGTTTCGCAAAAAATTCTGTAAGTTTTCCTTTGCTTATGAATTCTTATATGGTAAGTTTCTTTTATATACAGGTTCCTCGGCAAAATGAGCTCGATAAAATCATGGGTAATCCCGAAGACTATGTGTGACGTCTAAAGTTTACCTCTTGCTCAGACATGGGTTGTTTCCCCATCAACAAGCTTTGTTTCACATGATAAAATTATAAAGAAGTGTTGTTGCAGTTTCGACAATAAATGCATAGGTAAAGTCTGCATGTCCACAACCGCTTTACCATTTTATCTTAAAGACTTGCCCAAGTGGTAATTCAGAAAGCATGTGCGAATGACACCGGCAGTCATCCCATGAGGCTGTTGGGAGGGCATTGTTATGCCGCAGTTTATGTTTTTGTAGAGATGTAACCACACTCAATGCAGAAGAGTACTCTTTGGTCTACCTTGCACGCATGTTTAAGTTAGCTAGCTGCTTTGCAATCTATTTGCATAGTGTTGAAAACAGTGATGACTATGTCTTAGAGTTTTTTCTTCCTCCGGGTATAGAAGATGGTAGATGTGTTCAAAATGTGGTGGAAACTTTGAAACAGAAAATTGAGGGTGATCCCGGATTTAAACTCGGATCTACAGAGTCTTCAGGTAAACATTGAACCTGATACTATTCAAACATTCTCGAAATCTCGAATAAGATGGCTAACAATTTTATGCACGCTTTTCAGATTCAGAGTCAGTTGTGACAGATGTTTCAAACATAGTGCCTTCCGCTTCCACCAGTGTGACGAGTTTGGAGAAAAGAGGCGTTGCTGCTTTTACTGATGATGGAGAAGAAAGAAGCCCTTTCAAAAAAGTTAAAACATTCTAACCCAAACTGGATATCCATTCTTTCTAATGCTGATTTGGATTTCGATATTTCAGATAGTGACAGTATTATAATTTATGGAATTTCTATGTATCACCTGTCTTGCTTACAATGACCGTGCAAGCCCACGTAACGACGCAAATGAGCATATGCGTTTGAGACAACAAGTTCTTGACGGTACTCGTGAGAGGCTCAAGTCGTTTGGTCAGCTAACCGTAGTTTGGAGTGCAACCCTACAGGAAAATCAATGGCCGGTATGAATTTAACTGATGACGGAAACCTGGTGTTGTTTGATGTCAATCGCATAGTCATTTGGCAATCATTTGATTACCCAACATACTGTTTGGTATCAGGACAACGAATGTTTCAAGGATAGCAGCTAATACCAAGTGTTTCAACAACCAATTGGACGACTCAAAAAGGTTTGATTTCTCTTCAAGTAATTGAAAACACCGGTTTGTTTGGTTATATTGAATCAAGATTTGAAACACATAAACTTGTACATACTGCCTTCCAGGTAATAAAATTTAAAATTCCATAATTCTCTTCTCTATAACTTATATAGTCATTATTAATTACTGTTTGGATGAACATATCAGGCAATGTCTATAATAAAGGTGGAGCAAGATGTTCGTTTAACAATTGCAGCAGTTTTAAGTTCTCTAGGGGTGGGCAAAAAGCCAACTGAATATAGGTCATCAACAATCAGACTTTCAGCGCAATATAACGGGGGCACATTTAAGTACAAGTTGAATCCCACACCCGTCCCTTTAGCAAACAATCATGCATCATATTCTAAGTAGCAGCATGATGAAACTGCAACAACAATCCCGTTTGAGCTTATTGTGTTGCGACATATCACGTGATACAGGTGAGTAGTATAGCTCAGATATTTTGCAATTGGTCAAGCATGTCATAATAAATTTCCCTGCTTAAATTGACTTTGTTTTGTGAATGATTGTGCAGATGTATATTGAATGGCAGTACCCACTATCCGATGTGGTTCAAATGTTAGATTCTGCATTTGCAAACTTGCATCCACACTGCCCTCAAAACCTTCCAATTTTCTGAGAAACATGATGGGCTTCTCGTGGTCAGTAGGTATCTTTTACTTTGGTTTTTATTTGTATCCCTGAAACTTTTCTAATTTTTGCTAATAATTTGATAGAAATAATAGGTTTATCAACATGTTATTAGACTCATCAGCTTATTTTCGAGCTTATAAACGATAATAAGCTCATAAGCCACTGATATAAGCACATGAAAAATAAGCCGGTAAGCCTAAAGCTATTAGCTCATTGAAAGTGGTAAATATGAGACTATCTTCATTGGATCGTATGAGCGAAAAGCCCATTGGAGTGGCACTTGAAGCTGCTGGTATAGGTTGTATAGGAAACTTGCAAAGAAATTTCCTAGAAATGTATACTATTATTTTCTTTAGTTTGTAAATAATTAAGGATCAACAATAGTAAAACACTCAACTCCTAAACTTACTTATGAAACAAAAGAAGAAAGCCAGCTGTTCACTTCCACAACTTCTCAAGATTCGATGGAATTTTCTTGCTTAAGCACCTTGCTTGTCATCACCCTAAATACAAGATTCAACCACTTATGCGGAACAATAGGCTTTATGAGTTATCAGTCTATTCAGGTAAAGTGATGTTATTCCGCTTCAGGGATTCCTTGAATCTACTCCCTGGTACGCTTTAGAACCTAGCTATGAGTCTATGCCCCGATCTTGGGACTAAAGGCTCTGTTGACCACGAGAGTGTAAATGAGAAAAGTATTGAGAAAGACAAAGAGGTATTGATAGAGTATATGAAGACGAATATCCTTTTCTTAGGTGGAGTCATGATAAAAGCACAAAACATCTATTGGAAGCTGTACCAGCTAGATATTAAAAGCAAAATTTTCTCCATTCCGTCAGTTTAAAACTTTGAATTTTTATTATTTTTTGCAATTGTTTGGCCAAAACTTTTGTCATTCTAAGCAAAGGCAAATTGTGAGTTTACAACACAGCTATGGGATCTGATTGATTGAATGATAAAATTTGGCATAACTTTATTTATTACGGAGAGCAGGTTCTTGCACTTTCAAAAGACGGGAACATGCAACCTCTTTTGAGACAAGATCAAGATTTCCTGAATTAGTAATACAAGAAGAGAAGCGGGTTCGATTTGTAGTAGTTAATGGTTAGGATATTATCGAGAAGCCAACTATTGCACATATAGATGATGTAGAGTGGTAAGTTCAAGTGTTGACTAATACTTTTAAATAATACTGTGTCATTCAGCAATTTATCAATTGCACAAGATTTATACAATTATTGTGCTTTCGAAAACCATATACTATATTTTATTATTTATATCACCTTAGGAAAAAGATTTAGACTACAAAATTTTATCCAGACATTGTTGATATAACTATATGTGTTAAAATTTAGGTTTGAGAGGTTGGATGGTCGAACGATGTGGCGCATCTCTCCTCGTGACTACAAATTTTATGGTCTAAGGCACAAGTATAGGCGTTATGGACAAAATCCTGTTTCAAGCATTTCTGGTTTCCCTATAAGTTTAATCCTGATATTCAGAGGTGATACAATGGGTGGGTCTGCTACTCAAGTCGTGGTTTGGTAACGGGTTATAATGTGTGTGTGTCCTCTATGCACTTAACAATTGCTTACTGTGATGGTACAGGCTCTTTTTCACCAACATTTACTAAAAAATACAGTTGCTCTTATGGTAGATATGCTAATGCGGTTTTTGAAGCTTGAGAAGGGAAGGCCAGTCTCTATCCATAATAAGATTAAATTCAAGCAACTACACAAGACGAAAAAGAGCTTGGCGAGCACGTTGTCGAGTTCGAGCACTTCTTTTTTATCAGGTATATATGTGTATACAGGTTTTTTGTTAATGTTACCTATACTTCATGTGGCACTGGTCATATGTATTTTATGATGTGTTAATTCCATAACTGTGATAATTGGATCAGTATTAGTAATTACATGAAACGGTTTAGGAGGTATGCAATTATGCATTAAAAAGAGAAGAGACATTAGACTGATGATCATCTCTCATACTTCTTCAATTTAGGATTTGCACCTCTTATGGTTGTGCAATTGCTAAGGGTCAACCTGATTATAGACACTTTGGGTACGTTAGCACTGGCCACAGAACCACCAAATGAGTGACTGGTGAACAGACAACCTGTTAAACCAACCAAAAGTTTAATCACAAAGACCATGTGGAGGAACATCATTGGCCAAAGTGTTTACCAAATGGTTGTTCTATTTTTCAGTTATTTTGTATTGTTAGTGGCTGCATACATGTTATTGTTAGTGATGAATTAGAGCTTCCTTTTGAAGGAATACTTGACTATCGTAGGTTAAGTGTGCCATTTCCCATTGATGCATCGTCATTTGGTGGCTTTTGAAGTTATCACAGTATCAATAACCTTAATCACTCATTGCAGATTGCTTTGTTCATTTCTTCAAGTGAAACTGTACATCCAGACTGGCTTTTAGCGTATCTGAGAAGTATTAAATCTACACATATAAGAAATGCAAGATAACTTAACTAAGGTTTGTGACTATGCAAACACTAATTCTGAATCATAACATTTAGTTTCTTGGAAAATATATTGATATAAAAACATCATTATATCTACATTTAATAAAATTTCTCAGTTGTACCACTATATATTATGTTATCATACATCGATCAATGAATACTAAATACAAGTTGACAGACTGCATATGGGTCAATATATTCATGTGGCATGAAATGATAGCAGTGGAAATGGTTGGTCATTACCTGATCACTTCCTCAGAAAGGGTGTTTGGTAGTATGCGAAATTGTTGGAAAGTAATGACGTAGTACTAAGACCACATGTGGTGGTGGCTAAGGATGGGAGTGGGCACTTCAATACCATAATGGGTGTGTTATGTGCATATCTGAAAGGCAACATGGGAAGATATGTTGTGTATGTGAAGGAAGGGATTCTATGACAAGTATGTAACTGTGGCTAAAGATTAAGTAAACGTGTTCATGTTTGGCGAGCACGTTTGGATTAGCGAAGGAAATCGCTCGGATGAACCATCATTGCCGGCAACAGAAGCCACAAGACTGGCTGGAACACATACAATAGTGCAACCTTTTATAAGTTCTAATTAATTGGTTTAGGCGGGTTGGCTAACGGGTCATAAGCATAGCATGGGGTTCAAATGAATTCAGCTTGCATTGTGTTGTAAGTTTAAGGGTTAACTTATTATCGTATTATTATGAAGTAGAAGCATATCTAAACGTTATCTTATGCATGTGTTTCTGATAATTCTTTGGTATTTAATCATTTTAATTTATTAACGTGGCTGATATTCATCTGTAAGTGACAATTAGTCACTTTGAGAAACCTTATATAGAGGTAGCAACTTTAATTTATTTACCTATAATTGTTTAAACTAATGGTCACTGCATATGATACGATTGTTTTTTTAGGCCAATGATGAGGAGTGGGAAGTATATTCTCAAGTAATAGCTGTGTAAGATTTTCTTTTGGTTAATTTTATCATTATCATTGTGATTGGTATTTATAATAATTTTGCTTTTAATGAATTACTATAGATGTGTCGCAAGTATCCTTACGGGAATCAATATTATAGTGTGCTCTATGTTGCTTATGGACCTTAAGTCGCGGAAGGTTCTCTGTTTGAGCTAATCTATTTACTTGATATTATGTGGCAAGTATCCTTACGGGAATCAATATTATAGTATTAGCATTCGAGAAAACATCAGGTTCCAGCGCTCAATGACCTTGTGCCTGTAAAGTCAAGAAATCCTACTTAACAACCTGTCCAAGGGGTTAAGGCTAACACATATTTAGATTGTAAACCCTCAAAGGCAAGACTTTGTCTTTGATTATGTTTGTTTTTTGCAATTATATAGTTTATGGAATAAAAGGACTTAGGAGATCTTATTCGTAAAAATTACGCTTAGAGCTACTTTTGACACTATTTTAGCTGTTATATATTTTCCAATTTGACCTATTAGAGATTATGTGAGGGCGTTTGGATTATAGCTTATTTAGCCAGCTTATGTGCTTATTTGATTTTTGAAAAACTGATAAGCTGACGTTTTAGAGCTTATTAACTTTAGCTTATTGGCTTAAGCCAATAAGGTGAAGTTGATCTGGTCAAAATCTCACTTGGCAGCTTTTCCAAAGTTAAATAAGCTCATACAGGAAATCTTTATATAATAAATTTTTAGAAGCTCCAAAGTTTCAAAATAATCCAGAAAGAACAGGCTTATAAGATGCAAGTCAATAGGTGGTCTTTCAATCTAGAGAAGTTGAGGTACAAGATTGAAGCAACAAGTTGATTTTGGGTTTAAATGTAAGTGTTGCGCTTTCTTTCCATATTATTGCAGCTTACTATGAAGGTACTAGCTGCGATTTAGATAGCAGAAGGGCAAATTGATTAGGTCGTGCTTTGACATACAATAATGTGGCTGATATGGGTGTTTGGGATCGGTGAATACGAAAATGGTTAAGATCTATTAAAACATATTGTTCTGATTGGATTTTTTTTAAGGTTTTAATACTTGGTATGGTTTATTTTTCTAAAGCTTCAGATAGTTCGTGTGTACATTTTTTGTGTTCTTTCGCTATTAAATTTTGCCTTTGTTTGTACATGTGTGTCTTTTTCGTATTATTAGAGAGGACGTAAAAGGAAAGATGAGGAATCTGTAAAAAATGACGAATAAGCATACTCTGCATCTGTGAAAAGGCGTCTTGGTCAGTTACTCAGTTGCAACAACAGAACGTGACCAATATTTTATTAACAAATGCTGTTGAGACTAAAAATGTGGGGTCATATGTCGATTGATGTTTGCCTTAAGAGCTATCTTATCATAACTGCAGATCCTCCAATTGTTATCCAGGTACATGCATCATTACTTAGTATGTGATATGGATGACTCATTCAACTAATTTGTTTAAAGTTAAATCTTGGATGGATATATTAATTGTATCACGAAGAACACATCGTAATCTTTCTTCTTGAATCTCAATAAATTACTGAAGGATGCATGAGACATGTTTTATGAGGGGCTTGAGTACATATCTCTTCTCACATGCCTACACAAACCTGAGGGATCTATGTTTGCCATGGTAAACATTTTTCATGAAACAGACATACACTTTGGATATAGATTAAACTTCTTTAAGTTTATGTATATTTGCTTTCACATGTGAAGTTAAACCTATCAGCTTTTAATGATGTGGTTGATGATATATATTTCTGTATGAAGTTGGCGAAAGAGGAATCCATGGTCCTTTTTCCTGGTAATAGAACCCTCATTAATATATTCATAAGTTTCTTTAAATGTGAACATTAAATGATCTTAGTATTATTTTTGCTCATATGATAATATTTATTGTCTTAGGGGATGTTGTTGGCTTGAATAATTGGGTTCGAGTGAGTATTGCAGCCCACTAAGCAGCGCTTGAAGATGCAATTGGGAGGGTGACATCACTTTGTTCGTCTATGTTTTGTTGATTATTTATTACAATTTTTCTTTTTGTACATTCCGTCACTCATTACATATTTTTTATGCT
>OU343223.1:30447802-30708434 GCA_910596185.1 Chrysanthemum makinoi
CAAACAATAATACTACCAACACCGATGAGCCTCACCGCTATTTACAACTTTTCATGCGTAGATAAAACCATTTACTCAGTGTCGCCCCCACCTCAAGTAACAAATTCCAACTGCATTCCGTTTACGAGTGTAAATATGAATCGCAAGTCAACAAATGGATCCGTTATGCTATTAATTGTAATGTCCAAGACCTTGATCTACACTTATGGGGTTATTAAGATTGTTTTAGATGATTTGCTTTTCAACAATTCGATTTTCACCCATCTTAAACTCTCATGCTCCTTTGTTAATCCAACTGGCACGTTTAGCTGGAAAAACCTCAAGTCTTTGTATATTTCAATACCGGATTTAAATGAATTTGATCCGAAATATACTTTCCGGAAGTCCTCGTCTCGAAACATTCACGTTGCACGATTGCTATGGTTTCAAGCAGCTTGATATTACTTCAAAGAGTGTTAAGAAGTTTGTCATCTCTGGAGACGAGCATCCTAATGGCCGACATGGACATGCATGTATAAACGCTCCAAATATTTTGTCATTAACAATCCAAGGAAGTGTGATGTTACAGGAGATTTATTTGTACGATTTGTCTTCCCTACTAGAATCTCAGTCAGATTATACCGAAGATGATGGTAGGATTCCAGGTGTAGACTATGAAGAAGAAGTTATTGAAGTACATATTTGCGACTCCATGCATATCAAGGAGCTTAAACTTGGGGTGATGTGTTCAAAGGTAACATGTCGATCCTTTTTGGAAAATTTTGTCTTTGCAAAAGTTATTTGTTATTAGTCGTTTCAAAACTACCATCACATGCATTTTTTTACAAAACTTTATATTCTTGTTGGACGGGCCTTGAAACTAGTTAATTATATTTAAAGATAAATGAGGAATGAACAATTCATACTAGTTGCAAACAACTTTGAAGTGGCATGCCAACCTCTTGGAGAGCTTTTCGTTTGAGTCTGCCGGTGGGTTCAAACCCCGTGGATTTGTTGGCCAAAAGGTTGGAAACTATTGTTACCCCATTCTCCCAAAAAAGAGAGGAATGAGTGCCCTGATGTTGTGCTTCTGCATTTGTTAAAAACTTAATGTCACATTGGGAGGTATTATTATTATTGACGATTATAACTTTGTGGAAAGTCTAAACTCCTTTAATTCTGTTATTAATTTAGATTCATATATATGTACATGGCAAAAGGGTGGTGGTGACTTTGTTTGGTTTTGAAAATATTGGGGAACTTGAAACATATATGTGTATGGCTAGCAGCAGTGAGATAATACAGTACCCAAATTTCATTTTTTAAAATATTATCGTATAAAATGAGTTAGTGTTCCATGAAGATTTGCTTTATATGCCTTTAGTTCGAAGTACAGTAGCTAGTAATTAAGCCTTGATAATAAGCAAGATACAAATGACATACTTTTTGTATTTACCATTGACAATAAGCGTTCTTTAAGTAATTATGTGACCCTTGTAGCATGTGGACCTTAATTAGTTGAAACATCATGCAGTCCAACATTATTATGAAATCGAAAATTTTGCTAGAAAGCACAAGTTGTAACTTCCTGGTTTCTTATGCATGCGGATGCCGCACTCTGTGTTCTTGTGTTTTCCAAGAATATTCTAACACCTGATACATGTTATCTTTCTAATTGTTGAAAACCAGACCAAAGATACTACAATAGGACTGCGACCAATGTGTAGGCTGTTACTCCAAGTGATCCTTATAGGAGTGTAATTGAGTCAAGCCGAGCTCAAGCTTGACAGGGCTTGAGCTTGGTTTAAATTTTATAAGGTATGTTTGAGCTTGGCTTGATAGCTTAACGAGCTTTAATCATCTAGGCTTGAGCTCGGCTCGTGTAAAGCTCGAGTAAGGCTCGAGCTCGGCTCGAAAAGCTTGAATTCATTTATAAACATTAAATTTGATAGTCAAACTCATCAATAAATTCAAAAAAATACGCGTGAACTCGAGAGGAAAAAACTTATACAAAATATTCGGGAGAATTAGGTTTTAAATGGTCCTCCTACAAATATTTAATTATTATACCAATATTCACATTAGTTTTAAGTTGTTTATATAAATAATTCTGAAAGCTCGAAAATCTTGATAAATGCTCGAGCTCGAGCTATTAAAAGCTTGAGCTTGGCCCGTTATGTGTTTTGAGCTTGTTTATTAGGCTTGAGCTCGGGCTTAAGCTTGATAAAAGCTCGACTCGATCGAGTCAACTCAAGCTCAAGTTTATGATAAAAGTTTGGCTTGATTGCACCCTTACATCCTTGTGTTTCCACTATCATCTCAAATTCCTTCTTTTCACATACACAATTAAAGTGTAAAATAGGTGGATACACATGACTTAAAACAATTTTTTTTTTTTTTTTTTCATCCATATAGTAATTTGAATGAAAGCAGAGTTTGTGAGGAACTATTGCTTGATCATTAGTTATTATGGTGATGAGGTTAGATGGTTAATTAGTGGCACATTGATTTCAATGTTTAGCAATGCATGGTGCTCCGATTTATTTATGTAGTTCTTTGATGTGATTTTTTTATTTTTATCTCTTTTTTTTTTTTTTTTACTACCAAAATAGCTATATCACTAAACTAAATGCAATAATTAACTTTCAATTATGTATAGTATCTCTATCAACATCATCTAAAACCTACAAGACTATCTTTTGGATATAATTTCGAGATGTATATACTTCATCTTCTTTCTATACAATTATGTCCTAATACTTATATCAAAAACAAAAGAACAAACTATAAATAATGAAAAATGTATATGTTTTTCTTTTCTTTTTCTTTTCAAGTGACTAATGACCAACTCTGTGGCTTGGGGACCGAAGTAGTATCCGTCAATGGCGATAAGGTGGCGAGTTATGGCGTTTGCGTCGGTGTCGAGCAGCATTGCCCTTTTCTTAGGTAGAAGAGCCGCGGTGCCCTTTGGTAGAGAGCTTAGGTACAAACTCATATCGGCTTGAAGTTGCTCGGCTTTGGGGCTTGAATCGGTTTATCTAACAATTTTTAGGGCATCCATCGAAGATGCAAATATAATGGAATAGCATGAAGATAATGAAACATGTTCGACTCATACATTTTTGAGAAGAATGAAGGAAAAATATGGAGAGTTTGATAGATAATAATGTATGAAAATGAAGATGGAGATGTTACTTATTCTAAATTGATTTGTGATGTTTACACGCTCTACTGCGGATTTAGATTTTGAAGATTTATATTTTTTAAATCAAACGTAATATATTTTTCTGAATTATGATTACTATATAGTGATTGGCTTGGACAACAAGGCATATATAAAAGCAATACATATGCCAATAAATATTTGTTATCTAAACCTAGGTTTAAAATCATCATTTTTGCATTCAGAATTTCGTATCATGATGCCTAATATCAAGTCATCCAAGATTGAGTTCGCATTACACCGCAATCTACATAATTATGTAATGCACGCAATTTGACGTGCATTGTCATAATCTCTAAGGTTGTGATAGTCATACAATCATTAATCGAACTTATTTATTGCATCATATCTTGTTGCATTCTTATCTATAAAATTAATTATTTGTAAAAAAAAATTAAAAAAAAAAAAATAAATAAATAAAAAGGAAAATTAAATATATATATCCTTGTAAAGACTCAAAATTAATATATATACAACTTAAAATCATAATTACATATATATCCTTCGAAAGCATTAAAAGTGTCATATATATACAAACAATTAAATTATATATCAATAACAACTAAAATAAATAATAAATAAAAAATTAATTTAATATTGACCATTATACCCTTAAGTTTGTTCTAATTTATACAAGACAGTTGTAACTCATGGCTTCCCCTGTGAGCTCAAACAACCATTTTCATATACTCCTAGATAAACACTTTTTATTGACAAAAGATAGAAGATAACAAGATAATCTAAATATTGATTTATGCCAACCATATCAATGGATTGCTGCTGTTGGTGATGTCGTTCATGTCACGCGTGACAACAAAAAGCGATAGACGAAGCAAAATACAAAACAAAAGAAACTAAAAAGCTAATTGGCAAGATATATAATATTTTTCTTCAAGCAAAGAAGAAAAAAGAAATCAAGTTTAAAATACTTTGCAGCAAACAAGCGATGCGTGACATATACTTCCGAGAAAATATAAGTTAATGTTTGTTGGTGTGATAAGAATTTCATTATTATCTTACTACAGTGTACGGAGTATTGTTCTTGCCAAACCACAAACACTTATTATAGAATAGAAAGGGGTTGAGATTCATAGTTTCATGTTTTGGAGAAAGAGGAAACTAATAAATCTTATAAAAAAAAAAGGTATAATGGACAAATTAAATAAAATATGTTCCAAATATATTTAATTTAATTATTTGGATATGATATTTTGATATTTTTGTTTTAAGGATATATATGTAATTATGATTTAAGTTGGATATATGTAATTTTGAGCTGAAATGATATATATGCAATTCACCCTAAATAAAAATTGGGATTGTTCTATTTAATATTTGTCGCAATGATTAGTTTAATATTTGATTTAATGGTGGGGAGAAACATAAGATTTAATATGGAAACATAAGTCCATATTTTTTTATTCCTTTTTCTTTGTCTTTTTGTCTTTCTTATTTATTAACATTTTTTTTGCATTCACGTTTTTATTTAAAATTCATGTTTTTTTTTTAAATTTTAAATTCACGTTTTTTTTGTTTAAGTTTTTTTCCCCGCTTTCATACGTTTTCATCTGAATGCATACGTTTTCGTTCGTTTTTATACATTTTCGTCCATGTTCATACGTTTTCGTCCGTTTTATACGTTTTCGTTTGTTTTCATATGTTTTCGTCTGTTTTCTTACGTTTTCGCCCTTTTACGTCCGTTTTCGTCAGTTTTCTTACGTTTTCGTTTGTTTTCATACGTTTTTGTCCATTTTCTTACGTTTTCGTCCGTTTTCTTACGTTTTCGTCCATTTTTCATACGTTTTCAGACGTGTTTTTACGCTTTCATACGTTTTCTGTTTCTAACGTTTTCGTCCGTTTTCTTACGTTTTCGTCCGTTTTCTTATGTTTTCGCCATTTTCATCCATTTTCATACGTTTTGTCTTTTTTTGGGTTTTCATGATTATTCGTCCGTTTTTAGACGTTTTCGTCCGTTTTCAGACGTTGTCAGCCATTTTTTTACGTTTTCATCCATCTTTAGACGTTTTCGTCTGAAATTTTTCTGACGTTTTAGTACGTTTATATACGTTTTCGTATGTTTTTAGACTTTTTTGTCAGTTTTTGTCCGTTTTTACGTTTTCGTCCATTTTTAGACATTTTCGTTTGTTTTCAGACGTTTTCGTCCGTTTTTATACGTTTTCGTTTGTTTTCATACATTTTCTGCTTTTTTCTACGTTTTCCGTTACGTCCGTTTTGTCCGGTTTTCTTACGTTTTCGTTTGTTTTCATACGTTTTCTTTCGTTTTCGTCCATTTTCGGTCATTTTCATCCATTTTCATACGTTTTTGTCTGTTTTTTTAGGTTTTCATGAATATTCGTCCATTTTTAGACGTTTTCGTCGGTACTTTTAGGTTTTCATGTATTTTCGTCCATTTTTATACGTTTTCATCCGTTTTCAAACGTTTTCATACGTTGTCATCCGTTTTTTTACGTTTTCATCCATTTTTAGACGTTTTCGTCTTAATTTATATACGTTTTCGTCCTTTTTCATACGTTTTTATACGTTTTTGTCTGTTTTATACGTTTTTGTCCGTTTTCATACGTTTTTCATTCGATTTTATACGTTTTTGTCCATTTTTAGACGTTTTCATTTTGATATTTTTAAGTGACACTTATTTATCTCTTTGTGATATAACACTGTAAGGAAGATGAAAAGTATTACATTCTTCATCATGTATGTGTTATCAGTTGTGATACTCAACTAAGAATGTGATGGTTGTGTTTTTGAAAATATTTAGGAAGATTTTTGTGTTTTATGATATTATGAAATATTAGAAAAGTTGTTCAACTGAAAAAAAGATATGTTATGATACTTTTATTAGACTTGTGGTGGATTCTTCTATTTAATGGATACATTGTGCATGTTTTGATAGGTTTTATAGCGGGATTTGAAAATATCTATGGTTGAATCAGCAAACTAAATAAGTATGGGTTAAGATAGCACACATCTCCCATGACTTTGAGGGGGGAGAGAAAGAACTCCTTGTTTCACCTTCATGATCATGTTCTTGGAGATATTCCTCGTCGTGGTTCCTGGTTCTTACTCGTCTCCCATGACTTTGAGGGGGAGAGAAAGAATGCCTTGGTTCTTCAACATGGATCTCTTCATCTTGCATATGTAAATAACTACTTGGCATGGCACTAGGCTTGCTGCTTGCTTGGCTTGTTACGGCTTGGCTTGCTGCTACTCAGCTTCTTCTGATGATCATACATTCTAAACACTCCTTTTCCAGGCCCGCCCATCTCCATCTGAAACAATAACACTCTAGTCACAATAATTACGATAAAAAGTTGACTTTAAATATAGCTTTATTAGGAATATACCGTCTTTGATTGGTTCAAATTCACTTGGAAAGAATCAAATCTCTGCAAATAAACAAAAAATTTCCTTATCAGTTACCTATCATTTTTTTATTATAACTTTTACATGCTAATGTTTCTTGCTAATCGTCACATTTTCGGTTCAAACTTCCAAATCTCACCTTCGTTTTCCCTGAAATTTGTTTCAGCTTTTTGTTACTCGGGTTTCCACTCCTTGATATCTATTTCGATCCATCAAATGGCTTGATCAAACTTTCACGTCTCTTTCCCTATGACAGAAGTCACAGAACAATCAAATTAGTAAAGGCAATTTATATACCAGAAAATGCATCTCCAATATACCATTCCATTTTCATATACTTTAAACAATCAAAGAGTAACAGAACTATCCTATTTAATGTCACAGAACTCATAAGCCGATAAACATAATACTAGATGAAATATCTAATCAGAATTGTTTGCCACCGCATCACTTTTTATTAGTACAAACACATGTAATCAGAATCTTAACATAATAAGCCAAAAAGAGAAGAAACTAACCTTTTATTATTATTGTTTAATTATTAAAATCTTAACATACCAGAAATTCTAAAAAAACAGCATGAAGCAGAAGATTCCTAGGACTAAGTCACGACTAGCCGCCTAAAATTCAGTTACAATCAACAAAGAACAGAACTGAGCACATTCGTTGTAATCATCAAAGAACATAAGCTATTCTGAATCAGAATATTCCTCTTGTGATGATTCCTCGTTTTCAGAAAATTCCAGATTTGTTGTGTCGATTTCTTCATCATCGTCACCATATTCATCTGTTACATGACGATTTTGACTTGATCGTATGATTGAGGCATCCACCAACTCCAATGGAATGGTACCTCTTGTTAGTGATGATGGTTCCACATTGGAATTAGAAATTACATTTGAATGTGCCTCGTGTTCCTGATACACTTCCTGCATTGGAACATCAAACAATTTGCGAGGAAGGCTACTTTCTACCACATACCAATTCTTACCCAATTTAAGGTCTGGTGCATATAAAACCTGCTTGGCTTGAGATGCAAGAATATATGGTTGATCTTTATACCATTTTCGAGACATGTTGATACTAATCGCCACAGATTCTTTATCAACTTGGAGTCCTTTCTTATCATCGACCTTAAACCATTCACACTTGAATACTAAGACTTTCTTATTTTCTCCTAAGTATTCCACCTCTAATACCTCCTGTAATATCCCATAGTAGTCAATAATGTCTTCGCCATGCTCGCCTTTCACTACAATGCCACTATTTTGAGTTTTCTTATCTATTTCACGAGCTTCAGTGTGGAACCTATACCCATTCACCATACACCCACTATATCTGTTCATTGATAATGGTCCACTTGACAAGACTCGAATTTCAGAGGATTCTTGACCATCATTTAACCCATGTTAAAACGAATAAAAATCAACATAAAATCAAGCAAAGTGTGCATTTATGGTTATACTAGAGAGCATATAAGTTACATTGTCAATGTGAGTGTATTTAGTTTGTCACATAGCTATAAACAAGAATAAGTGGCTGGAAACAGTATAAATGCATACAACTACATATCTATATGCAACCCATTGCAATTTGCAATGACCATTGGAACAGTTTAGTTATGACGGGAAGTCCACATAATACTGCATTTCCAAAATAAGGATGCCTATTTGGTTATCTCACAGAAAACTATCAATTGCATTTGAGGGTCAAAACTTGTAGATTTAGCTAATCAAGCCAAGCTACATTTCAAACTTGGATATATAACCAGAGATAACATCCAGTATGGCTTATCAAGTTGTTGCACATTTTGGCACGTATGTAACCAGAGATCTAATAGATGCTGTGAACAAAACCTTCGATATATAAAACACATGATATTCCTTATACTCTGAGTTTGTACTAATCTAAATAAACAATGGAACTACCATATATAAGATTTTATAAGAACTAGCCACTGACTCTCGGCCACTACTGTTCTTCTCATTTTTAGTATAAAGAATGTTAAAAAAATCATGTGCTCTATTTAGTCACTTATAGTTGTAATCAAGTCACTTTGAAAGTTGGGTTCCATTCCTTTGCTCTCTCTCTATTATGCAGATCCGGCAAAAAGAAAAACAATCTTAGGGTCATTAGTGAATTAAGTTTGACAAATTCCAAATGATTTTCATATAGGATGTAGACATTCAGTTTGACAAACTAGACTTATTACAAGTACTTCTATAATTGCTAATTAGCCCATATGAGCTTTTACTCCAAAATCAATTGGAAGTAGAGATATTAACCCATAAAACTTATAAGTAACTCCCTCTTTTTCCGATGTGGGGAAGTGGGACTAAGTTCGCACCAAAGATTTTTTTCTTGTGTTGTGTATCTTTATGCCTATATAACGACCTAACATCGTGACGGTTGCCCAACATATTTGAAATACTTTCCACGTCATCACTTTTTTTAATTTACAAATATCACCTATGTACGTGTTTCTAAATTTATATCCCAAATCATAACGTATAAACACAAGTAATTACCAAACAGAACATATGTAAACTATGTGTTTAAAGTAGGGGTGGCAGTCGAGTCGTGTTCGTGTTGACCTATTCCGGTTCACGGGTTGGCGGGTTGAAATAACCTCTACCCAAACACGACCCATTTATTAATCGTGTTAGAAAAGCTCAACCCTAACCCAGACCTGCATAACACGCGTAACCCGTTTATGACCCGTTTAACATGTTTAAGTATATAGTCAAGCAGTGAATAAGGTTAGCGGTTTGTTAATTTAACTAGTTTAAATACAAAAACGATATAAGGATCTAAAATAGGATAAAAAAACTAACATACAAATAACTATACGAAAATTTCAATGATATTTGAGTTATAAGCGTCAATTTCAATAAAATCTGAGTTATAATTGTAATTCACTCATATTAAATTACATAACAAAATACATTTAATCTATATCCAACATTAAAACAAAATTATATATTTTATTTTTAGAGGCGTGTATACTTAAACGGGTTTACAAGTTGACATGTTAATACTTACTCAACCCAAACACGAGCCATTTATTAAACGAGTTAGACGGGTTGACCTGTTTTTGACCTAAGCATATTTATCCTCAACCCAAACTTGTTTAACTCGTGTCGGGTTCGTAGTAGAATTGCCACCCCTAGTTTAAAGTAGAATGTCGGCTCCATTACTTAAGTTAATTACTCATATTTTTCAGTCGGTTAAATCGACCGATTTCGCTATCTCACTTTTTGTTTCTTCGCACTACTCTTAACCACTAAATCATCAAACTAGCATAATTATCCACTAATAACACTTACACATAAATAGTATGTATACAAATCCTTACTAGCAGCAAAGTTTCGTTCGCTTAATCAATTTATAAACAAAGTTTCGTTCGCTTAATCAATTTATAACATACAATTAAACAACCAAGCCCTAAATTTAACATAACAAGCCCTAAATTTAACATAACAATCAAATGAGAGATTGAGATACGAACCGTAACACAATCAATAACCGTATGATGAGATACGAACCGTAACACAATCAATAACCGTATGATGATGATGATGAAACAGCTTATTTCAACCGAGTGAAATATAAGTGGGATGGAAGAAACGAGCTTACATAGTGATGATGATGATGAACAGTGTTTGGATAATGAAACAGCTTATTTTTTAGATGTTAGTTTTGAGATCGGGTCGGGTCCAAAATAGAAGTGTTTTTTTATAAGTTATTTTTTTAAATACTTGATATACAAGTTATTTTTTTTTTCATTTTTACATATTGAAATTTGAAAGTTTATGTTTCAACCGGTTGAACGGGTCTGGCCAAAAAGACGGGTAAAAAACCAGGTTTTTAGAAACGGGTTAACCAGTTAGACTCGTCGAGTTTTAAGTGACCCGAGTCGACTCGGTTCTCTAAACCCAACCGGGTTTGGCTTTTTTCATCTTTTTTTTTTTACAAACACCGGGTTGACCCAATGGTTGAACCGCTTGAAAAAAAATTGTTTTTTTAATAGAAAACGGGTAGACCGGCGGTCGAACCGTAACCGGTGACTTGACAGGTGAATTAAAAAACCCGGTTTTCAAAACATTGATTTCAAATAATATGTTTAGGGGAGAATACATCAAAGAAAGTTAAATATTTGCAATTTTGCATATTTCTCTATAATACAGGTTTTTTATCGTAACGTTTGATAGTTTTTACGATTTTTGGATTAATATACGAATATGCAAGTTTTAATAATTACATATCTAAATGCCCTTATTCTTAATAATTTTATAGAATTAGCGATATATGAAATAGTGACCAAAATTTGTCACTAATACTTAATGACGAAATTTCTCGTCACTATTCATGTAATTTAGTGACGAAATGGTGACCATTATAAGTTTCACACTGACTTTCTACCGATGACCAAAAATAATGACGAAAAATTATGTCATCACTATTTACATCTAAATAGTGACTAAAAATATTTCTCTTCATTAAATTCTCGTCACTAAAGCTCCTTTTTCTTGTAGTGTGTTATGCGTGATTTGGTTGAAAGATTTGTCTTCCTTAGTTGAAGCTCACTTTGATTATTCGACCATTCTTTGCAGTCAACTAACATCAGTTTTGTATAAGACTGCAGCAACCATTATTCACCTTTTATAGCACCAATAACCATCTAGCTACATTTCCACCTTATCTATCCATTATGATCATTCAACCTGCCACCACAATAATCATGACAAGATAAATTAGTGGCTTCACTAGGAACCACAACCTCTCCACTGCGAGGGCTATACGCCTATACCATGTGAGCTACATTTTTATTTACTACAATGGCTTCACACACATGGGAACACACACCTTGCAGTGAGTACCAACCATTACCTCCTTATCAGTGCATATCTAGGACCATGTAGTTCATATATATGTGGCAAAAGTGTGTTATTAATGTAGTTCATATATATGTGGCAAAAGTGTGGTTATAACTTTGTTTGGTTTTGAAAATATTGGGGAACTTGAAACATATATGTGTATGGCTATACATGCAGTACCCCAAATTTCATGTTTTGACAATTAGAAAAACTGAAACTTCTTCCATCACATTGTTGGGTAGCTGCGGTTTGAGTCTCCTCCAAATTTCTCGGATGACCCGTGATACCTTCTAGAACTTTCAAGACTTTCCCACATCTTTGGTCTAGAGGTTGGGTGAGCTTGAGTGCAAAAGAGGGCGAGTTCCACGGCTTTTTCTAGCTCTCCTTCTTCATAACAACCTTTTAGATCTCTATCTATCATCACTTGCAACCGTTTTTCTTCATATAAAGTTTTTACCTGTGTATGTAACATGAACCGAGTCAAAGCATTGCCTTTAACCAATTACACAAAAATATTTATAGTTTGATCATTCCCTCATATATATGTAAACATGCATGCTTACCAAATCAAGGATCATTCCCTTTTGAACTTGACCATTGCCAGCATCTAATGTCTTCTGCCTTGTTATCAGTTCCAATTAAAAGAAGTATGCCAAATCCGAAACAATGCTTTTCTCAGAATTCAAGATTGTCCGGTTGAAATACCTCTAACCGCAGTGTTGACATGTGAACCATGGGGTTTGTTTTGCTCACTGCTGCTGTTTTAAGCTCTTACTACAAGCTTATTTTAATTTTTTTTAAAATTTTTGTTTTTCAAAAAGTTATTATTTTAAGCTTATAAAAAGTTTTTAAAAGAAAAATGTTCAAAAAAATCAAAAAGGGGATTTCATGGGTGACCTAGGCTCGAACCCTGACCTATCCATTTATAAGCACCCCGCACACAACACCTTTAACAAATTGCCCTTGGGACTTGTCCTGGTAAGATCATACACAATTAATTCTTTATATATGTTTTCTCCTTTTAAGCTTAAGTATCTTAATAGCTTTTTAACTGCTTATTTTGATAAGCAAATTCACTGTTCTTATTAAATCCTTTTCACTTTAAGCAGTTTTCCTAAAATTTTCAGATTTTTCCAATAACGTTTAGTATTTTTTTTTTAATTTAATTAATTTAAATTAGTTTTTAATTCATAAAAAAAATATAAAAGTAAAAAAATACCAGTTTTTTTAAAATTATTTTTAGTCATTTAGAACTTACGAAAAATAAAATTGCACTCGTAGGGTTAGAATTGCAAAATTTGGTTTTACAATATATCTGTATATATATATTTGCTACAATTAGTTCTACATAGTGATTGAGATGTACCTTCTATGGATGTTGAATAAAAGAGTATTTAAACAAATCCTCCTTGTGAGAACGTTGATAAGGGAATTTAAAGGCTTTTTGTATTTTGTTTCAATAGCATTGCAAAATTTGTTTCAAGACTGATGTTAATTGACCAATGGATAGTTAATCAACCCATTCAAGGCAAGATAAGCTCATGGTTTAAAAAGAAAGAAATCAACTAAAAATAAAGCTTTAATCTGATTTTAAAATTGTAGTTATATAGAATTTATCATTAGGCTAACTCCTTGTATAGCTACCTCATGCTGCCTACAAATCACCTTGAGTTCAAAAGTTTTCATGTTGTTCCAACAAAAAATTTTCATGTATAGTTATTATTCTTAAAAGTGGCAATCTTGATGGGTCAAGGGGTAATGAATAGACTTCTTACTAATGGTAAAATAAAAACTTAAGTATATATGATCAGGAGTTTATTTTCTTAATCTTTTGTTTTCGTATTTATGGTTTTTATGCTTCCTACACCAAAGCTCTAAGTAATACAAAATCTTTAGATGGCTTGTCAATGGGTCGGATCACGACCCATATCCGAGCCGACCTTCCCCAATGATATGATCCAACGGGGCGAAAAACATGATCCATCGACCCAATAGAGACACTAAAAGGTTGATCAATTTCGATGGATCATGACACGCCTAGATTGACCCATTTAAAATTGAATTTTTTTTTTCGTCTCATTAATTGTTGCCGACGCCACTACGAAGGCCATCGGCTATCATTTCCCAAACATCTCCAATCATAGTTGTCAGGATCCCGATCCTGATCTTAGGATCTTACGATTTTACGATGCACGCAAGCAAAAACGATCCGATCCTACATAGGATCTTTGCAAGCTTAGGATCTTATAGGATCCCGATCTTAACCATACAATCTTACGATCTAATCCGATCCGATCTTACTTTTCTCGGATTACAAACTAAAAATCTACAAATTTATGGGTTGTTTGTTTGTAGAATTCAAAAAACAACATGTTAATCTTTTTAAACATTTTATAATCATAATTTAGGACAACATTTAAACGAAACATTCATAGTATTTTATAGTTATAATGTATTAGAATTTGTAGATTTGTATAAAATTACAGAAATTATTAAGAAATAACATTAGAGTAGGATCTTAAGATCCCGATCCGATCTTACGATCACGATCTTGCAAAGACGAAAACGATCATGTGTAGGATCCTGATCTTGACAACCTTGCCTCCAATAACTGTATTTCTGAATCTCATCTATCCTGAAGTGTTGAAAAAAAAACTTTTACTCGATTTATCTTTGTTTTTTTTACTTATAATATTAGTTGACGTTAGTTTTCTACCCATGAACCGGTTTTCAACTTTCTAAGGTAAATTTTTAACTTTTGAACACAAATGATCAAAGTATGGATCAGAAAAAATGGTTATTAGTTTAGTGCTCGTGCATGTCACACTATGCAGGCAAGGCTTGGTATACTAGTTCAAAAATGTTTTGTTTATGTTATTCAATATGTTCGTGAATCATATACTTAATTACCTTATACAATCACAATATATCTAATGAGCATGGGCTTTAAAAGAATTTTCAGTTGTGGCAACCTTATCAATAGCAAGGGTGTGCGTGCTTGCTTAAAATGTCAAAAGGTATTATTCCACACACCTAGAGGTGTCGGTCAGTTCGGTCGATTCAGGTCGGATCAAACGGGTTGACCCGAACCCGAGTTAGCCAAACATTTCAACCCGATACCTGACCCTATTCAGTATACAGGTTACTCGGGTTAACCCGAATTCAATTTTTGACCGGAGTAACCCGACCCGAATAGGTATTTTGACACCCCTACACACCACGTCCATGAACCTGCTTCATATCTCACTACACCAGCCGTTAGCCCATTAGACTAAAGCGTGTAGTCAATGAGAAAATTCATATTACACTCAAATGTTTTGTATCACCCACATATATTGGTTAACTTAATTGAGAAGCTTTAAACAAAACTAAAAAACGCTACTATTACTCGTGCACCACATATGTTGTAACAAACTTTTTAGTACTCAAGCCTCTAAAATTTCAAAATTTAGAGGTTATTTAAACACAATGTGTTTATAAGGTGAAGACAAAAGTATGATGCACATTCTCTAGTACCTTATTTACGCAATTTTCCTATATAATGAGATAAATATAAGCAATTCAGATCAAATAAATATGAATTGTAAATGAAACAGTAAATTATTTGAGGAAAAATAAAAGAAAAGCCTTGTGTTTAAAGCAGACTTTAGGGCTTGCAAACGAGATCCAACAGGGCTTGCAGATTTTTGACTGATTAGTCTAATTGGAAGCTATTACAAAATTCTTGCGAAAATTTTGGCGAAGAGAGTTAAGAAAGTGGTGGGTAATGTGATCGGAGAGGTTCAAAATGCATTTATCGGCGGGAGATACATACTGGACGGGGTTCTGATTGCAAATGAAACTAGTAAATTATTTGAGGAAAAATAAAAAGAAAGGCCTTGTGTTTAAAGCAGACTTTGAGAAAGGCTATGATTCGTTGAGGTGGGAGTTTCTACTGATGTAATGAGATAGATGGGGTTTGGGTATAGATGGTGTAATTGGATTAGAGTGTGCTTGAAATCCACATTGGTCTCTGTTTTGGTTAATGGATCTCCAACAAACGAGTTCTTAATGGAACATGGTGTGAGACAAGGGGATTCTTTATCACCTTTTCTTTTCATATTAGCGGCAGAGGGACTCAATGTCATGGTAAAGGAGGCTGTGAATAGGAACATTTTCCGGGGAATAAAAGTAGGTGCGGATGATGTCACAATATCTCACTTGCGTATGCGATGATACCATTTTTTTTTTTGTTGAATGGAGACAGAGTAATGCAAGCAAACTAATGTACATATTAAAGTGTTTTGAAGAGGTAGAAGGTTTGAGAATTAATCTACGCAAGAGTTGCTTATATGGGATTGGGGTTGATAATGATAGTGTGGCAAGTATGGCCCTGTTTATGAAATGTAGTGTGGGGGAAATAACATTTTCTTATCTCGGGCCGGCCATTGGGTCTAATATGAAGAGGTTGGGAGCATGGCGACCAGTAATTGAAAAATTTAAGAAACACTTGTCAGAGTGGAAGGCTAAAACAATGTCTTTTGGTGGTCGTTTGACTTTGGTTACGTCGGTTCTTGGTAGCCTACCGTTGTACCATTTCTCGATGTTCCGTGTTCCCTCTTGTGTGATTAATATTCTTGAGAGTATTCAAAGGAATTTTTTTTTGGGTGGGGTGGGGGAAAATAAAAAAAATGGGGTGGGTTAAATGGGATAATGTTATTGCTTCATATGGGTCAGGGGGTTAAACATTGGTTCTGTTAAAGCAAAAAATCTGGGTCTTTCAGGTAAGTGGTGGTGGAGGTTTAAGGTAGAAGGTAAAGACTCGTTGTGGGGTCAAGTGATTAGGAGTATTCACGGGGTAAATGGTGGGTTAGAATTGGATGTAGGATCAAGTTCTGCAAAGATGAACGGCCTAATCTGTCAAAATGTGAAAGTTAAAAAAATACAAAAAGAGTAAAAACTGCCGTTGGCAGGATTCGAACCTAGGAACTTTCACTCACAAACCAAGCGCCATAACCAACGGACCACTAGGCAAATCGTTTCATTTATTGCATATTAATTGTAGTTAAGGGACATTTAACTGTTAAGTTCATTTGTTATATTTTGCATGCATAAAGACAGTGTGCGCGTTTGTGTTAACTGTTAAGGATTTGTATTTCGATTGAGCTTTTTAGCGAGGCATGAAATGGTTTATTGGTTTGCATGAGTTTTGTGACTCGATAAGTGTTTCAAAGAGAAATAAATCGTGAGTCGACACACACACAAACCCTAATTTAAGGTTTTACCTTGGTAATTGTTCGTATTTGCTAGGAGTTGCTAAAAGGTACGCATACGTTTAATATTCGGTTAACTAATTACAAATACATGTTATAAGTTTTCCGTTGCGTTCTTTGATGTTTACATGTTATATTTATGCTATGTCATGCTATATAATTCCTACAGTGGCATCACGAGCCGTTAATATTGTGTAATTAGTTACCGAAACACATAAAAACGAATCTTGTATTGTGTATTGCATGTTAAATCGAATTCTAGGGTTTAGAATTTTGAGACCCTAATTTTTTCCATAGGGCCGATTTGCCTTAATTTAATTAAAAAAAATAGGTTTTGTTAAATAGTAGAAACCCTAGGATTGCATGCAATTTTATGTGTTTATTAATGAATAATTGTTGTTATGTCATTAATTGTAAACCCTAGGATTGCATGCAATTTTATGTGTTTATTAATGAATAATTGTTGTTATGTCATTAATTGTAAGCGATCTTGCGACTTTACAATAATTGTCATGGATTATTGTTAATGTGCATTAATTGTTAAGTGTTTACACATGTATTTATTGATAAATCTTGAATTGGGGAAGACATCAATTAAACACTTTTTCTCACCACTAAAAATTTTGTAACTAGTGAAGTTTGAAACTTTGAAGTTTTATCAAGAGGTTTGTTTCTCAACCTCTTTTAAACCCGTTAATTAATTATGTGAGATGATTTGCACACTTTCGAGTATCCATGCCTATTATCCTATAGTTTTGCTGGGTTAGCAATTCATTTGTATGGACTGCCATACAACTTAACATCGATATTTTTGGTTTTTATCATCTGTTATAGAGTTTATTGTGGTCATCATGTGTGTGTTTTTATTCACAGGTCAAGGAAGGAAAATCTAGCCCGTGCTATTGAGCACTTGCGGAACTTCATCAGCGGCTTATGAATGATATCAAAAGGCAGTGCATATATCACCTGCAATGGCGTATGAATGAATTCAGGTAGTAAACACCATACGTCAAGTTATACATTCAATCACTCGTGCATCACTAAGATGAAGTATGAAGTACTCATTTGTGAAATTATAATACTATCAGATTTGTATGCTAGCTCAGACTGTGAATCGAGCTACCATCCTCTAACTGAGTAAAAAAGTGTAATTAAATAGTTGGAATCAACATGTCTTTTTTCTTATCTGTTTTTTCTGAGTTTGTGCATATAAGTATATTTTACCTGAAGGCTTTGAAACAAGTATAAATATATCATATGTCGTGGCCCCTTACGAGGCTGATGCCCAAATGACATTTTTAGCCGTTAGCAAGCATGTAGATGCTGTCATTACCAAAGACTCAGACTTAATACCATTTGGTTGCCCAAGGGTAAGTTAGTAATTTGGTCAACTATTCTTCTTTGTTGCTTCATATAAGTTTCGACCGTGACACATCCTTTAACTTTTTCACTCGGATCATCTACAAGATGGACAAATATGGGCAAAGTGTTGAATTTCAGTAGTCAAACTACAAAACAACCGAAAACCAAATTTGTCGGGTTTCACCAAGCAAATGATTCTTGAGATGTGTTTTCTTAGCAGTTGCGACTAAAATGTCAGGTAGTTAAGAACTTGAAGTTTACTGGCATTGTCGTTCCGCCGCTGTATGAAGAATCTTTCGGGAAAGCAATTATGTTCTTTCCAACATCAACGAGTATATGATCCTGTGACTGAAGATTTTGTTTATCGATCAGAACTGTCTGGCAATATTGATGAAGATTTGGATTTTTTAGGTTCATATCCTTACAGTACTAATTTGGCATTTGAATTCTACATATCTGTGCATTTTGTTGTGTGTTCTCGGTTTCGTTCCTTGATCAATTAATACATTGATACCCCAAAATCTAGGCAAAGGCATAGCAAGTGGAGATATTGATCCTTTTACCTACTCGCCGCCGATCCAGGTGTGTGTGTCATTGTTTTCCAACTGTGGTTTTTTAAGAAACTAAGTGTCAAATCGACTACGGAAATGCTTACCTTTAACAGTTGTGGTTAAGGCTATTCCTTTTCTTTTTTTGACAACAGGGAGAGTGTGTTAAAGAAGAAGCCATACTCGATGGAACATACAATCTTAAAAGCTTTAAATCTGGAGCCGCAAGCAAAAAGCTGGACTTGCCTGCACAGAAAATTCTCGTAACCAATTGCTATTGTTCCAAACAATGCCTTCAAATTCAGATTGTTATAGACTTTTAGTTACTTCGCTTCGACTAAATGGGACCAATGATCACATTTCACTTATTTTCACCAACACCCCCAAGTCCAACAAATGCAAATCCATGATTGACTTAACCGAAGAAATTGTGAGTGAAATTGTCAATTTCAGTAACTCTTAAAACATTTATATCTTGTATTCTGAGATGAATTGCTTTATTTTCTTAGGTATATACCATTGCTCCAAGAAGGAACTCAGCGCCTTTGGAATCGCTATCTCATGGTTAGAAAAGGATACGTTTATTGAATAATCTGACACATCTTACTATACACTTTAAAAATTAGTTGTGTGATTAATTTTCTTGCAGATGACACAATAGTACAACACTCAAATCCGATCATACACCCTTGTATAACCTCAAAGGAGTTGGATTCTAGTTATTCCTTGGATGCAAGTGAGGTCAAAACAAGGGTGCAAAAGAAAAAGGTCATTGTCAGAAGTCATTATTTTCAGAACAACAATACGGAAGAAAGTGATCAGGCTAACACGAAGACAAACCTGTCAGCTGGTGTTGATGAAGCCAATGGTTGCAAGCGAACATGAAACTTCTGATGGTGAACCCAAGTCTGTTTTTGGATGGGTTGAGGTCAAAACGGCGTAGAGAACAGGAAGCTGCATACAAGTCGTAATTTTAGGGACAGGAATCAAGAAGACGCAAATGAAAGGCATATAGAGATACCAAGTATTGAAGGATTTGGCATGAAAAGAAAATTTCCCATTGTTGACGATAGCTTTCAAAAAGTAAGATCAACTTCTTTACCAGAAAGCAAATGTCTTACAACCCCATGAGAACTTCATAAGCGATAAGTTTTCACTCACTTTTATGTTTTCAACATAGTTTCTAGCATGACCAGGATTCACACTCAGTTCACTTTCATCTTCACAGTCACTTAAACAATAAATCGATTATTTTTTGGGCGTGGGCCAAATCCTAGGAACTTCCAAGTTCTTGAAACATTATAAAGAAAACGGAATTAAACACTTATAATACCCCTCTAAACATATCATCACACTCCACGACACTACATCAGATTTATCAGCTAAATCAAACACCGAAATCGCAGAATCTATGTCACCCGTCTTTGCATACATATACATCAATGAATTTACAACCACACTCGATTTTACAATTCCACTTTTAGCTGAATAACTCTGAATTTGCTCACCACACAGGATTAGCACAAGCACTTAAAATAAAAGCTGTGGACTCATCTGGTTTTAATTCATATATAAGAAGTTCACAAAAAAGAACCAACGCCCGGCTCGATTTCACCATTTTGAGCATGGCCCACGATTACAGATGTCCATATTAGTATATCTTGTTATTTAGTTGAATTAAAACATCTTAAGGAATCAGTCATTAATCCCCATCAGATTGAAGATTATACTTGCAAACATGTGCATGAATTTGTTTCCCATATTCCAAATCTTTGGAAGCAATACAAGATTTGATCATTGTTGAAAAAGTAAACTCTGGAAGGTTTTAGCCCATCCCTCTGCATATCATGAAAAGGATTCAACGTCTTTTTAACACCATCATCACTAATATTCTCCCCACAACATTCTTGTCAGGAAGGCCGGACACCAAAAACTGAAATTGCATCATTTAAATCCCCAAATTTAGCATACATATCAAGCAACGCAGTACCAACAACAACATCAAGATCCCAACCAAGTTTCACCTAACGTACAGGTATGCAATAATTTTCCCCATATTAAAGAATCACCAAAACTCCTACAACACGCGTTAGCCAAGCATTTTCACCAAAACTCGCAACATCTCATCATACAAACCACCTTTAACATAGCCAGCAATCATCGAGTTCCCCGACACCTCATCCAAACCGATCCAAGTTACCGCATTTCTCAAACACAACACGCGCCAACACTTGGAATGCATCCCAACAAGAGAAGACATCAACACCAACACCACTCACAACAATCATCCCTCCCCAACTCCAAATCACCCGTCTTCTTCCCACCCGCACACACTCAAAACACTCCCATACGTAAACTTACTAAACCTGATGACGTATAGTCTGGAGTCGGGTCATAAACCCGACTATAGCCCAATACTCACAAGCCCGGCACGAACTGGGCCGACATCAATAAGCGTTTGGGCTCACGAAGCCCAAGCCCATATCTATTTACGGAATAGATATCCGATCTCTTCTAAAATAAGGGGATAATCATTCCCAACCGACTTAGGCGGGATACGCCGAAGGTTGAGGAACACGGAACCAACAAGGATTCCGTGCGTATATAAAGGGGACTATATCCCTCGTTTAAGGTACGATCTCATAACCCTAAAACTCCTAAAACCTTAAAACCGATTACTCACTCTCACGCCGGAGGATAATCGTGGGAGACAATCCCACGGTAAGCCTAACGGTGTTTCTTGTCTCTTAGTGCGCAGGTCTCAAGAAGCAATTCTTAATTGGTACGAGAACCGGAGCTCCAAACCAGGGACGCCCAATTTTTGTATCAACAAGTGGCGCCATCCGTGGGACCCTACACTAAGAACCGACACTAGAATGACAAAGCACGGTAATCGGCGATCGCAGTCAGACCTCATGGGGAAGAAGTCGCAAAGTGGACTAACCCCTAGCGGACCCACTGGACAACCACGCTAAAAATAAGGGATCAGGCCAAGACTTGATCTTCCCTTTGGTGGAACCGTACTCGGGAACAACCCAAGCCACCACAACCACCACGAGTGGAGTAGACCCATCGCGCACCGTCTTTACTACTCGCTTCCAACCGGTGCTGGAAACTAACCTGACAAAGGTACCGGAGGCACCAGACCGGAATAAGGGTACAATGCAGAAACAAACGCACCCACTCTTGAGGGGTCGCACCGGAGTTAGCACCGAAGCTTTCGTATCCCAAAACTACGAAACATTAAGCGCCCTCATGCAAGAGGAAGAGAAGAAGAGATCAGGTCAGAACTTGAAAGCCCGACTCAATTTCGATTCTGAATACGAAGCTTCCCCAGCGCTATCGAAAGAGAAGCGGAAAAGAAAGCGCCGACTCCGTATTCAATAGAATCGAGAGGAGAATCGAGGGTGATGAGACATCTCACTCGCAACACTTGAGTGATAGTAATGGAGAAGAACGGCACACCGGTGTCTATGCGGTGGGTAGCCGTAAAGTACATGATAGACTGGGACGAAAGCATTCCCCAAGTGAGAGCCCTCGGATCCGGACTATAAGTCGACTCTGAGGACGGCAAACGCCGTAAGAAGGGAAACTCATCTTCGATAACTCCTCGGACAACGAGGATAGCGATGAGGACATTGGAAGTCTAGAAACAGAACCACGACGCCAAGAGGAAGACATGTCTCTCCCATGGCGCCGTCAGAAAGTGGATGCGTTCACCGACGCATTAGTGATTTATCTGAAAACAAGAAGAGGCGCATGCCTACAAATGTCAAGACCTATGATGGAACAGGTGATCCGACGATCACCTAAAATCTTTGAATCAGCCGCGACCATTGAGAATTGGCCACAACGGTGTGGTGCCACATGTTTAATTCCACGCTAGTGGGAAGCGCGCGGAACTGGTTCAACAAACTCCCACGAAGGAGCATAAATGGTTTTGAGGAGTTGAGAAAGGCGTTCCGCCTAAATTTTACTCAACGAAAAAGTCGCTAAAACCCCGTCGAACTCGCCAGGTAAAGCAGCACCAAGGAGAATCTGGCGCATTCATGGAACACTTTAAGGATGAATGCATGCAAGTTAAAGCATGCCCTGAGGTACTAAAGATCTCTGGCTTCATGAACGGGATCAATAATCCAGAACTCATCAAGAGATTGAACGACAAGATCCCTGAGACCTTTGATGAACTCATGAAGCGCTCTCGGTCTTTTGTCCAGGAGAAGCCGCCGGCGGATAGCAAAAGGAACTACTCGAGTTACGGTCACAGAACAACACTGGGAGACAATCGAACGACCGAGGGAGTAACCGTAATAGGAGCTATCGCAGCCAGAGGAGCGGCAGAGATAATGACAAGTACACTCCCCTGATCAAAACCCCAAAGGAAATACTCGCAACGGAAGGTGCGAATTTCCCAAGACCGCCGCAGAATGCATTACACGCAGATCGGCGACCGAATGGATCTGTGACTACCACGCGCAAAAGGGTCACACCACTAACGAATGTGTCCAGTTGCGCCAACTCATCGACAAGATGGTCAAAGAGGGTAGACTGGACCACCTGGTTAAAAACATTAAAGAGGGAAGAGATAAACAAAAGAATGGAAACAAGAAGGAGACACCCAAAGATAAGGCCGACACAATCTACATGATACAAACGTGGCAACGAATCACTAGACAAAAGGTCAGCCAGGGAGTTTTCCGAAGAAGCGAAATCTCTTTCCCTACTCTAACCGCGGACAACGCAGTGCGAGCCACTCACCATTGAAATAAATGCGGGGGTCACGATATACACCGCATGTACATTGATGGTGGGGCATCGGCAAATATCATGTATGAGCATTGCTTTAAAAGACTACGACCTGAAATACGTAGCCGTTAAACCCGGCCAGACCACAATAGCCTCACTGGTTTCACGAGTGAAAAGATATGGCCCATAGGGCAACTGCGATTACTAGTCAGCATTGGCAATGCAGAGCACTCTACGACAACCTGGATGGATTTCATGGTGATCAAATCCCCTTCGCCATACAATGGCATCATTGGGAGACCCGGGATATCGCCCATGCGCGCTGGTGCCATCGACGCGCGGGATGCTTAAATTCCCAGTAGAAGGGGGCATTGTTACTCTTCACAATGCCACGATACCAAACAGAGAATGTAACGCAGTTACATGCGAAATGGCACCGATTCCGAAACAGTGCGCGGCCAAAGTCCCCAATCTGAAGGTCGCGATTCACCCGAATACCGGACAGAAATAACCATCGGAGGGTCATTGTCGGACAACGGCAAAGCAGCTGTGTGCGCGCTCCTACAAAAGAACGTGGATATTTTCGCGTGGGAGCCAAAACATATGACCGGGGTGCCACGCTCGATCACGAGCATAAACCGAGAATCCGACAAGGGTACTCACCGATACGCCAGAAGAAGCGTGGCCAAGCCCAGGCGTGCACGAGCAATTCTGGCGGAGGTACAGTAAATTGGTAAATGCAGGAATTATGCGTGAAGTCTACTACCACGACTGGCTTTCTAACCCGTAATGGTCAAAAAGCGGTATGGCGAATGTGCGTAGACTTCACCGACCTTAACAAAGCATGCCCACGGACGCTATCCATTACCGAGATAGACTGGAAAATAGAATCCTTGTGCGGATACCCGTTAAAGTGTTTTCTTGACGCGTACAAGGGATATCATCGGTCTGAGATGGCTAAGGAAGACGAGGAAAACCTTCCACACGGGCCAAGGCGTTTCTTGTTATACAAAAATGCCCTTTGGCTTGAAGAATGCGGGTGCCACCTATCAACGCTTAGTAGACAATGCCTTTGAAAACAGGTGGGCCGCAACACCGGAAGTCTATGTGGATGACACGGTCATCAAAAGCCATACTGAAGTTGAGCTTGTGCGCGACATAGAAGAGACATTCAAGACTCTACGAGAGGTCAACATGAAGTTGAATCCTAAGAAATGCACCTTCGGCTCTACTGAAGGCATGTTCCTAGGATACCTGATAGAACCTGACGGCATAAAACCTTGTCCAGAAAAGACAAAGGCGGTAATAGAACTTCCCTCACGCGCCGCGAAGGAAGTCCAATCTCTCAACGGAAAACTGGTCGGCCTAAACAGGTTCCTATCTAAGTCAGCAGAAAAGTCATTACCTCTTTTCAAAACACTCAAGAGGTGTATGAAAAGAGTGATTTCGGTGGACGAAGGAGGCGGAAGAAGCCTTCACTACACTCAAACAGCATCTAGCAACGCTCCCAACACTCGTTGCACCCGACCGGGGAAGAGCGATCATGTATTTATCAGCAACTCATGGGGAGGGTAGCGAAGTGCTACTAACAGATAGGGACTCGGTGCAAACCCCTATCTATTTTGTAAGAAAAGCTAAAGAAGACGGAGATGAACTACGATTGCCATGGAAAAGTTAGTCTTGGCATTAGGGTTTGCCGCCAAGCGACTACGCCGGTACTTCCAAGCGCACCCGATAGTGGTAATCACAGATCAACCCATCAAGCAGATCATCTCCAAACGATGCATCGGGGCGACTCGAAGTGGAGTGTGTTGCTAGGCGAACATAACATCTCTTACAGACCACGTACCGCAATAAAAGGACAGGTTCTGGCAGACTTCATCATCGAAAGCCGGACACGTCATGCGGTACCCACACCAAGACGAAGGAACTACAAGATCCATGGATTTTGTTTACGATGGATCCGCATGCGTCGACGGATCGGAGGCGGCCTCATTCTCACAAACCCAGAGGGAATGGAATTCACTTACGCACTGTGTTTTGAATTTACCGCGACAAACAATGAGGCGAATCGAAGCTCTAATCGCCGGACTACGCATTGCAGCTCGAATGGGTGTACGTAACTTGGAAGCAAATGTAGACTCCCGCCTAGTGGCCAACCACGTGTCGGGCGAATACGTGGCCAAAGAAGAGAATATGATTCAGTATCTTGAGAAGACTAAGACACTGATCAAAGGCTTTGACAGATTTACTATCAAGCAAGTCCCTAGAGGAGAAAATCGCAAGGCAGACGCACTGAGCAAGATCGCCTCGACAAGCTTCGCACACTTATCAAAGCAAGTGCTGGTGGAAACACTGAAAAGCAAATCAATATCGGAGATAGAAGTCTCCGCTGTCATAGAGGAGGATGGCCCTACATGGATGACACCGATTACGGCATTCCTACGCAAGGGAACATTACCCGGAGCAGACGAAGCTCAGAGAACACGGCGCAGCAGCGCAGAGATTCAAATTGCGAGACAACATACTCTACCGACGTTCTTTCCTCCAACCATGGCTCCGCTGCGTTGGCCCTCTACAAGCAAATTACGTACTGCGAGAAATCCATGAAGGTTCATGCAGCATGCACGCAGGACCGCGATCCGTTGTAGCACGCGCCATGCGCATCGGATACTCTGGCCAACCATGCATCGAGATGCGCGGGACTTAATAAGGAAGTGCAATGATTTCCAAGTTCATAGACCCATCCCGCGCCAACCACAGCACGAGCTAACGCCAATCACGGCGCCATGGCCATTCTACAAATGGGGCATTGATATTGCAGGTCCTTTTCCAATAGCAGCAGGCGGTCTCAAGTTTCTCATAGTAGCCATAGACTACTTCACCAAGTGGATCGAGGCAAAAGCAATGGCGACAATCACCGGCAACCAGGTGAAACGCTTTGTCTGGGACAACATTGTGTGCCGCCGGATTACGGTGAAATCATCTCGGACAATGGGAAACAATTCTGCGAAAACCCCTTCAAAGATTGGTGCGAGAAGTTAAACATCACCCAACACTTCGCGTCGGTTACGCACCCACAAACCAATGGCTTAGTAGAGCGCGCAAACCGAAGCCTGGGCGAAGGAATCAAAGCGCGCTTGGATAGGCACAAAGGAAGGTGGGTTGAAGAACTTTCGCATGTACTATGGGCGACCGCACCTCCATAAAACCAGCACGGGGACACCCCTCTCTCTAGTCTATGGGACAGAAGCCGTTATACCAACTGAGATCGGCATGCCAACCATCCGCACTACAGAGATCAATGTGACAACAAACGATGATGAGAGACGTGTCGACTTGGATCTGCTGGAAGAAAGACGCGAACGCGCAGCCATACGGGAGGCAAAGTCGAAGTCAAAAATGAAAGGCTACTATGATGCCAAGGTACGCAGTGTTTCATTTCGACCAGGCGACTTTGTCTACCGTGCCAATGAGGCGAGCCACCAGAAGATACAGTAAGCTTCGGACCAAAATGGGAAGGACCCTATGAGGTTACTGAAGCAATAGGCACAGCGCGTCAGGCTACGAGGCTTGGAAGGTCGTGACCTACCGCGCACATGGAACATCGGCAACCTCAAGAGGTGCTACCTATAAGAATGGCTACGGCACAGCGCACAGACGCTTCGCACTTTCGGCTCTCAATAAACATTCATGTATTCATCTTTATTTTTTCATATATACTTGCTTTGTTATCTCTCAAAAACTTGCAAGTATCAATAAAATGCCGCGGTTTCTAGCTAACTCCGCGACACATTTTACGTTGTTATCTCCATATACTGTATGTCTTAACAATTTTTATTTCTTGCCATGATGGCGTGCATGCACTACGAATAAACCCACGATGGTAAAATGATAAGTTAACCTACTAAATAACTTGTTGAGTAAGAGGGTTGCAAACCCATCAACATCGGATCATGTATCCTTGTTAAACACCTTGTTCTCGAGACGTTGGAATAAGATATGTGCGCAACCCACGATGGTTGCGCAAAGCGGTACCACACGTGCACGTTTAACAGCTTAGGAACCAAGACACTTGTTTCCTCAATGTGATATGTACAGCACGCTGAATATCATACCATACACGATTATGATAAAGTACTTGGAATTATTTCTCAAGTAGACTAGGATTTTTCGTACATGATTATGGATTTTCTATATATTTGCACTGGCGTACACGTTTGTCTCTTCGGCAACAAATACATCTTTTACGCACAGACAGACAGATACATATACATTACAAATATGCACAACAAGAAAGAGACTTTCATTCATAACCACGAGTCATTACAAGAGAGAGTTATTTTGCAACATATCAGCTACCAGCTGCTACAACGCTTAAGTGAAGAGGTGCCAACGTGACTTGTTGCACCTTTAACTTTGCTAACACTTTTCAACACGTTTGCATCTTGATGCGACACGGTGGCCACACTGACTGGCACCCCATCAGACCTTGGCAAGTGAGCCGCACCAACTCCGCACAAAATAGCTTTACCTGCAATACCTTCTTTTTTAGCAAGACGGGTCGCATGCGCTTCCAAGACCTCCTGCAAAGGTACCTCTTTTTCCAAAGCAAAGGGATTCTGGCTATCCCTAGGACGTGCAAACACAGGTACTTGAACCGAGACTCATGGGGCTTCAAATAATAGTCCAGCGTGTTTTGGCATCCTCGGCACGATGACGCGCCAAGGTCAACCCCGCCATAATAACATTTATCGGATAATCTTGATCGCGCTCAAGCTCCGAAATCATTGGGAGCTCTAAATCTTTCATTCTCTGCATGGCGGCGACCAAATGATCATATGACTCCGCATCATAATTCGGTACCTTATCAACCGTCGCCTTCAACAGTTTTGCCTCGTGGAGCTCTTCAATTGCTTCTGATTTACCACGCTCCAGAGCGCACCGCACAACCTCCCCGAAGGCATTAACTACCTCTGGCGATTCCAGGGTATTAAGGCGCTAAGCGGATACCGTGGCCTATGAGCCACTGCGCTCCGCTATTGTGGACATAAGGCGAGGATACAACTCCTCGTCATATTCAATACTAAGCTTACGCAGTTTTGCCTCCTGCATCTCAATGACCACTCACAGTAGCCCCAAGCTCCCCAATGCGCAAACAAATTTTCCTTACCCCGCTCCGGATGTTTAAGTACCCACGCAGAGACTTGTTTCTGCGGCATCGACGCTCTTGATTTATTTGACACATTAGCGCCATTTTGTCATCGGCATGTTTTTGAGCGTATGCGCTCAAATCCCTTGCCTCTGCATGGGCGCTATCCGATTCTTGCTTAGAGTCTGGCTTGGTTGTAATCTGATCCTCGTTATTATTATTATTATTATTCATAATTATTTTGTTTCCTTTTATTATATTTCTTGGGGAGAAAGTTAGGCTGTTAGGGCATTAGGTTAAGTCAATTATAAATAGGGTATTAGGATTGTAATTCTTATTATGCAGAATATTATTAATGGTTTAGTTATTTGTCTTCATTATTGGGAGAGAGATCGCCTCGAAAGTTGATCACCTATTTTTATTGTTCTTTTATCTCTTAATCGAATCGGTTCGTATCAATTGGTATCAGAGCCGTTCGATTCTAGGGTTTAAAAAAAAGCGTTCTTCGTTCTTGTTCACCGAATTTCTTTGTTCATCCGGAGTTCTGCTCATCGATTAGTCATGAGTAACCGAGAAAAGAATGGAGGCTATGAGAGTTGAATCACCGCATACACATGAAGAGATTATAGATCTATTGAAAAAATTGGCGATTTCAATGGGTCGCGCTAAAGAGGTTGAAGAATGGGAGACGTGGCGTGATCTTAATAGAGCTCAGGAAGCATCCGAAAATGTAACATCAAATCCGAAATCACAAATCTTTGTCACTAAAGATTGTGATGATGAATCAACACCAAAAGAATACCAGGTGGTTACATGTTCTGATGAGGAAATTGTAAATTATCAAACACAATCAGCCGCAACTCAGATAAGTGGAGAAGATGGTAGTAATTTGGAGGAGTTTTTGGATGTTTTAACCATGGAGGAGGCTGATTTTACGGGACGTTATGGCGAGAAGATGAACCTCTTATGGTGCTAGGATCGATCCGCACATTACTAAGGAAGACTTCTCGAATGAACTTAATGGACAACATTCTGCAGACGAAAGTAAGCCATATGATAACACACTGAGATGGCAAATTATGAAGTTAAAGCGGGGGTGTGTGATCTCTCATGGACAGATTTGTACGAATGTTTGGTTGAAACAAGAACGGGTTAGTGTGCAAAGAAGAACATGGGATCCCGGAATTACCCAACGCAACATTTTCAAGCAACACCTTGAGGACAAGGTGTTTTTGAGGGCGGGAGTATTGATACGATCCTACGTTATTATTATTATTATTAATAATTATTTTGTTTCCTTTTATTATATTTCTTGGGGAGAAAGTTAGGCTGTTAGGGCATTAGGTTAAGTCAATTATAAATAGGGTATTAGGATTGTAATTCTTATTATGCAGAATATTATTAATGGTTTAGTTATTTGTCTTCATTATTGGGAGAGAGATCGGCCTCTCGAAAGTTGATCACCTATCTTTATTGTTCTTTTATCTCTTAATCGAATCGGTTCGTATCAAGTTGCGCCTCCAACGAAGCTATTGTCTGGTCCTTTTGTGAATCTTGGTTCACCCCACTCGCTACTCGGTCTTTCAGCTTCACAATTAGTGCAGCCTGATGTGCGGAGACCTGCCCCAATTCTTCAACCAATTGCTCCATGGGCGCTCCGATCCGACAGGTCTTCATTATCCCGGCTCTGCTGCTCGTAATGCGCTGAATGTATAGGACTAGCCTTGGGGCGATTCTATCACCTGTTCTCTCCTGCGAATAATCACCCGGAAATGTTAGATTAACAATTAGCATATCAACCAACAAACGGAAATTATATATATATGGCTTTACTCACTGTGGCTCAACGACATCAGCAGAAGGGTGCGAAGACGCTTCATCCGTGGAGGATAATGCCACGGTCTGAACCACGGGCGTTTTTCCTTGATGGGCCCGCGCCATCATCACTTCGGGTCCTTTTACGAATAAGCCCGGATTCTTCTTCTTCCTCTTCCTCCATAGGGTGAGCCACAGCTACGGGCGGTGGCGTGCTACTGCGAAGTTACCGGGGTAGGGTGGCTTTGCGGTGTTACCTCCACTGCGGCCGAGGAACGGTTCCTGTCTCCCGCATTCAGCTCTATGGCGCCACTGCGGTAGCGGCTAGGATTGGTTCCTCTCCTTCCTTTAGCGGTAGCGTCCCTGTCACCACCTCAATCGGCTGCAGCGAACAACGAAGAGGTCCATCTCTGCGCAATTGGAAACAAACAAACAGCATTGGTTATATAATGTGGGAACAAAGGAAGATAATTCTTACTACAAAAGGAGGTGCGGAAGAACGAGTACCCACCCTGGCCATTGGCTTCTAAAAAGATTGGGATCTCATCTTCGGGACCAAAATAGTTCCGGCTGATGCCCATGTGTACCAAAAATTCCTCAGGATAGGAATTAATGGGGATGCGGTTAGCGTTTATCAATTCCGCATCCTCAGCAACATAGGATCCAGGCGGGGGGCACTCATCCTTCACCAGCGAACCCTGGGTATGAAAGTCATAGGTCCACGGAAACACAGCGCTATCTACCCAGAAAAAGGACCCTACACTAACGCCCGCGCACCCGGAATAACCGGATGTACGCTAAGCGGTATGTAGTAATCCGAAGTGAACTCTAAAAGATCACTCGTGGATAGATTGGAGGTGAACTCATGCAGTTGTTTGACCATAGTGGTGGATTTACAGCAACGCACGCGCGGGTACCTTGAGGTAGTTTAATTTCGGTTTGCGTTGGAGTTCTATTTCAACAATGGCGGATTGTTTTTACGGTGGATCACTTTGTGAAAATGAAGGGTGGTTTTATACTTTTCTCTCATCCACACGATACGTGCCACGTGGACTCCACTTGTGTGGTTGAGATCACTCTGATGGGACGCGGGAGAGTCACTTTCCCCCGAATAACGAGGCGTTTACATTTCACTTTGATGTCTAGATACAACGCACCTACGGGTATGTGTATGGCTTCTTTAATACGTTTTGTAAGTTTATTTTATTTTGGACTACGGTCATTAGTCTAGTATCCGTAGTCACGCACTGCGCATACTAGACTGGGGGGACATGATGACGTATAGTCTGGAGTCGGGTCATAAACCCGACTACAGCCCAATACTCACAAGCCCGGCACGAACTGGGCCGACATCAATAAGCGTTTGGGCTCACGAAGCCCAAGCCCATATCTATTTACGGAATAGATATCCGATCTCTTCTAAAATAAGGGGATAATCATTCCCAACCGACTTAGGCGGGATACGCCGAAGGTTGGGGAACACGGAACCAACAAGGATTCCGCGTATATAAAGGGACTATATCCCTCGTTTAAGGTACGATCTCATAACCCTAAAACTCCTAAAACCTTAAAACCGATTACTCACTCTCACGCCGGAGGATAATCGTGGGAGACAATCCCACGGTAAGCCTAACGGTGTTTCTTGTCTCTTAGTGCGCAGGTCTCAAGAAGCAATTCTTAATTGGTACGAGAACCGGAGCTCCAAACCGAGGGCGCCAATTTTTGTATCAACAAAACCCAACATCCATACCTCTCGCCTCACGAAACACCCTTTTCGCATACCCCAAAATCAACATATTCCAAGAAACCACATTTCGCCGGACATTAAATCAAACAGTTTGTGTACACACCCAAATTCACCAAATTTTAAGTAGATGATCATAAGGGTATTGGTTAAAAACAGAGATGGGTTATGACCCATTTTGATCATGTGTGATTGTGATTGTGCTAATTTGCCATGTAATGAAGAGGCTGAGTTTATTGATGACTGGAGTAGTTTTGTGTAAGTGACGTCATCTATTATTATATTGGATTTGTGGGTGACATTGATTATGTTTGATACTGATTTTGTTTTGGACAACATGGGATTATTGGAAACTGAATGTTGTTTGATTTGTTGGTTAAAGTTTAACGTTGACCAATATTAAGTCAACTTTCTTGTTTTGTCAACTATATTTAAATTTGAGTAAACTACACTGTTCATTCGTGCTTGTGGTTTGCGTTGACCGACAAGTTTCGTCTTTTGACCAAAAAAATTGCACCATCCATCTTAAAATGCGAAACGTTATGTACCGTTGATCCTTTGCTTTAACGAGAAACGCTAACAGTCGTTAAGTCTAGACATGTACATCTTTCTTCATACCATATTTCTTTCAAAATACTGTACCATTTTAATACCCATCTTCTTTATACCTTATAAATTACACACACAAAATCACTATCTTGATACTCTCACCGTCATAGTTACATTCCATCAATTTCAGCATATCCGGTCAAACATCAAAGAAAAGCCTAAATATTTCTAAAAAAACACATAAGAAACAAAAACACAGCCTAAATCAATCTAACATTACTATACACTCAACTTGAAGAGAAAATATGTCAACCATTAAAGATTCATTCACACAAAATCTTTATTTTCTCTACCGAGTTTGAAAAACCATCAGTGTTAAACTACCAATACGCTCCAAAACTTTGTTTATGCCATCACCACTCTTGTTTTGTCAACTATATATTGACCTTTCAATTTTTTTTACAATATTCATTTGAGGACAACACTACACTACACTACTACAACAGTGTTAAACTACCAATACGCTCCAAAACTTTAGTCAGTCAAGTATATGCATGCTTCACTTCAGATCTATTTCCGGACACCATATAGAACCACACCTGAAACGCCATGTAAGATATAATTAACTGATGATCACAACAAATAACTGATAATCTAAAGAAGAAAAAAAGAAAGAAATTGACGGTCAACAACTACGCTAAAATCCCTGACCAAAAAAAAAAATCCAAAATCAACTTTCAACTACCTCAGACGGTGTACTTGTTCTTTGCGCCTTTTTCAACGCTTTTTGCATCTTCGTGGAAAATATATCCTGCTATGTATTTGTAATTGAGCATCTTCTTGAACTGTTTCCCAATGGAAATCTGTGTAAAGAAAACACTTGTTAAAAGTGTTCATTTTCCAAAGTAAACGTCCCATTTGTGTTCCAATAGTCAAATGACTTCATAATCGCCAGGAATTGTGCATGTGTTTATAAAAGGCCTCATTACATGATTTTTACAACATAAACTGCATTAGAAATAGACTTTGGAAAAGAAAAAACCCAAAATAATAATAATAATTGTACGGAAGGAAATGAGCACCCTTTGCGGGGTTGAAGAAGTAAATCTTCACAAATTCTTCCTTAAGACCAACTCTAAGGTAGTAATTAAGTTCACTTTCTAAGAAAATAAAATTTACCTAGTATAGTTTATCAAACATTTCTATCTTTTGTTGGTCAATCCACGGGACCATTATAATGCTAAACTTCTAAGGTCAGTGGTTCCATATTTGAGTGTTATGCTGTTGTATTATAACTAGTCTATTTTACAATTATTAAAGCAACCCAATCAGATCACTGTATTTACCCAAACACCCTATACGACATTCAATGTATGTTTTCCGACTAATATGTGAGATGGGATTTGCAGAGGAATAGAAGTTCATAGAACTTATCTACAGAAGGTAGAAGAACCTTAATCTAATGATTTTAACTAACAACCTTTTCCATCTACCAGTTGACAAAACTCCAAGTCAAACTTAAGCCCTGTAAAAGCTGTTGAAGGAACTTCTTTTGCTAACTAACTTACTTAGCAAGCAAGGATATAAAATTTGCACTAACATACAGATGAACAATGGAAATTCAGTATTTTTCACTAACCTGGAGTTCCTTGTTGACGGCATTTTTTGTCCATATAGCGATTTTCATACGCTCAAAATCCAGGTTCACGCTTGCCCCATAAATTGAACTGTCTTCATCAAATTCTTCCCCAAGGATTGCTTGTAGCTTTTTAATTCAAGATAAAAGACACAATGAACATATAGACACATGTATTATAGATATAAGACTTATAAAATGCTCATACCACTCTTAACCAGTATGATTCAGCCTGCGACTTAGCCATAGCAAAAATCCATCTTCCACCCTCAGCACATTCGGGATCCTCCCACTCGGGCTTTGTTCCTTTTCTGAAACAAAAGATGCTTTCTTTCGACACCAATTGACTAGCCCGAGGCATAATATTGTATATCCTGCATTGAAACCATGAAAATATATTAGGAATATTGATCACTTATTTTACTATTGTTATGCCATTTTTGTTCATGAAATAAAGAAACTAAATAACACATACCTTATCAAGTCTCCAAATGTGCAAACTGTGTGAATAGAGGAACCTATTGAGCTGCTGCTGGACGCGACACATGGATTATTCCACCACGCTTTCCACGTATCCTCAAGAAGGATGGATTTTGACACCAACATTTGTCGCTCTTCTTCTGCCTCTTTTAGTCCCATGATCTCCCTCTTTGGACAGCCTGCAACTACTTCTTCCTCAATCTTAAAGCTCAGCCACTCTTCCACTTCAAACCTCAATCCGGTACAAGGGTTGATCTCTCCTGTTGCAATCTGTTTCGCTACCGATTTTGGTAACAACGTTAGATAAGTCAAGGAAAATAAATTAACACATAAAGGTAAAAATTTTAATGCTAAAAAGAGAAAGATAAAAAGGATATTTTCCCAGATAATCAAGATCTTGGTCAGCAGCGTCATTAACCTCCGATAGGTGCACAAATTCTTCGCTGTCTCGATCATAGACTACTTGATGCTTATATGTCATAATAGCTCTATGGAATGAATCACTATAATCATCAGGGAAAGTGGTAAAACCGTTCTCAGCTTCTATTGCCAGGCTGTAATTTTGATAGTCCCTTGCTAATTTGTAGGCCCTACCGAGTTTAATTCCACTGACCGATTCCAAATAGTCGCAACCGGCGAAGACGCACATCGTTATAATTTGGTCATGGGAGAAACTTGATAAATCTAACGCCTTATGCTTTTTCTTCCTTTTACATATCTCACTGTATCTTGACAGGTTTTCGGATTTATATTCATCGCAGAAGCCATGCCAATCAAGCTGGAAAAGGACCTGTCATTAGAATAAAGTTAGTGTTCTTAGATATAAAAAAGAGTAAACTGAAAAAAAATCATCCTTGTGGTTTTGTCTAATTTGGCAAACCAATGTTGTCGGGATCAATCATAAACAAACTGATAGTGCGCGCTTACTAATCTGAATTCGAGAGATAACTGGACATGCATTGGAGTTTTGAAATGACAACAAACACAGGATGTGCCTCCTGAATCCGAAGTTTTCCAATCTCATTATCCAATTCTAAAGCGTTGAGCTTATAGCTCCTCATTGACTCAAGAATTCTCTAATAAAAAGGTAGTGACAGGACTGAGAAACCAATGCAATAAGCCGCCAGAAAGTACATAAATAAACCTATTGTGAAAAACTGAAAAAGAGTAATTAAAGGTCAAAATCAAGGGCGCCAAAGGAAGGGAATACAAGGGTTGTTCGACGATGACAAGGACAGAAAAATGGAACTTGGGCATGTATCCTCATTCGGGGCAGGAGAACGGCAAGAAAAGGAATGTTTTGCCAAAAAGAATTGGTACGACAGGGACCATGTTATGCAACCAAGAGGTGGTAGTTTGGACGCACGGCAGGCTTCATGCAATTTGTAAAACGTTATTATCTATAATACTTTCACTTTCTAAAAAAAAATAAAGAAAAAAGAAAAACGAGAAAATTAATAAAAACCATAAAAATTAAAAGTTTACCCTTTTGCATCCGTAAGGTATCATATCCGAATCTTCACTGATAATGGCATCGAAATTTCCTGTTTTGCTTAGATATGCTAATTGGGCATCAGCTTCGTGGGGGGAAATTATGTAGTCAATTCCGCGTCGTTTAAGCTCCTATACCATCCAAAATGTAAACAATCAAACGGTGATTCTCACAAAGCATTGGAACAAAAAGTGATCATTTTCCTATACCTGCACAATCACATTGACCATCTGAGGCGTTACCTTCAGCGCCTTCTTGAACTCAGCATTAGCACTTTTCATGCCTCCAGCGGATTCAAGTTGTAATGCTCGTGTAAGACTTTCTTTTCTGTCTCTGTGATTTCAACACAAAGTAATATAAATTGGGATATGTTATTTTCTACACTATATTATGTCATTGACTAAAAACTAATTAAGTTAGGAAACTTTATAACTAAAAATGATTTAAGAAAGATTAACTTAAAACTAAATGCAACTTACGCATCACGCTGGAGGTTTTCTTCAAGCTTAGCAGGTAAGGGCGCCCCATCAAAGACAAGTGTGGGAATAACGCCATATGCTAACAAGACCTCGACTCTGTCTAGAAAGTAATCCAAATACCTAATTTATACAAACAAAAAAGGAAGAGCATGTCAAAATCATTATGAGTCTACTCCAATATAACATCCTAAATAACGCTTACGTCTAAACATGGCAAATAACAAAAACAAAAAGATTAATAAGAAAGCACCGCGATAGGATAAAGAGTGACAACACTAAACTAAAACCCCATGCGAGGTCAAAAAATTGACCCCGTAAAAACGATAAATATTCTTGATACCCTTTTAGTAAACTCCAAAAAGATTGAAACTTTTTATGGGATTTTGCAATTTTATTTGTTGAAAAGCTTAAAACTTGATTTTAAAAACTAAAAAAATACTAACTTTAGACTAAAAACTAAAAAAGATTGAAATATCTGACAATTAAAACTATAAAAGTGGCATAAATTTGTATTTTTTGAATACCCTTTTAGTCTTGAAGTAAACTCCAAAAAGATTGAAACTTTTTATGGGATTTTGCAATTTTATTTGTTGAAAAGCTTAAAACTTGATTTTAAAAACTAAAAAAAATACTAATTTTAGACTTTAAACTAAAAAAGATAGAAATATCTAAAACAAAAAAAGTGGCATAAATTTGTATTTTTTGAAAATTTTGGAGTTTACTTCAAGACTAAACTTATTACTAATAAGGAAAAAAAGTATGAAACCTCCTAGTTGGTATTTTGAGGACAAGATTTCTGGCGCACTGTCTCGCGCCGCTATAGATCCACCCGTTCGAGTCGACTGCAACCTGACAACCATCAAAATCCAGGAGGTGGGCGTCCTCCATGTAAATCTGCATCCGTGTGCGAAGATCAGTAACACCCATTTTTATTTTGTGATTAGAAATTGATCAAAGTAAAAGATAGAATGTATGAATTGATGAATTAGATTGAATGAATGAATTGTGCTAATCAATAAACTCAAAACAAAATTGAATGAATAAATTGAATGAATCAATGTTACATTAAGAGTTTGTAAATTTTTAAAAATTTGCAATCGAAGGCCTTCTAACGGTCCTAAAAATATAATTGAGGGCTTGTAAATTTTAAAAAAATTGCATTAGAGGGCCTTCTAAACGGTCCTAAAAATATAATTAAGGGCTTTAAAATTTTAAAAATTTGAATCTAACGGTCAGAAAGTACTCAATACCTCCTCATGTTAGCCGCCCGGTGTATGTGAGGCGCCGCCAGCCAGCCAGCCAGCCGTCCGTAGATCCAATTTCATGACTGCTTTATCAGCCTGTGTGTGTGTGTTTTCTTTTGAACTTGTGGGAGAGGAGTGTTTAACAATTATTTGGGGACTAGGCTTATAAATGGGCTTATAGATATTTAAATGGGCCAAACTACCAAAAAGTAATTTTAGGTACCCTAAAGTATTAAATGTGTGACAATTGTATCCCATAGTTACAAATCTGGTCATTATGAATCACAATATGCTGTCATGAACGACAATAGGTATGAGTTTGATAGTAGTGGCGGACCCCTCATATATGATAGATCCATACCTAGCTCTTTTGTGGTATATGAAGTATAGAGTATATCTATCATTCATTCCCATAATAGTGGGCCCCTCATCTTAAACAAACATCTTTACTCACTTTCATAGTCATAGTCTCATTCCCATAGTTGGATACCAAACGCACCCTAAATGTGGGCGCGTTTGGTTTCTCGTTATGAATCACAATGGGTATGGGTGTTGTTATATAGTAGAATGATAATGGAGGGTATGAAGAAACCACCCACACACATAATATATGAGGAAACCTACACTTTTGGGTATCCTCATCCTGGTGGGCCCCATAACCAACCAAACAACATTAATAACTTTCAAATTCATAGATCTATACCCATACACCCCAACCAAACGGCCACCCTAGCTCCTCCGTTAACTATTTCACACTCTCGTTTCCGGAATTTAGCCTTTTCGAAATAATTAAATTAATAATACCCCGTATAAACAAACTTAAGCAACGTTTCATACTTCCGTCACGTCCTAATGTGTCACATAATATCAATTAACACTTGAGTAAACCGCAAAAAAAAAAAAACAAAACAAAAAAAAACAAAAAAAAAACAAACCTATGTGGCATACTTAACACTCCGTATTACACTATCGTTTGATAACAACAAATGTTATCTCACACACCACTTCGGTCAATTACTTACAACGTCATTTGGACGATGTTGCTTTTACTGTGTGTTTAAGATGATGATGATGAAGAACTAGGGTTTTGTGTCTGCCGTCCCTATTTATCATTGTGTTTTGCTTACTAGGGTTTTTAAGTTGGGCTTTATTAGGCTTCTTACTTGACCTAATAAGAACTAGGGTTTAGTATCTGTCGTCCTTATTTATCATTGTGTTTTGCTAGTTAGAGTTTCTAAGTTGGGCTTTATTAGGCTTCTTACTTGACCTAATAAGGCCTATTTTGCTAAAGAAATGGCCCAAAACAAAGAGAGTGTTTGCAATTAGGAGTGTTAATCATTGTCGGGTTGGTCGGGTTCGAGTCAAATATGGGTCGAGCCTGAAATTAGCATACCCAAATCTGACCCTATTTGGATTAGGATTACTGGGGTTCGGGTTCAACATGGTCACCCTACCCCAAACCCGATGGACAGATTAAGGCTTACACAAGAGGCACAATCGAAACAACACAGGCTTGCACAAATAAAGAATTCTAGCTGAAACGTCAAGAGTTTGGATTTAAACAAGAAGCAAAAATAGAGAAAGTTATCATGTACTACAATGAATCCCATGAGCACTTAACCGAAAAACAACTAGGTGCGGTGTTGAACCCGAAACAAAAGATAAAGGAACCATACTAAAGTGGCATATTAGTTTAAGTTTTAAATTATTATTGTAATGTCTTTAGTTTTTCTTTTAATTATTAATGCAATGTTTTTAAATTAGTAATGAAATTTAAATTATCTATATAAACAATAAATAAATGGGCTCCCGGGAAGGTCACGATAACATGTGTTTGATCTTGTGTTTAGCTTAAGACAGAGAAACTGATGTGGTACTTATGTGTGAGAGTGGTCCCGTTAGTACTAGTCTAGCCAATATGACTTTTATTATGTTTTAAATATTGTTTTAAATATTGTTTTACACGACTTAGAGTCATAGTTTGGAACACTTTTTTCTCACCACTAAAAAATTTGTAACTAGTAAAGTTTGAAACTTTGACGTACTATGAACTGATCATGTGGTTTATTTCTCAACCTATTCTAAACTCGTTATTTAATTTTGAGAGAGTGTCCCAATCATTTTTAAAGATGTGCAAATCAATTCACTTTAATTTTAGGTACAAAAGATTAAGTAATTTTAATTAAAAAATTTAGAGATTAAGTTGGAAAATAACAACGAACTTTTGAAATTTCTTGATTTGGTAAGTAAATTATTGCACATTCCACTTAATGTAATGAATTTTCTTGTTTTGTGTTGATTCGCACCAAGCTTTAACAGCTACCGGATAAAAAATTTGAAAATCGAAAAAATCAAAAAAAAAAAAAAAAAAACAAACTTGCGTGGCATATTTAACATTTGAGTAAAAAGCTTAAAAGCCTACGCGGCATATTTAACACTTGAGTAAACCGCAAAAAAAACCTATGTGGCATATTTAACACTCCGTATTACACTATCGTTTGATAACAAAAAATGTTATCTCACACACCACTTCGGTCAGCGTTACTTACAACGTCATTTGGACGATGTTGCTTTTACTGTGTGTTTAAGATGATGATGATGAAGAACTAGGGGTTTAGTGTCTGACGTCCCTATTTATCATTGTGTTTTGCTTACTAGGGTTTTTAAGTTGGGCTTTATTAGGCTTCTTACTTGACCTAATAAGAACTAGGGTTTAGTATCTGTCGTCCTTATTTATCATTGTGTTTTGCTAGTTAGAGTTTCTAAGTTGGGCTTTATTAAGCTTCTTACTTGACCTAATAAGGCCTATTTTGCTACAGAAATGGCCTAAAACAAAGAGAGTGTTTGCAATTAGGAGTGTTAATCATTATCGGGTTGGTCGGGTTCGAGTCAAATATGGGTCGAGCACGAAATTATCTGTAACACCCCAAAAATCTTAATGACAGCGGAAGACTAGGTGTTACTTGAATGGAGATCATAGTCAATAATTATAGAAAATGACTTGAAAGAGACGTTTTATTAAAATAGTTATCATTCATCGAAAAATTATAGTTTGTTACAATATGTTGTAAATAGATCAAGTGTTTTTCCCAAAAGAAAGATCATGAGTTTGAAAGAAATGATAACTTTTATGTTTTACACCACCAGATAAGCCTTGCCATGCCCCGTTCCGCCTTAGACAACATCTTCACTGATTACATGAGATAACATGCTTAAAAAGGTCAACAGAAAATTGTTGAGTGAAATTCATAGGTTTAAAATAAGTTGAACACAAGTATAAGATCATGATCATTGTAAACTAACAATATCATAAGAAAAATATCACAGATTATTATGCGCTAAGCTCATGAAACCAAAACTCAACTGTATACACCGAATTACGAGTGTACGTAAGTATGCCCCAAAGGAGGTAATAACCAATATCCTAAAGAAATTCAATATGGTGCGCCCCGGTTATTTCTCTATAACCGAAACGGGGTTCGTTAATCCTCATAGTACTATTCACGATATCAACGTTCACTCGCGGTGACTAATGGTTCATGATCAGGGGACTTGTGGCTAAATACTTAGGCAGTACCAATAATCAAGAGGATCGAGCGTTTATGAAAAACCTTGTGTTCTAGTTTAGAGCATGTATCTCCCTCGCGGGGTTTATAAAAATAAAGTAAAAGCGAGGCTATGAACTCACCTTGATGATAATGCACACACACAAATAGATCAAGCACAATGTAGCGGAGGTTCCAACTCGAAACCTAAAATGATGAGATGGCGAGTCTCAGTATATGAGCATTTTGGTTTGCGACCAAAATAATAGAGCATTGAATATTCTTATTCAATAGATCATCGGATTGTCCAATCCAATAGTGTGCGATCGTGATTAACGTTTTAAGTTAATTTACGTGCTACATTGTCTTAATTAATGATCCTCATTTACGCATAAGTGAAATATTTTCCCCCGTTGTGATCTTAATAAATTTGTTGAGTATTTTAACGTGTTTAGATTTCCCGAGTGTTTTATCGAAATAAGTATACTTTTACATATACTTAGTTATTTTCTAATAAATATATATTTACATATATTTATACATGAAATAAGTTTATCATTATTCGAAAATATTACGCTCATGTGATAAAAATACTCATTTTTACGAGGCTATTATGAAATCATAAGTTTTGCTAAACTTTTCCTAAATTTACACTTTTTACCTTCGAGTTACAAAAAGTACGAGTTTAGCCCCTAAACTTTTAAAAAATGACACTTTGTACCCATAAATATCTCATGCTTAAAGTTTCCAGATTTGTCGCTTTTAGTCCCTCGTAAAAACTGTTTTTGCAAAATATATTTTCAAAAGTTGGATTTTTATACTTTTATAACTATTATAAGGTTTCTTGAAGTGGAGGGGTTAATTCTGCCAATCGGTGATAGTTGCAAAATAAAAATAAGATGAAAGTGTTCCTAACGAATGTAATACTAGATATCGAAGCATAATATGAGTCGTATCGAAATAGGTTCGAGGAAAACTTACAACACCAAGGTGGTGGAGATGAATTCGAAAGGAAATGGTTGAACGTGTCTAGTGGTCTTGAACCTATCACCCTCCGTTTCTATACCCAACTAAACGAGCTAGAACTCTTTTGCGTTTCTCCTTTGCTTGACTCGAACTCCACAGTGGATGATTTATGAGTGAGAGATGTGTGTGAGCTTTGTTGGTGAGTTGGAGAGTTAGTTTGAGAGTGAATGAGAGTGAAGTGATTTGCCAAGTATTTTAAGTGGTTACAAGGAAAGTTTAGGCATGGCCTTTCAAATATTAAACTCAGGGCCGGCTCTTGGGGTAGGCAGGCAGGGCCCAACTTGTATAAGGGCCCAAAAATTGATTATTGACTTTGAGTGAAATTTGGGGGCCAAGAGAACTTAAGGTCCAAATTTTCTTAGCAATATTACTAAGGCAAGGATGAGCATTAAAACATTGATATTAAATGAATGACACCATACGCTATACTGATAACAATTTTTATTGGTGTATGCTTGAATTTTGGGGGCCTATTTTTTTCCATTTGCCTCGGGCCTCGTCTTTTTTAGGCATTCTCGGAGACGGCCCTGATTAAACTCCTAGCTTTCCTAATTCTAGGACTTATTAATTAGCCACATGTACATTGAACTTGGTCATGTTTGAGGAATGTTTCCATGCGTGGGATTTGAGTCCTAACATGCCATGGTATTGTCAAGTCATTAGGAGCATAATATCCAATGGATCTTGGGGTCAAAACTAGTCAAAGGGGTTTAGGTTATTAAACTAATCTTTTGTACGGTGGCTAAGTATGGGGGTTGTCTCCTTTGTTCACCCTCACACGACACACATGAGACCAAAATATGTTTGACTTGTGTTTAGTTTGGTACCTTGGTTTGCTTCTCGTTTGGTTACAACAGAAAGAACACAAACATATTAACCTTAATTCTACATGCATGGGATTTGGGATTTGATTTGTTAGACGAGGCCCAGAAAAAGGAAAGAAAGGTGTTGGGCTTCTCTAGTTGGTTTGTGTACATAAGTTAGGCCAAAAAGAAATATAAGTATGGTGTTGGGCTCGGTTGTGGGCTCGAGTGCAAGAAATTATAGTGAATGAGGTGGGCTCGTAATGAATGGAGGCCCAAAGAAATCATGGGTGGGTGTTTTAGGCCTGGTTCAAGTTAATTATAATTTATATTTATTTGTTATGCATATATATTTTTATTTTTATAAAATTTTATATACATATATATTAAGTATTTTAAAAATATCGGGATCGTGAGGAATTTCGTTTAGATCACAACGATGTATTTTTGAACGCTCAGGCTGCGTTGATCATGCATATGTCAAATGATATGCAAATGTGATGTTTAGAAAATCCATGACAAAATAGATCTTGTTTAATTTCTGATTAAAGCGTTAAGTACATTGAAATTTTCCAGGAGCTTACATCATCATACCCAAATCTGACCCTATTTGGATTCGGATTAGTGGGGTTCGGGTTCATTCGGATTCGGGTGTAACAACTCGAAATTTTCACGTGAATATTTATTCAAAACATAAACATTTTATCCAAAAAAAGCGCGTACAATTTTGAACTTTAAATATGATAGGTTATCCCGCGTGTAACGATAACCAACTCTAAATATATTTCATCACATTAAATTAATTTTTAGTTCAATTATAATCATAATATGAAATTTTAAAATTTAATTTTAAATTTTACCAAATAGACCCTACGATTTACGAGTTTAAACTTACGTTTGAAGCATTTTTACCTATACGCAAACTTAAACTATACATGCACCATTTTTTCTAAGAAAGTTAAACGCTTTTATTTTTTTTGGAAAATTAACATATTTCTCTCCTCTTTTGACCATAAAATAAGCATATGATTATTACCACTAAATATCACAAAATATCTCCTAAACTTAACTAGTCATTTTTAGTCCTTATTGTCAAGCTAAGTTCCTAGATATTTCCAAGACTTAATACCTAAGTAACTAAGATATTTACTTAAACTTCTTAACTAAATTTAACTAGATATTTAACAATTCATGTTTTAAACTTAACGAACATTTAACAACAACCGACATTAGACTACGCCCAGTCTACACATTATAAGCCTTTTAGTTTCATAATAATCATATTTTAAAAGTCACATTTCACTTTTTCCATTTTCACGTAAACCTTGTACGTTTTGCGTTTTACGCGTATTTAACTTACGTTTTTATGTTTTAACAACGTGTACGCACTCCGCTAAACTTATCACTCATTTAATATACTCTTATAGAGTATATTGATAAGTTTTAACATTTCTTAGAAATTTCATATTTTTAAGATACTGGATTTTAAGTTTTGCGATTTAAATACTTAACAATAGTTATTACCGGAACCAAAACTCACTCTGTAAACTCAAGATAAACATTAAAACTCACTAAGCTCTTCATTGTGCCCTATGTGGCATTTTTGGTGACTAACCAAGGCACTTAGATTGGTTAGATTACATCCTACATAAGATCATTACAAGTGTTATAACTTCATTAGTAAGCTTTGCAAAATATCTTAAAATGTAACCTCCTCATTTTTATATAAAAACAACTCATTCATCTTCATCGGTTCTTCACTCCAAACGCCCAACATATAATCCATAACATCTTCATCTTTGATCTTCAAGTTTCAAGTTACACATCATTTTTGACGCTCTTGTCAAGTTTCACATGATTTTAGTTCTAAGTTTCTTCATCCATTGGCTAGATTGTAAGATACACAAGTGAATCAAGCTCTTTCATAAGCTCTAACACAAGACCTTAAGTGCACAAGAGGGCTGAAGGATTCCAAGAGTGGAAGTTGTTCTAGTTCTTAGTCATTTGTTCTTATTTCCCTTTTAATTAAGGCCAAAAGTTGTAAGCTAGAAACATGATCATCATCCTTATTTTTATGATTTCATGCTTGTTAGTTATGTTATTTTATGTTATACATGTTATTAATATTGATCATGTTGTACAAAAGCTTTAAAACATGTAAGCGTAGCTTTTGGGTGACACTTAAAAAGGTGTCACCAAAAGTTAGAATTTAAAAATGTCACCGTAAATAAAAACTAAAATGTCAAAAAATATAAAAAGAGTTTCACTAAAACTTTTATATGCTTTTCCGAGATTCAGTAATTAAAAGTCTATTTATAGTGAAACAAAAAAGTATGAAAACACTTTATTTTATTTTATTTTACTTTTTAACTCACATTTTGTACATAAAAAGTGTCTTAAATCATAAAATTTTAAGCTTTTACCCATCTTTTTTTGTAAAAGTGTCATTAGAAGATTCGATATGATGACATTTTTTTGTGTTACTAAAACCTCTATCACTGTAGATCTATTTTCTTATTTTATTTTAGTGCCATTACTTGAAATGACCTTGCTAACTTTGTTTGCACAGTTTAATTTGCAGTCTAAATCAATTTTAACATAAAATATAGATAAATGATTTGCACCTTTTTTTTTTTTTTCTATGTTTGCGCATGTGTATTTTTTATTAGGGCACATCAACTATTGAATTTGATAATTGTATCAGATTTTGTTCCATTTTATGTGTCTATACACTAGAGTGTGCCAATTAAAATAATATGCGTATAAATACCTCTTTAAGACGTTGCATGTATCATATCGTAAATGAATATATTGGCATTTGGCAATGAAATGAATTTAGTATGATACATCAACATGAAAAAAAAATGACTTTCTTAACTTCAATAGCAAAAAGTTATTACATTCTCCAACTTGAAGCAAAAAAATTACTACCAAAATAGCTATATCACTAAACTAAATGCAATAATTAACTTTCAATTATGTATAGTATCTCTATCAACATCATCTAAAAACCTACAAGACTATCTGTTTTCGGATATAATGTCCGAGATGTATATACTTCATCTTCTTTCTATACAATTATGTCCTAATACTTATATCAAAAACAAAAGAACAAACTATAAATAATGAAAAAATGTATATGTTTTTTTTTTTTTTTCAAACTGACTAATGACCACCTCCAGGGCTTGGGACCGAGCGTAGTATCAATGGCGATAAGGTGACGAGTTATGAGCGTTTCGTCAGTGATCGAAGCATGGCCCTTTTGCTTGGAGTAGAAGAAGGCACGGTGCCCTTTGGTAGGGAACTTAGGTACAAACTCATATCAGCTTGAGAAGTTGCTCCAGCTTTAGGGCTTGAATCCGGTTTATCTAACAATTTTCGGACATCCATCGAAGATGCAAATATAATGAATAGCATGAAGAGAATGAAACATGTTCGACTCATTTTTTTGAGAGAGAATGAAGGAAGAAAATATGGAGAGTTTGATAGATAATAATGTTTGAAAATGAAGATGGAAATGTAAGATGTTGAATACTTATACTAAAACTAGGCGAACCCGCGCTAGCGGCAGCGATTTCTAACGTCCGATAATTAATGATTTGTGACATTATGGTGAGTGTTTTGTGTAGCGTTTAAAATAGAACGTGAACCGATGAAAATGCAATTGCAAACGGTTGTACTATACGATAACTAAAGTCTAGACAAAATTATTAACATCTATCAAACAACATATAAAAACATTTAATGAAAATGAAAGTAAACATTACATCGGTTATGAGATAAAAACTAACAACAGACGTTCCTTATCGCGTAAAACTAACAAGGATGGGATTAATGATGCCGTTGTTAAGAAGAACGCAAGTACCAAAATTAGCATGAATGTGATTAGCCAAAAAAAAATATATATAAAAAAAAATAAAAAATCGCTAATTTTGGCTATTTTATAAAAGATTTGGGCACGTTTAGCCCCATTTTTCTTTTTGAAATGGGCGTATTTAGCCTATTGAAAAGTTAAATGTGCACTAACGGGCACATATTTTCTCTTAATTGTAAAACATTATAATCGTTTTTGAAAAAAAAACTTATATATATAATATATTTATATAGCGACAGATCGTTTTGTGTTAAAAAAAGTTTATGGGTTCTAAATGAAAAATAATAAAAGTTTGAAGATTTGGAGATTAAACATAATGTTTTGAAACCCGGTACGACCCGGGTGGTTCAACCGGTTGAACCGTTCCCGTCGAAAAACGGGTTGATTTAAACCGAGTCAACACGACAGGTTGGGTCAAAATGGGTCAAATTAAACATGGTCAACCCACCGGTTTTGAAGCGTCCAGGATCAACCCGGTTTTCGATATGTATTAATAGTTTCAAATTTTCACTTTTTACTTTTTGTTTTTCCTTTATATATAGTGTAACAGGGTACCTACGCCTTGCGGCGGCGATTAACCGGAGAAATAGATCTCGATGAGACCCGATTCACCAGTTTGTATCGGTTTCAACGGGTCCTCTCTAGTTTGTTTTCAGATGGTGGTTATTGGTTAGCCGAACCGGTGGCAACACAGGTTTCCGGTTGAACCCATTGGTCCGATCCGATTTTCAAAACTATATGTACCATCAACTTGTTAGCTTGTATGAATCTTTGTGTGTTTTATTAATTTGTATAATGTATATAATAACACGTACTTTTCATTTTAGGGTGTTTTAAAAATAATATTAATTAGTATGTTTAATTATTTATATTTAGAATTATGTTGTACTCCGTAGCTTGTTTAAATTGTATATTGTGAAAATTTTATTGTACTTTTTAGTAAGCTAGTTTTAGTGATAAAAAAAATTTATGAGTTATAAACGAATAATAGTAAAAGTTTGAGAAATTGGGGATTAACATAATATTTTGAAACCGGTTCGACCCGGGAGGTTCAACTGGTTGAACCGTACCAGTTAAAAAACGAGTCAATATAAACCGGGTTAACCCGACGGGTTAGGTCGAAAAAACGGGTCAAATTAAACCGGGTCCTGGGTCAACCCGGTTTTCGATGTGTATTAATAGTTTCCTTTTGAAACATATGTATGTATTAATAGTTGAAATTACTCATAATTAATTATTTCAACATTTCCTTTTTAATTTTTTCCACATTTCACTTTCTTGACTTTTCATTTTTCACTTTGACCATTTTTCTATTATAGATAGTATAGATATGGACTCACCGAATGTTGACTTTGTCTAAATTGATTTGTGATGTTTACAAGCCTCTACACGGATTTAGATTTTGAAGATTTATATTTTTTAAATCAAACCTAATATATTTTTCTGAATTTTGATTACTATATAGGGATTGGCTTGGACAACAAGGCATATATAAAAGCAATACATATGCATAAATATTTGTTATCTCAACCTAGGTTTAAGAATGCACACATCATTGCTTTGCATTCAAAATTTGGTATCATGATGCCTAATATCAAGTCATCCAAGATTGAATTCGCATCATACCGCAATCTACCAAAATTATGTAATGCACGCAATTTGACGTGCATTGTCATAATCTCTAAGGTTGTGATAGTCATACAATCATTAATCGAACTTATTTATTGCATCATATCTTGTTGCATTCTTATCTATAAAATTAATTATTTGTAAAAAAAAATTAAAAAAAAAGAAGAAAAATAAATAAAAATTGGGATTGTTCTATTTAATATTTGTCGCAATCATAACAACATGTAAGTTTAATATTTGATTTAATGGTGGGGATAAACCTAAGATTTAATATGGAAACCTAAGTCCATGTTTTTTTTCCCTTTTTCTTTGTCTTTTTGTCTTTCTTATTTATTAACATTTTTTTTTGAATTCACGTTTTTATTTAAAATTCATGTTTTTTTTTTTTCTTTTTTTTAAATTCACGTTTCTTTATTCAAGTTTTTTTCCGCTTTCATACGTTTTCATCTGAATACATACGTTTTCATTCGTTTTTATACGTTTTCGTCCGTGTTCATATGTTTTCGTCTGAGACGTTTTCATCCGTTTTCGTACGTTTACATCCGTTTTCTGACGTTTTCGTCCGTTTTCTGATGTTTTCTGCGTTTATATACGTTTTCATCACTTTTCGTGACGTTTACATCCGTTTTCTGTTTTCGGACTTTTCGTCCGCTTTTATACGTTTTCGTCCGTTTTCATACGTTTTCGTCTGTTTTCTTACGTTTTCGTTTGTTTTCATACGTTTTTGTCCATTTTCTTACGTTTTCATACGTTTTCGCCCGTTTTCTTTCGTTTTCATCCATTTTTCGTACGTTTTCGGGCGTGTTTTACGCTTTCATACGTTTTCGTCGATTTCTTACTTTTCGTCCGTTTTCTTATGTTTTCACCATTTTCATCCATTTTCATACGTTTTGTCTTTTTAGGTTTTCATGAATATTCGTTCGTTTTAGACGTTGTCATCCATTTTTACGTTTTCATCCATTTTAGACGTTTTCGTCTCAATTTTAATACGTTTTCGTCCCTTTTCGCGTTTACATCCGTTTTCGGCGTTTTCGCGTTTATATACGTTTTCTTATGTTTTTAGACGTTTTTGTCGGTTTTCGTCCGTTTTACGTTTTCGTCTATTTTAGACATTTTCGTCTTTTCGACGTTTTGTCCGTTTTTATACGTTTTCGTTTGTTTTCATACATTTTCGTCTGTCTTCTTACGTTTTCGCCCGTTTACGTTCGTTTTCGTCAGTTTTCTTACGTTTTCGTTTGTTTTCATACGTTTTTGTCCATTTTCTTACGTTTTCGCCCGTTTTCTTTCATTTTCGCCCATTTTTCATACGTTTCAGACGTGTTTTTACGCTTTCATACGTTTTCGTCCGTTTTCTTATGTTTTCGGCCATTTTCATACGTTTTTGTCTATGTTTTTAGGTTTTCATGAACATTCGTCCGTTTTTAGACATTTTCGTCTGTATTTTTACGTTTTCATGTATTTTCGTCCGTTTTTATACGTTTTCGTCCGATTTCAGACGTTTTCAATTTCATACGTTGTCATCCGTTTTTTTACGTTTTCATCCATTTTTAGACGTTTTCGTCTGAATTTTATACGTTTTCATCCGTTTTCATACGTTTTATACGTTTTTGTCTGTTTTTATACGTTTTTCTCCGTTTTCATACGTTTTTCATTCGATTTTAAAAGTTTTTGTCCGTTTTTAGACGTTTTCATTTTGATATTTGTAAGTGACACTTATTTATCTCTTTGTGATATAACACTGTAAGGAAGATGCAAAGTATTACATTCTTCATCATGTATGTGTTATCAGTTGTGATACTCAATTAAGAATGTGATGGTTGTGTTTTTGAAAATATTTAGGAAGATTTTTGTTTTTTATGATATTATAAAATAGGAGAAATTGCATATATATATCCCTCCAAAGGTGAATAATTACATATATATCCTTTTTACAAGTTTTTGATGCACATAGCATAATGATTTATATGCATGCAAAGGATATATATGCAATTTTGCATCTTTGGAGGGATATATATGCAAATGGCCCTATAAAATATTAGAAAAGTTGTTCAACTGATAAAAAGATACGTTATGATACTTTTATTAGACTTGTGGTGAATTTTTCTATTTAATGGATACATTGTGCATGTTTTGATAGGTTTTATAGCGGGATATGAAAATATCTATGGTTGAATCAGCAAACTAAATAAGCTATGGTTGAAGATAGCACACATCTTTATAAACAACCTGAGGAAGCTCAAACACTTGTGAGTTGAGTCTCCAAGTCTTTGTTTTCCAAAAATTTAAAAAGCCAAAAATTGTCCTAACTATCTTTTTAATTAGCTTCTTTTTAAGCTTATTTCTAGTCCAAAAATCCTCAAAAAATGATTTTATGTGTTCTTAAGTTGTTAGTCTTTATATGTTTTTAGTTTTTAAAGTTTGGTATTAGCTTTTGGTAGCTTATTTTTAGCTTTAAAAAGTATGGTTCAGGTCTGCACATTTCAATAAAAACTTTAAAATTTGCTTCGACCGTCTATCTTATCAGCTTATTTATAAGCACAATTTAAGTCCAAATTATTTGAAAATTGCTTTTGTGAGTCCTTTAGACTACAAGCTATGTTGTGTTTCAAGGTTTTATGGATCAGCTTATTGGTTTAATTGTTTATTTTGTAGCTTGAAAATGCCTACTTAGGTCATTTTAGTGACAGATTTAGTATCAATGCTTATTTGAAGGGTTGAGCTTTTTGATTACTGAGATTTGCTAATAAGAATGTTAGAATTGCTAATTAGGTGTATTTATAGGTTTAAGAAGCTTATTTTAGTTAAGCACAAGCTTATAGAAGCTTGTGATTTAGATTAAGTTGTGCTTTTTTGATTTTTAGTTTGAAAAGTAATCTACTGTCCTTAATAGTTTTTCTAGCTTATTTTCTGTTTCAATTTAGGTTAGATTTGTTTTTTAGGTTACCTTTTAGGATTTAGAAGCTTTGTTAGCTTTGGCACAAGCTTATAGAAGCTTGTGCCTTTATATCGCTTAAGTCCTTTGGGTTTTCAACTTAGTTTTGTAAGTTGCTGTACTTTGAAGCTTATTTCCAGCTTATTTTTAAGGTTTTAAAAATTTTGTTTTCACAAAAAGTTCTTATATTTAGATTATTTACAAGTTGCAAAAAAAAAAAAAGGAAGTGGAAGCTGGGAAGCCAAGGGTGAGCCAGGGCTCGAACCCCTGGACCTCAACCAGCCTCAACCACCTAACACACACACCTCAACCATCTACGCCATAAGGACTTACAGTTCTATGGTGCAAGTGGTTATTTATTTAACCAGCTTTTTCAAGTTTTAGTTTTTTCTCTTTTAAGCTTAATTCCTGCTTATTTCAATAAGCTAGATAATTGTTTTAAATTTTTCGAGAATCCTCATTGCTTAAAGTACTTTTCAGCATATTTTCAGATTTTTCTAAATTCGTTTAGTATTTTTAGATTAAAAGTGTTTTTAATTCATAATAAAAAAAATATATATAAATAAAAAAAATGTAATTCTTTTTTCTAAAATTATTTTTAATCATTTAGGACTTTTAAAAATAAATTTGCACCTCTAAGATTAAAATTTGATAATTCGGTTTTAAAGGCCCGTTATGTAACACCCCCAAATTTTGTTTAGCGGAAGCTTACGTGTTATTCAGGAGCGTTACGGGATTGGTGAATCGTAGCGCGAGTAATAGAGAACGGAATACATTTTCCGTTTTAATTTCATAAAATAGTTTTTAAAACATTATCTTACAACAGTGTTTAGATAAATGGGCACATCCCATAAGTTCAGTGGTCCCAATATAAAACATCGTTCTAGTGTAAAAACACTTCTTTAGATATTTCTACGACCATTTACCACCTCTTGCCTTGCATCCATGATCACAAATTTAGCACCTGAGAAAATATGCTAAAAGGTCAGCTAAAAGCTGGTGAGTTCATAGATTTAGATTAAAATGGTAAGTTTGGACCAAAAATCAAAGTCATATAATCATTACAACAATATAATGATACATGGATGAATGTCTATTACGTTAGCTCTAAGTTCATGCAACCAATACTACGACAGTTTCTGTATGCTAAATGTTATCATACAATATATTGGCCCATTGCGAGCGTTTTGTCCCACAACACTCGATTCCGACATGATATACGTTTCGCCTTGGCCTAAGCATGGCCAACCGAACGGAGGAGTCACCCTCAATAGATCTATTTATAACATTCGCGCTTCCCAATAGGGAATTGACGGTTCATGAAAAGGGCATTCTCTAGGGACATAAAGGCTTAGGCTAAACCACGTAATAGTAATCATGTAATAGTTTAGGTCCATAAAAAGGCTTTGCATATCTCTCACCCCAAAGTGTATAAAACAGTTTATCAAATAAAAAGGGGCTATGAAAACTCACCTTAGCAAATGTGCAATCCAAAAGTGGGATTTAGTGAATGTTGTGATGCGGCACCGACACGCGACCTAGATAAGGAGGGGAATGTTTCAGTTCATTGTTTTAAATATCACTTACTTAAAGTGGTTCGATATGTTTTGTATTACTACTAAACGTAAGTTTGTAAAAATTGTTAATTTAGTATTACTAGTAAGTATACAAAGTGTATATACTTTTTATATTGCCATTAATAGAGTTTTATAATCCATAGTTCGATATAAATAATAATTACAACATTTTCACTAGTAAGTATATAAATGTGTATATACTTACTTAAGTTGACATAAAATGGTATTGTCAAAATTTATAACTAGTTGATTTATTTTCTAATTACCTTTAGAAATGTTTAAGTTGAGTTTGAAAACTTAAATTTTAATATGTGATAAAATGACATTGTGGACGTTAGTTATTTATCAAAACTTGTCTTTAACATATATAGTTTTAAACGGGAGTTTACTTGTCATATATTTGTTTACACATTGATGCTAAATTTTGACGTAAGTATTAATAAATGTATCATGTTTTCACACATTGATTAATCATGTCAAACCTTTGTTTATTGTTAGTCAAGTTACAACTAGTGTACACGAATGGCGTTAGGACGATACGTGCGAAGTGGAAGGAAAGAATTGATGGAGACGGGTTTTAGTGTTTGTTGTCCGATACGTTTCCCCGGGTATCACCCCATTCGATTCACTCACTGTCTCTATAAAAAGACCATGGGCTGCGGCCCAATATAATTTGCAATATGTATCAAGTGTTGGGCTTGGCCCAACGTGTTGGTTGTAACGAGAAGGAGAGGAAGGGGCTTTGGCCCAAATTCATATTTGTTACAATTTGATAATAGAGGTTTAGAACAAGTACTTTTCCATGCTTGGTTTCAAGTTCACAAGTTTCCTTTTAAGTTTAACGTGGCATCATAGTTCGAGTCGTTGGTTTCGAGCAAGGTTAGCTAACATCAAGACTAGGAAGTGAGCAAGTGAGGGATGAGACTATGTATAAGTTGAGCACTACTTCAACTCGGCCTCAATCTCGCCTACCCTTATGAACTTTGACACAACCAAAGACTACTCGAAAATGTTTTAGTAACCAAACACATTCGGCTTGGGTTCTCCTAGGCGCAGTAGAAACTTAGACACAAGGTTTACCTCTAAGGTTTGAGTCAACAAGAAAATGAGACACTAACATGTTTTTCATGTTTAAACGAGGTAGAAATCGAAGTTCGACATACTTTAAAATGACCTAAGGGTCGTCTTGAAAATGTGAGCATCGACATGGGTTACTAGTAGGCTTCACAACTTAACTCGTACGCCTCATTTTTGTTCCTTAATCTCGATAGAAAACCAAACGGACTCTAGTGCAAAAGACCACACAAGTTCATGTTATCAAGATTGTTTTCTAACACTAAAAGTATAACTTGCAAAAACTCAATCTCACTAATCTTGGTTATGAAATTCGACAAGACTCAAGATCAACATGACAATATCAAAAGACTCAACTTCTATTTTTTTCTTGTTTCAAACTCTCGACAAAACCCAATGCACATCCAAATGACAAATTATTTTTCGACATAGAAGAATTAAAGAAACAAACACGGTAAAATTTTATAATATCATTTTAGTACAAGTTATTAACTTAACCACATAACAACAACAAAAAGAATACTACAACAAGGAAAGTTCATAACCTCAACTCAAAGGTGATGCGTGAGGACGAGAATGGCTTCGTGGTTTCGGACCAATTGAGACTTGAATTAGCTCCTACACACCTCCAATTGCAAAACCCCCAAATCAATTTTTGAAAACCCTAACTTTTGCAAACCCTAGTTTTTGGTAAAAATTGATGAAAAACTGAGTTTGGAGTTTTTACAATTCGTCTAGAGATATAGGAGTATATTGAGGAGGAGTTTGGTCATCTTTCTTCTCTTTGGTCTTGGTTTGAAGCCAAATTCGGCTATCTTCCAAAAGCTAAGAATATCTTGGACTTTTTGGCTCAAGCTAAATCTGTGTGTAGATATGATTCCTTGGACGATTTTTGTTTTGATTTCCCTTGGATTCGTACGTGATGTAGCAGGAGTATCAAGAGAGGATTGTGAAGCAAAAACTTTCATGAATATGGTAAGAGAGATGAGGATATGGAGGATCTGGCATGTTGGATTATCTCTTTTGGGAAAGATTCGACCTACTAGGGGTGGTACAAGTCTAGAGGTTGAAGGTGGATATGATATCTTTTCCTCTGGTTCTTGTTTTGTCGTGAATGGGAGAGGAAGACAAAAGAGATTTTATCTCACTTTTTATTTATTTATTTATTTTTTGTATTCATTTGTTTATTGAGTAAGTAAATAAGTGTATTTACTTATTGTATAAAATGTAAGCACTTACATTATACTTATATATATATAAGTTGTATTTGAGTCTTATAAAAGTTATTGCTCAAGTGCAAGTGTGTTAAATATTTTGTGTCCCGCGATATTAAATTGTGATCGAAGCATCATTGTTTGATAACTTTTAGAACGTAATATCTTATGGTTACGCATCGGAGATATTATTATTTTAGCAATATTTTTCATTACGGGAGTTTGTCATTTGTTTTATCATGTCCTTATCATAGTGTCGGCACGCGTGCAGTGTCGGTCACTGGGGAAAACGATATATCTTCTCGTCTTGAAATTTAATCATAGGACAAAATGAAATATAATATTCATGAAATGATATGAATGAAATAGTGATGCAATAGGTCTATGGTATGCGAGTTAACTACTCAAATGATCAGGTAAAGCTTATGCATGCTTAATGACTTATGCTTAGTAAGAATAAATTTCTAATTATCAGTTAAATTTTTGTGAAAATTTACCGTGTGTCACATCCTCCCCGCCTTGGAAGAGAAAACCGTCCTCGGTTTTCAGTTAGAATTGTTTGTTGAAGTAGAGAAAAAGTGTGGGTTTTTACGCTAGGACTGGTCTTTACGTTCACATGTGCAGTCCGGACCTCCTTGGGAGCTCCAATGGGTTTTTACGATAGGAATGCGGCTTCGTTTAAACCGTTGGATTTCTTGACTCAGTATTTCGTTCGGGTTCCTTGACAACATTTAAACCTTTTGTCGATTTTTGGATTCCTTTCATTGGAATGGCGAGAGTTTTCGTTGGAAGGACAATGCTTCGAGTTTCATATGCGAAACGCGTTATACAAAGAGTTGAGTTCTAGGGAAATTTTCGGGTCAGTAGGCTACAGGCCCGATTCTTGTGTAAATTTTTGACGGATCTAAAGTAGCGAGAATTTAGCTTTCCACATTTATCGAAAAGGATTACGCCTTTCCATGGCGTTATAAATCCTTGGTACGAAGGGTGGTTCTCCGAGTTGTTCGCACCAGACTATTTGTGCACCACGTATAGTCCTGATGGTAATCCGAGTTGGTAACTACCAGCTCGATCTTGGGGAGGATTTGATTAATCTTACTAATTAAGGTTCCCCCCCTTTTTGCGTTATGTTAGATTGGGTTACGCATTTCGAAGGCGGAGCTTCAATCTAACTTTCTCGTCGACTTGAACCTCAAGTGACCTTTAGTCCTATGTTTATTGACTTTGATGATTAGAATTGTTTGCATTCGGTCTCTGGTCCGCACACTATTATCAATGGTTCTTGATAGCCGCATGGAGCCATTGGACTGGTCCTTTGCCGATCTCTGTTCTAAACACGATTGATTTGCGCTTTTGACCATACAGTGCCTCATGAGGTAGCCTTTAGTTGCAAGGGAATTTGGTTTAGGTAGTTTGCCTACTCTATTCACCTTTCAAAACATGTTACTCATGCTTGAAGTATAACTTCTATGGCTTGAATGGTCCCTCCATTCAGTATAGTAGTCTGAAGATGGTAGATGGCACTCATTTCATGTTGAATTCCTTAGAATTTTTAGGAGTGGTCCTCGAAAGTTTGATGTGAATGTTCATTGCTATTTGGAATGAAGAGAATTGAAACGCTATGACTTGTAGCTCTTTGTTTCGAGCAATCCATGCGAGTTTGTCCATATTGTCGTTCTCTTTGTCTGGTAGGGATAGGTGGATTTGGTGAGATGATCAATTAGTACCCAAGTAGAGTCATAATCGATAGGGTTCTTTGGTGACTTGGTACTAGAGTCCGTTGTTATGCATTCCCATATCTACCTGGAAATTTTCGGTTTGTACCGGTAGGTTTGATGGTTCCTGATTGTTTTGATTTTTTTTTCCGAACATGCTAAGTATGGTTTGACATGGGTCAAATACCAGCCTTCATGTTTGATATTCATACTAGCTCTCTGGATCAAGGTGCATCTTTTCCGGACACTAGATGAGTATGATTCATGGCCTTAACGAGGTTCCCACATAATGAGATTACAAATCCCTTCATGGCGTGGGTCTCAACGTTGGTCCTTGGGGATAAGATTCCCTTCGGTCTTTTACGAATTCCATTTCTCCTTTGGTTATGTCGTAAGAGTTTTATTTTGTCGGTTCTTCCGTTGAGTGATACTACTTGAAATGATCTGGCTTTAAAAGGTTTTGTTTGCTAGGTGTTGCTTGGAGTATATGCGGTTATGACTGTTTTGCCTTGGGTGAGTACGAATGTTGTAATTGAACTCGCGTTGCGACTACAATTGTTGGTGTCGTCACATGGTCAACTTCCCCTTTTGTTTCCGTACACTCCGTAGGACATTGTGGTCGGTGTACACTGTACTCCCTTGGTGTAGTGAAGATAACATTTCTAGGTTTTCCTAGTGTGGTCATGTTAGGTTCCGATTCTAATTTATGCACTGCGTTGTGCTCCTCATGGATCTTTGGGTGTTGAGTATTCTATACCATTATTTTCCTTTTTGGATCAGGATAGCTTCCAGCTCTGGTGTAAAGCGTCTCCCTTAAATGGTAGAGTCTCTGTCATACTCAGGTATGCCTAAAATAGGCGTATCACATGATTTTTCCTCGCGCAGTGTGTGTAGGTGCTTGTTGGGTTGACCTGGGGTCTATGATGATCTATTCCTTTCTTGGTTCAGTGTAGGTGATAGGATACTAAGTACGAATCGGCATATCCGAGGCGTCAGTCTCTGCGTCCAGTGTTCTATAGGGTGCTAATTCGTTGTCGAAGGTTCTAACGTTTCACATTCGTTTCCTTAATAGAAGATTTCTTCTCTCAGGTGGCACGGTTTATTCTATTCCCGTGTAATGTGAAATGTATGGCATTTTAAGGTGGGGTGTCGACGCGAGATATAGACACGAACTTTTCTATTTCGTGATAGTGAGTTAAGCACTTCCTTTAACATGATCGGGAAAGAATTTCAAGAATTTAACCATGTCCGTGCACGTTACCCCTCCCGAATTATACATAGGTGATCAGGCTATGTAAAATTGGGGACCGGTGACGTGTTGTTTGGTATAATCTAAATCTTGGTATACTTATTCTTTGGTCAGCAGAAATATTGTAAGAGTTCAAGTGCGAAGTGTTGGTGCGAATGTTTATAAGATTTGCTTGGCCGACCAATCCTGTCAGCATGGTCTATAGTTTGTTTGACCAAGATGGGCGAAATAATGACAACTTGGTTAGAAATGAAATGTTGAATTCGTGATTTTTGGCGAGGTAATAGTTTGAGTTGGTCTTATCGGTATAAATAATAATACCTTCGCAATTTTTTTTTTGGAATGTGGATTTTTCTAAAACAACCCGTTGGGTAATACTAATTTGTCAGAGAGACTAGTCGAACACCCAAGATGACTTTCTCTTATTTTCAGAGAAATCCTTTCATCGTGACGGATAGTTGAAATCCTTAATGATATGGTGAAAACGGTCATGGAGAGGACATGTGTCAAGATAACATGATAAGAACAACATATACATTACTAGGGAAAGGTTCAGTACATTAAGGTTTCATAGAGAGGTACTTTAAAGTAGACTATGACTTGGAAGTTAAGCTAAGCTTTATTACAACCAGCATCTCTAGCTAACTTATTTTCTTCCATGGTATCCGTTGGGAGCCTGAACAATTCTTCACACTTTCTTCAGGAAATTGTTATGACAGTTGCTGCCTTCACGCTGACCTTCCCTATCCGGGCACATGCTTTTGATGTGGTCTTTCTTTCCACATCCATGACATGTCATTGTTTCCCTATAAAGTTGCTTACAATCTTCTATCTCATGCCCAACTCTCTTACAAATCCCACAAGGTATAGGGCATTTTCCATAGTGGTAATATGGGCTTATATTACACTTGGGTTTTGTCCCTGCATACCTTACTTCCCGCTTGTTTTTAGCAGTCTTAACCTCAGCCGTCCATTGACGTTTGCTTGATTGTTGCATTTGATCTTCCTCACCATTATATTCCCAGTTCCTCTTGTTACCACAGTACCCAATGGATTTGCCTTGAGGCAGTGACTTTGTCACCAGAGCCGCACCAGTAGCTTCTTGAGTGACAGTGGGCGCGAATGCAACAACGTTCTTCCGAGTTTCGGGAGGACATCCCCAAGAGTATACTTCGAGTCTCTTTTCCTCAGGTCCTATCATATTAGGACATAGTTGGGCTAGTTCGCGAAAGCGGTTGGTGTACCCCTCGAGGTCATTCCCTATCATGGTTAGTCCACAGAGCTCTCTTTCCATCATTCGCAGTTCATTCCTTGAGCAGTATTCTGCAATCATCATTTTCTTCAGAGTGTCCCACTGAAGTGAGTAAGCAACGTCTATTCCCACTAATCGGACATAAATGTCCCACCATGTGAGGGCTTGGTGTCGAAAGGTGCAAGTAGCATACTTGACCTTACAATTGTCCGCGCAACTCTGTTCGCGGAAAATTGTCTCTATCCTTTCTAGCCATTTTGCCAAACTTCTAGCTCCTTCAGTCCCCTCAAATGCTGGTGGTTTACAGTTTCTGAATTCTTGGTAAGATAAATTTCGTGACGTGAGCGTCTTACCAACCTCTTCTTCCCTATTCCCCTGGATGAGGTTGTTGATGTTGTGATTGATTTGGTAGTTAGCAATTCTTGCAGCAACTCGTTCGCTAACAGATTTCTCAGTGGTGGTTGCGTTCATGTTCTGCTTTACTGGAAACATTTTCCTTCAATCCACAAGAAATGACAACAATGAGTTTTCTATGGGTGTGAGGACCATGGTGGAGATTCATAAGGTTACAACGTATACTACTTCTCAATCAAATATTTTCCAGGTTGTATTGACTGAATATCACGTAGTCTTAGTCTATTAAGATGACGTTAAGAAAGCTGAGACTGGTTGAAGCGAGTTTTAACAGGAGGTTGTAATCCACAAGTCGTTGTTCATTATGCATAGTCGTTCGTCACAATAAACTTGATTACATTCTAAGGAGATTCATGGCTCATAGGGCCGATACATAACATGCATTCATTGATTCGCTCTAGTTTGTCATACAACAAAACTACTACACGTGTTTTTATTGCAACCACTCATCACAACGTCTAACACAATTGAAAAGTGAAATTTAAGTATTTCATGATGCCGTCCCGAGTTGACATTGTTGAGTTGTCTTCCATTCTTCTAACTCCCTGAGTTGGGCCTCCATTCTGGCAAATTTGTTGTTGACCTCATTTTCCCTGCTCTCCATAGTACGTCTTTGAAATTCTACGACACCCTCCAGGTATCCTGTCTCAGTTAATGCTATTGTAGTAACGGTCTCCAACCGCGTTAGCCTGCTTTCAATCTCTGTGAGACGTCCCTGGGTGTCTCCTGGAGTTTGCAGAGCACACCTTTCAATGTGGTCTTCAAGGCGGGCAATTACTTCGTTTATCTTCTCACGGGCTCCCTCTATTGTTGTCCCAACATCATTGTAGCATTCCTTGAGTGTTTCGCCAAGTGCTTGTAGTTCTCCCACCCCTTCTTCAATCCCTTCAATCCTTTCTTCTGGTAGTATCCCCAGATGATCCGACATCTCTTCTATTTGTTCCTCATGGCGTGTTATGCGCGCCATAATTGTGTCGAAAGTTGGTGGTCTAGCAGCGACTGCTCCTGAAGTTTCCCCAACTTCGAACAAACTAGGAGGTGGTGTACCAGAATATGATGGTGATGATGCAGAGAGGCAGATTCTCTTGCTAGCAGGTATCTCCCAACTGAGGAGTGGATCTCTTTGGTGTCTTGGTGAGAGTGTAGGAGTAGTGGAACTGGTAGGTATAGTACTGACGGTAGTGATGATTTGAAAGTGAGCAGGTGGAGTGTGGGTAGTACCCTCCTGGTGAACTTGATACACTACCCTGTACGGGTTTCCAGTGTCCGGAGTGAGTTGAGAAGGGGCTGGGATGTGTTCAGCAGGTGACAAACCTTCGGTTGTGTCATTGCATCCAGCTTCAGAGTGAGGGGAAGCCATGGTCTGTGACAAGACGGTGCATATGTGTAAGTATATGTAAAAATATACTTATGATAGATATGGAGTAGTGGATTAATAATTAGGCAATATGTCATGCAGTCATGTCTAAATGAACTCTAAGTAATATGGCAAGTAAGGCAAGCGGTAACTGGCGGTCGTAGAGTGATGTTTTTGTAAAAACTAGTTATAGTTTAGGGTTTATATGTACCTAGTTCTTTATAACTTCGACTCTGATACCAATCTGTAACACCCCTAAATTTTGTTTAGCGGAAGCTTACGTGTTATTCAGGAGCGTTACGGGATTGGTGAATCGTAGCGCGAGTAATAAAGAACGGAACACATTCTCCGTTTTAATTTCATAAAATAGTTTTTAAAACATTATCTTACAACAGTGTTTAGATAAATGGGCACATCCCATAAGTTCAGTGGTCCCAATATAAAACATCGTTCTAGTGTAGAAACACTTCTTTAGATATTTCTACGACCATTTACCACCTCTTGCCTTGCATCCATGATCACAAATTTAGCACCTGAGAAAATATGCTAAAAGGTCAGCTAAAAGCTGGTGAGTTCATAGATTTAGATTAAAATGGTAAGTTTGGACCAAAAATCAAAGTCATATAATCATTACAACAATATAATGATACATGGATGAATGTCTATTACGTTAGCTCTAAGTTCATGCAACCAATACTACGACAATTTCTGTATGCTAAATGTTATCATACAATATATTGGCCCATTGCGAGCGTTTTGTCCCACAACACTCGATTCCGACATGATATACGTTTCGCCTTGGCCTAAGCATGGCCAACCGAACGGAGGAGTCACCCTCAATAGATCTATTTATAACATTCGCGCTTCCCAATAGGGAATTGACGGTTCATGAAAAGGGCATTCTCTAGGGACATAAAGGCTTAGGCTAAACCACGTAATAGTAATCATGTAATAGTTTAGGTCCATAAAAAGGCTTTGCATATCTCTCACCCCAAAGTGTATAAAACAGTTTATCAAATAAAAAGGGGCTATGAAAACTCACCTTAGCAAATGTGCAATCCAAAAGTGGGATTTAGTGAATGTTGTGATGCGGCACCGACACGCGACCTAGATAAGGAGGGGAATGTTTCAGTTCATTGTTTTAAATATCACTTACTTAAAGTGGTTCGATATGTTTTGTATTACTACTAAATGTAAGTTTGTAAAAATTGTTAATTTAGTATTACTAGTAAGTATACAAAGTGTATATACTTTTTATATTGCCATTAATAAAGTTTTATAATCCATAGTTCGATATAAATAATAATTACAACATTTCCACTAGTAAGTATATAAATGTGTATATACTTACTTAAGTTGACATAAAATGGTATTGTCAAATTTTATAACTAGTTGATTTATTTTCTAATTACCTTTAGAAATGTTTAAGTTGAGTTTGAAAACTTAAATTTTAATATGTGATAAAAAGACATTGTGGACGTTAGTTATTTATCAAAACTTGTCTTTAACATATATAGTTTTAAACGGGAGTTTACTTGTCATATATTTATTTACACATTGATGCTAAATTTTGACGTAAGCATTAATAAATGTATCATGTTTTCACACATTGATTAATCATGTCAAACCTTTGTTTATTGTTAGTCAAGTTACAACTAGTGTACACGAATGGCGTTAGGACGATACGTGCGGAGTGGAAGGAAAGAATTGATGGAGACGGGTTTTAGTGTTTGTTGTCCGATACGTTTCCCCGGGTATCACCCCATTCGATTCACTCACTGTCTCTATAAAAAGACCATGGGTTGCGGCCCAATATAACTTGCAATATGTATCAAGTGTTGGGCTTGGCCCAACGTGTTGGTTGTAACGAGAAGGAGAGGAAGGGGCTTTGGCCCAAATTCATATTTGTTACAATTTGATAATAGAGGTTTAGAACAAGTACTTTTCCATACTTAGTTTCAAGTTCACAAGTTTCCTTTTAAGTTTAACGCGGCATCATAGTTCGAGTCGTTGGTTTCGAGCAAGGTTAGCTAACATCAAGACTAGGAAGTGAGCAAGTGAGGGATGAGACTATGTATAAGTTGAGCACTACTTCAACTTGGCCTCAATCTCGCCTACCCTTATGAACTTTGACACAACCAAAGACTACTCGAAAATGTTTTAGTAACCAAACACATTCGGCTTGGGTTCTCCTAGGCGTTCGTAGAAACTTAGACACAAGGTTTACCTCTAAGGTTTGAGTCAACAAGAAAATGAGACACTAGCATGTTTTTCATGTTTAAACGAGGTAGAAATCGAAGTTCGACATACTTTAAAATGACCTAAGGGTCGTCTTGAAAATGTGAGCATCGACATGGGTTACTAGTAGGCTTGACAACTTAACTCGACGCCTCATTTTGTTCCTTAATCTCGATAGAAAACCAAACGGACTCTAGTGCAAAAGACCACACAAGTTCATGTTATCAAGATTGTTTTCTAACACTAAAAGTATAACTTGCAAAAACTCAATCTCACTAATCTTGGTTATGAAATTCGACAAGACTCAAGATCAACATGACAATATCAAAAGACTCAACTTCTATTTTTTTCTTGTTTCAAACTCTCGACAAAACCCAACGCACATCCAAATGACAAATTATTTTTCGACATAGAAGAATTAAAGAAACAAACACGGTAAAATTTTATAATATCATTTTAGTACAAGTTATTAACTTAACCACATAACAACAACAAAAAGAATACTACAACAAGGAAAGTTCATAACCTCAACTCAAAGGCGATGCGTGAGGACGAGAATGGCTTCGTGGTTTCGGACCAATTGAGACTTGAATTAGCTCCTACACACCTCCAATTGCAAAACCCCCAAATCAATTTTTGAAAACCCTAACTTTTGCAAACCCTAGTTTTTGGTAAAAATTGATGAAAAACTGAGTTTGGAGTTTTTGCAATTCTTCTAGAGATATAGGAGTATATTGAGGAGGAGTTTGGTCATCTTTCTTCTCTTTGGTCTTGGTTTGAAGCCAAATTCGGCTATCTTCCAAAAGCTAAGAATATCTTGGACTTTTTGGCTCAAGCTAAATCTGTGTGTAGATATGATTCCTTGGACGATCTTTGTTTTGATTTCCCTTGGTTTCGTACGTGATGTAGCAGGAGTATCAAGAGAGGATTGTGAAGCAAAAACTTTCATGAATATGGTAAGAGAGATGAGGATATGGAGGATCTGGCATGTTGGATTATCTCTTTTGGGAAAGATTCGACCTACTAGGGGTGGTACAAGTCTAGAGGTTGAAGGTGGATATGATATCTTTTCCTCTGGTTCTTGTTTTGTCGTGAATGGGAGAGGAAGACAAAAGAGATTTTATCTCACTTTTTATTATTATTATTTTTTTTTGTATTCATTTGTTTATTGAGTAAGTAAATAAGTGTATTTACTTATTATATAAAATGTAAGCACTTACATTATACTTATATATATATAAGTTGTATTTGAGTCTTATAAAAGTTATTGCTCAAGTGCAAGTGTGTTAAATATTTTGTGTCCCGCGATATTAAATTGTGATCGAAGCATCATTGTTTGATAACTTTGAGAACGTAATATCTTATGGTTACGCATCGGAGATATTATTATTTTAGCAATATTTTTCATTACGGGAGTTTGTCATTTGTTTTATCATGTCCTTATCATAGTGTCGGCACGCGTGCAGTGTCGGTCACTGGGGAAAATGAGATATCTTCTCGTCTTGAAATTTAATCATAGGACAAAATGAAATATAATATTCATGAAATGATATGAATGAAAAAGTGATGCAATAGGTCTATGGTATGCGAGTTAACTACTCAAATGATCAGGTAAAGCTTATGCATGCTTAATGACTTATGCTTAGTAAGAATAAATTTCTAATTATCAGTTAAATTTTTGTGAAAATTTACCGTGTGTCACACGTTAAGTACCAAAATCTAAAATATCTCGACTATTCAATCACTCGATCACGAACCAAGTCCGAATTTCTATTTCACACTTCGTTGGGACATAAACGACCCGGGAATATCAACTACTTCCGAAAATATATATAGCTTGACTTTGTTTGATCATTTGGGATTTTCGCTCTCGGTTAAAGAGAGGATTGACTAATTAATCGGTTAAGAAGTACTATTATATATTATATATATACATTGAAACGAATCAATTTTTATTAATGTTGAAGCAAATCCTCGCTGTCTTGCTTGACTTGAGAGCTTAGCCTTTATCAACGCTGCCGAAAGAAATAATCGTTCCTTCCTCAAGACAATATACGACACTCGTTAGCCTCGCCCTGGATGGTATCCAGGACCAAGCTCCGGTGTGAAAGTAAGTAGGAGGTAATAAATGTGGTAATAAATGCAGGGGTTAATGTAGGTGTGTGTACTTATTGCAAAACATTAAATGTGTTGGGGTATTTATACTACCCCAACTATGTACATGCGTTACTGTGGAGTCACTGTTTGCACAGACCTATATTACCTGCCTGTAGGTCTATAGCCACCCTATTTGATAGGGTGCGTGGCAAGAATCCCGCAAAAACTGGATACTGTCACATGTCGTCCGGACGGCAAGAGTATGTCGTCCGGCAAGCAACATTGCCGGACAACAGGACGTCTGGACACATACGCCAACATGTCCCCCCCAATATTGTATCATCGTCCGGATGGTACGATACTATAAACCGATGGTGCAATACTAGAAATTGTTATATATTTATAAAAGAGAGCGTCATGCTACGTTTGTTCGGGGAGTTTGGCAGTTTCTGTGATATTGGGTTGTTCTGATGGGCCTGTCCATCCAATGGGCTTTTATCTGTCATTTTGAGATTGACGTGGACGGGTGGGATTGAGCCACGTGCCTTTTTACTGACTGATTGGACGTTTCGACATATATATATGTCCTTTTACCACAGTCATTTTCTCACACATCTCTCTTATACTTTGAACTGCTCTCGCTCGCCGGATTTCTCTTCGTTTCTACAAGGTTTGTCTCGTCCTCTCCTGTAATTATTTGTACATTTCCTTCGGCATCTTTTTAGCAATGGCCGAACAAGCAACCGAGGAACAGGGCACTCCTATCTCAACCGAAGCCGTTCAACCTTCGGTAATTCCAAAGTTTGACATGCACATTTATACATCTAAGTTAACACAATCCAAATTAGACAACATAATCGTGGAATACGGTATCCCCAACGACCTTCGCCCTCACCTTCCTCCGGATGACATGACTATGGACCGTCTTTCGGCCGATAAAATTGGCATATATCCCCAACAGTTGGATACCGGAGGTGTTAGGATTCCCTTTTCTACCTTTTTGCTGAATGTGATTAGACACTTTAGGGTCCATTTTTCTCAGTTAGTTCCTTTGGGCTTGAACCGGGTGACTCTTTTTGAGATTAGATGCTATAGTTTGGGTATCCGCCCCCGGGTGTCCCTGTTCCGGGCGTTTTACCGCCTGTGTAAGCAGGGACATTGGTTTTCTTTTGAGAGTAGGACGGGCAAGAGAGCCTACAAGTGTTTTAAGGAGGTGCTCACCGGTCTTAAGCACTGGAAGGAAAAATTTTTCTTGATTGACCGTAGGGCGATCCCTCATGCCGAGAGGTTGAGCAGGACTCCCGTTTTGCTAAGGAAACCTACCGTAAGCCTGTTGTGGATTTGCCATCTTTCCTCGGTTTTCAAGAATCCGGGGTTCGAGCCTCTTCTAAAGGATGCCGGGGGTCATGGTAATTATTTGTCTTATGTCATAGGTTTTGCCGTGCTCATTGCTTTTTGTTTTCCTTTAACAATCCTTTTTCTTGCAGTTGTTGATATGTCTGAATTTCTTGAGCTCCCCGAATGGGATGATACTGTAGTAAGCAAAGGTGCTGCCGTCGACCCCAATCGGGAAGTGCCTAATAGAACCACGGATCCACTTCCGGTTGGTGCAACCATTCCACCGAAGGATTCTGATTGCTTCCAAACAGTCAAGAAATATTGACCAAAGGTTTTAGTCAACAAAAGTCAACTATTATGGACTCAATACAATTTCCCTTGGAATTTAGTGGATTCCCGGGTCGTTAAGTCCCAACGAGGTGTGTAAACTGTAATACAACGAATCTGTGATCTGAAAATGATATTGAATATACAAATACAGGAATCTGATTGACTAACACTAGGAATGTGAATAGTAATAGCTCTGTCACAGCTATGTCGTTAAAAACGTGCAATCAGAAACCTAAAAACGTAAAAGATATACAAACGTACGTTTAACTTAAATTAAACGTAAACGTATAAAAACAAAACGATTATAACTATAGTAGGGATTTGCATGCCTTAGGGGCTTAAATGCAAATTAAGTAGAATTAAAATATTTATCTATAATTTACAAATTTATATAAAAGTTTAGAAAACCTAAAAAACTAAAATGCGTACGTGTACGTATCAATTACGTAAACGTAACAAAATAAAGAGTGAATTCGGTCCAATACAACTTCCACAAATGCGAAAATCATATTTTTGGAATCATAAAAAGATAAGAAAATTATTAGAAAATTAAAATAAATTTTTACACTATTAAATTAATTAATATAAATTAAAAATGAATTAAATAATAAGAAAATCTAAAATTAACTTAAATAAATGAAATAAAGAATCTGAAAAATCTAAAATATTATAAAATAATTTTTGAAACTGAAAATGTATTTTTTACACAATTATTCTATTTATTATGAATTATTTACTATTATTAATTACTAAAAACTATTATTGATTTATTAAAAGTATTAAATGAATAAATAAAAATCTGAAACTTTTTACATAATTCTAAAATAAATAAAAGAAGCCAGGAAAAATATAAAAACTTGGCTTTACTTAATAAAAATTAATTTTACTATTTAATACTTTAATATTAATTAATTATTAATTAAACTATTATTAATTATTAAAAATACTAGATTAAAAAGGAAAAAATATGAGAAAATTCCTAAAAATACTTTAATATGACAGAAACTTAAGAAAAATATAAAAACATATAAGTGCTTAATAATAAGCTGAAAAGAAAATTAAAAAGCTAAATTATATTAAATAAACGCTATCACTATTTTTAAAGTGGATTTTTCTGGTTTTTCTTTTCTGAAACTCAATATGTACAGATATTATACAAGTTAAATGAAAACAAAACTATACAAACCTAGAAATAAGCACTTCATGAGCTTATGACTCAAGACAGTCAAGCATAAGCTTGACTGTTGAGACTTAAGCTTAGAATAAGTTTGGGAAAAGCTTTATACAGGAAACAAAAGATAAAATAAGATATACACAAGTCCAATGGATCAATATAAACAAGAAAATGGACTGTGGTAGTGTGAGCTTAAGGTTTAGCCAGTTAAGCTTTTTAAGCTTAACTTGGATGGAATGGAAGCTTGCAAAAGCTTGGAATAAGCTCCACACTGGAAAGCAAAAGAAAAATAATATGTTTATAGTGATATGAACAAATATGAACAAGCATGTGTGCTGGAATTCACCCATAAGCTTGTAATAAGCTAATAAGCAAATCCAAATTACACACAGATCCAAACACCCCTGCATACTTTTTGAATGACAAATTAAGCTGAGGGTATAAGCTTAATAAGCCAAAATAAGAATTGAAGTAGCAAGCTGGGTTGGTTAGCTTTCCAAAAAGCCAAAACTCAACTTGTGGGGATCACATATGAGCTTTTGAGGAGCTTATGAAAATCCTCCCAAATGACTGAGTATGCTGGTACACTCAGGCATGGGACAAACAAAAATCTGGTTGCAGCCCTACTTAATAAGCTGCAACATGGGATTTAAGCACTGGGTCCTTGAGTTGGGTGGATGAGCTTCACATAAAACTAAACCACACAAGCTAATGACCACAAATGAGCTTTTTAAGAGCTTATGAACTAAGCTTGAGTAGACTGATTTCTCAGTATGCTCAGGAAATGGGGCAAACAATAAGCTCTTGTTGGATCGATATACTTTAATCAAACTATCTTAGCTAGCTTGTTAAGGTTTAATAACCTCGTATAAATCCTAAGTTATTAACAAAGAAACACTGAGTAATCTTTATTAAGTACGCGGAATTTACTTAACAAAGCTAAGAAGAATAACCTTTTATTATAAACTCTAAATCGGCTTATTATGCAGATACTCTAATACAACTCTAAGATAATCGAACTTTTCTCTAAAACACTAATTCGTAAACTCTAAAACTCTTTTTCTGAAATCATACCTCTAATGCCAATCTAGGAGTCCTTTTATAGACTCAAGGATATCCTAGTCGGTTTACAATTGATAACCTTGTACGACAAGTAATCTAAACATAGAATACAATTCTTTCCATAAACAAATATAACAGTTCTTTTGTTCTTGCAGTACTTTGACTTCATATTGCAGTACTTTGACTTTGTCTTTAACAGTACTTTGAGTCTTTGACTTCTTCCAAGATTTGCAGCTTACAGATTTCATATCTTCAAGACTTTCATATCTTCAGCACTTTCATATCCCAACAATCCTCCCCTAACTTGAATTCTACTTGCTTGACTTCAAGTTCCTTTGTAAATGTATCTTTAACAACTTCATCTTTAAAAACGGATTGTTTCTTAGTCTTTAAGCTTTTATCTCTGTAACATCTGTGCTTGTCAAAGTATCTCTTAGAATTGTTCTCTTTACAGCAGCATCCAACAAGCTCCATCTTTTCAAAGAACACAGCAACATATGACATTTTGTACATTTAATTCAGTTTAAGTTGCATACTATTCTCATCACTTTCAAGTGAATCATTGAAAAATTAATGGATTTAGATCTCTTTACCAAAGCCATTATCTCTGGAGTAGCCAAATGTTTTGGTGTGTAAGACCATGGTACATTGATAACCATATTATTTTTAGCAAATCATCAACTATCAACAGATTTGATTTGTCTTTACCAAAAGTTGTACCCTTCTGGACTAGTTAGTTCTTCTATCTAATGGTGAACTAATTACCAATAATGGTTTTTCCACGGCCTTTACCACAAGCCATTTTCTTGTGGGCTAGCCAACTCTTCACATTACTTATATGGTGAGTTGAATACCATCCAACTTATTAGCAAGTTGTCAACTAAAAACGGATTTGATATATCTTTACCAGAGCCGTTTGCTCATGGATTAGTCAATCCTTTTGTAACCATGGTGGATTGATAACCTATTGATGTTATCATCACAAAACCCATTTATTCAACCTTTAGTTCAAAATATTTATTACTTAGCAAAAAGGTTTCTTCTAAAATTTATTTAACTGGTTTAGTTCAGCAAGAAACAAGTACTTTGATGAAAGTACTCGTCGATCAGCAGATACTTTGAATAAAAGCACTGATATATCAAAAAGTATTTATTCAAATAAAATTCATACCAGTTATTGATCATTCTCAAGAATGGTAGTCCAGCTTTATAAATAAGTTGATAACCATGCAAGCAGTTTCATTATCCTCTTCCACTTCCAATCCATGCTCTAGCATTCTTCTCATGAGCTCAACTGTGAGAGGGTATCTTCTTTCTGCAAACATGTGTATCATTGTTCCATTTTCCAGCTCCAAAACATGAATTCCAGATTCTTCAAAGAATCTCCAAAGAAACTATTTCCCAAATTTCTTGATTCTTCCAAACATCATCAGTGCTCTCTTCTTCAGTTTCCCATATAGTTATGAGATCACCATGTAAAACCAAACCAATCCCTTCCAATGGATTATTTTCAAAGTAAGCCTTCACAACATGATATAAGTAGAATAGGTCTACTCTATCTATAATATGCAGTAAATCCCATAGCCTTTTGAAAACTTTGAAGCTTTCATCTTCTTTATGAAAAATCATGTAATCTCCATTCTTGGATTTCACATCTTTAAAAACACTGATCTTTGATCTGTTCATCTTCATGTCATCATCTTCCTTTGTATAATCAAAATCTACCACTCAGAGATAATTCTTCAATTCATCTCTAGTCTCAGATCTTAATTCAACCTTTTCTTTCTTTGAAAACTGAACATCTGTAACTTCAGCTTTTCTTTTTCTCTTTAAGCTCTTCTTCCTTTCAGATTCAGTCCAATGAGCTTCTTCTCTAAAGTCTTTAATATCAGCAACACTCTTCTTATAAGCTTCTGTTTCAGCATCATAGAGTCTTTTCATATCAACATAGTTTAACTTCTGCAAACCCTTATATCTTCGACCTTTTAAATAAGCCATCATAGCATTCATGTCCTTAGCTAAATTAGGTCTTCTTGGCATATATCTAACAGGTGTAGGAGACTGAAGGTTCAAGAGCTTCAAAGCATCTAATTCATCTTGCACCTTTTGAGCTGCTTCTCTATTCAGAGCTTCTTGAGCTTCCTGTTCTTCTCTATCTTTAGCATCTAACTCTTCTTGAACTTTTCTAGTGCAGCCTTCATTCCTAGCAATTTCAATTGCTCTAAGTTCTGCCAAAGTGAGTTTCTTTTTCTTTGTTTCAACCAGAATACCTTTCCCTTTATCTTTTGGATCAATTGCAGGTTGAGATGTTCTTGGTTGTTCTTCTTCTTGTACATCTCTAATAGTAACTCCTCCTCTTGGTTGTGACAAATCTAATATTGTAGCAATTAATTCATCATCACTTGCGAATGAATAGGTTTGAGTGTAGCTTCCTCCTCTTCTTCTATAACAATTGTAGAAGGACCAACATCTTCTTCAAAATTCAATACCCTTGGTGTTATCACTTCTTGCCTAGATGTATCATGAAAAAATTACTTTGATGTTCAAGACCTTGATCATCAGTACCTTGAACTTGCACTTCTTCCTCGAATCAAATAATCTTTTCTGCAGTACTTTCATGATTCTTTCTTCTTCATAACATCTTCTTTCAAATTTTCCTTTTCTAAATTCCTCCCCAAGTTGACAGAAGATGATTTAGGAACCTTCTTTCGTTTTAATTCCTTTCGAAGTTGTTTACGACGTTTGTTTTCCTCTTTAACCCATAAGTTGAAACCTTGAATATATGGTTTAATAAAATTCCTCAACCAGATATACTTACGCTTCAATTTCCTAAGCGCTTTAGCTTGAAACTCAACAGTCTTGTTCAACCTAACGAGCTCCCTTGTCAAAGCATAATTATCCAAAGTCAAACCTTCACGAGGTATAGTATGATCGTCACCTTGAAGATGTGAATGTTCCTCTGAAACAGGAACAGAACGTTGTGGAGATGTAGTAGGTGTTCTTTCAATCTCTGCTTGAACCTCAGGGCTTGGAGAAACAATACCCTGTAAAGATGCAGTACCTTCAATAGAAGCAGTACTTGCAGATGCAGTACCTTGTGAGGCAGCACTTTGTGAAGCAGATCTTGGAGAAACAGAACTTTGAGAGGCAGCACTTTGTGAAACAGTACCATGTACAGAATCAGGACCTTCACTTTCGTCATCCTCTCCAGCTTCATTTCGTATAGCTTGAACAACTTCCATCATTGTAGTAGTTAACGGAATATCTCCACCTCTGAACAAATCACTTCGCCTAGCCATAAATGTAAATATTTTGGCTTGTTGCACAATAACAGGTAACAAAGCACCAGGTATTGGAACATCACCAATTGCTTGTTTAAGAAAACCTGTACAAACCTTGGGTACATCACCATTTTGACCTGAGGATATATGTGATAGCATCCCATCCAAAATAAGCTTTGAAAATTAAACACTCGTCAAGAGCTAGTCCAACCACTACAGATGCTATATTAGACCCAAACTGCTCCCAAGAAGTACTTTTAGAACTTATGCAATGAAGCAGGACATGAATCAAGAACTTCCATTGAGGACAGAATAATGCTTTCTTGAATGTTTGTTCTGTTAAAGATCCTTCATAACCAAGATTCCTAAAAGTATCCCAAATCAGTTGCTTGTCAAATCGAATAGCCCCATCTTCATCTCCAAATAATAAATCTTCTCGAATAGAGGCTTCGGTAATCTTGATAGTCCGTCCAAAGAATCTGTAGATCTAATATAATATTCATCCTCCTCCATGTTATCTCTAACATTAGCCCAAAATTCTTGAATCCATGGTTCAATAATATCCGGTTCAACTAAAAGAGCATAACTAATAGGCGACCCAATAAGATAATCAACAATATCATAAAAAGCCATATTCGCCTCAGTCTTGTCCAAATTAGCCACCATATTGTGCTTTGAAACAGTTAAACGATTCGCCATTGTTGAATAAGTGAGCACAATAAAGATTTTATCGAAGAATAAAGAGATGGTGATTGGGAGATAAGTATGGAAAGATGTAAAGTAATAATATGAGAGGGAAAATCGGAAGTAGTTATTTATAGGTAGGATTTGAAAAATCACAGCCTATAATAACAAAGTTACCGTTACTATCAATTACCTATCAATATTACCGTTGGAACAAGACTTTAATACGACAAACGTTACTTTCCACATAAGCAGACTTTCCCAAGCAGACTTTCCAAGCATACTTTCAGGAAAAAGCGATTACTTTGCCAAATTTCTTCATATAAACTAAGTATAAACAAGCATCCTCCCCTCAAGCAATACACGGGACTATACTAACACCTTATAGTCCTCCCCTCAAACATAGCTTAGTAGTTAATCATTCCAATGCTCATGACCAAGTGATTGAATCGTGACACATCAAAACCTTTTGTGAGTAAATCAGCTACATTGTCATCCGTGTGAACCTTAACAACATTGATGAGCCTATGCTCATAACAATCTCTGATAAAATGATACACAGGATTCTTCACAATACAAATTGTACTCTCATTATCAATATTGATAGGAGTATTTTTGAAATTGAACCCATAGTCCAAGAGTTGATTTTGCATCTACAAAACTTGTCCACAACAACTTGCAGCAGCTACATATTCAGCTTCAGTAGATGATGTTGCTGCAATTGTCTGCTTTTGCATTGCCGTGAGACTAGCCTTCTTCCAAGATATTGGCATCCACCAATTGTGGATCTTCTATCATAATTATCACCAGCATAGTCACTATCTGAAAAAGCTTCCAAGTGAAAAGGTGACTCTTTAGGATACCACAACCCCAACTTAGGTTGTTGTTTCAAATAACAGAAAATTCTTTTCTTGCATTCATGTGAGATTTTTGGTGAGACTTGATATCTTGCACATAAACAAACTGCAAACATGATATCGGCCTAGATGCAGTAAGATACATAAGAGAGCCAATCATTGATCTATAAAGCTTGACTTCAACAGGGTGTCCATCTTCATCTTTGCCCAATGAATTGATAGATTTAATAGGTGTAGTAACAGCCTTCATATCATCAAAATTGAATTTCTTAAGTATGTCAGTAACATACTTGTCTTGACTGATAAAAATACCTTCCTTTGACTGCTTAACCTGAAGTCCTAAAAAGAAAGTCAACTCTCCCATTGAACTCATTTGAAATTCTTTCTGCATCACCGCTCAAACTCCTTAACCATGGACTGCTTGGTAGCCCCAAAGATGATATCATCAACATAAACTTGAACTAACATGATATCTTTCTTGTCTCTCTTGATAAACAAAGTCTTGTCAATAGCTCCCCTTCTATATCCATGTTGCAATAAGAATGTGGAGAGTCTCTCATACCAAGCTCTAGGTGCCTGATGAAGGCCATAAAGAGCCTTAACAACCTTGTAGACTTTGTTTGGATGTTTAGGATCTTCAAAACCAGGAGGTTGTTTGACATAAACTTCCTCTGTAATCTTGCCATATAAAAAGGCATTTTTGACATCCATCCGTAAACTTGAAAGCCCCTATAAGAAGCAAAAGCAAGAAATATTCTAATAGCTTCTATTCTTGCTACAGGAGCAAATACCTCATCATAATCTACCCCTTCCTCCTGTCTATAACCCTGAGCAACTAACCTTGCCTTGTTTTTGATAACATTGCCTCTTTCATCTCTTTTAACTCTAAAACCCCACCTGGTTCCAATAACTCTCTTCCCATCCGGAAGATCACATAAAACCCAAACTTCTTGAAGTTTAAATTGAAGAAGTTCTTCCTGCATAGCTTCAACCCAACTTTCTTTAGTCAAAGCTTGAGCAATATTCTTGGGTTCCTCTTGAGAGATAAAACAAGTAAATAGATAGGTTTGATGGTCCTTATGATTCAGCCTGTTTTGTTTATACACAAAGCTAAGTAAAGCATTGTGAGATGTAGAGAAAGTCTTAGCTCTGTGTCTAGTCATTACTCCAGAAGTAGAAGGACCAATGATTTGATCGGAAGGATGATCCTTATGAGTTCTTAAGTTTGGAGACTGTGGAACTTCATAATTATCCTCTAAATGAGTAACATCAGCACCTTCATTGGAATTTGGGAAAATACCTTCATCTTCAAATTCATCATCAGTATCTTCTAATCCGGCATGGTATGATCATCCGGATCAGCTAAAGTATCAACAGAGCAGCAGTACTTTGGTCAAAAGTACTGTCCAAAGTACTGTGAGAATACTCTGCAGTCTTGTTCTTCTTCTTTGCCTCTTCATAAGCTCTCCTTTGTTCATCGTGTAAGAATGTGCTAAAACATCTTGAAGAAGCATCCGATTAAGTTCCTCTTGAATAGATTGATCCTCAGCAGATAAAGAAGATTCGGAACAACAGTACTTTGTTTTGGAACTTCAGTGCTTTGTTTTGGACTAACAGGATCTTCATCAGGAACAACATCAGGTCTAATATGAACTCCATGAACCACATATTGTAAATCTTCTCCACTGTAATCTGGTTGATTTTCTTCTTTAACAAGTACATAGTTCATAGATGGAGTTAAAACCTCAAGATCAAACATCCAATCAGGACCTTTACCTTTCTCATTGTCTTGATCTTCTAAAAACTCAACATGAAGACAATCTTGAACCTTCTTAGTAACTTTGTTGTATACTCTAAAGCCCTTACTGTTAGTGCAATAACCCAATAAGTATCCTTCTTCTGACTTGCCATCAAACTTCCCAGATTATCAATAGTGTTTAAAATAGTAAGAGGGCATCCAAAAGGTTTCATAAAACGAATGTTGGGTTTAGTGCCCATCAGCAATTCATAAGGTGTCTTCATCTGTGGTTTAGTGACTGAGATTCTGTTAAGTACATAACAAGCATTTTACAGCTTCGCTGAATAGGTAGGTGAGAATCTGCTAACATTGTTCTTGCCGCTTCAATCAAAGTCCTATTCTTCCTTTCTGCAACACCATTCTGTTGTGGTGTTCTTGCAATACTAAACTCCCTTTTTATGCCTTTGTTTGCACAAAATTCATCCATAAGTTTGTTCTTGAATTCATTCCCATTGTCACATCTAATACCTCTAACCTTGAGTCTCAATTGGTTTTCAAGAGCAATAATCAGAGTCTGGATAGCATCAAAAGTATCATCTTTAAAACCCAAAAAGAAAACCCAACTGAATCTACTACAATCATCAGTAACAACCAAACATTACTTTTTCTTATTTAAACTTGCCACAGAGACAGGTCCAAATAAATCCATATGTAACAGTTCCAATGGTTCTCTAATAGGTCTCTCCTCAAGCTTCTTGCAGGAAGCTTTGTGTTGTTTACCCTTCTTGCATGCCAAGCATGATTGTTCATTCTTGTAAGTCTTTGAAGGTAAACCTCTAACTAAATTGCCTTTCACCAGTTTGTTGATGTTCTTGAAATTAACATGGCCCAATCTTCTATGCCATTGATGTGCCTCTTCAGATGTTGCTTTAGCCACCAAACATGTGGCTCTGCCATAAGAATGTAGACTCTTCATGTCTAAACTATACACATCATTTGTCCTTGGTACTCTAAGTACTACCAAGTCATCATCAACATGTTTAAAGTCAGAGGAAAGGATGAGACATTCGTGTCGTGAATAACACAGGATACTTTTTATCACAAATTTGAGAGACTGACAACAAGTTGAACTTAAGCTCCTTCACATATCTGACATTCTCAAAATCGATTCTGCCAGCTTTAATTGTTCCTTTCCCAGTAATCCTTCCTCCATTGGGATCATTCCCAAATGCAACTTTTCCTCCACTAATCTTCCTAAAATCAGACAGGATCTCTTTGTCTCCTGTCATACTTCCAGAGCAACCACTATCCACAATAAGATGATCTTTAAGCTCCTCTTCCGGGTTGCCCTCAGAGATAGGAGATTGATTTGGTGAAGTAGCCACCAATGCTAGTTGAACAGGATCATCTTCACTTTCCTTGCTCCAGTCAAATCCTCCAAAGCCATCATCGATTCCAAAACAAAGCATGTTCAGGTTCTTCAAGAAAAACAAGGCTCCAATCCAATGCTTCTTCTGAATCTTCAATTTCTTCTTCCACTGCTATCATGCAATAAGTTACTGGTTCATCATCAAACTCTTCACTCCAATCAACTTCTGATAACTTCTCTTGAGCAACCAAAGCCTTTGTTTCAGTAATGGGAATTTCCTTAAGCTCAAGTTTTGGCTTTTCAGATGTCCTGTTTGCTTGATACTTAGCAAACCTGCACTCCCTTGCAAAGTGACCAGTCTTTTGACAATTGAAGCATTCAATTTTAGATTTGTCAAAAGTTATGCCCTGTTTTGGTTTGAAATCGATGCTTTTTCCTGTCTACTTCATGTACTTTTTGATTCTTGCAGTGATCATAGCAACTTGCCACCTGATATCAATTTCTTCAAGTGCATCTTCTTCAATATGTGCTAGATCTTCTTCATAAGTGATAGGTAAACTAGCTTGTTGTGCAAAGAAGGAGCACATAACTTCATCTGAGGCCATAGTGGTAGTTGGTGGGCATGTTGAACATATGAGGGGTGTATAGACAAAAGATACTTTGAGAAACAATACTTTGAGGAGAAGCAGTACTTTTGGAAGTACCGGCCTTCTTTTCAGATGATAGAAAAGCAATACTGTGAGACTTAGAACTTTTTTGACCACTCATCTCATGCTCATACACCTTAAGTTGATGATATAGATCATCAAAGTCCATGACATCCAAACCTTGTTGTCCTCCTCGATCATTGTAGCAATCACATGCCATGATGATGGCAAACTCCTTAGAAACTTCAAATTAGCATCTTCAATGATACTGGCCTGTATAGCTCCAACATGTTGAGTAGATTCAAACCTATCATATGCAAAGATCAAGACTCTCTCTTCACCAACCGTGAAAGTTTCAAACTGTTGCTTTAGCAAATTTCGGCATCTTTTAGAGGCTTCATTCCCTCCAAATCTGGTCTTGAGAGCGCCCAGAGTCGCTTAGCATCTTTAGCATCATAAAATTTGAGAAGATGACCATCCGGAATGGCGATAAGAGAATATTGAGTACCTTCTCTTGATTCCTTAAGGTTGCTGCTGGTAATACTGGTTTAGGTGCCTTTGGTTGTCAAGGAATATCAATGGGGTCTGCTACAACTTCATTCCCATTCACAATAACATTCCAAAGAGCATGGTCTCAGAATGGCAATGTACTGCCTCATCTTCATGCACCAAATATCATATTCTCCCTTCTTGATTATTGGAATTCTGAGTGAGGTGATTGAGGGTGGTGGAACAAATCGACATCTTGAATATAGTTGAAGTAGGGTTTCTTCCTAGTCAGAGTTTCCACACAACCTCTGATACCACTTGTGAAGATCGTTGTAAGCTCTTAGGCGAGGTCTAATATTATATCTAGCAACACATAATAATAAAGGCGGAATATTCAAACATAGAATACAATTCTTTCCATAAACAAATATAACAGTTCTTTTGTTCTTGCAGTACTTTGACTTCATATTGCAGTACTTTGACTTTGTCTTTAACAGTACTTTGAGTCTTTGACTTCTTCCAGTACTTTGCTGCTTACAGTACTTTCATATCTTCAGTACTTTGATATCTTCAGCACTTTCATATCCCAACAACTCTTATTTACCTTATCAAATGAGCTCATGAGAGCTCAACAAGCACTGAAACACTGAGTATGATTGGTTAGCCTCACATGAAGCCAAAGATCACAAGCTCAAGGTCAATGAGGAACTTTTCATGAGCTTAGAACTACAACTCAACTTCACTGTTTGCTCAGTGAATTGAGTGAGTTTGAACAAAATAGGTGTTTTGATTAAGCTATCTAAATAAGCTATAAACTTGAAAATAAGAATAAACATAACAAATAAGCCACAAAGGCAACACAAATAAGCCAAATGCACTGGATAGGGCCAACTCCACAAGCTTTTGCAAGCTCATGGTTTTAAAGTCCCTAACCATGGTGCAGGGCAAAAACAAGCTATAAAAAGCTATAAAATAAGCAGTTAAACATGAAAAATAAAAATTATCAAAAATAGAATAAGCAATATTAGCAACAAAACTAAAACATCCTAAAAGCACAGATTATGAAATTCAATATTAAAGCCTAGAGAAAATTATCTAGTTTATTCAAAATGACAAAAGGAAAATTTGACTTTTAACTAAAAACTAAAAAGTTGACTAAACTGAATTAAGAACTTAAACTACTGATTAATTAAGTTAATGTAAGCTATAAGAACATGAAATTAACAAAGATAAACAACATTTAAACACTTATGCAAGGTTATGAGTTCTAACAAAATCACAAGGCTCATAATGAGATTGCCAAATGTCAAATTGACTTTCTACCATGCTACACCACTTGATTAAGGTTTCACTGAGTTGCTAAGGCCATATGAGGAGTTCATCAAACAAGAACAACTACAAACACAACCCTAAACACAGAATCACCATTAAATCCAAACAACCTTTAAATGGACTGCTTTGAGGTTTTCAAAACATAAGACTATGTAAACCAATTTCATCAAATCCAGGGGTCACAATGTGTCAAATCAGACCCTTTTAAGCATAAACAAGTAGTCACAAATGTTCAAACCTAGGATTGTCAAAAACTAGCATATTGATAAATTCAAATGCCAAATCAAACCACAATCAAATCCAAAACATAACAACCTAAGATTAAGCTCTAATATCATTAACAAACAAAGAAAGAAACACGTAAACATGATAATTAAAGCATATAAAAGACTAGAACAATAAAATGCAAAAATGGTAAAAAGGGCTTACAAATGAAATCCTGCTTAAAACTGAGAACCATGGCCACAGAACACATCCTAAGGCTTTCCACAAAGCTTCTAAACCAAAGGAAATCCACAATTAACCTTGCTCCATGCAGTTTCACCAAGATTACTTCATTATTTTTGGATTTTCATTGTTTTTCTTGATTTTTAGTGTTTTCTGAATTTTAAAGACTAAACTTGTTTTAAGGTTTCTAAAAGCTTTAAAGCTTTGTCAGGAGCTTATGTGAGCTTAAAGAGTCCATTAAACAACTACATAACAAGAATTTAAAGAACATGAAATTTAAAGGTAATTTAAGGAAAAACTTAAAACTGAAAATAAACTTAAAATTAAACTGGAAATAAAGGTTCATTACACTAATTTGATGAGAATACAACATTGAAAGCAATAAAATGACTTGAAATTAAAGAAAGCAAGAACTTAATTAACTACGTGACCTAGGCTAATCCAAAGGTAGTCTCTTCCTTCTCTTCTCTTTTATAACATTCCCGAGTTCCCACCATCTTCCTTGTCAAATCCCACTTTAATTTGTGTCCATTGGATAAGCAGAAATCATCCTAGCCATTTAAACTACTTTTGGCACCAAAAGTCATATAAGCAGCTTGGGGCAGTTTGAGAGCAATTAATGCTTCTTGGTTTGTTATAGAGGTGGAGGGGACATGTTTGGTGGGTTTATGGGCTGGGGTTGAGGTGTAAAGCAAAACCGTGGTATGTGAGGTGAGGTAAAGTGTTTGATGGTGGGGAAGCATTAAATGATTGTAGACTGGTATAGGTGGAAGGAGATGGTGGTGAGAGTTGTTAGACAGCTGGGGGTGAGGTGGAAAGGTGGTGAAGAAACCAGGTATGTGGAATGGTGGTTTCTGGTTTAGGCGGAGTTGTGAGGTAGAAGGAGAAGGGGGAGTGGGTTTGACTTAAGTCAAACTAGTTTTATATTTAAAGGGTTGGGCTGGGTTTATTGTTGGGCTATTATGAAGTAATAAGGGTCCGGTTTGGTTTGTAGTAGTTTAGAGCCCAAGGACTACTTTTGTAACTTCTGAAATCATGAAGGACTAAACCTGTAACATTTCATAAGTTATCACAAGGACTAATAATGCCAATTTTGCTAAACCAAAGGACCTTTGTTGTATTTATTACAATTTAAAACACCCGGGGGACCTTTTATGATATTTTCAAAAGTTGAGGGGGTGAAATTGTAATTTTTCCAAAAGTTATCAAAAGGTTCCAAATTGTAAGTTATGAATAGTACAAGGGTATTATTTGATAAATTATATTTTTAAATACCCAGGGACTAATTTTGCCATTTTGTAACTTGAGGGTTAAAAGTTGCCATTTGTAGAAAACTTTCATCCAAGGACTATTTTGAACATGTTTGATTATCCAAGGACTAAAGTTGACTTTTCTTCCATTTTAAACCTTTAGGGACGAGTTTTGCCAATTTATGAAACTACAGGGACTGAAAATGACAATATTGTGAACTTTGATCATTTTTCACTTGTTTTCAATCTTTTTGTACCTGATTCATATAAAACACATTTTCATGATATTTGTAACATTTATATAGTCATTTGTGTGTTTTTGGTCGTTTTTGTGGGTTTAAATAATATAAAATATATGTGTATTTAGACACATATCAAATCCCCCACACTAAACTATTGCTAGTCCCTAGCAATCTTTTATGAAAATTTAATGGATTTCATCTCTTTACCAAAAGCCATTACTTCTCGAGTAGCCAATTGTTTCAGTTCAAGTAAGAACCTTGGTATAATGATAACCAAATGATTTTGAGCAAATCATAAGCTGTAAACGGATTTGATTTGTCTTTACCAGAAGCCGTTTGCTTCTGGACTAGCCAACTCTTAGATAAAATATCTTTGGTGAGTCGATTACCAATTATGGTTTTCCAACTGCCTTTACCATAAGCCATAAACTTACGGGCTAGCCAACTCTTCACTTTTAAGGATATGGTGAGCTGAACACCATACAATTTTGGGCAAATTGCAAGCCGTCAACGGATTTGAGATATCTTTACCAAGAGCCGTTTGCTCCTGGATTAGCCAATCATTTAGTTTATTAGACATGGCGGACTGATAACCGTAAGCTGAGTAAGTGCAAAACACTTACTCCAAAAAAAATTTTGGCCATTTTGGGGGAAAAAGGGACTTAAAAGGGTACATTTATGATCAAATTCGCCAGAATTTCCCCCCCACACTTAGAAATGAATATTGTCCTCAATATTCAAAGTCCCGGCTATTATGCCGAATCCTTGAACGTAAAAAGATAACATTACTAGCTAAGTGTAGAAACACAACAATTATTCTCTTTTTTAATATTTACAATTTTCATTCATTTTTAGATCTATATACAACATGTGGGCATCCCCCACACTAAGGTGGTAGAAAGGGGTAAGAAGACAGAAAACAGGGGTGAAAACCCATGTTGCACTACTTGTTTTTGATTACCGAGTCGCTAGCTTGACTCGACCTCGAATTAAATGGTTCATGGGGAAATGACTGGATGAGAAATTGGAGTTGGGTCACCACTCACAGAATTATGAATAGTAAGGTAAGGAGAATATTTATGGTTTTCGATTTTATAATATAAACAGAAAAGGGAAAATGTTTTTGTATTTTTATCTTTTATATATATAGAAAGAAAAGAAAAATATTTTTGTGTTTTATATTGTTTTTGGAAGTGAAATATGATATTATGTATAATATATATACAAAGGATAGATATTTCAACAAATCACAAGTACGTTATACGCAGCACACCTCCCCGGCAGCGGCGCCAAATTTTGATTGCTTCCAAACAGTCAAGAAATATTGACCAAAGGTTTTAGTCAACAAAAGTCAACTATTATGGACTCAATACAATTTCCCTTGGAATTTAGTGGATTCCCGGGTCGTTAAGTCCCAACGAGGTGTGTAAACTGTAATACAACGAATCTGTGATCTGAAAATGATATTGAATATACAAATACAGGAATCTGATTGACTAACACTAGGAATGTGAATAGTAATAGCTCACAATATGTCGTTAAAACGCGCAATCGAAACCTAAAAACGTAAATGATATACAAACGTACGTTTAACTTAAATTAAACGTAAACGTATAAAAACAAAACGATTATAACTATAGTAGGGATTTGCATGCCTTAGGGGCTTAAATGCAAATTAAGTAGAATTAAAATATTTATCTATAATTTACAAATTTATATAAAAGTTTAGAAAACCTAAAAAACTAAAATGCGTCGCATTATGCGTATCAATTACGTAAACGTAACAAAATAAAGAGTGAATTCGGTCAAATACAACTTCCACAAATGCGAAAATCATATTTTTGGAATCCTAAAAAGATAAGAAAATTATTAGAAAATTAAAATAAATTTTTACACTATTAAATTAATTAATATAAATTAAAAATGAATTAAATGTATTTAAAAATGAATTAAATAATAAGAAAATCTAAAATTAACTTAAATAAATGAAATAAAGAATCTGAAAAATCTAAAATATTATAAAATAATTTTTGAAACTGAAAATGTATTTTTTACACAATTATTCTATTTATTATGAATTATTTACTATTATTAATTACTAAAAACTATTATTGATTTATTAAAAGTATTAAATGAATCAAGAAAAATCTGAAACTTTTTACATAATTCTAAAATAAATAAAAGAAGCTAGGAAAAATATAAAAACTTGGCTTTACTTAATAAAAATTAATTTTACTATTTAATACTTTAATATTAATTAATTATTAATTAAACTATTATTAATTATTAAAAATACTAGATTAAAAAGGAAAAAATCTGAGAAAATTCCTAAAAATACTTTAATATGACAGAAACTTAAGAAAAATATAAAAACATATAAGTGCTTAATAATAAGCTGAAAAGAAAATTAAAAAGCTAAATTATATTAAATAAACGCTATCACTATTTTTAAAGTGGATTTTTCTCGGTTTTTCTTTTCCAAACTCAATATGTACAGATATTATACAAGTTAAATGAAAACAAAACTATACAAACCTAGAAATAAGCACTTCATGAGCTTATGACTCAAGACAGTCAAGCATAAGCTTGACTGTTGAGACTTAAGCTTAGAATAAGCTTTGAAAAAGCTTTATACAGGAAACAAAAGATAAAATAAGATATACACAAGTCCAATGGATCAATATAAACAAGAAAATGGACTGTGGTAGTGTGAGCTTAAGGTTTAGACAGTTAAGCTTTTTAAGCTTAACTTGGATGGAATGGAAGCTTGCAAAAGCTTGGAATAAGCTCCACACTGGAAAGCAAAAGAAAAATAATATGTTTATAAGTGATATGAACAAATATGAACAAGCATGTGTGCTGGAATTCACCCATAAGCTTGTAATAAGCTAATAAGCAAATCCAAATTACACACAGATCCAAACACCCCTGCATACTTTTTGAATGACAAATTAAGCCGAGGGTATAAGCTTAATAAGCCAAAATAAGAATTCAAGTAGCAAGTCGGGTTGGTTAGCTTTCCAAAAAGCCAAAACTCAACTTGTGGGGATCACAGATGAGCTTTTGAGGAGCTTATGAAAATCCTCCCAAATGACCGAGTATGCCGGTACACTCGTGCATGGGACAAACAAAGTTTGCGCCCTACTTAATAAGCTGCAACATGGGATTTAAGCACTGGGTCCTTGAGTTGGGTGGATGAGCTTCACATAAAACTAAACCACACAAGCTAATGACCACAAATGAGCTTTTTAGGAGCTTATGAACTAAGCTTGAGTAGACTGATTTCTCAGTATGCTCAGGAAATGGGGCAAACAATAAGCTCTTATTTAACTTATCAAATGAGCTCATGAGAGCTCAACAAGCACTGAAACACTGAGTATGATTGGTTAGCCTCACATGAAGCCAAAGATCACAAGCTCAAGGTCAATGAGGAACTTTTCATGAGCTTAGAACTACAACTCAACTTCACTGTTTGCTCAGTGAATTGAGTGAGTTTGAACAAAATAGGTGTTTTGATTAAGCTATCTAAATAAGCTATAAACTTGAAAATAAGAATAAACATAACAAATAAGCCACAAAGGCAACACAAATAAGCCAAATGCACTGGATAGGGCCAACTCCACAAGCTTTTGCAAGCTCATGGTTTTAACAGTCCTAACCATGGTGCAGGGAAAAAACAAGCTATAAAAAGCTATAAAATAAGCAGTTAAACATGGAAAATAAAAATTATCAAAAACAGAATAAGCAATATTAGCAACAAAACTAAAACATCCTAAAAGCACAGATTATGAAATTTGATATTAAAGCCTAGAGAAAATTATCTAGTTTATTCAAAAATGACAAAAAGGAAAGTTTGACTTTTAACTAAAAACTAAAAAGTTGACTAAACTGAATTAAGAACTTAAACTACTGATTAATTAAGTTAATGTAAGCTATAAGAACATGAAATTAACAAAGATAAACAACATTTAAACACTTATGCAAGGTTATGAGTTCTAACAAAATCATAGTGCTCATAATGAGATTGTCAAGTGTCAAATTGACTTTCTACCATGCTACACCACTTGATTAAGGTTTCACTGAGTTGCTAAGGCCATATGAGGAGTTCATCAAACAAGAACAACTACAAACACAACCCTAAACACAGAATCACCATTAAATCCAAACAACCTTTAAAATGGACTGTTTTGAGGTTTTCAAAGCATAAGACTATATAAACCAATTTCATCAAATCCAGGGGTCACAATGTGTCAAATCAGACCCTTTTAAGCATAAACAAGTAGTCACAAATGTTCAAACCTAGGATTGTCAAAAACTAGCATATTGACAGTCCAAATGCCAAATCAAACCACAATTAAATCCAAAACATAACAACCTAAGATTAAGCTCTAATATCATTAACAAACAAAGAAAGAAACAGAAACATGAAAATTAAAGCATATAAAGACTAGAACAGTAAAATGCAAAAAAAATGGTAAAAAGGGCTTACAAATGAAATCCTGCTTGAAACTGAGAACCATGGCTACAGAACACATCCTAAGGCTTTCCACAAAGCTTCTAAACCAAAGGCAATCCACAATTAACCTTGCTCCATGCAGTTTCACCAAGATCACATGATTATTTTTGGATTTTCATTGTTTTTCTTGATTTTTAGTGTTTTCTGAATTTTAAAGACTGAACTTGTTTTAAGGTCTCTAAAAGCTTTAAAGCTTTGTCAGGAGCTTATGTGAGCTTAAAGAGTCCATTAAACAACTACATAACAAGAATTTAAAGAACATGAAATTTAAAGGTAATTTAAGGAAAAACTTAAACCGAAAAGAAACTTAAAATTAGACTGGAAATAAAGGTTCATTACACTAATTTGATGAGAATACAACATTGAAAGCAATAAAATGACTTGAAATTAAAGAAAGCAGTAAACTTAATTAACTACGTGACCTAGGCTAATCCAAAGGTAGTCTTCTCTCTTCCTTCTCTTCTCTTTTATAACATTCTGAGTTCCCACCATCTTCCCCGGTCAAATCCCACTTTAATTTGTGTCCATTGGATAAGCAGAAATCATCCTAGCCATTTAAACTACTTTTGGCGCCAAAAGTCATATAAGCAGCTTGGGGCAGTTTGATAGCAATTAATGCTTCTTGTTCACATGTAGAGGTGGAGGGGACATGTTTGGTGGGTTTATGGGTCAGGGGTTGAGGTGTAAAGCAAAACCGTGGTATGTGAGGTGAGGTAAAGTGTTTGATGGTGGGGAAGCATTAAATGATTGTAGACTGGTATAGGTGGAAGGAGATGGTGGTGAGAGTTGTTAGACAATTTGGGGTGAGGTGGAAGGTGGTGAAGAAACCGTATGTGGAATGGTGGTTTCGGTTTTAGTTGTGAGGTAGAAGGAGAAGGGGGAGTGGGTTTGACTTAAGTCAAACTAGTTTTATATTTAAGGGGTTGGGCTGGGTTTATTGTTGGGCTATTATGAAGTAATAAGGGTCCGGTTTGGTTTGTAGTAGTTTAGAGCCCAAGGACTACTTTTGTAACTTCTGAAATCATGAAGGACTAAACCTGTAACATTTCATAAGTTATCACAAGGACTAATAATGCCAATTTTTCTAAACCAAAGGACCTTTGTTGTATTTATTACAATTTAAAACACCCGGGGGACCTTTTATGATATTTTCAAAAGTTGAGGGGGTGAAATTGTAATTTTTCCAAAAGTTATCAAAAGGTTCCAAATTGTAAGTTATGAATAGTACAAGGGTATTATTTGATAAATTATATTTTTAAATACCCAGGGACTAATTTTGCCATTTTTGTAACTTGAGGGGTAAAAGTTGCCATTTGTAGAAAACTTTCATCCAGGGACTATTTTGAACATGTTTGATTATCCAAGGACTAAAGTTGACTTTTCTTCCATTTTAAACCTTTAGGGACGAGTTTTGCCAATTTGTGAAACTACAGGGACTGAAAATGACAATTTTGTGAACTTTGATCATTTTTCACTTGTTTTCAATCTTTTTGTACCTGATTCATATAAAACACATTTTCATGATATTTGTAACATTTATATAGTCATTTGTGTGTTTTTGGTCGTTTTTGTGGGTTTAAATAATATAAAATATATGTGTATTTAGACACATATCAAATCCCCCACACTAAACTATTGCTAGTCCCTAGCAATCTTTTATGAAAATTTAATGGATTTCATCTCTTTACCAAAAGCCATTACTTCTGGAGTAGCCAATTGTTTCAGTTCAAGTAAGAACCTTGGTATAATGATAACCAAATGATTTTGAGCAAATCATAAGTCAGAACGGATTTGATTTGTCTTTACCGTAAGCCGCTTGCTTCGGACTAGCCAACTCTTAGATAAAATATCTTTGGTGAGTCGATTACCAATTATGGTTTTCCAACCGCCTTTACCACAAGCCATAAACTTGCGGGCTAGCCAACTCTTCACTTTTAAGGATATGGTGAGTTGAACACCATACAATTTTGGGCAAATTGCAAGCCGTCAACTGATTTAAGATATCTTTACCAAGAGCCGTTTGCTCCTGGATTAGCCAATCCTTTAGTTTATTAGACATGGCGGACTGATAACCGTAAGCTGAGTAAGTGCAAAACACTTACTCCAAAAAAATATTTGGCCATTTTGGGGGAAAAAGGGACTTAAAAGGGTACATTTATGATCATTTTGGGGGAAAAAGGGACTTAAAAGGGTACATTTTGGGGGAAAAAGGGACTTAAAAGCTGGAATCTGATTTGAAAGCTAGTGAGAGTAAAGGGAAGGGTCTAGAGGAGGAGGTTGAAAGGGTCACCTTGGACAGGGATGAATGGAGAGAGACTTCCGCCGCGCATGCCGAAAAGATTAAAAAATTAGAGCATGAAGTGATTGTTAAAGATCAATCTTTGGCCGCTCTGCAGGCGGAGAAAGGTAAGTTGGTGGCCGAGGTGGCCCAAAGTGAGGTGGTCAAGCAGAACGCTGTCCGGACGCTTTTGCCTTCGGCGGTTCGCTGATTATTTGGGAGTGTAGAATACAAGAAGGCAATGGCCAAGGTTTATAGCTTGACTTACCAGGCAGGGTTTATGTCGGGGGACAAAATGAACAGGACTGAATACGAGATGGAGGCTGCCCTTCAGGGGATCCAGAATGTTAACCGGGAGGCCCCAGGCTTATGGAGGGCTGAGTATGACAAACTCTTTTCAGCAGAATATCCCTTCATTCAGAAGCTAGCCGATTCTTATCGTCTACCCTTGGGAGACCTGTTGAATATGGAGCCGGACGTCCCTGTCAGAAAAGAACCAGCCGGACCCTCCAACCCTGCCAATGCTGCCGAGCCCAATGCTTGATTCTCTGCCATTTATGACTTGTATTTTATGAACAAAAATTTAAATATTATGGTTTGTAATAATTAGTAACATTTCTTTTGTGACTCATCCGTTTGTGAATGAATCTTCCTTTTGGTATATGCTTCTTTTGTTCTGTATTTCTTTGTTGTTTGCGTACTTTATACTTTAATACCGACATCCTCCTTAGGTTATTCTAAGGGCATCCGGCCGCATAGGCCGTGCATCCGGGTTCCGGGCATCCTTATGATGTTAAAGGGCATCCGACAGGTGTTCGGGCATCTGCGTGGTTATTCCACCAGGCATCCAAAGGTGTTTTACACTTGGGCATCCGTATTTCGGGCATCCTTTTATTGTTAAAGGGCATCCGACATGTGTTCTCGGGCATTTTTGTGTTTTCATACTCGACGGGGGCCAGCCGTCGGAATGGTTAGATATCACAATAATTATTTCGGAAAATTGTCTCCCCGGTGTGGGAAAACTTACATCATTGAACTGACATTCATAGTTATCTTAGGTTACACAAATGATAGTAGGATTCCTGTCATAATAACAACTATAAGAAGCAATTCCTGAGGTTTATAGCATGCCAGGTCCGAGGGACCTCCTTCTCCTCCATCGTTTGCAACTTATAAGAGCCATTCTGATTTGCTCCTACTATCCGGTAGGGTCCTTCCCAATTTGGCCCCAGCTTTCCTTGATCTTCCACCCTGCTGGCTTCATTCTTTCGGTAAACAAAATCTCCTACCTTGAAATTCGCTGGCTTGACCCTCCGGTTGTAATATTGCTCGACCTGCGTCTTGTGCTTAGCTTCTTGTATTGCAGCATTTTCCCTTCTTTCTTGTAGGAGGTCCAAGTTCAGGCGTTGTTCTTCCTCGTTCTGGTCCTCTCGGAACATCATTGTCCGATGCGTAGGCATTCCTATCTCTGCCGGAATTATAGCCTCGCTGCCATATGTCAGGCTGAAAGGGGTTTCTCTGTTGCTCGTTTTGAGAGTTTTCCGGTGTGCCCATAAGACGTTAGGTAGCTCGTCTAGCCAGCCGGTTCTCTCCCTGCCCAGTCTTGTTTTTATTACTTCCATTAGGCTTCTGTTAGCCCGTTCCACCAATCCGTTGGCTTGCGGGTGCGCCACGGCTGTATTCATTTGTTTAATTTTCAAACTCTCGCACCATTTTTTGAACGGGTCGTTGACAAAATTGGTTCCATTGTCGGTGACTATGACCCTCGGCAAACCGTATCTACATACAATGTTTTCATACACAAACTTTATGACATCCTTCCCTGTCGTTTTGACCAGCGGCTTCGCCTCTATCCATTTGGTGAAATAATCGATCGCCACTATCAAGTACTTGATGCGACCTGGTGCCTCCGGGAAGGGGCCTAAAACATCCATTCCCCACTGGTAGAAGGGCCATGGAGCCATGATAGAGGTTAACGGTGTTTTGGGGAGTTTTGGTACTGGAGAGTGTATTTGGCAAGAGTCGCATTTTTGGATTACTTCTCGGGTATCCCGGTGCATAGTGGGCCAATAATATCCTTTCCTCATTAGTTTGGCCACAACGGTTCTTGGTCCGACATGCAATCCGCAACACCCCTCGTGTACCTCGCGAATTATGTAGTTCGCCTGCAATGGTCCTACACATCTCATCATCGGCACCAAGTAGCCTTTCTTGAAGAGCACCCCCTCCTCCATAACATACTGTGGAATTTTCATCCTTAAACATCTGGCCTCATTAGGATCCTCCGGCCAAACCCCCTCTTCTAAACATCTGATGATCGGCGTCATCCAGTTATCTGCTTCTTCTTCCACCACGGTGTTGACCACCTCCTCCCCTCCGGAAGGTTTTTCCAAAACCTCTACGAGCACTTTTTTGGTCAAGTGATCAATGGCTACAAAAGCCAACTTACTCAATATATCCGCCTTTTGGTTTTGAGCTCTCGGAATGTTACAAATCTTAAAGCTTTGAAAACCAGATATACAGTTTTTTGCCTGAGCCAAATACTTTTGCATGCTCTCCTTAGTAGCCGTGAACTCCCCATTGATTTGGCTAGCTACCAGTTTTGAGTCCACCCATACATTTAAAACTCTGATTTTGAGTTTTTTCGCAATCCTTAAACCGGCTAGCAGGGCCTCGTACTCTGCCTCATTATTGGTGCTAGGAAAGTTGAGCCGCAGGGCGTAAGTCAGTTCTTCTTTCTCTGGACTAATGAGGACTAAACCCGCTCCGGAGCCTTTCTTGTTGGACGCTCCGTCCGTGTAGAGTAACCATTCTTCTTCCCCAACCTCCATTATGTTTGTGATATTCCTGCATCTCGTGTCTACCGGTACTTCTGTCAAGAAATCTGCTAGCACTTGTCCTTTGACCGCATTGCGTGGAACGTAAGTGATATTGTATGCTCCCAGTTCCACGGCGTATTTGGCCAACTTTCCTGAGACTTCCGGCTTATTCAGTATCTGCTTGATGGGTTGATCGGTGATGACCCGGATGGGGTGAGCCTCAAAGTACCTCCTCAGCCTTCTGGACGTGTGCAACACACACAAGGCTAACTTTTCTATAGGGGCATAGTGTTTCTCGGCGTCATGCAACGTCCGGCTAACGTAATGTACCGGCGACTACCTCCTTTCTCTTTCCACCATTAGCACCGCGTTCACCGCCCCTTTCGAGGCTGATAGATATACAAGTAATTGCTCCTTCGGCTTAGGTGTGGATAACGAAGGTAATTCGAGTATCAGCCTTTTCATTTCCTGAAAAGCCATCTCAGCTTCATTGGTCCATCGGAATTCATCTTTATTTTCCTTGGTGATGTTTTTCAGTGTATCAAAAAAAGGGAGGGCCCTTTCCGCTGACTTTGACAGAAATCTGTTCAAGGCTGCCAGCTTCCCACTTAGGCTTTGCATTTCTTTCAGAGTTTCTGGGGATTTCATCTCCATGATGGCCTTCGTTTTGCGAGGATTAGCCCTTATTCCTTCTGACGTTACCATATAGCTGAGGAACTTTCCCTCTTCAACCCCGAAGGAGCACTTCCGGGGGTTCAGTTTCATGTTTATCCTTCTGAGGTTGTCGAAGGTTTCTGCTATGTCAGCTATCATTTCTCGTTCCGTTCGGCTTTTTATGACCATGTCATCCACATATGCTTCCAGATTCCTCCCTATCTGTGATTGAAATGCCGAATCGACCAACCGCTGATAAGTTGCACCGGCGTTCTTTAATCCGAAAGGCATTTTGGTGTAGCAGTACGTGCCTCGTTCGGTATAGAACGCCGTCTTTTCCTCATCGTCTTTGTTCATCTGAATCTGGTGGTAGCCTTTGTAAGCATCTAAGAAACACTTGTATTTATACCCCATGACATATTCGATCTTCCAGTCTATCTCCGGTAAGGGGTAATAATCCTTAGGACATGAAGAGTTTAGGTTCTTGAAGTCGATACACATCCTCCAGCTCCCGTCACATTTCTTAACCAGCACCGGATTAGATATCCATGTTGGGTATCTTACCGGGCGCACTATCCCTGCTCTAGCCCACTCTTCCACCTCTTTATTGATCACTTGGTTTTTCTCACGCGAGAAAGTTCTTCTTTTTTGGGCCACTGGTGTATCGGAGACGTTCACGCAGAGGGAGTGCTGTACGAGACGCCTTGGTACTCCCGTCATGTCCGCCGGTTCCCAGGCAAAGACGTCATTGTTTCTTCTCAAGAGTTCTATGAGATGCTTCCTGCATTCCCGAGAGAAGGCCGTACCTATGGTTACACGCTGCCCGGGGTAGGCTGCATTAACCAGGACGTCTTCCGTGGGTTCTTTGTCCTCTGGAGCTTCTCGATCTTCGGGTTCTATTTTCCGTCCGGAAGGGTATTTTCCCCTGGGATCTTGTCCTTCTTCCAGCCTTCTACACTCCATAACCACTGCCTTTCTGGTAACTAGGGTGGCTATTCCTCCCGGAGCGGGGAATTTCATCATTGCGTGGATGGTTGAAGGTATGGCCCTCAATTCTTTTAAACCCGTTCTGCCCACTATTACATTGTAGGGTGAAGGTGACTTCACGACCGTGAAAGTCATCATGACTGTCCGGAACAAGCCGTGATCTCCGACCCGCACCTCTAGTTCGATCTTCCCCATCGGCTGAATGACTTCCCCGGAAAACCCTACCAACGGCGAGCTGGTTTCCCGCAATCTGGATTGGATCGATGGACATAAGTTCCTGAAGCAATGTTCGTACATGACTTGGACGAAGGCGCCTTCGTCTATAAATACCCTTCGCACAAAGTATCCTTCGATCTCCGCTTCTACAATAAGTGGTTCTTCGGACAGGTCATCCGCGACTATTCGTGGAAAGGATATGGGGACGTTCATCCAATCCTCGTCATAAAACCTAGATTTTCTCTTGTGGCTTTCTGCAAAATGACGAACCATATTGATCACCTTTCCCTTGCCGTTATGACCTTTCGGCCTCTCTCTTCCCCTCTGTTGTACGTTTTTAAGCAAATGATCTAACTTCCCAGATTCGAGAGCCATTTCTAACTGCCTTTTAAGGTGGTAACAATCGTTGGTTAAATGGCCTCTCTCTCCGTGATATTCGCAGAACCTGTCCTCATTTTCTTTGCTCGGCTTTCCCTGCAGTGCGGGAGGTGGGGGCAGATTTAGGTGGTGTTCTGTGGAGAGTATTTCCTTGGGTTGTTTAGATAATCCGGAGAGTAAGATCCGATGATTATCCGGTTTATTTAAATCATTACGCCTGACTTCATTCCGGGGTCGTGTCTCTATTTTTGGAGCAACATACGGGGCAAAGGCCTCCCTCTGCCGGGAATCATTTCTTTCCCAAGGTCGTCGATCATTCCGTCTCCTGTCCCCGAACCCCCCTCGGAAGCTCCGGTCCCTTGTTGCCGGGTGATTTCCTCTCCGTATTGACTCGTGGGCTTCCCCTTTGGGTAACTCAGTGTTTTTGTATGCCTCTTCCGCCCTCACATAGTCGTCGACCCGAGTCATCATTTCCTTAACAGTCTTGGGGACTTGATCGGAAAACCTTTTTGCCAAATCAGGGCACCTGTGGGCACCCATGAATGCTGAGATCTTCATGAGTTCCGGTACCCCGGATATCCTGCTCGCTTCATCTGTCCACCGCTATTTGAAGTATGACAATGCCTCATTGGCCTTTCTTACTATTCGGGTTATCTCCGTAGGGTCCTTCATTTTCTTCTGTCGTAGGGCAAACCTCGTGGTAAATTGGTCCCGGAGGTCATCCCAGCTATCAATGCTCCCCGGCTCAAGATTACTAAACCACCCTTGAGCAGCTCCATCCATGGTTTGTTGGAACATTCAGCACCACACGGGCATTGGCCATTCCCCTTGATTAGCGTGATCGTCCGGATCTCCCGACCCGTCATACAGTTTCAAGTTTGTGGGCATGACATGCTTCGGACCGGCGAACTCTACGATCCGTCTTCTGAAGGGTGAGCGAGCCATCTCCTTATATGGTTTACTGAGATCGTCTTTCGGGTTGGGTTCAGCGTCTTTCCTTCGGCCATCTTCTTCATCTCCGAACGACAACCGAATGGGTGTGAGGGATTTGGTTCCGGTGGTGTTGTATTTCCGGATGAGTGCCTCTAATGACGCCATTTGGGTTTGTATTTGCTCTGTTAATCCGGGTGGTTGATCATTCGTGACCCCACTCCCACTAGCGACTACCGAAGGGGGAGGGGGCCGGGTGGGGGTGTCTCTTCTATCCCCGTCATTTAAGTCTCCGGTAGAAATGAAGTTGGTCCGACGGATGGCGCCAATTTGTTGAAGCAAATCCTCGCTGTCTTGCTTGACTTGAGAGCTTAGCCTTTATCAACGTTGCCGGAAGAAATAATCGTTCCTTCCTGCACAATATACGACACTCGTTAGCCTCGCCCTGGATGGTATCCAGGACCAAGCTCCGGTGTGAAAGTAAGTAGGAGGTAATAAATGTGGTAATAAATGCAGGGGTTAATGTAGGTGTGTGTACTTATTGCAAAACATTAAATGTGTTGGGGTATTTATACTACCCCAACTATGTACATGCGTTCTTGTGGAGTCACCGTTTGCAGCACCTATATTACCCTTTTGCCAGAGGTCTATAGCCACCCTATTTGATAGGGTGCGTGGCAAGAATCCCGCAAAAACTGGATACTGTCACATGTCGTCCGGACGGCAAGAGTATGTCGTCCGGCAAGCAACATTGCCGGACAACAGGACGTCCGGACACATACGCCAACAATTAACTTAAGTTATTGTTGTGTCTATTTAGCTCAATGTACAATGAAATCGTCTATTACCCAAATTGTGCTATCAAGAATGACAAATACCCTTATTTTGATATTAGCGTTATATGATGTTGCCAAAATACATGTTTGTGGCAAGGTATAAGGCAAATTAAAAGTGAAATCTGACTCTTTTTTTATCTTAGAGTACGAAATGATTTACAATTTGTAAAAAATGAATTTAGTTTTTAATTTTTATAAGAAGAAAAATCGGCTAGAAGTAACGTGTTATTTGATAAGATACATGATTTGACCACTTTTAAAAGGGTAACCGATTGATATTTAGTTAACGGGCTACCGAAATAGTTTTGTTGTAAAAACATAAAAATAGTAAAGTGATTCATTTGAAAAAAAACATGAAGTACATCACCTATGTTGTTAGTAAAATTCATTAGTCTGAACTACTAAAAAAAAAATCTTTAATATAAGTACAATGACTTAGTTGAAAAAATAAGTATAATATTAGGGGTGCGTTTAGTTGGGGGAAAACACCTTTGTTTTTCACAAAATGTTTTGTACTAAAAAACAAGGAAAACAGAGATTGCGTTCAAATAAACGTCTTCTAACAAAGTGTTTTGTAAAACTCAAAATCGATCACCTATTTCCCAACTTAACAAGAAAAATTACAAACAAGTTTTAGTTGTTTTCCTTTTATTCCTCTGTAAACCCCAACCATCCCTTCACTTGTTCAAAATAGAAAATAAAAACATCAACTAAACTCGTTTTTTATATTTTCAAGTCTTTTGTGAAGATAAATTTCCATTCCAAATTTTTACAAAAATAAATATAGAAAACAAGAGAATAAAAAAGAGAATTTTTTCTCCAAGTAAACACACTCTAAGATTTTTATGCGTATTAAACTTTTCATAGATTTTTACTAGACTTTGAAATTTTATACGATTAAAACTCGCACGTAAATTTCGAACAACACTTTATAATTCTATGTAGCTAAAGTTTGAACTAGACTTTTGAATTTTATCTAGTTAAGACATCCAAGAACTTTACAAGCCACAATTTTAGTTATAAAATATTTTGACGAAAAATTCTAAGATGTCTTAGCAAATAAAATTATAAATTTCATTAAAAAGTTAAACATATTCCAAACTGATGAACCAACTTATTACGAGAAAAATGTTTTGTTGAACTAGTTCAAAAATGTTTTGTTGATGTTATTAAGAGAAAAGTTCAATATAGAACTCATATTTGTCATATAACTAATGAACCAATCATAGCCACTCATTTTTTTAATTAAAATATAAAGAATAAACTTTCACTCTTTTTTTTAAAATTAAATATCTCACAGACCGTTAATCGTTACGTCAAAAAAATCATACCATCTCGACGAGAATTAAATTATCTTTCTATAGATATGCATTGTTATATACTTTCGAACTTTTTTTAAAACATTTGTCCCGGAAAAATCACGTGTGATTTGTAAAAATCACATGTGATTCGTATTTACGAATCACATATGATTTTTACAAATCACATGTGATTTTTCTGGACGATTTTTTTTTTAAAAAAGTTCGTCGAAAGTATATAACAATGCATATTTATAGAAAGATAATTTAATTCGTGTCACGATGGTGTATTTTTTGTAGCTTGAAGATTTACCGTTTGCAAGATATGTTGTTTTAAAAAAAAGGTGGAAATAAAAAAATAGATTAATATAATTGGTTAATTGGTTCTATGACAAATTTGAGTTATATATGGATCTCAACTCATGTTATTAAATATGTTCGTGAATCATATACTTAATTACCTCATACAATCACAATGTATCTAATGAGCATGGGCTTTAAAAGAATTTTCAGTTGTGGCAACCTTATCAATAGCAAGGGTGTGCGAGCTTGCTTAAATTGTCAAAAGGTATTATTTCACACACCTAGCGGTGTCAGTCGGGTTCGGGTCAATTCAGATCGGATCAAACGGGTTAACCCGAAACTGAGTTAGCCAAACATTTTCAACCCAATAGCTGACTCTATTTAGTATTCAGATTACTCGGGTTAACCCGAATTCAATTTTTGACCGGAGTAACCCGACCCGAATAGGTAATTTGACACCCCTTCACACCACCTCCATGAACCTGCTTCATATCTCACTACACCAGCCGTTAGCCCATTAGACTAAAGCGTGTAGTCAATGAGAAAATTCATATTACACTCAAATGTTTTGTATCACCCACATATATTGGTTAACTTAATTGAGAAGCTTTAAACAAAACTAAAAAACTGCTACTATTACTCGTGCACCACATATGTTGTAACAAACTTTTTAGTACTCAAACCTCTAATACCTTATTTACGCAATTTTCCTATATAATGAGATAAATATAAACAATTCAGATCAAATAAATCAATTGTTATATGGAGTATTAGTTCTTTCGCAATTCATGTATCGTTTAATGAAACTAAAAAAACACATCTTGTGATATTAGTTTAAAGTTTCACAGCTTAAAGTGCGTAAAAATCTAACATTTACAAAGTTCACGATGGAAGAAATAATAGAGAATAATCATGTTTGTTACAAAGTTGTCAACATAAGTAGGTACTTAGTACATTTAAAAAAAATCACAATAGAATCACATTATAAACCTCACAACGTAACGTATTGACAATATTGTATATCTCATATGTGTGTGTACAAGCAATATTGATGATGAAATGCAAGTAACACAATATGATGATGAGAAATTTGGATGCAACATTTCCCATTTGGGAAAATATGACGAAATAGCAGAAAAGTCGATGGAGAAATTCATGTCAGTAATCTCGTCTTTCAAATGCACCTCGTTTGGTTCTCGTGCCAGTGGGCTAAACATACCCATATTCATGACTAACAGCGACAACGATTTTATCTGCCACATCAGCTTTCTCTACAACTACTACCAGACGATTTTTTGCCACAGGACCATCCTTTTTTCTAAACATTACATGTTTTATAAAGCACCAAATATACAAATAATATTTAAAAAAAATACCAAACTAAAAAAAAAAAGAAAAAAGTAAAAAGAAGTCCAACGTTAACTTTTTCCAGCTTTCTACCCACTCCCACACACCGAAGAAAAAAAAATATCACAAACACAACACATTTTTATTGATGAAATGGTAGTCCATGGTAGTCAAGTGTACGACCGAAAAAAAATAAAAAAAGGACCACACGACCGATAGACGATCGACACCTCGCAATGGGGGAATCGATCGCCTTGTCGGTCAACTACAAGCGACTACCCCTCGCATGCTTTGTCTAAGGCTATACGATTGGGAAGGTCATGAATCGCTCGACCCACATGGTCATGATCGGTCATGCCATTGTGGGCATTTGGTCATGGATCGGTCGAGCAACGAATATTACCCAAGTCAGTCAAAAATCATACCGATTTTTACACTACCACTTTTTTGTTTTTTTTGTTTTTTTTTTTCTTTTTCTTCTTTGAATTAAAAAAAACAAAGAAAAAAAAAAGAAAACGCTTGGTCACGACTGTGGCAACTTGGTCGTCGTCAGGTCATCGGAGAGAAAACTGATGTGGTAGGGAGAACTCGGTCATCGACTGTGTTTAGCCTAAGAGCCCGTCTTAGGGATGTAAGAAACACATTTGGTTTGGTACGATTTACGATGAGCCGTACTCGCAAGATACTGTAATGCTTTAAAATGCTGAAACAATACTATCCGAATACTCTTCATGATTCAACTATTATAAATAACGTTTGTAACGATTAGTCTTATATGGATAGGTGATAATACATTTGAGCTCCTTATCAATCTAAGATAACAAGCCAATAGTATCTTTTCATTATGGTTTTAGTTGAAATATGCAATGTGGAATGCATTCGCCTTTCGAGGTGGTACAATATATCTGAAGATCATCCAAAAGAGAAAAATAATAAATGTGACAAGAAGCTCAACCAAACTATAGATAAAATATTTCTCGGGTTAAAAAGTATGTTTATATCTTCTTGAAGAATCAATATAAAAAGTGTCTGAATTGAATCTCAACTGCATTGTATCATAAGTTCAAGTGAATATGTTAATAAGCTTGAGAAAATGAATTTACGAGGTTATCGATCTTTTCATAAACTCATTAGCCTATGGAATAAGCTTAGACAAACACATTTTACCTTTTTTTGGAGATGAATTATGGCATTCATTGTTAGTTTCTTTTGCTTCTTATATTGATTTTGTTTGTTCCCATTTCCTTAGAATAGTCGTCTTATTAAGTTTTTGGTTTCCATTAGGTTGTTACAATCATAGACACGTGGTCGTTAGATGCTTATGGTATTGATGGTCACGATAATAATCTTCAAATACCATCAACAATATAATTTTTCAATAAGTTATATTTTACTTGCAAAAGAAACGATCAAAATAAGGTAAAGCTTGAAGATAAGTTTTGTACCGTATTAATTTCTTAGTCCTTCTAGTCGAGTGGGCGTCGATCGGTCTTTCAACAAGATCCCCTAAGAAATGCATGTGCGGGGATCTCTTCGCACAGGCAGCTCACATGGTAACATTTCACCACCGCCATTCCTACGTGTCCTCCGCAACGGCGCCACCACACCTCGCATGCCCGACGCCATTTGGTTTGACCCATTTGACCCGTTCTCCATTAGCTTATTCCTTTTTATTGACCCAACAAACCCATTTCCCTAGTATCTAAACGTTTGAGATCATATACAACCCGATTAAAAACATACAAGTAAATGGGTCAAAATTGTGAAGCACTAAATCTACAGACAACAATTTATGTTCTAAAAGAATATCACCAACTCTTTCATACTCCTCCAAATCATAATAACATGAAGCAGCGGACTTAATTGGGTTTCCCAATAGACTTATGCTGCTTTTTTTACCATAGCTTGTAAAAGCTTCATGATTTGTTCCCCGCATTTGATCAGCGGATGCTCTCAGACTAAAAGCTTTGGCGAGTTTTTCTCACATTGTGTCTCCGGCTCTCTCAAAACACATTGTAGCCATCACAAAATCATTTTCATAAAAAAATAAAAAACCAAAAGTCAAATAACGTTGTACTGTAAAGTAATTAATCAAGATATAACTAAAGAAAACAGTTGAAAGTAAAGAAAGAAAATGAAAAAAAAAAAAGTTTTGTGTTTTTGAGTTTCGGAGGAATTAACGAATAAATAGCTTCATTTACAATTGCATGCACATCGAAAGTTTTAAGTTCAAAGATAAATTTTTCATTTGACATGTTAAACTTTATTTTACATTCATTTCCTTCCACTTGTGAGAAGTTTTAAGCTATATTTCCAATTTTCGGCTCATTCTTTTCTTTCCCTATTTTAGAAAAAAAAAATAACAAAATAATAATAATAATAATAATAATAATAATAATAATAATAACAACAACAACTTGAGAACACAATTTTATTAAAAATTTCTTTTATTTTCTTTCTTTTCTCTTAAAATTTGAACTTGATAACACAATGTTAATGTGTTTAAGGAAATAACATAAAACCTGAAATAAAGTATTCATTAGAAGGATGCTACAGAATCGAGAAACATATCTTTCAAACATTGTTCTTTCATACTACCTATATGTTTTCTTATTGGTTTTTCTTTTTCACTAGAATAATTAGACCATTTTTAATGTTTTTTTTTCTTAATGTTAATAGAGTTGGATGTTAGGTGCTTTTTATTTGAGGTATTTTAGTGTTAATTTATGGGTTGAAATTTTAAACACAGTTTTACGATTTAAATAAATTATTACCCGTTGTAAAGTATGTGCATTTTGCTATAATAAGTGTATACTGAATCTCAGGGCCGTTCCATTAATCGGCGAAATTTTTGAGAGCCCTGTACGAAATTATATAATGAGGTCTTTCATTAAGCAATATTATATCTAAAGTGTCATCGTTTATAAGATATAATGCAATTAGTTATCTAAACGTTCTAACATATTACTCATTTAAGATATTTTCGCATCTAGATACTTTTTTCTTCGTGAAAAAATCGTTTACACATGCATATAATTATTAACGGGACAAATTTTGGGGCCCTAAAAATTCTGAGGCCCTGAGCGGTCGCTCATCTTGCACACCCTCAAAGACGGCCTTGCTGAATCTTAAACACATTGCTGTCAAAGGTTTTTTGTTATTTATTTATTTTTTTGTTTTTGTTTTTGTTTTTTTGTTTTTTGTTTTTTTTTTTATTTTTTAATGAGCCATTGAATTCGAATGTTAAAAAAATATAAGACCCAACATATAACAATAAGATATCATAATGGTAACTTGTTGGTTGTGTATCCGGATGGTCATGGACTCATTTCTACTAGTTTACAATAATGAAGTATTTGTTAAATATGTATAAATATACTTGCTAAAAGACACGTGTATTTAAAAATAAAACCTGTTTCCTTATTTTTGACAATCAAACCTGTTTGTTACCTTATTTTTGAAAAATGATATTAATGTTTCCTTATTAGTATATCATATGGTTTCCTTATTAATATTTACGCGTATTAAAGTGGATCAATCCTATCCTTGTTGTTTACGTATCCGAGCCGCTAATCAAAGAAAAACAATATCAGCACGTACGCATGGTTTTGATAAGTTTAGAATTATAATTAAGGCTTGGAACTCAAGTTACGCACGTTTTCTATATATACCACAATAACAAAACAGAGTTTATCAACAACCCTGACTTCCTCAAAGTCGATCATTCCTTGTTCTTCAGGTAATCATGGATACGTTAGAGCAGCTATGTGCAAATCTAGAAATCAAAACTGGTGATGACGAAGATCGAATAAGTTTGTTACCGGATGATGTAATTCTCAAAATCCTGTCTCGTTTACCAACCACAAAAGACGCCATTCGAACATCATGTCTCTCCAAACGATGGAGATCTCTCTGGACCTCAGTTCCTAATCTCGTATTCATAAACAATAATACTACCAACACCGATGAGCCTCACCGCTATTTCTTTTCATGCGTAGATAAAACCATTACTCAGTGTCGCCCCCACCTCAAGCTCAACAAATTCCAACTGCATTCCGTTTACGAGTGTAAATATGAATCGCAAGTCAACAAATGGATCCGTTATGCTATTAATTGTAATGTCCAAGACCTTGATCTACACTTATGGGGTTATACTGCATTTATTAAGATTGTTTTAGATGATTTGCTTTTCAACAATTCCATTTTCACCCATCTTAAACTCTCATGCTCCTTTGTTAATCCAACTGGCACGTTTAGCTGGAAAAACCTCAAGTCTTTGTATATTTCAATGACGGATTTAAATGAAGATTTGATCCAAAATATACTCTCTGGAAGTCCTCGTCTCGAAACATTCACGTTGGACAATTGCTATGGTTTTTGTAACCTTGATATTACTTCAAAGAGTGTTAAGAACTTTGTCATCTCTGGAGACACACCTCCTGATGGCCAAGATGGGCATGCATATGTAAAGGCTCCTAATATTTTGTCATTGAAAATTCTAGGAAGTTTGATGTTATGCGTGATTTGGCTGGACGATTTGTCTTCCTTAGTCGAAGCTCACTTTGATTATTCCGACGATGATTATGGGATTTGGGATGAAGAAGAGGAAGAAGAAAGGCTTGGTATACGTATTTATGAACTTCGCCATGTCAAGGAGCTTACACTTGGGGTGACGTGTTCAGAGGTAACATGTCGATCCTTTTTGGAAAATTTTTTGTCTTTGTAAATGTTGTTTGTTAAATAGTCAAGCATTTTTTTTTAATTTTATTTCAAGGGATGTGATTGCAATTTACTCATTACTCGTACTATTTTGTGTTTGTAGGTTCTCTCCCGTATGGAAGCTAAAGGTTACATCGCTCCATCGAACATCAAACGCGTTGTTGATGATGATGGTCCTGAAGATGACGACGAGGTTGATTGCTAGATATGTGGCATGTTGGACGGGCCTTGAAATTAGTTATATGTTTTTGTTTAAAACTTAATGTTTTATTGGGAGGTATTGTTATTATTGACGATAATAACGACTTTGTGGAAAGACTAAACTCGTGTTATTAATGTAGCTCATATCTATACTATATAAAATGAAAAAATGGTCAAAGTGGAAAAAGTGAAAAATATTGAAAGTTGAATGTTGAAAACATGGTCAATGGAGAGAGAAATAAATAATATAATTAATACTCTTATTAAAACACCACATTACTTAAAAGTACAATAATTTATTCACATTGTACATCCAATTAAAAGCACATCTACCAAATTAAAAACAATCATTTGAAACCGATACCGGGTTGACCCGTTGAAACCGATACCGGGTTGACCCGGGACGCTTCAAACCCGGCGGGCTGACCCGGTTTAATTTGACATTTTTTTGACCCAACCTATCGGTTTGACTCGGTTTAAATCGACTGTTTTTTATCGAACGGTTCAACCAGTTGAACCACCCGGTGAAATCGGGTTTCAAATTTGACAAAATTATATGAGAAATGATGAAGTAGTTGTGGAACCCGTGACAATTTTTTTTAAAGGAGAGACCAAGTAATTGTAGTTTTTGGTTTATTTTGCTTTGACACATGTAATTTATTTTAAAAAATGTTGCTCTTGCACCATTTAAGGGACTAGCATATATGAATCGTCGTTTAAAAGTTAATATATATTGTATAGCCCTTTGTCCAGTGTAATTTATTTTAAAAAATGTTGCTCTTGCACCATTTAAGGGACTAGCATATATGAATCGTCGTTTATCTATACTATATAAAATGGAAAAATTGTCAAAGTGGAAAAAGTGAAAAATATTGAAAGTTGAATGTTGAAAACATGGTCAATGGAGAGAGAAATAAATAATATAATTAATACTCTTATTAAAACACCCCATTACTTAAAAGTACAATAATTTATTCACATTGTACATCCAATTAAAAGCACATCTACCAAATTAAAAACAATCATTTGAAACCGATACCGGGTTGACCCGTTGAAACCGATACCGGGTTGACCCGGGACGCTTCAAACCCGGCTGGTGACGGTTTAATTTGACATTTTTTCGACCCAACCTATCGGTTTGACTCGGTTTAAATCGATCTGTTTTTTTATCGGAACGGTTCAACCAGTTGAACCACCCGGGTGAAATCGGGTTTCAAATTTGACAAAATTATATGAGAAATGATGAAGTAGTTGTGGAACCCGTGACAATTTTTTAGAAAGGAGAGACCAAGTAATTGTAGTTTTTGGTTTATTTTGCTTTGACACATGTAATTTATTTTAAAAAATGTTGCTCTTGCACCATTTAAGGGACTAGCATATATGAATCGTCGTTTAAAAGTTAATATATATTGTATAGCCCTTTGTCCAGGTGTAATTTATTTTAAAAAGTGTTGCTCTTGCACCATTTAAGGGACTAGCATATATGAATCGTCGTTTAAAAGTTAATATATATTGTATAGCCCTTTGTCCAGTGTATCAATAATGTTATGTAAGTTTATTAAAATCACAAAAAATAAATAGTATTGTTATCTTTAGCGATAATTATTTGTACCTCAAACAAATAGCTTTGAACAATGCATAAATATCTATACAAATTGATAGTACAAAATAATCTTATATGATGATATCCAATTTGCAAAGTTACAATTTTAAAAGCCACACACCAAATGATAAACGCTACACATGTAAAAAAAATAGTTATAACTGCCTAAATTACTGACAAAACAAGAAAAAGCGGTCACACATGTTTGCTATACCTCTAAACTACAGTACAATATAATATTGCCAACTACATAATACCGTTGCTTTTTGTAATGCTTGAATCTATTATTACTAAAAATCTTAATAACTTAAAACAATCCTATTAGAAAATATACTCACACTTAGATCGACTCCACATAATTTTTTAAAAAACTATATATTTATGTTGCTATGCAACCACGCATCGTAATTGTAGTTATTCGATAACGATTCTCTAATGCTACAAATACAGTTTGTTGAAAGAAACTTATGGGTCGTTGGAACTTTGCAGAAAACTAGACATCGCTGCCGCTAGGCGCGGGTACTCGTCTATCTATACTATATAAAATGAAAAAATGGTCAAAGTGGAAAAAGTGAAAAATGTTGAAAGTTGAATGTTGAAAACATGGTCAATGGAGAGAGAAAAAAAATAATATAATTAATACTCTTATTAAAACACCCCATTACTTAAAAGTACAATAATTTATTCACATTGTACACCCAATTAAAAGCATATCTACCAAATTAAAAACAACCAATTGAAACCGATACCGGGTTGAACCGTTGAAACCGATACGGGTTGACTGTTGAAACCGATACCGGGTTGACCCGGACGCTTCAAACCCGGCGGTGACCCGTTTAATTTGACATTTTTCACCCAACCTATTGGTTTGACTCGGTTTAAATCGACCTTTTTTTATCGAACGGTTCAACCAGGTTGAACCACCCGGGAATCGGGTTTCAAATTTGACAAAATTATATGAGAAATGATGAAGTAGTTGTGGAACCCGTGACAATTTTTTGAAAGGAGAGACCAAGTAATTGTAGTTTTTGGTTTATTTTGCTTTGACACATATAATTTTTCATTTGTATAATGTTATTTTAAAAAATGTTGCTCTTGCACCATTTAAGGGACTAGCATATATGAATCGTCGTTTAAAAGTTAATATATATTGTATAGCCCTTTGTCCAGTGTATCAATAATGTTATGTAAGTTTATTAAAATCACAAAAATAAATAGTATTGTTATCTTTAGCGATAATTATTTGTACCTCAAACAAATAGCTTTGAACAATGCATAAATATCTATACAAATTGATAGTACAAAATAATATTATATGGTGATATCCAATTTGCAAAGTTACAATTTTAAAAGTCACACACCAAATGATAAACGTTACACATGTAAAAAAAATAGTTATCATGCCTTAAATTATGACAAAACAAGAAAAGACGGTCACACATGTTGGCTATACCTCTAAACTACAATATAATATTGCCAACTACATAATATTGTTGCTTTTTGTAATGCTTGAATCTATTATTACTAAAAATCTTAATAACTTAAAACAATCATATTAGAAAATATACTCACACACTTAGATCGACTCCACATAATTTTTTAAAAACTATATATTTATGCTGCTATGCAACCACGAATCAGAATTGTAGTTATTCGAAAACGATTCTCTAATGCTACAAATACAGTTTGTTGAAAGAAACTTATGGGTTATCGGAACTTTGCAGAAAACTAGACATCGCCGCTAGGCTATTTATATATATATATATATATATGTGGCAAAAGTGTGGTTGTAACTTGGTTTGGTTTTGAAAATATTGGGAAATTTGAAACATATATGTGTATGGCTATACATGCAGTACCCCAAATTTCATGTTTTGACAATTAGAAAAACTGAAACTAATAAGCACAAGTAGTTCAACAATAGCTTACGAAAGTACATGGTATGCGCTTTAGTTAATATACGTGGGTTCCCTTTGTGCATTACAGTTTTATTCCATACTTGTAAGTCTGAAAAAACCCCACGACATGCTTAAGTAAACCAGACTCAGAGAATACTGAAAATGAACACACTTAATCAATCAAACGTGCTTGCCAGTTTGCCAAACAATTGAACTTCATCAGTGATGGACTCGATATTTGGCACCGATAACTTAATAAACTTATAACATGTTGTACACGATTAGGCTTTTACGATTAAACTAACCGATGATTCAAAATAACTTGGGAGATGCTGAGTCAAATGCATTTGAAACGCAGTAACAATTTCTAGTCAATACAAGAAATAAAGTGCCACCAGTAACTTAACCCCATCTTTAACCAAAAACAGATATGCAACTCGTGCGACACCCCCATGTCCTACATTCTCATGATCATCGCCCTAGAGCTCTAACAAAATTCTAGAACGAAATATAACATAAAAAATATCATACCGTTTGCAGTAATACATGCAATGTTTATGGAAAACTACGCCTTCATTTTCTTGTTTCCTCCATTTGATTTGTGACAACTTCCGTTTCTTGGAAGAACGCTTCTTTAAACCATCTTCCTATTCTTGCCCTTCAGCCACAACCTCCATAGAATCCACCTCTTGCTCTTTAAACCTTAGTTGGCATCTAATATGGCATTAACTAACTCTTGCTCTTTCAATACAACTTCCTCCTGCATAGGCAATACATATTTACATTTTCGAATATGGAGTATTACTTATAAATTTGAATTGCCAAACACGGTACCTCTTTTTCGGCTGCCTCCGCTTTATCTGCAGCAGTAGAATCATGCCACAGATTTATTACAGCATCACTGCCACCAGTTGCCAACATTTCTGTTTTCTTACCAACAGCCAAGGCCCACACCTAGATACAAAATCCCGTTCAGTAAAACTAGACAATTTACACATAATAATTAACTAAGAAAACAATCTTTCACCTTGTCATCATGTTGATCATAAGTAGCAACAACACGTTCATTTGTCTTATAAGTCCAGAGCTTTAACAAACCATCAGCACCTAAATAACAGAACAAAGATATTAGGTGTAACAATCACGTATTAATAATGTTAAGACATGATGAAAAACGCTTCCTTACCAAAAGAAACAAACTGAGCACCACGTGTAAGAAACTGAACCTAGAATAATACACTTGATGTGTGCCCTTCAAAGGTTCTTAAACAAGAACCATCTGCTACTAATACATTGACTATTCATAACTTTGACAATACAAACTGGCATAAAATTTGGGTAAACTTAATATAAACTGATGAATTCTAGTTAAACTGTGTTTTTAGTCTATATGTTACATCCCCTATCAATAAACTGATGGATTTATGAAGACTTGAACGGTTGAAGTAAATGTAATTTTGATGCTTCTGTCGGTTAATAGGTTCTTTATAAAGACAGAGAGACTGGGAGGGATTGAGTCGAAAAAGGTTAGAGTCAATAGGATTTCAAATCAAATAGTCTGTCCATGCTTGCTTTAACAAAACATCAGTCAAGTTCAATCAAGTCGACAAATAATATTAAGAAACAAGCAACAATTATTAGTAGGTGTGTATAAAACATCATTGATTAAAGGTATAGAAAAACGGTTTTGCTTACCATCAATTTCTGTGAAAAAAAATTCTAAACCAAAAACCCATATTCATTTTCAGAATCTGAAAAAGAAAACCCCATAACCGTATGGTAACACGTCACAACATCCGGCGCCACATCCACCAACCTGATCCTATCCAACATCTTAACCGCCAAATCCATCAGCTTACACGCCTTAACCAAAACATAAAGTGCAAACCTCAACTCCACACCTCTCCATCACATCCAAAACACCAAACGCCTTCCTCCACTCCACTCCCCAACCATAACTGAGTCTCACCATAAACCAACCGTACTCACACGCGCCAACTCTAACCCTCCTACGTCTCATTAACCTAATAACACGGGCCTAGCACTATTATATCTCCAGCAATGTCCTATAAACTAACGCGTCATGCCTATATCGCCATTGTCTATCTCCCCAATGGAAAAAATCCACACTTAGCATACGTGTTTCGGTTTCAACACTTGAACTGTTTTAGCTCAAATTCTAAACTTGGAGTCCATTTTCGGCGAAAGTCGACATACTTATTTTACTAATGGGTGCTTAGTTTCATCAATGTGATTTTTAGGGTTTTGTGATGGGAGTGTGAATTAGGGGTGTTTTAGCTGTTAGTTTTTGTAATTGAATAATAAATATGAACTGAAGTGAAATGAATAAAATTAGGGCTTACGTCATTCAGGTGAGTGGTGAAGATGACCGGTGGAACAAAACACCCGGCCGACCGGGTCAACCCGGTTCTATTAAAAAAAACACAGCCGATACACATGTCCAAACACCTATATTTTTCTGTTGACACTAACTAGCATAGAAACCAACCATGTTTCTGCACTTGACCGGAAGCTAAAAAAACCAACATTGATGCAAATGGTCCCTCCTTGTAGTTAAGTTTATGTTGTGTTTATTGAATGAGAACTGATAACCAGGTCATACCGAAACTAAACTGATAATTGAACTGAGTTGTACTGAAATTCAATTCTTAACTACATTCGAAACTAATATTGTACTAAATATACGATATATGAATCGACTTACCACTGTATATAGAAAGAGCGTGAATAGCCGGAGCCGGGAATGAATGTCTACATTTTGAGTCATGCCTTATCCTAAAATGACCAAACCTAATCCCTAATGATAAATTCATTTCACCCTAAGTCCTAAAAACCTTTTCACCTTTAGTCCTAACGAGTGTGGAAACCCTCGCGTTGCAGCGGGATTGGCTTCAAAAGACTTACTTTGTAACCATACTTAAACCTTAGGGACTAATTTTGCCAAGTTGCTATAGATAGCAATTAATTCTACAGGACTTACTTTGTAACGTCACTTAAACTTTAGGGACTATTTTTGCCAAATTGCTATAGATAGCAGTTAATGCTACAGGACTTACTTTGCAACGACACTTAAACCTCAAGGACTATTTTTGCCAAGTTGTGAAACTTAGCAATCAATGCTTGCTTTGCATACAAACATGTACGCCTTTTAGTATATACGAGTGTGGAAACCCGCGCGATGCAGCGGGATTGACTTCAAAGGACTTACTTTCTAACGATACTTAAACCTTAAGGACTAAGTCCATAATTGACTTTTCAAAGTTTTTGTTTTCTGACTTTGACCGTAATTATAATTTTTCGTGCTATATGATACTTGATGAAAAGTATATCAATGAAAATCCATTTGAGACACGAATCCGTTTAAATATGTTGCATCAATTATTATATAACAGGAAAAAAAATAATTATGGTCAAATATGAAAGAGAAAGACTTTGAAAAGTCAAAAGTGGACTTATATTTTGGGACGGATGTAGTAATTCTTTTTAGGAGTAATATGAAAGCAATCCAAGGAACAAAATTCTCGAACCAAGCACCTGAGAGTAATAGGTGTGGCCCATATAACAACAAATGCGACATTTAAAGTGAACGGACCAAGTGAACGCATCCCCTGAACCCACCCTTTAAACACACTCTCTTCTATATTGTGGATCCTGAGTTACATTTTCCTTCATTCCTTTTTTTTTTTTTTTTTTTTTGAAAAAATAAGGATTAACCCAACGGAGCTACAAAGTTAGAAACTTCACAAATCGCCGACCGTGGCTGCAAGGACGGTGTCGTGCACTTCCAGCAACAAATGTCACGATGCCGCCCTTGATCCACTGGTTATCTGAAACAGAACATAAACATATACAATAAACTAATCATATAACACAACCCATCACAAACAAAGATTGATATATACATGTTTATAGTGTTACCTAATCAGAGTACGTTTCTATTTAAAAAAAGAAAGAATTACGTAAAAAGAAGGTTACCAAAATTCTGAAGTTTAATAGAAAATAAATAAATTTCGAAAAATAGAACAGAAAAAGAACATTAAAAAGAAAAACTCACCGTTAAGTCCGTGTTTTCCGTCCGCGTTTCCGGTACACAGCATCAGAAGCATAACAATTAGTCAAGTAACATTTTACATTCGTAACCTGCAAATCCATACTGCTATTAATAAACTAAAAAAAATAAACTTTTTTTAATCCGTCAGTTTTATAGCCACAGGTAAATGATACAAACAGCATCTGAACATTGGTGGCAACCGGTTCAGTTGTAAGACCGGGCTGTACATCCATGCTATGGCTTTGAGCTAAACCAAAAAGAAAGAGAAGGTAGAACATCATATGAAAAGATGGCCTATAGTATAAGTATGATAGCCGTTGAGTTTCGTTGCAGATTGCAAGTGTAAACCCTTTGGTTTTCAGGGTCTTGACCCGTACTGAAAGTTACCCACCACTATAGCTTCCTGCTTGAAATCCTAAACAGAATATTGTGGGAAATGTTTTTTAAAATTTGTAAAAGGCTCAGATATGCACCGTAAAATCCAATATAGAATACCGGCCATGGCTGCAATCCTAATTTAAGTCACATTTCCGTGCCAAGATACTGGTATAAGGGGATTATGTAAGTGAGGGTATTGAAGCGGTTCTAAAGACCCGACTTGGCTGCAACCACATGAATGTGACTGCCTCGCCAAGATACGGGAATTGATAGACCACGCTTACCACTAACATACATGCATGAAAGTATAGTCATCGCCTTGACTCTATACGTTATTCGAGCACATAAAAAATAATAATTAACCCAACATACCTATAAACCTAAAAACTTCACAGATCTGCCACCATCGCTGCAACCACGATGTGGTGCAGCTCTGCCAGCATACAGCACGGTTTCACACTTCATCCACTGGTTACCTGAAACATAATGTGACCATATGCAATCAAATAATCATATAACACAATGCATCACAAACAAATATCGGTATATACATGTTTATAACGTTTCCAAATTAGGGTACAATTATTTTTCTAAAAAAAGAGAATGTTTTTAAAAAAACTTAGGAAAAATGTGAAGTTTCATAGGAAAAAAATTAATTCCAAAATATAGAATAGAAAAAAAAAACATTTAAAAACAAAATTACCTTTCACTGTATGTTTTCCGACCGTGTTTCCACCACACCGCTACAGATTCGTCACAATTAGTCAACCAACATTCGTAAAGCACAGAAACATCAACCTTATTAAGCCTGCGTTGTCAGAACGCAAAGAAGCCAAACGCTAGCAGAATCCACACGAATACGCGTGAAACACTGAAGAAGACCTTATTAACCTTCCGTTTGTGTATGAGGTTCAGATAGGCCACTACGTTTACCGTGGTACGCAAACCTGATGATTTGCCACGCCATGAAGCAAACGGTCACAACTTAAGTCAGCTAATTTTAGATTCATCATAGCCTCCTATAATCAATATCACGATGATGGTAAGAATCAAAGAAAGTGGATATATCCGGCATGGCTGCAAACCTAACGGGTTGCCTTGCCAAGGCGCGAACAATCACACCTTCAATCGATGGGATGCAGATTTGTCACAGCCCGATATAACCAATCACCAACAGCCTATGGTCACAAAACCAAATTAAGGGAATGAACTACCAAGCTTCACTGCCATCACTTTCATACCCAAAAAAACAGATCAGATGTACCAAGAAAACACAACCTCCATTTCAAGAATGCCGCGAACAATGGCTACTAAAATGACCACCTGAACAACTTCTGCATAAACATTTATCTACTGCTAACACCAAAAACATTAAAATCCAATCTCCAGTTACACAAAAAAAAAACCCCTATTGATATAGGATATAATGGGAGAGCGGTAATCCAAAAAGTCAAATATGTTTACCATGGCTGCAAACCTGATGATTTGCCACGCCATGAAGCAAACGATCACAACTTTAGTCAACCAATTTTAGATTCATCATAGCCTCCTATAAACAATATCATCATGATGGTAAGAATCAAAGAAAGTGGATATATCCGCCATGGCTGCAAACCTAACGGTTTGCCTTGCCAGGGCGACAACAATCACACCTTCAATCGATGGGTTGCAGATTTGTCACAGCCCCATATAACCAATGACCAATATCCTGTGGTCACAAAACCAAATTAAGGGAATGAGCTACCAAGCTTCACTAAAACATTAAACTTATTCATAAACCTTTATCCACCCCTAACACCTAAAACATTAAAATCCAAATTAAGGGAATGTACTTAAAACATCATCCTTTATCCACTAAAACATTAAACTTATTCATAAACTTATTCATAAACCTGTATCCACCCCTAACATCTAAAATATCATCCTTTCAACGTTCAACGCTTCTAAAATCACCATTTCATCAACTTATTCGTAAACTTTTATCCACCCCTAACACCTAAAACATTAAAATCCAATCTTTAACTATACGAAAAAAAATCATTACTCTTAAAACGCCACAAACACTAAGAAACCTCTTAAAATTGCCAAACAAAGGAAACTAAAAACGTACCCAGTCCACATAAATCGAATTCGATTTTGGGTACGTTTTTCACAGTTACTATTATTATCAAAATAATAATAATAAGAAGAAGAAAAGATTTTGTAACACAGATATAAGAATCAATTAACTTACTTTATCCCATAACTCTATTGCCTGGAGCTTCAGCCACATGAAAATAATCAGGCCACCGTGCCAAATATGTCATATAAAACGACATATTAAAATGCAAATTGATAAATATTAACATTTGATTTTATTAATTAAGATTGAAATAGTTATTACAAAGAATGTGCTTACGGTTTCTGTGAGGTGATCGAGATTAACAGAAGAGGATCTCAAACGATCGTGGCAGTAAAATCTACGGATTGCCTTCATGTTTCTTGGTTGTTTTAATAAAAACGAAACTGGTTTATGAGTTGTGTTTGTATTTTTGTGTGTGTTTGTGTCGGTGGTTGAATAGAGTCGACAATTTAGGGTGCGCTTGGTTGATGTCGGTGGTTAAGAAGAAGGGTCTAGAGAAGGGTTGAGAAGAAGGGTCCAGAGAAGAAGGGTCTGGATTTGAGCCACAAATAAGCTTAAGCGAGGAGGACTATTTATGCCAAGTTGGGAAAGTTTGCAATTAATGCTTGCAAAGCAAACAATGTTGTGTGCAAAAGTGTACGCTTTTTAGTATATAAGAAGAATATTTGCAAAGTTAGTCATTATACTAACTTAAGTTAAATCCTAAAAAACTATAACTATTAACACTAACCTGCCCAAATTAAACAAACCTAGCCCATTACAAAGAATAAACCCATGACCCAGTCCACTACCCTTTTATCCCCAGGTCAAACCAGTCAAATTACTAGTAAAATAAAAAACGCTCCAGTTACTATTCATGTTCTTCCCTATTGTTTTTACCCTGCACCTCACCCACAATTTAATCCCACATTAATTATCCCTTCTAGAAGAAGCTGACATACCTGACGCATCAGGTGTCCACGCTGGCAGTTTCCAAAAGTTTGATTGGCTGATGTGTGTTGGCACACGATCCAAGAGCATAGGATGATTGGAATTGATTTAAAGGTTGGGATTAGAGCTCAAGGAAGCCCTGAAAACCTAGAAGCTTCAGCTAAAGGCTATAAAAATCCTTTCCTCATAGTCTGTGTAGTTTTTTTTAGTTCAATTTAGTTCGTATTGTATTTTCTTATTTGTCATTTAAATATTGCACTTCTTTTTAAGTATTGTACTCTTTTAAATCTTTAATAAAATTCGGTTTCCTTTAGATAATTGTCAAATTTACTTTTAAGCTTTTAAATGTTTGCATATAGTTAAATAAGCTCTCATAAGTTGTTCATATCATTACAAACACTCTCAAACACTTAAATAAGCTTCTCAATAGCTTATTTGAGCTTTTGGGACTGTGATTGCAAGTTTTGGTTTTGTAGTTTTATATTTTAAGGGTAAATAAGCTAATATGGAAGATAAGCCAAACATGGAAGGGCTTATAGGGTCTTACCAGCTGATCAATCATCTGATAAGCTCGAGCTTGTATAGTAGATCCTCGAGCTTGTTTGATCCTTGTTGAGCTATGATCAAGGTACAAGTGTTTTATCTTCATTTTTATTTTTGTTAAAATTGCTTTTTTTTGGGTAAATGGGACACTTCCCCAGTAAAATATATTAAACCCAAAATTACAATAAGTCCAATGGAATGTGACTGAGATGCCACATTAACCTCAAGCCCAAACTTGAACGGCCACTAACGATTATATGACATGCCAAATAATCGCTAGAAAACCAATACAAAACCAATGACACCAATAGGAAAAAACCACCTAATGGTGCATAAACAAAAGCAACTAGCCATAACAACTAAATAAAAATTGCTTCAGGAAGATCCGAAAGCCTAGCCATTCTTTCACCATCCGAGGACTTTTTAAGCTTACATGAGAGCAACTTGAGACGAACCGACGCCTTAACACACTCCACCTAATGGTGCATAAGGAACATACCATACCAAGTGCAGCCGAAGAATCCCAAACCGGGATTAAATCCTGCGTTTTTAACCTCTTGCGGATAACTAGCCAAAGATTAAAAGCATGTCTCGGGATACAAGCTGGAAACCAAACAATATTATACCAAGCGACTTTATTATTTCGATGCCTAAAGTCGGACCAGACTTGGGAGACAGAAAAATTCTCAATTCTCCCTTGTCTATTACGCCAAACCATGCGATCCAAAACATCGTTATGGACCGTAGTGACATAGTCATTCAAGAACAAGTATTTAGAAGCAAGATTTTGCGGCCAAACCCAAGAACCTTGAACAACGATATCACTAACCTTAGAATGAAACGAGAGACCAGCATTATGAATATCACGAGGAGAGATGCGAGTAGCTAGAGGGTCCAAATCAGTCCACTTGTCATACCAAAGCGACATACTCGCTCCATTGCCGATAACTTTCCATATAAAATTCCGAACCTTTGGACGAAGATTAAGAATTTTCCTCCATCCACAAGACATATTTCCACACGTACTCTGCAAAAGATTAACCGGTAATCAAGACATGTTACAAGAACTCACAAAAATGGATAACTACAAAAAACCTTCAACTCAATCAATGCTTTATTATGACAATATTTCTTGACATAAAGAAACTGGATATAAACTAACAGATTGAGACCGCATACCGTCTTCTTACTTGACAAAGAGTATCATCATCCAAGTTCAGAGATGACACAAACCATAAAAAACGACCTACAAAAATCAAAAAGAAGAAGTGGGGAAAGTGAGTTGGATATCATGAAACGGGCTAGGGAAACGTACCGTGATGAGTATAGAGGATCGTCGTTTCCTCACGATGAGGCGTGGGAAGTTTTGCGCAAGCATAAAAAATGGGACACGGCGGAACCGATTGATATAACCAGTGATGTCCCAAGCTAAACAAACGAGGCGTTATTTGGTCATGATGTTCAACCACGTCCGAGGAGCAAAAAACGTGCTTCAAAGAAAGCCAAATCCGAGACCACCTCTAGTACCGAGGGAACGAGCTCGGGGAGCCAACTCGAGGATGTTATAACGAAAGAGTATCGTATGAAACGGGAAACCGCCCAAGAGGCGTATCAGGCGGGTAAAGAAAAAGATCAAACGATTCAAAGGTTGAAAAAGATGAAATTTCTGATGATTGACACTTCCAACAAAGATCCAAACATTGCGTATTGGATCGAGAACCAAAAGGAGAAAATCATCAAAAAATATAATTTGCAATCAAAAGAGTAGATTTATTTGTATTTCATAATTTCCTTTATGTCGTAATTTCGTTTTTGTCGTGTTTTTTTTAATTTCGTTTTTTTTATGTTGTAACTTTTTAAGTTCGTATTGTAATGTTTAAGTTTTAATGTTATGTCATTTATGAAATGAAGTATTAGTTTTAGTTTAGTGGTTGAATTTGTAAATTGTTGAGTTATAATAAGGGGTGTTTTTTTGTGAGCTAAGTTTGAAATGTTAAAAGTGATGTGGCGCTTACGTGACATTGAGTTATGGTACCTAGAGCTCTTAGGGTGTATGTGACTTTATCAAGTTTGAATTGGGGTGTTGATCGGTTCGGTTATCGGGTTGTTCGATTTAAGAATAGGGGTGTTGAATAGGGGTGAGCATCGGTTTAAGACCAGACTGACCAAAATAGCTAGAAAGTTTAGACCGAGTACCGCATTGAATGTGTTCGGTCCGGTCAGGTCTGGTCATTCAGTCGGTTCGGTTCAAAAAGGCAAAATGGTCGGTTTGTACGCCGGACCGGACTAGATCGAAACCAAAATAAGAAAAAATTGAGACCGAGACCGGACATTGGTCCTTCGGTCCGGTCGATTTTCTCAATCGATTCGGTCGATTTGCTCAATCCTAATCTAGGATGCATTTAGCATAAATTTGAGCAGACGACACAAGAATATGTGATTAACTTGCTATTTTTTTACTTGTTTTGTAGTTACTCCCTCCGTCCCAAAATTATTGTCCAATATTGACTTTTTTAGTCTTTCTTCTTTAACTTTGACCATAATTATTTTTGTTTGTGTTATGAATATATTGGCTTTTAAATGTATTTTTCATTGGTATAAATTTCATCAAATATTATATAACACAAATAAATATATTAATTGTCAAAGTTGAACAAGAAAGACTGGTAAAAGTCAAATTGGACAATAAAAATGGGACGAAGGGAGTATTTTTTTATCTTTATTTATTGCATATATTATAGCTACCTCATGCTGCCTACAAATCACCTTGAGTTCAAAAGTTTTCATGTTGTTCCAACAAAAAATTTTCATGTATAGTTATTATTCTTAAAAGTGGCAATCTTGAGCATTTTTTTCATGTAACTCGGTTAATTAGAGTTAGGCTATCCCTGATGGGTGAAGAGGTAATGAATAGACTTTATTGCTATGGTAAAATAAAAACTTAAGTATATATGATCAAGAGTTTATTTTCTTAATCTTTTGTTTTCGTATTTATGGTTTTTATGCTTCCTACACCAAAGCTCAAGTAATACAAAATCTTTAGATTGGCTTGTCAATGGGTCGGATCACGACCCATATCCGAGCCAACCTTCCCAATGATATGATTCAACGGGGCGAAAAACATGAAACATCGTACCCATTTAACATTGAAAATACATATATATATTTTTTCGTCTCATTAATTGTTGCCGCCGCCACTACGAAGGCCATCGGCTATCATTTCTCAAACGCCTCCGACAACTGTATTTTATGAATCTCATTTATCCTGAAGTGTTGAAAAAAAACTTTTACTCGATTTATCTTTGTTTTTTACTTATAATTATAGTTGACGTTAGTTTTCTACCCATGAACCTGTTATAAACAATCATCAACTTTCTAAGGTAAATTTTTAACTTTTGAACACAAATGATCAAAGTATGGATGAGAAAAATGGTTATTAGTTTAGTGCTCGTACATGTCACACTATGTAGGCAAGGCTTGGCATACTAGTTCAAAAATGTTTTGTTTATGTTATTAAATATGTTCGTGATTCGTGAATCATATACTTAATTACCTTATACAATCACAATATATCTAATGAGCATGGGCTTTAAAAGAATTTTCAGTTGTGGCAACCTTATCAATAGCAAGGGTGTGCGAGCTTGCTTAAAATGTCAAAAGGTATTATTCCATACACCTAGCGGTGTCAGTCGGGTTCGGGTCAATTCAGATCGGATCAAACGGGTTGACCCGAACCTGAGTTAGCCAAACATTTTCAACCCAATACCTGACCCTATTTAGTATTCAGGTTACCCGGTTAACCCGAATTCAATTTTTGAAAACAGGTGTGTAAGTACAATGATGCTAAATAACTTATTTGTGCGTTGTACCTGCGTCCCAACTAGAGATGAATTCCGAGACCATTATACTCAAACCCCATTACACATTCCATGTTGACTTTTAATACTAGAACATTCTTACATGTGAACTCCCGATATCAGTAAGAAAATGAAATTACCATATTATAAACAATGCTACAACACAAGACCAAATGGTCTTAAAAGGCAAAGCGCTTCATATATAAAAGGTTCTATCACGACGTCCGAAAGTCTTGTGTATGACTTCCAAAAGTCAAACCTTATTAGTTTCTTCCAAAAATGAGGGACTAAGAGGTGTTTAGATGTTTGCTGCAAAACTAAATGGTAATATCTTACCAAACTTGAGTTTCCTCACTTTGTTATGGATAATAACCACAATAATGTGGGCTTGATATATAGTTACTCACTGTCCCACGGTATGGATAAAATAGCAAGTGCAGAATAAGTATTCGGTTAAAAAGGCACTACTATATTGATTATATAAGTTGTTTCATCTTCATCTTTACTGTAAGAACGTTTAAGCAAATGAAAATAGGTTATGGAAATTTATCATTTTCATCCTTACGAACACAATAATAAAAATTTGCAGGTCAGATTGAAGACGATAGTAACATTGTTGAATCAATTGACTAGATGATTGGAAGGTGTAGAAGGATGGTAACATTAACATGCTTAAAGACAGACGTTAACTAAAAAGAGTGGGTATGAGTTTTTGTAAACCCTGCAACTTATTACACTCACTTTTCGGTATCCTCAACCCCAATCCCCATAAGCCAAACATTTTAAAAGCACCCCGTAAAACAACGTAATCATCTCGAAAGATTAAAATTTAATCATCTAAGACATTTAAAAAGCACCCCGTAAAAAGCACCCCGTAAATCAATCTAAGACATGTCAAATACGCATTGGAGTATAATCATCTCGAAAGATTAAAATTTCGTCATCTCTTTACCTTTAGACTGCTTAACCTGACCTTCGTATTGCAGTCCAATGGCATCCAAAGTTCCTTTGTCCGCATCGTTAATGAAATACAACTTTGTTTAAAAAATATCATCAACCTCGTGAAAACAAATAAAAAGTACACCATGATACATTGATGCTAGTAAAAAGCACCCCTTAAGACAAGGTACTTGTGAAAATAATATCCCTTCTATATAAAGGAAGATTTGTGCAAATATTTCTCCATGAAAACTTCGAAAAAATGGCCTGAGTATAATCAGTTAACGCAACCCTAACTAATTACTTTGTGGCTTGAGTCATATTTTAGTTATTGAACTTCAAAAGGTCATCGAAGTTTCAAGTGCCGTTATAAATGTTTGAACTCATGAGAGTTTGAATAGTTTTTCAACTATCCCACATTGGTGGAGTTTGTAACCAAAAGTAGGTATGCACATGTATATAAAGAAGGTTAATTTGGACTGAAATGAATTCTAGTCCTTCTAACTGGTTTACTAGTAGTGCCTCTACTAGTGAATTTGCTAAAAGGCCTAAAATTACATTTCGTCTTTATTTTATCCATTTATTAACAAAAAAATATTAATATACGTCTTCTACTCACTTTTAGTACAACCAGATCACACATATAATCTTTCCATTTCTAGATAAAATGTTTCAATTTTTGTCAACCAGAAATACATGTACGAAATACCTCGTGGAAGACGGGATTGGGTAGACGCGGGATGTGAGGAATACCTGTACGACAAATAAATATGGTCTCGATAAATGATATAACTAAACGAAAAATAAATAGTGAGAAGAAATATAAGTTTCGGTATGGAGTAGAACCAAAGTTTGAATGTTCATTCAACTATCATCAACTTTCTAAGGTAAATTTTTAACTTTTGAACACAAATGATCAAAGTATGGATGAGAAAAATGGTTATTAGTTTAGTGCTCGTACATGTCACACTATGTAGGCAAGGCTTGGCATACTAGTTCAAAAATGTTTTGTTTATGTTATTAAATATGTTCGTGATTCGTGAATCATATACTTAAAATTATAGTCCTTTCTATACCACTTTGACTTTAAGTATTTTTTTTTGTGTTATATAATATTTGATGCAAAATATATGAATGGATTGAGTTTTTAATGTATTTTCATTTGGTATAATTTTCATCAACTATTGTATAACATAAACGAAAATATTTATGGTCAAAGTTGAATATAATTTTGGGACATTACCTTATACAATCACAATATATCTAATGAGCATGGGCTTTAAAAGAATTTTCAGTTGTGGCAACCTTATCAATAGCAAGGGTGTGCGAGCTTGCTTAAAATGTCAAAAGGTATTATTCCACACACCTAGTGGTGTCAGTCGGGTTCGGGTCAATTCAGATCGGATCAAACGGGTAGACCCGAACCTGAGTTAGCCAAACATTTTCAACCCAATACCTGACCCTATTTAGTATTCAGGTTACTCGGGTTAACCCGAATTCAATTTTTGACCGGAGTAACCAGACCCGAATAGGTATTTTGACACCCCTTCACACCACCTCCATGAACCTGCTTCATATCTCACTACACGAGCCGTTAGCCCATTAGACTAAAGCGTGTAGTCAATGAGAAAATTCATATTACACTCAAACGTTTTGTATCACCCACATATATTGGTTAACTTAATTGAGAAGCTTTAAACAAAACTAAAAAACTGCTACTATTACTCGTGCACCACATATGTTGTAACAAACGTTTTAGTACTCAAACCTCTAAAATTTCAATATTTAGACAAAAGTATGATGCACATTCTCTAATACCTTATTTACGCAATTTTCCTATATAATGAGATAAATATAAGCAATTCAGATCAAATAAATCAATTGTTATATGGAGTATTAGTTCTTTCGCAATTCATGTATCGTTTAATGAAACTAAAAAAACACATCTTGTGATATTAGTTTAAAGTTTCACAGCTAAAAGTGTGTAAAAATCTAACATTTACAAAGTTCACGATGGAAGAAATAATAGAGAATGATCATGTTTGTTACAAAGTTGTCAACATAAGTAAGTACTTGGTACATTTTAAAAAATTCACAATAGAATCACATTATAAACCTCACAACGTAACGCATTGACAGTATTGTATATCTCATATGTGTGTACAAGCAATATTGATGATCAAATGCAAGTAACACAATATGATGATGAGAAATTTGGATGCAACATTTCCCATTTGGGAAAATATGACGAAATAGCAGAAAAGTCAATGGAGAAATTCATGTCGAATCTCGTCTTTCAAATGCACCTCGTTTGGTTCTCGTGCTGTGGCTAAAACTACCCGTAGTCATGACTAACAAATGACTACGATTTTATCTGCCACGCCTTTCTCTCTACTACCAGACGATTTTTTGCCACAGGACCATCATTTTTTCTAAACATTACATGTTTTATAAAGCACCAAATATACAAATAATATTTAAAAAAAAATAAAAAACTACCAAACTAAAATTAAAAAAAAAAAAAAAAAAGTCAAACGTTATCTTTTTCCTGCCTTCTACCCACTCCCACACACGGAGAAAAACACACACACCGAAGAAAAAAAAAAACATCACAAACACAACACATTTTTATTGATGAAATGGTAGTCCATGGTAGTCAAGCATACGCCCGAAAAAAAAAGACCGCACGACCGACACCTCGCAGTGGGGAGAATCGATCGCCTTGTCGGCCAACTACCAAGGCGACTACCCCACTGCATGCTGTCTAAGGCTATACACAGTGGGAAGGTCATGAATTGCTCGACCCACATGGTCATGATCGGTCATGCCATTGTGGGCATTTGGTCATGGATCGGTCGAACAACGAATATTACCCAAGTCGGTCGAAAATCATACCGATTTTTACACTACCACTTTTGGTTTTTTGTTTTTTTCTTTCTTTGAATTAAAAAAACAAAGAAAAAAAAAAAACGCTTTGGTCACGCAACTTGGTCGTCGTCGGTCATCGAGAGAAAGTCGATGTGGCGGGAGAACTCGGTCATCGACTGTGTTTAGCCTAAGAGCCCGTTTTAGGGATGTAAGAAACACATTTGGTTCGGTACGATTTACGGTGAGCCGTACTCGCAAGATACTGTAATGCTTTAAAATGCCGAAACAATACTATCCGAATACTCTTCATGATTCAACTATTATAAATAACGTTTGTAACGATTAGTCTTATATGGATAGGTGATAATACATTTGATCTCCTTATCAGATAACAAGCCAATAGTATCTTTTCATTATGGTTTTAGTTGAAATCTGCAATGTGGAATGCATCGGTTTACTCCATTACTTTCGCCTTTCGAGGTGTTACAATATATCTGATGTTGGTGTGTAACTCCCAGAACAGGGTAAGATAATCAACTTCAGCAGAAACAACAACTATTCAGCAGAAACAAATACCACTAAGTGGTTACCGGATATCACTTGGAATCGTGTGATCACTTTCCAAAGTAAACTATTCGACCCTAATGCCTGGGTTACACGAATATCTACTTGGGATAAGACCAAATGAAGTAAACTATAAGTGTTTTGTGTTTTCTGTGTGTTCTTCATGCATAATCAGATATCCTATTTATAGGATAATACTCTTGGCTAATTCAATGGAATTATGAGTATTAATCGGTCCATTATTAGCCTCATAATTATCCCCATTATAGCCGTTAGTGGTTACATGACCAATTAAATGTGGTCATTAAGCAGTTAAAACTGCCACTTGAATAGGTCAAAACCGTTACAAGCAGACTTTCATCAAGACTTTCATAGTGCTATCGCTGGTTACACCGCCGTGGAAACACCACCGCTTCGATGTAAACACTACTTCAGAAACACCACTTCGTGGAAACACCACCGGTTCGGAAACACCGATCCAATGGAAGTACTTGCAGTGGAAACAATGATAATCAGTGGTAACCACTACAAGACTTTCACCAAGCACTATCAATACAAACCACTACAAGAGTCATGGTGTTCATGGACCTTATGGGTGTACACTCCGTACCTCCTAACCCATTACAAGGTGTGAACTATTCCCACAAGTGCACTAAATTTTCCAACAATCCTCCCCAAATTTAGTTCACTTCCTTTGCATGAAAATTAAACATCAAGCAAAACATGTGCATAAATGAAAATGTCCCGAGGATTGAATTTCCATCTTAGTAAATTACACGTTTCAAATATTCGAGAATCGGGGTGTTCTAAGAATTGAACCCTTCAACCCATTTGAATACCTGAAGATAAAATACACACAAGTTTTCAAACACTTAAAAGCTCCCGACACTATACAAGCCATGTGTCCATATCCAAATTCATAAATGTTGTAAAAGCTAAAAGTCCAAAGCTTCCTGCAGCGGCAAAACTTCAACATTTACATAGGTGGTTCCTCTTTATTCATGCTCCCGCCAAGCACTTTTTCAAAGAAAATTAACCATTAAGAAGTAAAGACTTCATCCTCCTTTCAGCAGGTTCGAAGCACAACCTTGGGATGTAAATAAAACATGTGCTCCAGTCACTTGAATGTTCACCTTTCCACATTGAACTCAGCTCCCAAGTTTCCTTAGGAGGGAGTTGGGTGTCCTAGCATTCATTGACTAAGTTGGACTTAAACCCATCCCTTTAGCAGACTTTATAACCAAGTCTCTAGCCGGACCCTTCGTCAAGTGATCAGCTAAGTTCTGTTGAGATCTCACAAACTCTATAAATACCACCCCATTCATGATAAGCTCACGAATCATGCTATGTCCGACACCTAAGTGTCTAGACTTACCATTGTACATCTGGCTATAAGCCTTAGCCAATGTAGCTGCACTATCACACCGGATAGAAATAGGTGCTATAGGTTTAGGCCACAATGGAATCTCAAGGAGCAAGTTTTTCAACCATTCAACTTCTTTACCAGCAGCTGCTAAAGCCACAAATTTAGATTCCATTGTTGAACTGGTAATGCAAGTTTGTTTCTTGGATGCCCAAGAAATTGCACCTCCACCAAGTAGGAATACCCACCACGGTAGACGAATTGTCTTGTTACTGATCCAACTTGCATCGGTGTATCCTTCCAACACCGATGGGTAACCAAGATATGAGAGACTATAATCCATAGTTCTCTTCAAATACTTCAGATACCCTTTGAACGCTTGCGGTGATGAGCACTAGGATTACTAGTATACCCGCTCAATTTTCCCACAACAAAACTAATATCGGTCTTGTACAAGTCATGGCATACATCAGCGACCAATTACCCTAGAATACTCAAGTTGAGATAGAGCCTTGCCATGATTAGGCATCAGCTTCTCACAAGTATCCATAGGTGTACTCACTGGAGTACAATCAAAGTAATTGAATTTCCTCAGCACCTTCTCAATATAATGAGACCGAGAGATAGAAATTCTATTACTTTCATGTTTAATCCTTATACCAAGGATAACATCGGCCTCCCCCATGTCTTTCATGGAGAACCTTGATGACAAAAATTCCTTTGTCGTCAACCGATTTTGGTCAGTGCCAAAGATCAACATGTCATCAACATATAGACAAATGATTACTCCTTTACCGTAATCATCAAATTTGCAATATACACATTTGTCAGCCTGGTTAAGAACATAACCACTAGACAAAACCACTTCATCAAATTTTTGATGCCATTGCTTAGGTGCCTGCTTAAGTCCATAAAGAGACTTAATCAGTTTACACACCTTGTTTTCATTGCCGGGCAAGATGAAGCCCTGAGGTTGGTTCATATAAACCTCCTCTTCCAATTCACCATTCAAGAAAGTTTTCACATCCATCGATGAATAATCGATTGTGAATAGATGCCATAGCAATCGCAGTCTTATGGTAATACGAGTCACGGGGCATAAGTATCAAAATAGTCTATCCTCGACTTTTGTTTAAAGCCCTGAATAACTAATCTAGCCTTGAACTTTTCAATAGTTCCATTTACCTTCATTTTCTTTTTGAAAATCCATTTGCAACCTAGAGGTTTGCAACCGGGAGGTAGATCAACCAACACCCAAGTGTTGTTCCCCATGATGGAATCCATCTCATCATTGATTGCTTCTTTCCGAAAGCAATATCCGGGACTTCATTGCTTCTTCAAATGTCTAGGGATAATCCTCAACAATGAAGCAATAGGAGTATTGGTCCGAGACCTCATCCCTTGTTCCTTCAACTAAGTATAGTTGAAACTCAGGTCCAAATGACTTTGGAGTCCGGACCCTTTTGCTCTTCCCGAGCAAGGTTCAGTTGTTGAACCACAACCTCATCGGGACCACTGATGGTTCATCATCGAGACCTCGATACACCAGTGTCATGAGTTCCATCAGGAATCCTCTGGCTTGGTCTAGGGACTGATGAGAATCTATTCTCATCAAAGTTTGCATCCCTTGATTCAATTATGGAGTTAATTGAAACATATTCATTAGGTTCAATAACATAGAACCTATAAGCCTTGGAATGCTCAGAATATCCAACAAAGATGCAGTCAATTCCTCTTTCACCCAAAGTCTTTTGCTTTGGATCAGGGAGTCTTACAACAGCCCTACAACCCCAGACCCTGAGATAGTTCAGGTTGGGTTTCCTTTTAGTTAAGAGTTCATAAGGGGTAACCTTGTTCCTTTTGTTGGGAACCCTATTTAATAAATAGCAAGTTGTTAACATAGCTTCACCCCAGAACCCTTGACTCAGTCCTGAAAAGGACAACATGGAATTAACCATCTCCTTCAAAGACTGTTTTTCCTTTCATAAATACCATTTTGCTGAGGAGTATAAGGGGCAGTCGTTTCATGGATTATATCAACAGACTGAAAATACAGAGTATCCAAGTACTCACCTCCCCTAACAGTCCTTAATCTTTTGATCAAAGACCCAAGTTGTAATTCAACTTCAGTTTTAAACACTTTGAATTTATCTAATGCTTCATCCTTTGTATGTAACAAATAAACATAACAAAACCTAGAAGCATCATCAATAAACGTCACAAAGTACTTCTTATTTCCCAAAGAAGGAGTGGCATGCAAATCACACAGATCACTGTGAATAAGCTCCAAGACCTTAGTCTCACGACTAACACCCTGAAAGGGTTTCTTGGTTATCTTGGTCAACATGCAAGTTTTACACTTTTCGGTGTCCATGTCAAAAGCTGGGATCAACCCATCCTTAGACATATCTTGCATTCTTTTATAGTGTACATGGCCAAGTCTTGCATGCCATAGGGTAGAGTCACCGGTTATATGTGGTCACAAAATTTGAAATAACACTGTCGGTAATATTAAGCCCTGAACATTTGATTACATAAATAACCAAAACCAATAAAAACACCATTCTTAAAAAGCAAAAATTTATCAGACTCAATAACTTGTTTATATCCATGATTATTCAATACACTACTTGAAACCAAGTTCTTCCTTATATCGGGAACATGAATAACATTAAACAAAGTTACAATCTTTCCAGAACTAAAATTAAGATCTACACAACCACGACCATGCACCAAGGTTGTTGACTCATTTCCCATGTGAAGAATAGAACCATCATTCAGTGACTCATAAGTCTTGAACCAGCTTCTATCTTTGCACACATGAACTGTTGCACGAGAGTCAACCCACCACGCAACATCATCATCCTGCACATAATGAGATTCAGATACATATGTAACATAATAAATCGGAAAAGACTTATTAACCATATTCTGACCTTTCAGTGAGTTGGAAGAACCACCACTCCCTAAACCATTAGTTCCTGATCCATTGGCTTTACCACCAACCTTAACACCCTTGCAGTCCCTTTTGATGTGACCAGTTTTGCCACATTTCCAACAAGTAGGTGTTGCCTTCTTGTTAGGATCTGCCATTGTGTTGTCATGATATTTGCGTTTGCCTTTGTTGTCATTGTACCTGGTGGAGTTATTATGCTCCACCATATTGACAACAGATGCACTAGTAGCATTGCTACTCTTTGGCTTGTCATTATCATGCATCTTGAGAGATTCCTCAATGCGCAGATGACTGCCCAACTCAACCAGAGTTAAATCCTCTTTCTTATGTTTCAAGGTATGCTTGAAATCTTTCCAAGAAGGAGGGAGTTTGTCAATGACACAAGAGACTTTAATGGCCTCATCCATGTTCATATTGTGTTGTGTAAACCTTCCAAGTATTCCAAGAAGTTCATTGTATTGTTCCATGACTGGTCTTGAATCAGTCATTTTGTAATTTGTGAAATTACTAACAAGGAACTTCTTACTTGATGCATCCTCAGCCATATATTTGGCATCCAAGGAATCCCACAGTTCTTTGGAAGATTCAAAGTTCGGATAAATATCAAACAGAGAATCAGACATACCATTGAGAATAAGACCTCTGCATATGTAGTCATCATTCTCCCATTTGCTCCTCCTCCGATCCGCTCCACAGTAGCATCATCACCATCATCGAATGGGGTGGTTAGCACAAACACCACACTCATACTTGACAGCAAGAAGTGCATCTTCTTCTGCCACCTCCTAAAGTCCACCCCTTCAAACATGTCCAGCTTAGCAAAGTTTGAAGCCATGTGTTTCATTGCGCAGGTTGCCATTGATTATCACAAAATAGTTTACTTTGATTGTTGGTGTGTAACTCCCGAGCAGGGTAAGATAATCAACTGCAGAAACAACAACTATTCAGAAACAAATACCACTAGGTGGTTAACGGATATCACTTGGAATCGTGTGATCACTTTCCAAAGTAAACTATTCGACCCTAATGCCCGGGTTACACGAATATCTACTTGGGATAAGACCAAATGAAGTTATGGAATTAGGCACAATTCAATAACCCTTGCGCTTATAAATGTTTTGTGTTTTCTGTGTGTTCTTCATGCATAATCAGATATCCTATTTATAGGATAATACTCTTGGCTAATTCAATGGAATTATGAGTATTAATCGGCCCATTAATAGCCTCATAATTATCCCCATTATAGCCGTTAGTGGTTACATGACCAATTAAACGTGGTCATTAAGCGGTTGAAACTGCCACTTGAATAGGTCAAAACCGTTACAAGCGGTACTTTCATCGATACTTTCATAGTGCTATCGGTGGTTACACCGCTTCAGTGGAAACACCACCGCTTCAGTGTAAACACTACTTCAAGAAACACCACTTCGTGGAAACACCGATCCAGTGGAAGTACTACTTCAGTGGAAACAATGATAATCATTGGTAACCACAACAGTACTGTCACCAAGCACTACCAATACAAACCACTACAAGAGTCAGGGTGTTCATGGACCTTATGGGTGTACACTCCGTACCTCCTAACCCATTACAAGGTGTGAACTATTCCCACAAGTGCACTAAATTTTCCAACATCTGAAGATCATCAAAATTATAAATGTGACAAGAAGCTCAACCAAACTATAGATAAAATATTTCTCGGGTTAAAAAGTATGTTTATATCTTCTTGAAGAATCAATATAAAAAGTGTCTGAATTGAATCTCAACTGCATTGTATCATAAGCTCAAGTGAATATGTTAATAAGCTTGAGAAAATGAATTTACGAGGTTATCGATCTTTTCATAAACTCATTAGCCTATGGAATAAGCTTAGACAAACACATTTTACCTTTTTTTTGGAGATGAATTATGGCATTCATTGTTAGTTTCTTTTGCTTCTTATATTGATTTTGTTTGTTCCCATTTCCTTATAATCTTCAAATACCAATCAACAATATAATTTTTCAATAAGTTATATTTTACTTGCAAAAGAAACGATCAAAATAAGGTAAAGCTTGAAGATAAGTTTTGTACCGTATTAATTTCTTAGTCCTTCTAGTCGAGTGGGCGTCGATCGGTCTTTCAACCAGATCCCATCTCTTCGCACGGGCGGCTCACATGATAACATTTCACCACCGCCATTCCTACGTGTCCTCCGCAACGGCGCCACCACACCTCGCATGCCCGACGCCATTTGGTTCCCCATTCTCCATTAGCTTATTCCTTTTTATTGACGCAACAAACCCATTTCCCTAGTATCTGAACGTTTGAGATCATATACAACCCGATTAAAAACATACAAGTAAATGGGTCAAAATTGTGAAGCACTAAATCTACAGACAACAATTTATGTTCTAAAAGAATATCACCAACTCTTTCATACTCCTCCAAATCATAATAACATGAAGCAAATGGACTTAATTGGGTTTCCCAATAGACTCATCTTGCTTTTTACCATAGCTTGTAAAAGCTTCATGATTTGTTCCCGCATTTGATCGTGGATGCTCTCGGACTAAAAGCTTTGGCGAGTTTTTCTCACATTGTGTCTCCGGCTCTCTCAAAACACATTGTAGCCATCACAAAATTATTTTCATAAAAAATAAAAACCAAAAGTCAAATAACGTATCTTGTAAAATAATTAATCAAGATATAACTAAAGAAAACTGTTGAAAGTAAAGAAAGAAAATGAAAAAAAAAAGTTTTGTGTTTCTGAGTTTCGGAGGAATTAACGAATAAATAGCTTCATTTACAATTGCATGCACATCGAAAGTTTTAAGTTCAAAAATAAAGAAATTTTTTTCATTTGACATGTTAAACTTTATTTTATATTCATTTCCTTCCACTTGTGAGAAGTTTTAAGATATATTTCCAATTTCCAATTTTCGGCTCATTCTTTTCCTTCCCTATTTTAGAAAAAAAATATAACAAAAAATAACAAAATAATAATAATAATAATAACAATAACAACTTGAGAACACAATTTTATTAAAAATTTCTTTTATTTTATTTCTTTTCTCTTAAAATTTGAACTCGATAACACAATGTTAATGTGTTTAGGGAAAGAACATAAAACCTGAAATCAAGTATTCATTAGAAGGACGCTACAGAATGGAGAAACATATCTTTCAAACATTATTATTTTATATATGTTTTCTTATTGGTTTTTCTTTTTCACTAGAATAATTAGACCATTTTTAATGTTTTTTTTCTCATGTTAATAGAGTTGGATGCTAGGTGCTTTTTATTTGAGGTATTTTAGTGTTAATTTACGGGTTGAATTTTTAAACAAAGTTTTACGATTTAAATAAATTATTACCCGTTGTAAAGTGTGTGCATTTTGCTATAATACGTGTATACTGAATCTTAAACACATTCTTTGTCAAAGGGTTTTTTTTTTAATGAGCCAGTGAATTCGAATGTTAAAAAGACATAAGACCCAACATATAACAATAAGATGTCATAATGGTAACTTGTCGGTTGTGTATCCGGAAGGTCATGGGTGGTGGGTTCGAGTCACATGGTGGGGAATACATATACATTTGTTCACTTCACGTGCAACAATTGGTTTTTTCTTTCAAAAATTTTTATTTATAGAAATGTACATGTAAGAGGTTTATACTTTACAAGAATGAGCTAATTCTACTAGTTTACAAGAATGAACTATTTCTACGAGGAATTTTCAAATGCTTACTCTTATTTTGGTGCTTACCAAGGGACAAATCACCACCATCCATCTAGTTTAATCTAATGATGGGGATAACCCTAAGATTTAATATGGAAACCTAAGTCCATGTTTTTTTCTCCTTTTTCTTTGTCTTTTTGTCTTTCTTATTTATTAACATTTTTTTTCTTTTTTTTTTAACTAAAATAATGTTTTTTTTTCTTCTTCTTTTTTTATTCAAACTTTTTTTTTCCTTTCATACGTTTTCATCTGTATTCATACGTTTTCGTTCGTTTTTATACGTTTTCGTCCATGTTCATATGTTTTCGTCCTTTTTTTACGTTTTCTTCTGATTTTAAACGTTTTCGTCTGTTTTCATCCGTTTTGACGTTTACATCCGTTTTATGACGTTTTCGTATTTTTGTATGTTTATATACGTTTTCATTTTAGACGTTTTGTCCGTTTTCGTCCGTTTTACGTTTTCGTCCATTTTAGACATTTTCGTCGTTTTCAGACGTTTTGTCCGTTTTATACGTTTTCGTATGTTTTCATACGTTTTCATCTGTTTTCTTACGTTTTCATACGTTTTCGTTTGTTTTCTTACGTTTTCGTTTGTTTTCATACGTTTTGTCCATTTTCTTACGTTTTCGTTCGTTTTCATACGTTTTCGTCCGTTTTCTTTCGTTTTGTCCATTTTACATACGTTTCTAGAAGTGTTTTTATGCTTTCATACGTTTTCGTCTGTTTTCTTACATTTTCGTCCGTTTTCTTACGTTTCGTCATTTTCATCCATTTTCATACGTTTTTGTGTGTTTTTTTAGCTTTTCGTGTATTTTCGTCCGTTTTAGACGTTTTCGTCGTATTTTTCTTTTCATGTATTTTCGTCCGTTTTATATGTTTTCGTCCGCTTTTGAGACGTTGTCATCCGTTTTTTTACGTTTTCTTCCATTTTTAGACGTTTTTGTATGTTTTCAGACGTTTTCATCCGTTTTTATACGTTTTCATTCATTTTTATCCATTTTTATACGCTTTTGTCTGTTTTATACATTTTGTCCGTTTTCATACGCTTTTATACGTTTTTTATTCGATTTAATACGTTTTTGTCCGTTTTCAGACGTTTTCATTTTGATATTTGTAAGTGACACTTATTTATCTATTGTGATATAACATTGTAAGGAAGATGAAAAGTATTACATTCTTCATCATGTATGTGTTATCAGTTGTGATACTCAACTAAGAATGTGATGGTTATGTTTTTGAAAATATTTAGGAAGGTTTTTGTGTTTTATGATATTATGAAATATTAGAAAAGTTGTTCAACTGAAAACAAGAGATGTTATGATACTTTTGTTAGACTTGTGGTGGATTTTTCTATTTAATGGATACATTGTGCATGCTTCGATAGGTTTTATAGCGGGATTTAAAAATATCTATGGTTGAATCAGCAAACTAAATAAGCTATGGTTGAAAATAGCACACATCTTTATAAACAAACTGAGAAAGCTCAAACACTTGTGATATCACACGTGATATCATGCGTGACAACACCGTTGATATCACCTGTGATATCATGTGTGATATTACCGGTGATATCATGTGTGATATCATAGTTTATATCACTTGTGATATCACCTGTGATATCACCTATGATATCATGTGATATCACAGGTGTTTGAGCTTACTTATTTTGTTTATAAAGATGTGTGCTTTCTTCAACCATAACTTCTTTAGTTTGCTGATTCAACCATAGATATTTTTAAATTTCGCTATAAAACCTATCGAAACATGCACAATGTATCCATTAAGTAGAAAAATTCACCACAAGTCTAACAAAAGTTTCATAATATCTCTTGTTTTCAGTTAAACACCTTTTCTAATATTTCATATTATCATAAAACACAAAAATTTTAGTAAATATTTTCAAAAACACAAATAAGAAAAATGAACAGAATCATCACAGTAATATAATAAGTGATGTTTATTTTTATTTCTTTCATATATACTTGGTAAAATACTAAATTCTTATCACATTTTGTATGAATTTAATATTTCACATTCTTAGTTGAGTATCACAACTGATAACACATATATTATGAAGAGTGTAATACTCTTCATCTTTCTTACAGTGTTATATCACAAGAGATAAATAAGTGTCACTCAAAAATATCAAAATCAGTAAAAAGGAAGCAAACTATGAAAATTAGAGACTTGACATATTCTCAAAATCAAACAAGTGTTGCATTAAATTAGCATTTTTTGAACAAAATAAGAATTCACCTAAGAGACTTTAACCCTTTTATTTCTACTAAGAGTATTATCACAAGTGATAGATAACATTGGTTGCATTAAAAAAATATGCCCTTGTCAATTGCGATGAAAGACACAAAAACTATCTTGTAACTAAAAATTAAAAAAATATTAGAAAACACATAGGTGATAATATATAAAAATATACAGAGTAATGAAATATCTTAGGTGATATTAAAGGTTAAAAAACATACTTGTTTGTTTATGAAATATCACAAGTGATATTAGACATTAACTTTTTTATAATAAAATATCCCAATTGATATTAGACATGTAATATAATAAAGTTTAATAATAAGCATGAAAACACATGAAATTAGACGAAAACGTATAAAAACTGCAAAAAACGGACGAAAACGTATGAAAACGGACAAAAACGTATAAAAACGAATGAAAATAGTATAAAAACGGAAAAAAAAGCTTCTGAAAACGGACGAAAATATAAAAACGGATTAATGTGGACGAAAACGTATGGAAACGGACGAAATCGTCTGAAAACAGACGGAAGCGTCTAAAAAAGGACGAAAACTTAAAAAAACGGACGAAAGCGTATATAAACCTATAAAAACAGATGAAACGTAAGAAAACGGACAAAAACATAAGAAAACACACGAAAACGTATTAAAACGGAGGAAAGGGTATGAAAACGGATGAAAACGTAAGAAAACGTGAGAAAACGTGAGAAAACGAACGAAAACATAGGAAAACGGACGAAAACGTAAGAAAACGGACAAAAACGTAAGAAAACGGACGAAAACGTAAGAAAACCGAAGAAAAGGTAAGAAAACAGACGAAAACGTAAGAAAACGAACAAAAACATAAGAAAACAGACAAAAACGTATGAAAATGTAAGAAAACAGACAAAAACGTATGAAGTTGTAAGAAAACGGACGAAAACGTATGTAAACGGGCGAAAACGTATGAAAACGGACAAAAACGGACGAAAACGTAATAAGACTGACGAAACGAACAAAAACGGACGAAAACGTATGAAAACGGACGAAAACATAAGAAAACGGACGAAAACGTATGAAAACGGACGAAAACGTAAAAAAACTGACGAAAACGTAAGAGAACGGACGAAAACGTATGAAAACAGACGAAAACGTAAGAAAACGAACAAAAACTTAAGAAAACAGACAAAAACGTATGAAAATGTAAGAAAACAGACAAAAACGTATGAAGTTGTAAGAAAACGGACGAAAACGGAAGAAAACGTAAGAAAACGAACGAAAACGTATGAAAACGTAAGAAAACGGACGAAAACGTATGTAAACGGACGAAAACGTAAGGAAACAGACGAAAACGAACGAAAACGTATGAAAAAGAACGAAAACGTAAAAAAACTGACGAAAACGTATAAAAAGCGGACAAAAACGTATGAAAAGCGGACAAAAACGTATGAAAACTGACGAAAACCAAAAAAAAAAAAAAAAAAAAAACGTATAATTAAAAAAAGTGATAAAAAAATTACAAATAATGAGAAAACAAATAAGAAAGATAAAAAGAAAAGAAAAAGACAAGAAAAAACATGGACTTACGTTTAGACATATAAATTTTAGGTTAATTATTACCATTAGATCAAACTAGATGGAGGGTGGGGATTTATCCCTTAGTATGCAAGAATTTTTGAGTATGCAAAATAAAGTGTATCGTATTTCTACTAGTTTACAATAATGAAGTATTTGTTAAATATGTATAAATAATATACTTGCTAAAAGACACGTGTATTTAAAAATAAAACCTGTTTCCTTATTTTTGACAATCAAACCTGTTTGTTACCTTATTTTTGAAAAATGATATTAATGTTTCCTTATTAGTATATCATATGGTTTCCTTATTAATATTTACGCGTATTAAAGTGGATCAATCCTATCCTTGTTGTTTACGTATCCGAGCCGCTAATCAAAGAAAAACAATATCAGCACGTACGCATGGTTTTGATAAGTTTAGAATTATAATTAAGGCTTGGAGCTCAAGTTATGCACGTTTTCTATATATACCACAATAACAAAACAGAGTTTATCAACAACCCTGACTTCCTCAAAGTCGATCATTCCTTGTTCTTCAGGTAATCGAGTCGTCATGGATACGTTAGAGCAGCTATGTGCAAATCTAGAAATCAAAACTGGTGATGACGAAGATCGAATAAGTTTGTTACCGGATGATGTAATTCTCAAAATCCTGTCTCGTTTACCAACCACAAAAGACGCCATTCGAACATCATGCCTCTCCAAATGTTGGAGATCTCTCTGGACCTCAGTTCCTAATCTCGTATTCATAAACAATAATGATACCAAAGACGATGAGCCTCGTCGCTATTTCTTTTCATGCGTAGATAAAACCATAACTCAGTGTCGCCCCCACCTCAAGCTCAACAAATTCCAACTGCATTCCGTTTACGAGTGTAAATATGAATCGCAAGTCAATAAATGGATCCGTTATGCTATTAATTGTAATGTCCAAGACCTTGATCTACACTTATGGGGTTATTTTGCATTCATTAAGATTGTTTTAGATGATTTGCTTTTCAACAATTCGATTTTCACTCATCTTAAACTCTCATGCTCCTTTGTTAATCCAACTGGCACGTTTAGCTGGAAAAACCTCAAGTCTTTGTATATTTCAATGACGGATTTAAATGAAGATTTGATCCGAAATATACTTTCCGGAAGTCCTTGTCTCGAAACATTCACGTTGCACGATTGCTATGGTTTCAAGCAGCTTGATATTACTTCAAAGAGTGTTAAGAAGTTTGTCATCTCTGGAGACGAGCATCCTAATGGCCGACATGGACATGCATGTTTAAACGCTCCTAATATTTTGTCATTAACAATCCAAGGAAGTGTGATGTTACAGGAGATTTATTTGTACGATTTGTCTTCCCTAGTCGAAGCTCACTTAGATTATACCGAAGATGATGGTAGGATTCCAGGTGTAGACTATGAAGAAGAAGTTATTGAAGTACATATTTGTCGACTTCGCCATATCAAGGAGCTTAAACTTGGGGTGATGTGTTCAAAGGTAACATGTCGATCCTTTTTGGAAAATTTTGTCTTTGCAAAAGTTATTTGTTATTAGTCGTTTTTTTACAAAACTATCATCACATGCATTTTTTATTTCAAGGGACGCGATTGCAATTTACTCATGTTACTATTTATTTGTTTGAAGGTTCTCTCCCGTTTGGAGGCTAAAGGTTACAATGTTCCATCAAACATCGTACACGTTGTTGATGATGATGGTTCTGAAGGTGACGAGGTTGATTGATAGATATATGGAACTTTATATTCTTGTTGGACAGGCCTTGAAACTAGTTAATTATATTTAAAGATAAATGAGGAATGAACAATTCCTACTAGGTGCAAACAACTTTGAAGTGGCCATGCCAACCTACTGAAAAAGGAGAGCTTTGCGTTTGAGTCTGCCGGTGGGTTCAAACCCCGTGGATTTGTTGGCCAAAAGGTTGGAAACTATTGTTACCCCATTCTCCCAAAAAAGAGAGGAATGAGTGCCCTGATGTTGTGCTTCTGCATTTGTTAAAAACTTAATGTCACATTGGGAGGTATTATTATTATTGACGATTATAACTTTGTGGAAAGTCTAAACTCCTATAATTCTGTTATTAATTTAGATTCATATATATGTACGTGGCAAAAGGGTGGTGGTGACTTTGTTTGGTTTTGAAAGTATATGTGTATGGCTAGCAGCAGTGAGATAATACAGTACCCAAATTTCATTTTTTAAAATATTATCGTATAAAATGAGTTAGTGTTTCATGAAGATTTGCTTTATATGCCTTTTGTTCGAAGTACAGTAGCTAGTAAGCCTTGATAATAAGCAAGATATAAATGACATACTTTTTGTTCTTTAAGTAATTATGTGACCCTTGTAGCATGTGGACCTTAATTAGTTGAAACATCATGCAGTCCAACATTATTATGAAATCGAAAATTTTGCTAGAAAGCACAAGTTGTAACTTCCTGGTTTCTTATGCATGCGGATGCCTCACTCTGTGTTCTTGTGTTTTCCAAGAATATTCTAACACCTGATACATGTTATCTTTCTAATTGTTGAAAACCAGACCAAAGATACTACAATAGGACTGCGACCAATGTGTAATCTGTTACTCCAAGTGATCCTTCTGTTTCCACTATCATCTCAAATTCCTTCTCTTCACATACACAATTAAAGTGTAAAATAGGTGGATACACCCTAACACAAATTCCGATATATAGGTGGTTCTACAATAGCATAGCAAACACTCCCTTTGCCACCAACATTAATTGTGACCGTTCTTTCAATAGCTACTTTGCCAATTAGTTCTGGGAAAATGAATGACAGGTTGTTTTGATTATATTTATATCACCATGACTGCAAACAATTTTTTTTCTCATCTCTTTCATCCATATAGTAATTTGAATGAAAGCAGAGTTTGTGACGAACTATTGCTTGATCATTAGTTATTATGGTGATGAGGTTAAATGGTTAGTGGCACTTTGATTTCAATGTTTAGCAATGCATGGTGCTCCGATTTATTTATGTAGTTGTTTGATGTGATTTTTGTTTTGTGTTTGTAAACTTTTCAAGGTTGTGGTTTCGTCCTTGATGTTGTGCATTACTAGCTGTTTTCTCATTCTGTGTTTGGATTTGGGTAATTTATAAGGTGTTTGGGGTTGAAATTGTACCCTTATGCTTTCCAAATGGGTTAAATTGCTCAAATTTTGTTGTCACACTAATTTTATTTTTTACAATTTAGAAGCGCGCGTTGGTTATTAAAAAAGTATGTCCAATTTTTTAGAACAAAACAATAAAGGTTCTTGAAAGTCAATTCAAGAAACAAAAAACAAACTCTCAAAACAACCATGATCACAAGTTTTGATCTCAATCAGGATCACCAAATCCACCACTGGCTATCTATTATCAATATGGGCATATGCATATGCAGTGACGGAGCCAGGAACAAATATGACTGGGTGCACAAATTTTTTTGAACCATAATATAATAGAGTTAAAAAGTGGAATAAAACGAATATTTCATAAAAACGATAAATAAATGAACATATTACCTTCTAATTAGTGATTCTACGATCTCCCATAGCAAAAAAACGCTTACGTACACCCTCATTTTTAACATTAATAAGTTCTTCTTTCTCTATGGCACAAGTTAAAGCGCCGTTAAAATAATCATCGCCCATCCGATTACGCAAATCAGTTTTAATAAGCTTCATTTTAGAAAAACGTCTTTCAACCGTAGCAGTAGCAACAGGCAAGACTAAAGCCAACTTCAACAACCGATAAACCAAAGGATAAGATGTATGCTTTTTCTTATCCACCATCTTCTCAGCAAGTTTGGCAATACTCTCCAAGTTAGCGAAATCTTTATCGTTACGCATGATCTGAAAATAGACTCCAAGTTCTGTAGGAAGACTTAACCTATCCATATAAGTAAAATCACGCGGATACATCTCACTAAGTTTCACTAACTTTGATATACTAAATTCTGAAAATGAATCATGCGGGCTCAACGCCGCCATATAATCAAGTAAATCGGTGCTTCCCTCACTAAAATGATCTCCAAACTCTTGAATTTGCATATCCATAACAGTGTTGAATATATCGACCTCGAAATGATGTTGATTTGTAATTCTATCATTTCGGCCTCTTGAATGAAAGTCAACCATATTTACCATCTCAATATCATGTTTACCACAAAATGAAGTTACATTCTTCAAAAGAGAAGGAAAACTCGTTGCCCTATACTCTTGCAATGCTCTTTTGGTTCCTTTTGCCAATGAAACGGCCTCTAATATCATTTGATCGCTCTTCTGAAGATGTTGTGACAATGTATTAGTAAGCCCCATTATATGCAACAACAAGTACAATAAAAACACAAAATCAAGTGTTTTGAAATACTTTATAAGACCAGAAGCTGTTCCACGGTTAGAGATAGTATCACCCTCTTCCTCAACATAGTGAAGAACCTTAAGAACCTCCGGAAACATTTGTATCAATCTAGTGATAGTTCTATGATGAGAACCCCATCTTGTATCACCAGCTCGTGCAATGGTAACTTCTTGGTTTTTCCCTCTCCCTGTTTCAATTTCACCTTTCTCTATTTCTTTTACTATTCTTTCTTTGTGACTTTCTCGCAGCATATCTTTTCGTTTACAAGAGCCACATACAACATTTGTCACCGTGGATAGAACATCAAAGAAGTCTCTAACACTCTTGTGGTTTTTTGCAACAACCACAACTACTAACTCGAGTTGATGAGCAAAACAATGTACATAATATGCTGAATCATTTTCTTTTAGGATTAGAGCTTTTAAACCATTAAACTCACCACGCATATTGCTTGCTCCATCGTAACCTTGTCCTCTCAACTGTTTCAAATATTTAATTAACATGTTACATGTAAGACAAATAATAATTTGCTAAAAAATAGAAGATATTTAAGACTTAAATTTGAACTCTTACTTGTTGTAGACTCAAGTTGTGTTCATTAAATAAAGAATCAATGGCAGCTTTTAGAGTAGAAGAAGATGTATTCTTTACATGAATAATACCGAGAAATCTCTCCTTTAAAACACCAAATTTGCTAGCATACCTCAAAACCACAGCCATTTGTTCCTTCTTAACCACATCACTAGACTCGTCAACTAACAATGAAAACACGTCATCACCAATATCTAAACAAATAGAGTTAACTATCTCTTTCGCAAAACACCCAACTATATCTTTTTGAATCATAGGCGATGTCTAGATACAATTCTTTGGAGCATTTTCTAATGTAACCGCACGAATTTCCTCATTATGATCTCTAAGAAATTGCAATGCTTCAAGATACATCCCTCTATTTAATGAATTTACGCTTTCATCACGACCACGCATTGGATTCTCTGTTTTCATACATAATCTAACACAATCAATTGAAGCATTTAATCTAATTAGATAATTCTTCTTCTCAATTTCACTTTTCTTATTAAAGGCCTCGACAATGGATTGATCTTGTTTAAGAAGATTTTCACATTTTTGGAATGCTCTATTGTGATAGCTATCAACATTACCAACATGTTGATACAATCTATCCTTTTTATGCCAGCTATCAAAACCATTAACCACAAATGCATCATTCCCACCTTGCTTCTCAATATTATCTCTAAATAAGTAACAACACAAGCAAAATGCTTTGTTCACCTTTACACTATACTCCAACCAAGGAAATTCCTTAAACCATGCTACAACAAAACGTCTTGCCTTGCCTGCTATAATTTTAGTTGGAAATATATGAGCACTTGGTTGACAAGCTTTTCTATCCCAATATAATCGCCTTATTTCTTCTCTTTGGTTTGGATCATAATCAAAAATTCGAGGTCTATCGGCGGGATCCGAGGGAAGAGTGTCTAAAGCAATTGTAATCGGTACCGAAGCCGAAGGAATATCAGTTGTGGATGCAGTTTGAGGTCCTTGTGAAGAATCAGTCGTGGCATTTTCTCTTGTAGATTCTTCACCAATAGTATCATTCTCGTTATCAGACGGAAGCTTTCTTTTTAAATAACTCCCAATTTTAGCCTACAATAAACAAACTACAAATTAGAGCCATTACACGAAATCTTTTAAATACGTTAGCATTTGCAAATTTGTTACATCACTCTTTAAAAAGCTTAACCATTTGTACGTGATTAATAAACAATTGTAAAACCAATCTTGAATGATATATGTCGAACACAGAACTCTCGAACAATACTATCAATTTACAAAGCATGACCATAGATTGGTTTTACAATAATACTATCAATTTAAAAAGCATAACCATAGATTGCTTTTACAATTGTTTATTAATCATGTATGTCGAACACGACAGTCGAACACAGAACACTCGAACAATACTATCAATTTAAAAAGCATAACCATACTATCAATTTAAGATATAATAAACAAATAAACAATTGAAATATTGAATCATATATCTCGAACACAGAACAATCGAACTTGTTTCATATTCTTCAATTTTGGATTTTAAAAGATTGTTAGGATAATGAATAAACTTGTTTAATTGATAAACCTATTTCATCTTTGGGCTTTTGTGCTTTAATTTATTGAATTTGTTTTATCTTTGGGCTTTTGTGATATTGGGACTTTTACAAAATTCTATATATATTTTTTTATTTGTAATTAAACTAACTAAATAATATTAGAAACACATTTTGATGCACCGGGTGCATTTAAAATACATTTTTAAAAAATCGATAATTTTTTCAAAAATTAACACTATATCGAAAAATTCCATGGGGTGCACGTGCACCCGCGGGCACCCTTTAGCTCCGTCCCTGTGCATATGTAAAGGCTCCTAAATATTTTGTCATTGAAAATTCAAGGAAGTTTGATGTTATGCTTGATTTGGCTGAAAGATTTGTCTTCCTTAGTCGAAGCTCACTCTGATTATTTTGACGATGATGATGGGATTTGGGATGAAGAAGATGAAGAAGAAAGGCTTGGTATACGTATTTATGAACTTCGCCATGCCAAGGAGCTTAAACTTGGGGTGATGTGTTCAGAGGTAACATGTCGATCCTTTTTGGAAAATTTTGTCTTTGTAAATGTTATTTGTTATTAGTCTTTTTTTCACAAGCATTTTTTTAAGCATTTTTTTTTATTTTTTATTTCAAGGGATGTGATTGCAATTTACTCATTACTCATACTATTTTTTGTTTGTAGGTTCTCTCCCGTATGGAAGCTAAAGGTTACATCGCTCCATCAAACACCAAACGCGTTGTTGATGATAATGGTCCTGAAGATGACGAGGTTGATTGATAGATATGTAGAACTTCAAATTCATGTTGGACGGGCCTTGTAATTAGTTATATTTAAAGATAAAAGAGGAATGAATGACCTGATGTTGTGCTTCTGGTCTGTTTTTGTTTAAAACTTAATGTTATATTGGGAGGTATTATTATTGACGATAATAACGACTTTTTGGAAAGACTAAACTCCTTTAATTTTGTTATTAATGTAGTTCATATATATGTGGCAAAAGTGTGGTTGTAACTTTGTTTGGTTTTGAAAATATTGGGGAACTTGAAACTTATATGTGTATGGCTATACATGCAGTACCCCAAATTTCATGTTTTGACAATTAGAAAAACTGAAACTTGTTCCGTCACATTGTTGGGTAGCTGCGGTTTGAGTCTCCTCCAAATTGAACGGTTGACCCGTAATACTTTCTAGAACTATCATCACTTGCAACCGTTTTTCTTCATATAAAGTTTTTACCTGTGTATGTAACATGAACCGAGTCAAAGCATTGCCTTTAACCAATTACACAAGAATATTTATAGTTTGATCATTCCCTCATATATATGTAAACAAGCATGCTTACCAAATCAAGGATCATTCCCTTTTGAACTTGACCATTGCCAGCATCTAATGCCTTCTGCCCTGTTATCAGTTCCAATTAAAAGAAGTATGCCAAATCCGAAAACAATCTGTTTTCTCAGAATTGAAGATTGTCCGTTTGAGATACCTCTAACCGTAGTGCTGACATGTGAACCATGGGATTAATTGTTTGTATTTAATTTTATTCCTCTGAACATCAAAATAAACAAAGTAAACCATTTTCAACAAAAATAATTAATCTTGTGTAACTCTCTTTTCATTTTGTTTAGCGTTATGCTTGGCAATGTGATCTTTTATACACATACGACAAAAAACAAGCAAGTTAACAACTTAGCAAATATTATAAATGAAATTATGTTTTAGCTATTTTATTGCTTTATGTTTAACAAATATTAGCAATTTAAAAACAAGCCATTAAACAAAATAAAACTAAATAACAACATCCTAATAATATGCAAGCAAAGTGATCTTTTTAACAAATGGGTTAGTAGCTACACCTGAACATAATTTTCGGCATTAAATGTTTTAATGTGAATTTCCTTTGTAGTTTAGCTAATTAAAATAGTGCAGGTTTAGCTACTTGTATTTTAACAAAATAAGTATTTGGATAAGTTGTTTAATTCAAACAAAATGACTACTCAAATTTCGGAAATTTTGTCGGTACTATCCTGCTTCGGTATCGGTACCATATTAGTGATCCTGCATTTTTTTGGCTCGATTCATAGTACCGGTCTTGTACCGTGTATCGGGAGTCGGTACCATTTCGGTACGGTTCCGGTTCGAAGCCGGGATTCGAGTCCAAATGCTCATCCTTACTCGTTTCCGGAATTTAGCCTTTTCAAAATAATTAAATAAATACTCCCTATGTACCAAAATAATTGTTTTGTTTTAATTTTTTAAAGTTTCTCATTTTTAACTTTGACCTTAACTATTTTCTTCTATATTATATGATATTTTATGAAAAATATATGAAAGGATTGGGTTTCGAATGTATCTTCACTAGTATAACTTTCATCAAGTATTATATAACACGAACAAAAATACTTAAGGTTAAAGTTAAAAAAAAAAAACTTCATAAAGTCAAAACATGACAATTATTTTAAAACGGATGAAATAATACCCCATATAAAATAACTCAAACAACCAAAGATTTTAAACAATCCCAAAAATATGTTACATAATATCGATTAAATTAATCAAATAATACAACTAAACTCTGGGTCGTTACAAAACATTAGAGGTAATTAAGTTATTTTCTTTTCCTTTTAACATTACCGTTTCTTTTCCCTCAATTGACAAACATCAACTTCGTCATATATGATTTGATATTTACATAAGAAAAATGATTATTGTGTCTACTAATCAAGCCTACAAATGTACCTAATGATTTGATTGGTTGATTCAGAAAAATGATTGATGGTAATTTAGAGAGAAAAAGTACATAATACAATTGTACAAGTGTGTGGAAAACTAGAAGGGGGGGGGTGAATAGTTTTACCAATTAAAACTTCGTTTTAAAACATTTAGATCAACTTATGTCAATCTATTTAGATGTGTATGTTGGACGTTGATAGATAGATATATAAAAGTGTAATGAAAGATAAAGAGTAAGAAGCACATAACCACGACAAGAGTATTTATAGTGGTTCGGCTACAAAGACACCTTCCTTGCCCTACTCCACTCCCCGAGTCACCTACTCGAGAGTTCGTAATCACTATACGACACCAACTCCTTATGGCGGAGAAGCCTTCACAACGTCGCCTACTCTTTTTCCGGTACTAGGCTAACCCCCGGGTTCTTTCACCAAGGTGAACCACACCTAACACAACGTCGCCTACCCTTTATCCGGTACTAGGCTAAGTACCGAGTTCCATTACAATGGAGGAACTACTACCCAACACTACACAACACCTAATCCCAAAGGAGACCCACTCCTTATTACAACACCATCAAGGATATCAACATCCTTGGAAACAAGCTATCACTAATTGTATAACGATGCACCTCATCGACTATACGACCTTGGCATCCTTCACTAATGCCACTTGATTTGACTCCTAGGCATCTTTCACTAATGCCCTTGACACGAACGCTTGGCACCTTTCACTAATGCCTTCGTCTTGACTCCTTTAGCATTCTTCACTAATGCTTTTGACACAGACGTTAAGCACCTTTCACTAATGCTTTCGTCTTGACTCTTTCGGCATCCTTCATTAATACCTTCGACACAACACTTCTATAGAGGAAGAAAGAACTATCAACAAGAGAACCTCAGTAGTCTTGATGATGACGAAGCATGGCAACTCATGGACTTGAGCTTGCTCGACTTCAAGAAGTGGTGCTCGCCTTTAAGAGGAACCTAGAGAATCACACGAAAACAAAAGACAAACTACATAGAAAGATCCCTTAGGATCAGTGGTTAGAGAGTTACAATACTTGGGGAAAGTATGTGTGAGAGTGGCAAACCAAAAGAAGAAATGACTCACTATTTATAGAGGAGAAACACTTACTGTTCCACGGATCCCACGCATCCCACCCTTAAGGGATCCGTCGAGTGTAATGCTAGGGACCCGTGGGACGCTCCTCTTTGCGCATGGGTATTTTGGTTGTGGGTCATGGGTCATGGGCTATGGGTTGATCCATGGGTATTTCTTTAGATACAATGTACCTAATGGGTGCAATGCATCTAGTCAAATGGGTATGCGTCAATACCATGGGTTATGAATATGTTCCATGGGTTGTAGTTTTTACCCATTATAATACATACTAGTTATGTATATATTTGCCCAATATGTAAACACTAGTTGTTGTACATATGTATTACTAAATCATAAAATCACTTATACTTGTTTTAGTGTTTTATGTGAAAACGTAAGTGTGTTAGAAAACTATTGGCTCAAACCATTTACGTATTTTATTTGTTTCGTTAAAATGATTTTACGTTTGTTATCGACAAAACATTAGAAGATCGTAAAATATAAATAAACGTTTTTACGGCTTATTAATATTAACAAAGTGATTTATGCATTAAGTATGTATTTAAACTTAATAGGTGTAAATAGCATTATTCTTCACAGAATCAAGGAATAGAAAGTAAAACTACCAACAGTGACAAGGGTAAAAGGTGGTGGTGTTGGGGATAATTAATACAACACGTCATTCTTTTTTTAGTTACCACTCACCTAATCTAAGCGATCTTTGAATGCTAGCTCGAAAATATATAAATGTTAAAAATATATTTTTGAATGTAATGATTTGTACATTATATATGTTTTGTATCATACTGTGTTCTGCATGGTTTGTTAATTGAGGTAGCGTAACAAAAATAAGAGAATACCTTTACTAGCATGTGTTACTATGTTACGCCCCGAAACCCGACAAAATACTTTTATATAACTAATGTCATATTAGTTTACTTATTTTAGATAAGTATTAGAGCAATATTGTGATTGGCTAGTTATTTAAAGTAAATGAAGGGTGAACTAAAGTCACAATACATGAGTGTTTGGAATAAGAATTTTACTTGTGGTCAAAACCTTAAGAATAAGAGTTGAGGGATCAAAGTTTCAAGTTGTTTATGGATTGCTAATGAATATAAACTTTGTGCTAACCATAATGTTTTTTGTTTTTTAGATCCTTATGGGATCTGTTAAAATATATAACCCGATATCTTTGTTTGTGTGTTCTCTTTGTGTTTTATGTTTCAGGTATTGGACCAAGCCCAAGTTGTATCTCAGCCCATCTTCTCATGTCTCAAGTCCATTGGCCAAGCCTATCTCATGCCCTGCTCTTTTGACCGTTTGAAGCCCCTTGTATATAAGGGTTGCTTTCTCTGATTCTAGGGTTAGAAGAGCGTATTGGTTTTTTGAGCCGCTACAAAAATATCTCTCTCTCATTTGTACAGATCTTGAGACTTTGTCTCAAGATCATATCTACCCTTTTATTGTTGTCTTATATCTTGTAAAACTATTATCAAGTTAGATAATAGGATCATACCAGAGTAGCTGTGGTGATCTTTTATGGTTGTTATTATTCCGCTGTTGAACTTTGATTTGTTTAAGTTATATAAAGGCGTTTTGTTTCTGCATATCATGTTTTTCTACATGGTATCAGAGCAAAGGTTGGTTTAAAAAGAAAAAAGGGTTTCGATATTTCTGGGATCCTGGATCTGGTGGTTATCGTTGATCGGTGTTGGTATCCTATTTTTGTAAAAAAATTGGATTTGGTGTTCGTGGCTTGGAGGTTCTGTTGCCTCCTAGACTAAGTGAATATAGGAGAAACAGTTCGATTGTGCTGCGGAAACTGCTCTGTAACACCTCTTATCTCTATCTTTTATTTATGTCCTTTACTTTTCTTGTTTAGAATGCTGGAGGATAGGTTGAGGGAATTTTGAGAAGTTTGATTGGCTGTCTGGAGATTGATTGTTATTTGAGGAGCTATAAGGTGTTGTTGGTTTTCTTTATCTATTCTTGCTGTGTGTTTGATTATTTGTTACTATGTCTGAACATGGTGATTCTGAAAATGAGGGTGTCAGTGATCCTGTCACTCTTATTGGTAAGCTTGATGTTAGTAATCCTTTACATTTGCACCCTAATGATTCTGCTGTGCTCACTGTTATCTCTGTCAAACTTAGAGGGACTGAAAATTATCAAGTTTGGGCTAATGCTATGCTTCTTGCCTTAGAGGGTAAAAATAAAATTGGTTTTATTGATGGCACTTGTAAAAGGTCCATTACTGATGAGGTTTTGGCTAAGCAATGGGATAGAGTTAATGCTGTTGTTTTAGGCTGGATTTTGAATTCTATCTCTGAGGAGTTATTCCTTGGCCAAATTTTCTCAAAAAAGGCTAAACATGTTTGGAATGAGTTAAAGGAAACCTATCATAAAGTTGATGGTTCTGTGATATTCAACTTGCGTCATAAAATTAGTACTTTAAAACAAAATGGCTCTAATCTGTCTGACTATTATCATAAGTTGAATGCTTTGTGGAAACAGTATGATGCCATGGTTGAATTGCCTAATTGTGTGTGCACTGCCTCTAATGAATTTAAAAAACATAATCAACTGCTGAAACTTATGCAATTTCTGAAGGGTCTTGATGAGTCTTACATGAGTATTAGGAGTTCTATTTTATCTAGAGAGACCTTACCTGATGTGAAAGGGGCTTATGCCATTATCTCTAGTGAGGAATCTCATAGAGTGGCATCTGGAACTAACTCTGGTGCCTCTCAAATGGGTCAGACCTCTGCATTCTTAGTCAGTGGTCCTGCTAGAAACAACTTTCAAAGAAATCAGAACTCCTATACTAATGCTAGACATAACACTGCTGCTTTCAGACCCAATTCCAACACTGGCTACAAACCTAGTGCCCTAATGTGATAAGACCTCATGTGCCTGCTAACTCTGAAGTTGTGTGTGAGCATTGTGGTTATGTTGGTCATACTATAGACAGAGGCTTTAAAATCATAGGATATCCTGCTGATTTTGGAAAAAAGAAAAGGGGACAAGGTGGTAAGGGTAAAAATGTTGCATACAACTTTGTTGGGTCCTATGGGTCTGATAGTCCCTCTGGATCCTTAGGGTTCACTGATGAGCAACTTGCCACTTTACTCTCCCTTATTAAAGAGAACAAAATGTATGAGAAAAATGTCCAAGCCAACATGGCAGGTACTTACTTTAATTCTAGCAAACTGTTCAATGATAATTTTGATAAATTTTAATGTTACAGTTCTAGTTCTATGACAAAAATGAATTATGTTGGTAAGGTTGTGGACTCTGGTGCTAATCAGCACATGACCAATAGTGAGAAAGAGTTAGAAAATGTCTATGATATATCTCATCTTAATATCAAAGTTTCTCACCCAAATGGCACTAATGCCATCATCTCTAAAATTGGAAACCTTAGACTTGGAAATGGTCTTGTCCTGGTTGATGTGCTTGTCATTCCTGATTACTGTGTGACCTTGATTTCTGTTCATAAACTAGCTAAAGATAATAAGATCTTAGTTGTGTTTGATGAAAGTAAATGTTTCTTTGTGAATCAGGATTTGAATCTGAAAAACATTCTGGGGATTGGTAAACAATGTGGTGGTTTATACTATTTAGATACTGAAGGTACTAAATGTGATAATATTAATATTGAGTACAAGTGTTCTTTGTCTGTTTATGATTGGCACTGTAGACTTGGCCACCCTGGTGACCCTGCTCTTGGTGTTCCAAAAAATTATTTGAAAATTGGAAAAAATGATAAATATGAGGTTTGTGAAATATGTCAAAGAGCTAAACAGACTAGGGAAACCTTCCCTTTAAGTGATCATAAATCTAAAATTCTTGGTGATATAGTTCATCTTGATTTGTGGGGACCATATAAGGTGGTCAGTCACTCTGGCCATAGATACTTTCTTACCATAGTTGATGATTATACTAGAGCTGTGTGGGTGTATCTTATTAAATCCAAGGATCAAGTTTTTGAGTCTATTAAAATCTTTTACAATTTGATTAAAAATCAGTTCAAAAAAACTGTTAAAGTGTTTAGAAGTGACAATGGAACTGAATTTCAAAATCAAACCTTTAACAAGTTTTGTGATAACATGGGGATTACACATCAAACTTCTGTTGCTTACACCCCACAGCAAAATGGGGTGGTTGAAAGGAAACATAGACATCTCTTGAATGTGGCCAGATGTCTTATGTTTCAGGGGGGAATACCCTTAAGATTTTGGAATGAATGTGTGCTAACTGCTACTTATCTTATTAACAGATTACCATCTTCTGTGCTAAATGGAAACTCGCCTTACCATATGATTTATAATTACTGTCCTAATCTCTCTCATATCAGAATGTTTGGTTGTATTTGTTTTGCTACTATTCTTAATAGTCATGATAAGCTTACCAGCAGATCTGAAAAATGTGTTATGATGGGTTATTCTAGTTCTCAAAAAAGGATACAGGCTCTATAGTCTTGATAGATGTCAATTTTTTGTGTCTAGAGATTTTAAATTCTTTGAGTCCATATTTCCTTTTAAGGAATCTATATCAAATGGTATTAAGAATAAGCATATTGAATCTGATGTCTTTCATGAAAATAACCTGTTGAATTTTTACCCTGAGCTTCCTAATGATGATGAGAAAGATGTATCTAGACATAATAGTGACCTTGATTCACTAAGTGAAGGTAGCCCCTCTGAAACTCTTGGCGACAATGTGCACACTGGTGATTCCCCAACTGGATCATCCAGTGATAACATTGATGCCAGATTGCATGATGTTGAGGCAGCTACACTTGATGAAAAATCTGCTTCTGAAGGAAATGTTGATCCCAACATAAATGCTCAGGGTACTCAAACCTTAAGAAGATCTTCTAGAACTTCTGTTTTTCCAAAAAACTATAATGACTTTGTTGTTAAAACTAATGTCAAATATGGGATTGAAAAATATGTTGGGTACTCTAACTTAAATGGTGAAAACTTGTGTTTTGTGACTCAACTGAATAAGAACTGTGAACCCAAATCCTTCTTTGAAGCATCTCAAAACCCCTTATGGGTTGATGCTATGAACTTAGAGATTGCTGCTTTACTTGAAAATGATACTTGGGATGTAGTTGAATTACCCATAGGCAGAAAAGCCTTGAACTCCAAATGGCTGTGGAAACTTAAATATAAATCCAATGGTGAAATTGAGAGGTACAAAGGCCAGGCTTGTTGCCATGGGCTGTGCTCAAAGGGAAGGGGTTGATTATGAGGAAACATTCTCTCCTGTTGTGAAAATGGTTACTGTGAGATGTGTGTTTAATGTTGCTGTTGTGAATTCCTGGCCCATTTTTCAACTAGATGTTAATAATGCCTTTTTATATGGTGAGCTTGATGAATCTGTTTACATGAGACCACCTCAAGGTTTCTATATTGGTGGTAAGAATCTTGTTTGAAAACTTAAAAAATCTATCTATGGCCTTAAACAGGCCCCTAGACAATGGAATGCTAAACTCAACTCTGTGCTTAGTGAAAATGGATTTAGTCAAAGTAAATCTGATTACTCTTTGTATACTAAATCTGATAATGGTGTGTTTCTTGCTCTCCTTGTATATGTTGATGATATAATTGTGACTGGAAATAATCTTGGTGAAATTGAGAAGTTTAAAATGTTTTTGAAAAGTAAGTTCAAGAAAAAGGATTTGGGAAAGCTTAAATACTTCCTTGGTATAGAAGTTGTTGATTCTGGTAATGGAATTTTCCTGAATCAAAGGAAATATGTGCTAGACTTATTGTCTGAATATGGTATGCTTTCCTGCAAACCTTCTAAGACTCCCTTAATGTCTAAACTTTCTATATCCAATATTCCCACTACTACTGATCCTGCTCTTGTGAATATTGTTGATTATCAAAAGCTTATGGGAAAGCTTATATATTTAACCAATACCAAACCTAATATATCCTATGATGTGCATTGTCTTAGTCAATTCATGCATTCTCCTTTAACATCTCACCTTAAAATTGCTTTTAAAATTCTGAGATACCTTAAAGGATCTCCTGGTCTTGGCATTCATATTACTAAGAATACTGGTGTGTGTCTTAAAGGATACTCTGACTGGGCCAAATGCATTGTCACTAGGAAATCTGTTACTGGTTATTGTGTGTTTATGAATGAGAACCTCATCTCTTGGAAAATCAAGAAACAAAATACTCTCTCCAAATCTTCTACTGAGGCTGAGTATAGAGCCCTAGGATCTTTAACCAGTGAGATCATTTGGATTTTGAAAATTCTTAAGGATTTGCAATGTATAAATCTGTTGCCTGTTGATCTACAATGTGACAGTAATTCAGCTATCAAAATAGCTGCTAACCCTGTATTTCATGAGAGGACTAAACACCTTGAGATTGATCTCCATTTTGTGAGAGAAAAAATCTTGAATGGTGTTGTTAAAACTTTCAAAGTAGATTCAGCAAATCAAATTGCTGATATCTTTACCAAAGGGTTATACATTTCTCAGCATCATTCTCTTGTAGAAAAACTTGGAATGATTGACCTCTTTGGGATATCGGATTAAGGGGGGATGTTAAAATATATAACCCGATATCTTTGTTTGTGTGTTCTCTTTGTGATTTATTTTTCAGGTATTGGACCAAGCCCAAGTTGTATCTCAGCCCATCTTCTCATGTCTCAAGCCCATTGGCCAAGCCTATCTCATGCCCTGCTCTTTTGACCGTTTGAAGCCCCTTGTATATAAGGGTTGCTTTCTCTGATTCTAGGGTTAGAAGAGCGTATTTGTTTTTTGAGCCGCTACAAAAATATCTCTCTCTCATTTGTACAGATCTTGAGACTTTGTCTCAAGATCATATCTATCCTTTTATTGTTGTCTTGCATCTTGTAAAACTATTATTAAGTTAGATAATAGGATCATAACAGAGTAGATGTGGTGATCTTTTATGGTTGTTATTATTCCGCTGTTGAACTTTGATTTGGTTAAGTTATGTAAAGGCGTTTTGTTTCTGCATATCATGTTTTTCTACAGGATCTAACCATATTAATAGTTTATTTATTATAAATGATCAAATCACAAGTAAGTGTTCAGTATGATACAAGTTTTCCTAATTTGTACTATGGTGTGGCAATCCCATGCACGCTTTTTAATGAACTTCTTCTTATCAAAAGAACCTACGAGAATTATCTGGTATGTTTGTGATAGTTATATGTGTGGATTTCATGATGTTTATGGGATTCTGATGACTATAAATTATGTTGATGGTAAATCATATGTATTTGAAAATATTTATAAAAAGCAAAATTATACTTAAATATTAGTATTCTTATATTAATCTTTTGTTTATTAAACAAGATTAAACGAAAAGTTCGTCTTCAGTATGATGTTGAAGTTTCATTGGTTGTTTTTAATAATTCAACGATTTCTGACGTAAAGAATTATGTTTTATTTATATGCTTATGGTTAGATGTGCTCTTATTAGTATGTTTCTGATACAAAAATATATAAATTTCATGTTATATATAGGTTTCTGAAGAATATAATATGTTGTTGATTGTATAGTACAAATGTATTTAAGGTTTCTGATCCTGAATTTTATGTTAATAATTACAATGTTGTTGTTGGGTTAGTAATGTTAGTTTCTATTAAAAAAAATAGTTTTGAGGATAAAGTCCAAATTGTTAATACAACAAGTTATGTTAACTTGATTCTGATAATGAACAATGGACGTGGTATTTACACGTATAATTATGTGTTATAATAATTACTTATGTTTATTCAATTACTCCTTAACATGCATATGTCGTCAATAAAGAATATGCACACATCAAAAACATCAAAAATAAGTGAAAGTATATATTATATGGATGTTCATCTGTTAGTTAAAGTCATAAAATAATACATAAGTATTGTTGTAAAGTTGTAACGTTAATTGGTTTCTTGTGAGGATCTTGTATTATATCCGAATAATGCAATGTATTGTGATGGGTATAATCATTTGTTCTTTATCATAAAGAGTTGGGGTTCAACAAAATACGAATTAATAATTTTTTTTCAGCATAAACTGCTTCATTTATGTGTTTACTTTGTTCAAATGTTTTTATGACAATATATTTATTATTTATAAAGATATTGAGTTTGATAATAAGAATATAATGGAGTCTAATCGAAAGAAACATTACGATTACATGTATGGTTGTATCATCATCATTATTGCTCAGTAAACATGTATATAATTACTTTTTTATCTTTTTATTTATTTTCATGATTATAGTGATTTTGTTTAGTATTGTCGTAAAAGTTGTAACGTTAATTGGTTTCTTCCAAGGATGTTTTATTAAATCCGAATAATGGAATGGTTTCAGATGACAAGGTTTACGTAAGTGATGATGATGTTTTGTTTGCTCATAATAATGCAACGGACTGTGATGGGTATAATGTTTTTTTTTTCATAACGATTAGGGGTTCAACAAAATCTGAATTAATAATTGTTTTTTAACATAATTTGCTAAAGATATGTCTTTCTAATGATGATGTTGGCTTTGATCAACCGATTCTGATGACAATATATTTATTATTTATAAGGATATTGAGTTTGATAATAAGAAAATAATGGTTTATGATCAAAAGAAACGTTTATTATTATTATCATTACCTTTATCATCATCATCATTGCTCATAAACATGTTTATAATTACTTTTTTTTTCAATTGAAACAACCATTGAAACATTATTGTCATCAGAAATAATTAAACATTTTTTACGTTGATTACTTCAATTATTTGTTTATGATGAGTTTATTGAATTTGTTTTGGAAAATTATGTGTTTATGTTTTTTTAAAACATCTAGAATGTCAATGAAGTGATGTCAAAAATAAATATTAAAATCATGCTTATGTTAATTAAATAGATGATTTTTTTTTTTATTTTTTTTTTTGAACGGCGGATTTTTTTATAACCCTAGCAAGACGCTAGGAAATTACAAAGAAATAAGATAAGGGTTTTTAAGCCAATCTACCCAACTAAAAGAAGCCTTATATATAAATCTACACCAAGAAAATGAACGAGCAACTATATCATCAAAAAGAGGCATTTTGGAAGGAGATCTTGAATCAAAAAGAGTTTTGTTACCATAACGCCAAATAAACCACCATATAATATAACAAACTCCTTCCAGCATCTGTTTAAGGGTCGACTTCAGTCGAAGATTTGAAATCCAATCCACCCATTCCTCGAATGAAGAAACCTCAACGAAACTACAATCCCACCAAATAGCAGTCTTGCGGTACAACTCTCTCACAATCGGGCAAGCAAAAAATAAATGACTAGAAGATTCCGCTGCCTTGCCACAAATAGGACAAAGTATAGACTCAATCTCCATACCTCTACGAGAGATATTAAACCTAGTAGGCAAACAATCCAATATGACTTTCCATGCATGAATATTAACCTTTATAGGAACTGCATTATTCCATCTAGTTTTGGAAGAAACCGCTGGCATAAATCTATCGTCTAAAAGTCTTCTAACCGAAGCCACAGAAAACTCACCTGAACCCTCCAAAGTCCACACCCATCTATCCCGCAAGACGGGGAGAATGGTACCCTCCACTAAAGCACATAACTCAGAGAATTGATCTTGCTCAGTTCCGCCCCTTGGATCCCGACGCAAAGACGAATTAAAAAATGCATGAGACAGCTTCGAAGCAACCGAAATATCTTTAACAGTCTCTAGAGAATACACTCTAGGATACAAAGTTTTGAACGCCACATCTCCCCTCCAAACATCCTCCCAAAATGAAGTATCAGCCCCGTTACCCATATTTTTCTTAATATAATGTACCAAATCAATACCTTGTTTCTTAATCAGAGCTACATCTCGAATAATATCTAACCATAAAGATGTATATGAAGGAAGCGACTCCTGACCAATTTTACCATCCTCTCCATGAATCGCTTTAATCACCCTAGCCCACAACGAAGAACTTTGACAACGAAAGCGCCACACCCACTTAAACATTAGAGCTCGATTTAAGGCATAAAAACTCGATACGCCCAAGCCACCTTTCTCTTTTGAAGCTAAAACTTTATTCCATTTTACCCACATCGGTTTCTTCACATTATGCTCTATACCATTAAAGAAATGACAACGAATAGATTCCAATTTTTTTAACACCTGCATAGGGACTTTAAACATCGACATGTAATATATAGGCGTTGAACCCAAAACCGACTTAAGTAAAGTTAACCTTCCTCCGATAGATAAAGTCTTCATCTTCCATTTAGAAAGTCGCCCTATTAGTTTATTCACAACCTCATTCCATGATTGAACTCGAGATATAAACCCACCGACTTTAATCCCTAAATAAGAAAATGGAGATTTAAAAGTCATACAACCAATCTTCTTAGCAGCCCGATCCACTTTATCCATATCCACTCCTATACCCATTATTTTACTTTTGTTCATATTAATACGAAGGCCAGAAGCCCGATAAAAGCACTCCAACACTCGCACTATAGTGCCAATATTTGAATCACTCCACTGACCCATAAAAACAACATCATCAACATAGAATAAATGAGAGAGATGCAAAGATGACCTAATGGAAACTCCTTTAAATAAATCTGCATCTACAACTCGCTGAAACGAAATGTGGAGACTTTCCATAATCAAGATAAATAGGAACGGAGAGAGTGGATCACCTTGTTTATGACCTCTATAAAACTGAAATTCTTCGGTAGGACTTCCATTCACCAGGACCGAGCCCTTTGATGATCTAAGACAACTTTGAATCCAATCACACCAACGATCACCAAAACCAAATTTCTTCAAGACATCGTCCAAATAATCCCATCGCACCGAGTCATAAGCCTTCTCAAAATCTACCTTAAAAATCATTGAATGTTTCTTTTTGTTCTTACACCAATGCAACAATTCATTTAATATAAAAGGACCATCTAAAATTTGCCTATTAGCGACAAAAGCAGATTGAACTTCATTCACAATGTCTCCCAGCACAACCACTACACGATTAGCCAAAATCTTAGCGATAATTTTATACAAACTCCCAATTAGGCTTATAGGTCTAAAATCTTTCACCAATTTCGTATCTTACATTTTTGGAATTAAAGCAATAAAAGAAGAGTTACCACCTTTAGGAAACGATCCATTTTGAAAGAAGTAAGTCACGGCTTCAACCACCTCACTTTCTAAGAAACCCCAATATCTACGATAAAAACCAAAAGTAAAACCGTCTGGCCCAGGAGACTTGTCCAAACCGCAATCCCAAACTGCCCTTTTTATTTCTTCCTTAGAAACATCTCTTTCCATATCAACTTGTTGATCTATACCATAGCAATTTTAATCCGATTGTAATTCAACCAAACTTAATGTCACATCCCCTTAAAGTTTTGATGAATTATCTTTATAAGTTTATGATTCTAATGAAATTGACTAATATATAATAAAATAGTTTTCTGGTTTTTTCACCATTTTGCACGTTTTTTAATATATTTAGTTATTGTTTATATTTGTTACCAACAATCTAACACTCTCGGTACAAGAATACATATGTAAATTTAAAAGTACTATGTTTTGTTAATTAAACTTTGCATGACGATAATATTTGATGCACCAATAAATTATGAAAAAGTTTGATGCAGATTGTCATGAATTAATGATTACAACTGATGCCAAAATTTCAGTTGCCACTATCATGGAAACATTTAGTAATATGTGATTTCATTGCAATGATAGTTTTAGTTGATGTTCAAAATAATCAGTTGCAACAAAATTACTGGCTATAATGATTAAATATGCAAACATTAATTTGCGTCCTATAATCTCGGTAGAAGATGCAATACGCTGCTATAGATGTAAAAGTACTATGTTTTGTTAAATAAATTTGAAAGTGCTATGTTTTGTTAAATAAATTTTAAAAGTACTATGGTCAAACAAAAAACTCGTTCATAAACCCACATACATCCTTGTCTTCATACCGCATATTAAAATCTCTAAATTCAAAATTTAAAATTCAAATGAATGCTTCATCAATTCAATATAATGTTCAACACTTGCAATAAGAATCCCAACAACAAACATCCAATCAAGCACTGGTACTGCTAGACCTCGAGATAAACCCAATTCAAAAACATGTAGGAACGTCTGCTTCCCCAGTAACCTACAATCTCAATAAAGCTCCACATGTAAACATTGAATTCTCTAAAATTAATATAAAACCAAACGACCAAGTTGCGAATATTTCAACAACAAAAAACATAGATGGATATACCCCAATAATCAGTTTAATCAAAAAATGTTGTATTAAGGATGCTTTCTTCCGTCGACCGTCTGTCATGTATGCATCATATGTAAAGGAATTTTAGTATACCACAAAATATAATGCGGAAACAAAACTAATTTCGGTGACTATAAATAACGGTTCAATAGGATTAAAATTTTGTGTTAGGGCATTTAGTAACATTTGTGAGTTTAATAAGCAAAAACAAAATTGTTTGTGAGGTTAGTGTTCAACACAGAAAAAATATGTCGCCAAAATGTTCTATCTTACAGAAGGGATGATTGACTTATGATCTAATTTTCAGTATTGTTTCTTAATGGATAGAAACATAATTGGAATTAGAAGCAAGTTCTTGAAAACTAGACATTATTTGGCTATGAATACGTGCTCACCTATAAATGTTATAGTCGCCAAAAATTGAAATGTCACAACATAATTTTTAACAAATACAAAGTTTCACATGCTCCATCGTTACTATAAATTAAGACTAAATTTATATAAATAACGTAAAATATACAACTTCCAGAAAAAATATAATACGACCGTTAGAGATAATTTAAAAGGTCTAATTAGCAAACACAAATCTAACAAAATTTAAATGAAAGCCCTGTGCATGCACAAGGTTCCAAAACTAGTATACGCTTAAACAAACACCCGATTTAATTTATAGGTTTCTTTAACATTTTTTTTCTATAACCTGGCTTATATAACAGTATAAAAGGTGTTTTGTTAAAGACTCATTTACTTATTTGGTTTATACTTACTTTTTGAGTACTCCGTATTACACATTGAAATGTAAAAATATACACACGTAATTTCTCTTTCTTTAGTTCATGATATCAACCTTTTGTTTTCTCACTATTAAAAACTTTTATTAACTTTGACGTGCAATATATAAAGGTGTTTTTTTAATGGTACATCATTATACTCATCATACTTCACTTTTAAACACTTTATTAACAAAACAACTTTTATCCTTTATGTTTTATTTTTTATCTTTTAGTATCTTTGACTTGTAAAACTTATATATTATTGTTCCGCTGTTTTATAATAAACACAAAATTATATAAATAGTAAATAATAAATAAATAAATGCTAGAGGGATATTAAAATCACTTTTAGTAGGTACCTAAAAAGACAAGTTAGTACAAACTTCTTATATAAACATTTTGAAGATCCTCTTTACAAAATTTATGAGTTTAATCTTTAACCAGATCATTGGGTTAAAGTAAATTGGGTTAAGCTAAAAGCTTAATATAGGCTCGAGAAATAAAACTTTAATGGAAACTTAATTTACCAAAAGTTGTAGTCAACAAACACAAAGCCGATTGGGTTCTTAGTTTGAACGGATGCGGACTTAAGGTTGTTCTCAAAGGTTCTTGTGAAGCACACACATTTTTTTGTATAGTGTAATAAAAAGAAATTCTTGATTTCTATAAAATGCTACATTCCAAATGTTTTGTATTACAAATTTTTGTTTAGTTCAAAGAAATGCACTTGGTGGCTTTTGGGAATGTATCTGTCACGTGTTAAGGGTGTTATCACTTATACTTTGAATCAAGATATTTTAATGTAGATAAAAGGTCAAGTTTCTTGCTATTTTAAAAGGCTAATGATTTGTACACTCTCATTTCTTATTTGCACACTCCAAACTGTGCAATAAGCAGTTGTACATTTATCATATGATGCTTCATTAGGTTGTACATTTAAGTGTGCAAATAAGATTTGAGAGTGTGCCAATCAATTCTCATTTTAAAATGTTGTTTGATTATTAAAATTTCACACTAAGTTATTACACTAAGAGTGCAAGGTATCGTGCATACGAATAACACGTTATTGGTATGCCACATCAGCGCCACATCATCTCCTCCCAATAACACACCAATAACTAAAACACCCCTCCCTCATAACACACCAATAACATATTATTGGGTCCCACAAAATATCAAACATTCACTCAAAAAAAAAACGAATGGCACCAGCCATTTGAATGGCGATGGTGCAATTGGCGAGCGAATAACATGTTCGGTGGTGAGGCATTTGGCGCCGTTAATGGTATCTAAAGAACCAATGGCGTGTTCTTTGAGTTCCTTACCGTGCCCTCTAAGTATATAATTTTAAATTAAGTTAAAAATAATTCGTATCAACATAATCTGACAAAGAAGAAAAATAATTTATGTTCATTAAAGTATTTGTTTTATATTTTAAATAAGAGTATTCATTATAGTGGTTTGTGAAAATGTTTAAGAAAATATAAAAAAGTCTGTCATTTTCTTAAGCATAGTGAAATGTGTTTAATGCTTATGTGAAATAAAAAGGTCTAACATCTTGTAGTAGGGGTGGAAATAAGTCGAGCCGCTCGTGAAAAGCTCGAGATTGGATCGGTAAAAAACTCGAATGAGTCGAGCCTAAACGAGCTCGAGCCTAGGTTGCAACTCATTTATTAATCGAGCTCGAGCCCGAGCTTTACATACAAAGCTCGTTTGGGCTTGCGAGCCTAAACTATATTATGACATTTTAAATATTAAAAAAAGTTATACGAGCCGAGCTCGAGCTTTTAAACGAGCTCAAAAAAGATATATTACAAGGCGAGCTCGAGCTCGAGCCAAGCATTAACTTTTCATTTTCAAATCGTATAAACGAGCTGAGCTCGAGCTTCAAATTTAAAGCTCGAAACGAGCCGAGCTCGAGCTGTTGAAAGGCTCGGGCTCGGCTCGGCTCGTTTCCACCCTACTTGAACCTCTTCTAAACTTAATGCATTTGTTTCTAATGAGAATTTTATAAAGCTTTAAAAAGTTTATATATAGCAAGATGACTTTGCACTACTATAAATATTTACAAAAGTTTATCATAGTATATACATTAAATAGTACATAAATTTTCCACTTGGCCCATAATTGAGCATACGCAATGCAAAAATTAATAAAAGCTTTTTACTATTTAAAAAGCTTTTAAAAGAGGTTTGTATGTATTGCATTAAAAGCTTTTGAATAGATTTTTACAAAGACTTGATAAACCTCAAGTATTTAATAAAAGACTTCTCTCTTTATGCCTAAGTCATAAAATGTATTAAATGCATCAAGTCTTTAAAAACTTGATGCATTACTCTTAGAGCACTGGGTACAGTGGTGCCATAGGGCTCGTGCCATAGCCAAAAAGTTATGCCACGTCAGCAAAACTCTCTATGACACCAGAAATCTTATGGCCCCACATTCTTGCTGTTATCGTTGGCACCAGACAATGTGATACCTTAGCCCGTAGGACATTTGTTTTTCTTTTTTTTTTCATTTTCATTAAATAAAACATACCCAATATTTAAGTAACATTTAATTTCATTATTAAAAAAAAATACATAAATTAAAAAAACATTACATAAAAATGCTAGTAAAATTGCAGCCCATTTTTTGTACATTTGCAGCCTATCTTTGTATATTTAGACTATGTAAAATTGCAGACTATTTTTAGTAAAATTACAGTCCAACCAAATTCTCACAACCCTACTTTTCTTCCTTCTTCCTCCTGCACTGCCCACCTGCCAAAAAAAAAATGCTATGACGTGGCGTAGTGGGCACGACGCGAGCCCTTATGGCGCGAGGCACGATGTCATGCGTCGTCGGTCTTTTTGGGCTTATAGGTTGACACTAACCAATGACACCACCGTACCGATCGCTCTTAAGTTAACTATTGTATTTAAAATTGAATTAATTTTCCAATATCTCATGCATTTGAAACTGGATCAGCACAATACATGCTACAACTTTTTATATGAGGTAGTATTTTAAATATTAGGCATTCATTCTTTGTAGAAAACACATACATGAGCTTTTTATAATTAGTCAAAATCAGAGGCGCATAAAGTATGTACATGAATTCCTTTTAAGCAATATTGGTAGTGTAAAATGTTTTTTTTATTATTATTTTCTTATTTTTTATTTTTACAAGAAATAAATTATAACAAGAAATGCATATCGTTTGTTGTTTTTATAAGAAATGCATATTAGAACACAAGGTATGCAAGCTACTAATAACACGTTATTGGTATGACACATCAACGTCACATCATACATCTTTCAATAACACACTAATAACTATAACATACTACTAAGGGGGGAGGGAGTGGTAGTTTCTTACCCTAATACCCTGAGGGTGCCACGTCACCTCTATCCAATAAAAACCTTCCAACTCAAAACTACCCCAATACTACCCTAACACTACCCTAAGTGGACGGAGTGGTACCCGATCCTACCCTAACCCAAAATTTTATAAAAAGACAAAAAAAAAAGAAGAGAACATAGTGTCACACCCCCAAATTACCTGTTTTGCAGCGGAATGGAATTCCTGGGGATTGACTGTCATAGCATCACAATCACAGTTATATTGAACGACCTAAAGTGTCGTTTGAAAAGAACATCGTTTGATTTAATAACACAATCAGAGTTTACAAAGTAGGTCCCAAATGAAAATCAACTTGTGCGGAAATAAGTTTGTTACAATTCAACGATGTTTTAAAGTATGTAAAACCCAAGTGAGACGCGTCGTCACCACGACTCCATGATGTGTCCAAATGCATGCCATGAAGTGAATGCCTTAGATACCTGAGATAAAACATGCTAAAAGTGTCAACACAAAGGTTGAGTGAGTTCATAGAGTTTGTGTTGAAATGTAAAGCCTTTCAAAATCGCTTATGTAGCAAAGGCATTGTAAATCCACTCCGTTCCAAGTCCCTACCATACAAAACTTGCAACCTGTGTGTTCACAACCCAGAATATGTAGAGTAAATGTTCAAGTGCATGATGTCAAATGAATTCACATAATAGTGCATGGCTCAATGTATCGAAATCGTTTATGCAGAAAAGGCATTGTGAATCCACTCAGTCCCAAGTCCCGCCCATACAAAACTTGCAACCTGTGTGTTCACAACCCATTGCCGAAATGTATATATAGTTTATATTCAACCACACATCGTCAAATGAATTCACAAAATAGTGCATGACTCATCGTAAAACCATAGGTTTAATTAATTCGTTTGAACACAATCATCGTAGTGTGAGTTAAATGGTTTCACACTCATCGTTAAAAACAACATCGTATTTATTTCACTAAGTTCATGACACCAAAGCGTAAACATCGCACCAATAAAAATTGGTAATCATCGTTTCATCGCCGCCCTAATAGGTAAACTTGCCAATTTACCTTAATGATTCAAATATAGTGCGCTCGATTTCCCTTAACTGGGTCAATAAGAGCGGGAGTGTTAATTCCAATAGGCCTATTCACTATACTCAGGCTCACCCAAGTGACTAATGGTACATGATGTAGGGACTTCGAACATGGCAAATACTTAGTGACAATAAAACATCGGATATAACATACAGTTCAAAGCATTTGTGTTCAATTTAAAATGTAGCATGTATCTCCCCCAAAAGTAGTATAAAAACAATTAAAAGTGGGGCTATGAAAACTCACTTGGTGGAATGATGCGAAGACAAAAGTGAGTACACCGAGATGTAATGTGATACGCAAATCTTGACCTATGATGAATGATATGACATGAAATGAGTTGCAATGTAATGTTATGCATGCATTTCGTATGTTATTTATACCATTTGCGAGTTTTGAAAATATTACTTGTTGTCGAAAAATACTCGTTTGACGTCTTGACCCTTCAAAAATGACTTTACAAGTTTTTACGTCAAAATGTCATCCTACAATGGTTTTATAATGATTTATGGTGAAATTTTCACTTTTCGTCGCAAAACAATGTCGTCGGAATTTTTATGAAATTAACAAAAATGGCTTTGGAAAACTAGTCGTAAAACAGTGTACGTCGATCGTTAGAGAACGAACTCGACTGTTTTGGAAAGTTTGTATCGATATCTAAAAGTTTCAGTTCAGGAGTTTTCGTCCAAAAGGTCTCGAACATAAAGATAATAAGGGTTAAAGATGGTGGTTTTGGCTAATTGTGTGCAGAAAATTAGTTACGGCAAGTTTATGAAAAAGTGCATATCTTTGTCGTTTCAAATCCGTTTTCTACGTTTTATCCGTCCTTAGCTTCGTATCAAAGTATACTAATATATTTTTGACAAGTCGAAATAATTTGTGAAGCTTAAGGCTCGTTTTTGACCCGAACAATGTAAAAACAGAATGCTGAAATTTCAGAAAACTATAATTTTCGTCGTCAAACTTGTAAAATCCATAACTTACTCGTTATAACTCCGTTTTATTCCGCTTCAAACGCCACGGATTCGTTTTAAAGTATATTTTCTAAATATCAAGGCCAAAATGTCGTTCCTACTGTCGGTTTTTCCAGAAAAATGAAACAAGGACAGAACCTTTTATATACGTATTGAAAATAGTTTTCTCGGACAAAACCTATTCTAATCCCTTCAAATCAACTCCAAAGCTAACCTAATCCTACCATACACCTTCTTAGGGTGTCATGGGTTCCTAATCACCATCAAGACCAAAGAATACCAAGGGAATATTTATAGGATGACCATAGTATATAGATAGCTCTAAAATCATGAAATAAAATGGTATAAATCACATATCATGCATACTTGCTCCAAAAATGAAAAGATGAATATGAAATGATAAGGAAACATGAAAATGAAAGAAACAAGCTTACAAGTGAATGTGATGAGGTGAAAGTAACAAGGATTAAACTTAAATACCCTTGGTTTTTATTTCAAAACCATATAAAGAGTATACACTAGATTGTTTATAACTTGGACTTGATAAAAATTTTGATCCCTTTGAAACCTCTATGTAGAACCGGTTCTATGTGATGAAGAACAAGAGAGAAGAAAAAATTTTGCTAACTTGAATAATTGAAGATTGAATGAATGAGGTGAAGACTTTTAAGCTTGAGTAAAGATATATACTATCAAGACATGAATTACCAACTCAAATAAATGCATACATCCCCCCCCTAGAACCGGTTTTTGGGGGGGAATATAGTCAACAAATATATATATTTTTTTTTTTTTGTATATACTTGTATAATTATTGGACAATGTAAGTAAAGTGTACATGTAATAATAATAACTTGTAAGGTAATTGATAACTTTTTGGTACAAGTAACTTTTTAATAGATCAAAATAGAGTATAATGATATCATAAAAATTGTAAAAATACATTCCTTGTGAAATTTGAGTGATATAAAAATTATCGAGTAGTTTTTAAGAAAAGTGACGTAATAATATAACTTTAACGATTTTTGTACTAAATAAATTTAAAACACTAGGTAAACTAAAATATAGTTTATATAACTCAATGTAAGTATAAAAATGTGTCGGGATCATTTTTGAAAGTAACGGATTAAATGTTCAAAATAATAATTTACGCGATAAATGTGAAATGAAATGTCATGAATGAACTAATATGATGCAAAAGATGTCAATGAAATGTAGACTACTCTTAGTCCATATGAAATGTACGTGATGTTATGATCATGAATTCGCCGCTAAACCTTCAAGGTTACGCGAATTTGAAACAAGTAAACCAAGTTTACTATAAATGTTGAAATAATGAGACATGAACTGTGTCGAGAAATAACCTGAAAGTACGGGTTGTCACATTCGCCCATCCAAAAAGGAATTCAGTCCAGAATTCAGGTTCGTGTTGGTCTCTACGGTTTAGGGTTTGATGTGGCAAACTTTCCCATTCCCGAGCAAAACCCTCAAAAGACTTTTTGGTAACCGATTTTACTTAATCCCACAACTCATCAAACAAGAACTGTCATACGATTAGGCTAAATCGGTTTAGGTAACAACTTGTTTCTAGCTCGATCTTTGCAACTCATCAAACAAGAACTGCCACGCGGATCAAACTGGAAACAAGTGGTTTGAAGAAAATCTTTTGAAAATTTGGCTCGATTACGAAATTGCTTACACATATAAGCCTACTACTCCCTTCATTGCATGATTCTTCCTGAATTAGACATAGGTGATCGGGCTATGTATAATTTAGGAGTAACTATGCAATGCTTGGACTAATCGACTCATATGTTGTTTGGTGTTGAGTCAACTGATGTTAAAATTGTGATGAACATCGAGGAGAGAAGACATGGAGAAGTGTCGTTAAAATGATAGTTAAAGTAAAAAGAATTGAAATCCTCGTAAATGATAACAAATCGGAAAGAAAATAAAGTACGATAGATGAGAATATTTTACAACAAGTGGTTTATCAAACGAAATACATCTTAGGTTATGAAGATTCGGATATGATGGAAAACATAAACTTAGTACGACATAGTACATAAGGAGAAATAAGACTGTTAGTTTCCGAACTTCTTTAGTCTTCCGCGTCGTTGATACCTTGACGAGCTCCTCCTCCTCCTTCCAACATATATACATTCCCATGAGCACCTTCAACTGGTTGACCTTGGTTTTGAGGACATTGATTCCGATAGTGTCCTTGTTCCCCACATCCGAAGCATGTGACTACGGCTTTACCTTTACAATCCCTGGCTAGATGTCCCGGTGTTTTGCATTTGTGGCACTTGGCGGGCAAGGACCCAGTGATGAAAATTACATCGATTACATAGTGGGTGTGTTCCGGCATACCCTCTACCTCTCATTGGTGCAGCGACATAAACCATTCCCGCTTCTTGCCTTCTATTTTGTTGTTGATGACGGTTAGTGTTGCGGTTTTGGTTGTTGTTGTTATCATCTCCTTGGTCGTTTTCCCATTTCCTTTTGTTGTTGTTGATTTGGTTATCGTCGTTGTTGTTGTTTTGGTTATTGTTGTAGTTGGTGCGGTTGTTGGGGTTGTTGTTGTTTTGGTTGGTGTTGGTGTACTTACCTCTCTTCACTACCGGGCCATGAGCTTTTTAGTCACCCTAATAGCTTCCTCGATTGTTTGTGGATCAAACGAAGTCACATTTCCTTGAATAACTTCGAAGTCCCCGATAAAAGCCTCTAGCAACTTCTCGTTATCCGGTACCATCGACGAGCATAACGCGGCCAATTCTGAAATCTCCAATGTATGTGTCACTATCGTACCCAATCGTTACTAGTTCGTAGAACTCCGTCTCCAACTTTTTCACTTCCGTACGAGGAAAAAACTTCTTAGTCACCAAACCCTTAAATTGCTCCCAAGTAAGCTTGAAAGCATTCTCCATTCCAATCGGTTGAGCATATGAATTCCACCACGACAACGCTCCATCGAGTAATGTACTTGTAGCAAATTTGACCTTACTATCATCCGGGCAATTACAAAGCAAAAACACGGATTCCAACTTTTCAAACCATCGTACCATGGCCGTGGCTCCTTCAGTCCCCCTAAACTTCGTGGGCTCACCACTTTTGAAATCCTTGTATGAACATCTCTTAACTCCGGATCCTCCGGCATTTCCGATAGCGGCTAGCCTAGCGGCTTCAGAAGCAGCTCGCGTCTCAAAGGCAAGCAGCAGCTATCGCTTCCCTTTCGACTCTTAAAGCATCGGCTATGCTATCATTCACTAACTTTTGAATAGCTGCTTGGGTCATTTCAACTGTAGCTTTCTTCGATGCCATATCTTCTTCAAAACAAGAGGAAATGTGAGACGTAGCAAAAATCCGATGTTAATAATAAACACTCCAAAGAGATGTGATAAGAAATGGTAAGTTTGAGGTTATTTTTCAAAATAATCGACGGGTTCAGAAAAGATGGGTTATGAGGTGTTGTAAATGCTTCAAATGTATGGTTTAGTGACTTAATGTGTTAGTAACGTGTAACTCGACATGTTAGTGATGAAACAAAGGAGTGAGAGTGACCTTGCCCTACTTAAGGGTTTATCTCGGCATTCGGCGTTATCGGTGATGAGTCAATTGATGTAAAGATTGTGATAGGGAATAACAAGGAATTCTCCACATTAGAGTATGAGGAAAGGATAATGGGATGGGTATTTAAGGGCATCCATGTGACAATCGATTTGAAATGAAAGTAAATAACTCGAAAATGTATGTATAAACCGCATGTAGAGTGAACATGCACTTATGATGAAATGATGAGATGCTATGATAATGTAGTTATAGTCTAGGGTCAATGATGCAACCTAGTTCTCTATAACCGAAGCTCAGATGCCAATCTGTCACACCCCCAAATTACCTGTTTTGCAGCGGAATGGAATTCCTGGGGATTGACTGTCATAGCATCACAATCACAGTTATATTGAACGACCTAAAGTGTCGTTTGAAAAGAACATCGTTTGATTTAATAACACAATCAGAGTTTACAAAGTAGGTCCCAAATGAAAATCAACTTGTGCGGAAATAAGTTTGTTACAATTCAACGATGTTTTAAAGTATGTAAAACCCAAGTGAGACGCGTCGTCACCACGACTCCATGATGTGTCCAAATGCATGCCATGAAGTGAATGCCTTAGATACCTGAGATAAAACATGCTAAAAGTGTCAACACAAAGGTTGAGTGAGTTCATAGAGTTTGTGTTGAAATGTAAAGCCTTTCAAAATCGTTTATGTAGCAAAGGCATTGTAAATCCACTCAGTTCCAAGTCCCGCCAATACAAAACTTGCAACCTGTGTGTTCACAACCCACCGCCGTAATATGTAGAGTTAATTTTCAAGTGCATGATGTCAAATGAATTCACATAATAGTGCATGGCTCAATGTATCGAAATCGTTTATGCAGCAAAGGCATTGTAAATCCACTCAGTTCCAAGTCCCGCCCATACAAAACTTGCAACCTGTGTGTTCACAACCCATTGCCGAAATGTATATATAGTTTATATTCAACCACACATCGTCAAATGAATTCACAAAATAGTGCATGACTCAATGTATCGAAATCGACGTAAAACCATAGGTTTAATTAATTCGTTTGAACACAATCATCGTAGTGTGAGTTAAATTGTTTCACACTCATCGTTAAAAACAACATCGTATTTATTTCACTAAGTTCATGACACCAAAGCGTAAACATCGCACCAATAAAAATTGGTAATCATCGTTTCATCGCCGCCCTAATAGGTAAACTTGCCAATTTACCTTAATGATTCAAATATAGTGCGCTCGATTTCCCCTAACTGGGTCAATAAGAGCGGGAGTGTTAATTCCAATAGGCCTATTCACTATACTCGCGCTCACCCGCAAGTGACTAATGGTTCATGATGTAGGGACTTCGAACATGGCAAATACTTAGTGACAATAAAACATCGGATATAACATACAGTTCAAAGCATTTGTGTTCAATTTAAAATGTAGCATGTATCTCCCCCAAAAGTAGTATAAAAACAATTAAAAGTGGGGCTATGAAAACTCACTTGGTGGAATGATGCGAAGACAAAAGTGAGTACACCGAGATGTAATGTGATACGCAAATCTTGACCTATGATGAATGATATGACATGAAATGAGTTGCAATGTAATGTTATGCATGCATTTCGTATGTTATTTATACCATTTCGAAGTTTTGAAAATATTACTTGTTGTCGAAAAATACTCGTTTGACGTCTTGACCCTTCAAAATGACTTTACAAGTTTTTACGTCAAAATGTCATCCTACAATGGTTTTATAATGATTTATGGTGAAATTTTCACTTTTCGTCGCAAAACAATGTCGCCGAATTTTTATGAAATTAACAAAATGGCTTTGGAAAACTAGTCGTAAAAAAGTACGTCGATCGTTAGAGAACTAACTCGACTGTTTTGGAAAGTTTGTATCGATATCTAAAAGTTTCAGTTCGGGAGTTTTCGTCCAAAAGGTCTCGAACATAAAGATAATAAGGGTTAAAGATGGTGGTTTTGGCTAATTGTGTGCAGAAAATTAGTTACGGCAAGTTTATGAAAAAGTGCATATCTTTGTCGCTTCAAATCCGTTTTCTACGTTTTATACGTCCTTAGCTTCGTATCAAAGTATACTAATATATTTTTGACAAGTCGAAATAATTTGTGAAGCTTAAGGCTCGTTTTGACCCGAACAATGTACAAACAGCATGCTGAAATTTCAGAAAACTATAATTTTCGTCGTCAAACTTGTAAAATCCATAACTTACTCGTTATAACTCCGTTTTATTCCGTTCAAACGGCCACGGATTCGTTTTAAAGTATATTTTCTAAATATCAAGGCCAAAATGTCGTGCCTACTGTCGGTTTTTCCAGAAAAATGAAACAAGGACAGAACCTTTTATATACGTATTGAAAATAGTTTTTCTCGGACAAAACCTATTCTAATCCCTTCAAATCAACTCCAAAGCTAACCTAATCCTACCATACACCTTCTTAGGGTGTCATGGGTTCCTAATCACCATCAAGACCAAAGAATACCAAGGGAATATTTATAGGATGACCATAGTATATAGATAACTCTAAAATCATGAAATAAAATGGTATAAATCACATATCATGCATACTTGCTCCAAAAATGAAAAGATGAATATGAAATGATAAGGAAACATGAAAATGAAAGAAACAAGCTTACAAGTGAATGTGATGAGGTGAAAGTAACAAGGATTAAACTTAAATACCCTTGGTTTTTATTTCAAAACCATATAAAGAGTATACACTAGATTGTTTATAACTTGGACTTGATAAAAATTTTGATCCCTTTGAAACCTCTATGTAGAACCGGTTCTATGTGATGAAGAACAAGAGAGAAGAAAAAATTTTGCTAACTTGAATAATTGAAGATTGAATGAATGAGGTGAAGACTTTTAAGCTTGAGTAAAGATATATACTATCAAGACATGAATTACCAACTCAAATAATGCATACATCCCCCTAGAACCGGTTTTTGGGGGGGAATATAGTCAACAAATATATTTTTTTTTTTGTATATACTTGTATAATTATTGGACAATGTAAGTAAAGTGTACATGTAATAATAATAACTTGTAAGGTAATTGATAACTTTTTGGTACAAGTAACTTTTTAATAGATCAAAATAGAGTATAATGATATCATAAAAATTGTAAAAATACATTCCTTGTGAAATTTGAGTGATATAAAAATTATCGAGTAGTTTTTAAGAAAAGTGACGTAATAATATAACTTTAACGATTTTTGTACTAAATAAATTTAAAACACTAGGTAAACTAAAATATAGTTTATATAACTCAATGTAAGTATAAAAATGTGTCGGGATCATTTTTGAAAGTAACGGATTAAATGTTCAAAATAATAATTTACGCGATAAATGTGAAATGAAATGTCATGAATGAACTAATATGATGCAAAAGATGTCAATGAAATGTAGACTACTCTTAGTCCATATGAAATGTACGTGATGTTATGATCATGAATTCGCCGCTAAACCTTCAAGGTTACGCGAATTTGAAACAAGTAAACCAAGTTTACTATAAATGTTGAAATAATGAGACATGAATTGCGTCGAGAAATGACCTGAAAGTACGGGTTGTCACACATAGCTTGCATTTGTTCGGGTTCAGAACTCGAATTCCTCCACAATTTCAAGTACCCTAAAGGGGCGGGGCGGTGTAGCCACTTTAGTAGACTACTCTTACTCACAATACAAAAAATAAATAAATAAAACACAAAAGAAACTATGTGAGCCACTTTAGTAACTCAAATGCATTTGGCAATAATTTGGCATATTGGGATAGTATGACAATGACATGTCATTAGTATTTTTTTTCTACTATTGACATGTTATTAGTAGCCATACTTTGTGCTCTGACATATTTCTAAATCCATCACTTGTCTAAATTATTAGTTATCTAACTAAATATTAGAAACATATATGTTAAAAATATATTTTTTGTTTAATATTAAATACCTAAAGACTTTTCCTTGCATATTTAAAGATTTCTCTACCGTTCAAGCCAATGGTGTCGACTGTCGACTTGATTGTCAAGGCATCTAACACACTTGTCAAAAGTCTCGATAGCCTTTTTTTCCTAGATAAGTCATCTTTGTATTTTGTGAATTTTTCTTGAAGGCATAAAACTATATTTGATGATGACTGTAAATCTTTATAGAACCATGAAATAAAATAAGGATGATTTGTACATTTTTTATTTTGATTTGCACACTCAATTGTACGAATAGATAAAATCAGTGACGGACCTAACCAGATTACTAAAATGGTTCCTCTACATGGTAATACAAAAAGTTCAACTTAGCAAAAGTTCAACCATCAATGAGCCACGTCAGGTCGGGTCCAAAACAAGCACTTTATTATCGTTACAAAAAGGAGTTAATTGTTAAACAAACAAAATTTATTTTCACCAGACAACGATTTTGCATATACTTACCTTCGTATATTTCAACAAGTAACTATAAAATGTTAAAGATTTAATAGTTACAAATCACTTGGTATGTTTGGCAAAACTAGCTGTAAGTTATAAATTGTAAGCTGTAAACTGTAAACTGCAAAGCTGTTAATATGAGCTACAAACTGTATTCTTTTTTCAATAAAATTGTTTGGTAAATTAGCTGTTAAATATAATTATAAGTTGTAAAATGACATAAAAGGACAAATCTATAATTGTAAATAAATGTTTGGAGGGTATATCAGTAATTTAAAGTTTTAACAGCTCTAAGACATTTAAAAAGCTTCATGAATCAGCTTTTCATTTTGAAGCTATTTGTTTGAAATAAAAGCTTGTAGTTAATGCATCCAAACGAAGCTACTTAGTTTATAGAAGATTATTTTGTAACAAAAAACTAACAGCTCATCCAAAAAGCCCCTGCCAAACAGGCCCTATCTGTTTTTTTTAAGACCACTTTTTTCAATTTACATCTTATAGAACATGTATTTATTAGATTAACTTTATAAATCAATAAAGAACAATAATAGAATAGTCATACAACATGGGAAACTAAGAAACAAAACCAAAAAAATACATTTGCATTGTCAACAAAAATGTTTTTATCTTTTCTTTCATCATTGTCTCCGACTCAAATATCTCTCTTCATCATTTCATCTTTTTTTTTCCTTCTTCTGCAACGATTATCTATCATTTCTTCATCAAATATCACTAAATCAAATATATTTGTATTCTTATTTCGAGCTCTTTCTCTTTCATTTCTTCATCAAATACCACTAAATCAAATAGATTTGTATCCTTATTTTGAGCTCTTTCTAGTTTAAAATCAATTAAAAAGGTGGTCTCTAACATTTTTTTAAGGTAGGTCTCAAAAAAATTCATGCATCATCTCTAGGGGTGAAAACGAGCCGAGCCAAGCTCGAACTTGCCAGAGCTTGAGCTCGGCTCGTTTATATATACAAGGCTCGAGCTCGTTTCGAGCCTTATATTTTGAGCTCGAGCTTGGCTCGTGAAAATTTTCACAAGCTCGAGCTCGGGCTCGACTAATTTTATGATGTGTTAGAGAAAATAAAGTTCAAATGGAGCTCGACTCGTTAATTACATAGGGCTCGTTTAGGCTCGCGAGCCTACTCGAGCTTTTTGTACAGAGCTCAGGCTCGAGCTCGATTATTAAGTGAGCCCAAAATTATGCTCGAGCTCGGGCTCGATCCCGAACTTTTTACGAGCGACTCGGCTCGTTTCCACCCCTAATCAACTCTATGTGATTTCGGATTTTAAGTTGATTCCCAGGAAACACCTTGGCATAAGTGGGTCCGCCTCTAAATAAAACAGACTATAAACAATGTACAAATATATAACGCGTAAAGTTAAATGTACCAATAAAATATATAAATTTGCAAATCAATTCTCAATATAATAAACAATGTAAACAATGTTGGTTCGTATATTATATGACCGATGCTACATCCTCTTACAATATTTTTTCAGTTATCTTTTTACTCACTCCAAATTATAACACGTGTAATGCAATAATTATGTTTTTTGATTTAATTCATTAATCAATTCACTTGTTATGTTCACACAAGTAGGAGAATATGTATGCATATCAAGTAAGAAAGATATATTATTTTCCATATTATATTTCATAAAGTGGAGCATTAAATGATACCGACCTACTACTAAATATATACTATATATAAAATAAAAATGATCAAATATTGAAATTTGAATGTTGAAAATTAAAAATGGTCAAAGATGAAAGAAATGTATAGTTTAATTAATCTTTTTATTAAAACAACCAATTACTTAAAAGTACAATGATATATTCACATTATACAATCAATTAAAAATATATCTACCAAATTAAATACAATCAATTAAAACATCATTTACTTAAAAAGTAGAATAAAATTTTCACAATGTACAATTGAAACAAGCTGCAACATAATCCAATATACAAAATAATTAAAAACGCTAATTAATGTTATTTTTAAAACGCTCTAAAATGAAAAGTACATATTATTATACAAATTAATAAAACATACAAAGCTTCATACAAGCTAACAAGCTGATGGTACATATAGTTTTGAAAACCGGACCGGAACAACTGGTTCAACTAGGAACCAGTGTCGCCACCGATTCGGCTAACCAATAAAAGTCATCCGAAAACTATTTAAAGATGACCCGTTGAAACTGATATAAACTTGTGAATTAGGCCTCATCGACATCTATTTCTCCGGTTAATCGTGTGACAACTAGTAATTTCAAGTCATTTCTCAAACTTTAAAAATTTCTCTATTCATCTCGGGAATTTACTATTCACTGGTTACTATTCATCATTTTTTAAGTTGGTTTGAGACTTTGAAAGGTTATTTTAAAATTTTACTATTCACGAAATACTATTCATTTCAAGAGAAAAATCACTATTCATGATTCACTATTCATCATTTTTCGTCAACTAGGTTTACGAGTATCAAATACGCATAACTTTGAGGGTTAAGCTGCGTATTCATGGAACATCATTGAGAACATTTCATATAGATTAGAGTTAGTCTACATATTATCAGTAACATCATTTTCATATCAGTTTATGCATGAGTTTGCATATTCCATTAACGTAAATTCATTTATTAAATAAACGCTATCACACGATCATTTATTTTGAATAATTGATCCAAAACTTACGAAAATTGTCCCGATATATTTTTATACTCATTTTAAGACTATAAAAATCATATTATTAGTTTACCCGATGTTTTGAATTTATTTTGTATACATATTGTTATATATATATATATATTTACGACGGTTTTCGTAAATTCAATTCTATAAATATTTGTTCACTCAATACTTGCGAGAAATGCATTTTTATAATTTTTATGACTTCGATATATTTTATTTTGTTCCGTTAAAATCGATTTCTAGCTAACACTACACTAAATAATTAATTACATGTACAAACTACACATTATACAAAACTTTATACACATTTAACTATCAAATACACCTCATTCCTCCCTATCTCATCCCATTGCCACCCCCCCCCCCCACCCACGTCACCATATGTAGCAAAATTGACTTTTACTACTTAAATGTACACATATACTTCTTTTGGATAGATTTTTGCAAAAACACATACAATACACATTTGAAATGTGAAAATAAAAAGAAGCTCTCTCCCTTTTTCTCTTGTGGTGATCGGCCAAGCCCAAGAACATCAAGGAAAATCCATCAATTTTGCAAGATCAAGTATTTTACAAGTTCTATTAGTGATCTAGTTAGGGTTTTGAAATAAAAATCTCAAGATTATTAAGTATACTTTGCTCAAAAATTCATAATCACTCAATTAAGATTCTATTGATTTTTACTACTCTTATAAACTCTTGTTATATTTTTATGATCTAGTAAGAAAAGTATGCAAATATACTATGAATCATACCGCTTTTATTTGATTTTTACTACATATAATGAGTTTTAATTATCTTAATAATATTCTTATGAACCTTATCATTTTTTTGTGAAGTTTAGGAACCTATGACACCCTAAGAAGGTGTATAGTAGGTTTAGACTAGCTTTGGTGTTGATTGGAAGAGATTAGAACAAGTTACAAACTAGAGAAATCATTTTCGACAATATATATTTAGCTGCTGTCACGTTTTGTAAAATCTGGAAATTTCAGTAGGCTGGGGATTATTTTGGTTTATATTTTCAGAAAATAGATTTAAAAACGAAACCGTGGTCGCTTGAACGGGTTAAAACGGGTTTATAACGAAGAAGTTACACTATTTTCAAGTTTAACGATGAAAACTATTTTTTCTGAAAATATACTTGCTGTCAAGGGTTTTTCAAAGGTAAAAAATGAGTTGTAAACCTAAACTAGAAGAGTCGACTTATCAAAAATAAATTAATACATACTATCACGATTCCGAGGATATAAAGAACATAGAAAACGGACCTATAACGCTAAAGATATACATATTTGAAATACGACGATCACAACTATTTTCTTCAGCACTAACACTTAAATATTTTTCTAAATGTCAAAAAGGTTGTCGCGGATGACCATGTTTGAAGCCGTTTTTCTCATCGACGGAGTCAGTTTTGAGAAAATAATATCTCCAAGTAAAAGTTAGTTCACCTGCCCTATTTTCCAAAATGTCCAGCCGTTCGTCAAACGGATTTATAACGAGTAACTTATGACCTCTCAAACATTCACGAAAACTGCTCAGAAACTGCATTTTTAGCCCGACTACCTCACTTCACCATCATTTTTATCTTGGATCGAGACTCGTATGGACAAAAGTTCAGTGTTATGACTTTTAGATAATGTTACAAGCTTTCTAAAACCATTGGGTTTATTTCCTAACACTCGACATTCACTATTTTACGACTAGCTTTTCGAGGCCACTTAGCCATTTTCACGAATTATCAAAGTACATTATTTTACGACGAAAAGCTATATTTTCTTGATTTATCACTTAACGACTATCATAGGATGTTGTTTCAACGTAAGTACTTGTAAAGTATTTTATAACATGACAAGATGTCATAAACGTATATTTTGACGATAAACTTTATTTTCAAATGCACAAGTGGTATGGATATCATATGAGTTTGCATGCACAACATTATATCATGACTTATATTAGATCATATCATTCATAATAGGTTGCAGTTAGAGATTGCGCCTCATTTCAGTGTATCCACTTTTGCCATCATAATCATTGTATCAAGTGAGTTTTCATAGTCCCGTCTTTCAAGTTTATACTTTATTTCAAACCTACGGGGGAGAATACATTGCACATCATTTTTATTACGATACCAAGTATATCAAATTCATTACATTGCTTAAGTTACCTCATTGCCAATTGAATGTCCCCATATCATAATCATGAACCGTTAATTACGGGGTAAGCGAGGATGAGTGAATAGATCTATTGAGGGTGACTCCTCCATCCGGGTTGGTGGATTCCAACTGGTCAAACGGATGCATTTCATTTAATATCATAATTTGAGTTGTTTGGCAAAACACTCTGTTGGGGCGAACATCATGATCAGTCTAGCTTCGGTGTCATGTGCTTATAGCAATTGTAACATTTTTATGTGACATATTTGTCATACATGACTTATACTTGTGGTGGTCGTATAAAACATTTACATAAACTCTATGAACTCACTCAACCTTTGTGTTGAAACTTTTAGCAATGCATTTTCAGGTATCTAAGGCATATACTTCATGGCATGCATAAGGACTTATCATAGAGTCGCGGTGACGACGCGTCTCACATGGATTTTATGCACTTTAAAACATCGTTTGGATTGTAACAAACTTATTTCCTCAAATGTTGACTACCTTTTGGGACCTATCTTTTGTAAACTCTGAATGTTTTATTATATCAAACGATGTGTTTTCAAAACGACACTTTAGGTCGTTCAATATAATCAGAATGCTTGTGATGCTATGGCGGTCATCCCCGTGAATTCAATTCCGCTGCAAAACAGGTATTTTGGGGGTGTGACAAATCGTCACAGCGTACCCGCCGCCACAACGCGCGGGTACCCTGCTATACTATATATAAAGGAAAAACCAAAAAGTGAGAAGTGAAAAGTTGAAACTAAAAAAGGAAATGTTGAAAAGGAAACTATTAATACACATCGAAACCGGGTTGACCCGAGACGCTTCAAGCCCGACGGGATGACCCGGCTTAATTTGACCCGTTTTCGACCCAACCCGTCAGGTTGACCCGGTTTAAATCGTCCACTTTTTTGACTGAAACGGTTCAATCGGTTGAACCACACGGGTCGAACCGAGTTTCAAAATATTATCTTTAATCCTTAAATCTTCAAACTTTTATTATTTTTCATTTATAATACGTAAATTTTTCTTATTACTAAACGATCTGTCACTATTAAATTTCATTGTTATGCACAAATACTCATCTAGTTTTTCTATAATGAACGTATGAATGCCCACATTTCATATGATTCCAGACCATTATGCATAGGGGAAAGAGCTACCTCATAAAAAATGACGCCATACAATTTGAATAACTTTTTAACGGCCACCTAACTCTTTCTATAGGTTTTCGGGCGGACGCCGTTAAAAATCCTCACTACGCCAGCGTGGACCCGGTTAAGACGACATAGTCTGAGTATGTGGTGGATGAAGGCCTACCATAGGGTGTGTGCGACTCTAATCCAAAAAATGAAAGTCACCGTTCAAAAAAAAAATGATGAGTTAATCATATCAAAATTATACTAATATAACTAGCAAATCCAATAAAAAAAGAAACCGAAATCAATGGTTAAATGGTAGTCTTCTTGTAATTGGGGTAAACCACCTACATTTGAAGTAAAGACACAAATGCTTTATAACACACTCAAACACGTATACACACACGTAATGTTTGATATGTCGCAATCAAAGCCGTAATGAAACAGATCATTACAATATAATGAATAAATGTTGTTTGGTTACATTTATAGAATGTAATGATTCATTACAAGTAATGACCCATTATACTAAAATCATTCCTTAAAAGTCCCTTACTTTTTTTTTTCATTATATCTTGTAACGGAATCAAAATTACATAAAACTCCAGCATTAATTAATCACATTAAATAAACTTTCTATTATTAATGAGTATTTTTGTCTTTTTATTATCGATTTCATTACGTCTTATCATACAAACCAAACATGATTAATAACTATGAATCAATACATTACACTCTTCATTACATTACATCGTTTATTCCATTCAGTTGCCATTTCATTCCGTCCTACCAAACGTACCCATAGAGTTTTAATTCATTCGTTGGTGAAAGCCATATTTGCTTGCTTTTTGCTCGACCACGCATAAAACAGGATACCCCGTAATAAAGTAATCAAGCATGAAATGGGTAAAAGTCGGAGACAACATGTGTATATTTCTCATTGTTACGCCCAACCTTATATGCGGGTATTGCTTAGATGTATGTGGTCAATATAAGCAATAGCCATGTATTTTAAACAATAAATTTGCTACAAAGTATAATGTCGTATATATTTAACTTGCAATATTTAAAATAAAGAGAAATTTTATACATACCCAAAAGAAACTCGTAATTTCATATTTACCCAAATGCAAGTTTTAGCCTTTGTGTCAATTATAACATAATACATGATTATCAATAATAGTAGTGCGCTTCAGCTCATTACTAATCACAATAACATGATTCGTAAAAATGTTGCTACAACGCAATTAAACTCGAAAACAACCTATCACGTGGAGTGAACGGATTTTCGTGCCAATATTTTTACTCTAGTATAATAAGTTTGTTTGTTTTATTTTTGTTCGTTCTTGGAAATATTAAACGAACACACTTCAAGCACATGTTATGAGACCATCAAGTTTGAAATTCTATAAGTGTCTACACTAGCCTTGAAGACTCGAAAGTCTTGAATAGGTGTGCAATATATTTAAAACTTTCTAGTTTCTATGATCTATTCATTGGTTCTTCACATGACAAATTGCGGAATGTTTCCAAATACGCTAGAAATAGTATAGAAAACTAATATACATTTGCATATGCTTAGTATGTAGTGGTATATATATATAGTTGCCTTAATGGCAAACCTCAAATATGTATACAATGTCATACAAACAAAGCCTGCAATTACTTATAAACTTTTAGCATAGAATTGTAAGAACCAAAGTCGGCTTTTATATACACGATATTATAATATCCAATTCATGGTGTTGATGTACACGAATATGTGATGACAGAGATCTGACACTAGGTAAGTATAACTTGTATTATGAACTCATATGACATTAGCCATATCTACTTAAGTCCGATTAGTGAGTTGGAGCATTACAAGTCTAATCGGTAACAAGATATTATGTTGCTTATATGCGTGATTAGTTTGGGTCGAATCCTTAAATGTTTGAAGAAGTAATTCCATATTAAAATGAAGGGCTAAAGTCATGTATAGAAAAGTACAGAGTGTCTCTACTCTAAGAGACTAAGGTATCTACATATCAAAAAATAACTCGTTATCATAACACTCCATAACACAACCCTTTTGGGACCCACTTTTTTTTTTTCTTTTCCATTTATTTAAATAAAGTAAAATTTCATTAATTAAATTTTACGCAATCTATTTCAAACGAGTTGTTGCACCCGCGCGTTGCGGCGGGTTTTTTGCATTTAATTTTTTATTCTATATTAGTTTTGTTATATGTGTGGTGTGTAAATTGTGTGCAAAAATCTTTATGTAAATATGGGTATGTTCATTTCCTATGACACATTTGTATGGTGATAGTTGGGTCGGGATACGAACGTTGACCTTAAGTTTGTTTAACGAGTGTGTTTTAAAGTTTTTTTTTAAGAAAAATTTAACTTTTTGGCTTTTTTGCAATATAGATTGGATATACCAATTTTGTCCAATGTTCTTAAACACTGCAATATAAGTTACACGATACACTGAAAAAATAAGTTATGTTACAAAGTACCCACTGGATAATAAAAACACAATAAAAGGTGCATACCTCCTAATATAAATAACTGGCTTATTCAGGCCTAATATAAAGCTTTTTAAAACGGGTGAGGATGTAATTGTATATTCTATACTCTTATTGCTATAATCTAATAGCAGGAATGTAACTGTGATACACAGAGTCACTGCTTGTATTCAACATTTGGTAGCTTTTTGAAATCCATACTTGCTTCCTTATCGTATCCGTTCAAAATGGTTTCATTCCTGCAAGTTTCCCAGCATTTGAGACTTTACTACATTCAGCCAAACTGCTGCAGTAGTCATATACCTAAACAAATGCAAAAGTATGGCATATGTCATTGTGCAGAATTTTATACCATAAGTTGTGTAGCACCTATCAAGCTACCATATGACTTGTTTGCAATACGCGTCCTCATCTACAATCTGAATTAGTGATTTCAGTTCAATATATTTAGCCTACTTATTGGTTACTAAATTTGTTGGTCCAACCCATCAACGCTTAATGCTTTTTGTATTATAAGATGGCTACCAAATATTCATCCCACAGGTTAACACGAAAGACGAAAAAAGGACGCTTACCAGCATGAAATCGAGAAATAGTCGGATGTTCAAGGCTCTTTTTTGTAGTTGCAATTCGACCTCCTACTACGTATACATTATCGCATTTGTCTTTTACAAACAAAGCAGAAAAAGCAATTTGTATATGTACTTACTTTACGCACATGTTGGATCTATTAGTTAAAAAGTCTATGAAAATAAATTCCCACGTCTAAGACACCGTATAAATACTTCGAATCGTATTGAAAATGACAGTGAAACATATAATGTGAATACTCATTCATGCTTCAAGGAAAATATTACTGTTAACGTTCGTTTCGGCCCTCTCCGGTAATTAGTCACACCTAATCTTTTAGTGGGTGTTTGTTTAACCTTATTTGTGGCCTATAAGCCTATTTCAGTTCACCTTTTATTTCATAAACCTTAAATTTTCAGCTTATTATTTTCGAACACTTATTATGCTAGAATAAACCTATAGTATAAAGACATAAGTTTGAAAATAAGAAAAAATGACTCGGTTACTGAAATCATGAGCACCTACGTTAAACTTTTTTAAAAGAAGCTTAATTCAAGTACCTTGATTTTTCCATTGAGAGCTAAAATCTATTTGCTACCTGTTAGCCACAAAATAGATTTCACAACAGTGTAAGAAGCCATCTTACTTCAGTTAGGACATTGCACAGCAGACACCATCCGAATCAGTAAATACCATATGCTCACTGATTCACTTACTTAGTGCTTGGGATACTCAATTGTGTAACATTTAAAAGCCTTGCAACTTATATAATTTATAACTTAAACAAATGTTGTTGAGGCTGAAAGATGACTTGCTCGAATGGTCATAAAACGTACCTGTAGCTGATTTTGCAGGGGGCAAAATTTACGGACTTTGGACCTGCACATAAATTTAAAGATATCAAGTGACAGAATAATGAAAGTTCCAATTCTGTTTTTTTTAAAAAAAATCCTTTAAAGTCACGAACTCATGTGCAACTATAATCATCGATATATATCTTTATCAACCTGATAAGTATTAGCTAGCCCAAAGATTGAGTCTGCTATACAGTCTATTTTGGGTACATAGCGGTTATTAATCAGCATGAATCACTGTGACACTGTACTATTTCAGCGACATTGGTTCTTGGTTTATACATTTTCAGATTTAGGGGTCCTGGTGCGTCCCAGATTCATACCTGCACACCAAATTCCTAAAAAAAACCATGTGTTCTTCATAAACGATTAACTTACCACATTAACATGACATGATAACGCACCTAATGGGAAGCAAATGCTTACGGGCAATACTGAACTCATCAGGACTTTTTTTCGAGGGCATGCAAATGATCCAGGCACTGAAAAACATGCCAAACACCCCTTGTAAATAAGTGCTAATGTTAAATACTACAGAACATTTGAATAAATTATTTGAATTGTGATCAAGGTATTTGTGCGTCACTTATTCGTACTTTTTTCATTTTTCATACTTTTGTGTAGCAATTTTGTTAAGGAAATAATTTTGGCGAAAATGCATAAACATATATTGTAAAACGAAAATACAATTTTGACATGTTAGTTGCACCGCCTCACAATAGCACTCGGATACAATTTTGAGATTCAGTTCACTTTTTCAGCCTTTCAGGTAAGCACATGTTTGCAAGCCAAAAAGAATAGGACTTACATAGGAAGCAAGTATGACTTCTGAAGTAAAAAGAGTCGTTGAGAATTTACAGCATACCTTGTATCTCTAGGCCCTTTTAACAATTCTTTCTGCTGACATGAAAGTGATTGTGGATTAAAATGAGACCCCAAAAAAAAGAATGAAATCCGAGCGAAGTAATTACCTTTATAGCTTACTGAGCCAGTAACGAATGTTCGGTCCTGATGTATGGCTCGCTGTAAAAGCTATCAGATCAGATGAGAATAAATCAGATAAAAATGAAACATATCAAAACATATGATATAGCCAGAATATTAACTGCAAAAAGGAAAATACAACTAAAAAGATTCCAAAAAGACTTTGATCCATCTGGTGTTTTGGTATACCAACTTTCGTGATAAGACGAACCTGTACCAAGACTATTTATATCTACAATAGCTTAATCCGACACACTGATCGCTGAATTCCCATTACGCAAACATACATCCGCTCACATCAGTATCAAAACCGGATGGTCATCACGCAATGGCTCAGAAAGGCGAAACACAGGCATGGATGCAACTACCACTTGGGGTAAGGCTGCCCCCACCAAGACACCTATGTCGCCGAAGCAGTCATGTTGAAATACCAAAGTTCTGCAAATATAGCAGCAAAAGCTTACAACAGCCATGGCTGCAACGACCACTCGGGTAAGGTTGCCCCGCCAAGATACTGTCGTTGGTAAATCAAGATCATGAAATTTCTAAACAACGATAACTATCATCATTGCCTGTATGTATGTGCATACTACTTGAACCCATAACCCATAACTCTTATTATACTAAACCTAAATATCAGACCATGAGGACCAAACATTTTGAATAAAAATATTTGTCCGGGATTGGTAAACAGAGGATACATAAGGCATGGCTGCAAGCCTATTAACTTGCCTCGCCAACAGGCCTACGACTTCAGGTTTATTGAACCCATACATGGTATGCTAAAAGCGAGACAACCATAGCTTCATTCCTGATAGTGGCTTAAAGGATCGTAAAAAAACAGGTGGAACTTCCATGGCTGAAAATACAGTAATTTGCCGTGCCAATGTGCATACTACTTTGTTAATACAAATATCGTCATTAAACGTTATTTATATTTTTGATCTTTACCTAAGTTTTGTTAACGACAAAAGTAAATTTAATTTGTATAAAAGCTTAAAGCTTGTCAAGTTTAATAGATATTAAAACAAGCTTTTTCAAACAATATATTCATCATTCAAGCATTTACATTTATGATTAGTAACATCTTGATATGACTCTAATCATTATGTATGATAGTAGTTTTTAGAATGTGTTAGGTTCTTAAAACCAAACACTACTTATGTACTTGCATATTTCTAAAAATAGAAATACAACTTATGACATCATGTAATGCATCATGGAAATCATTAGAAGATTTCATTAAGATATTTTGTGTGGATTTGTACTCTTCATGTCTTACACAATCTCACTTAGATAGAGTTGACTTTAGCAAAGATTTGATATCTTGATGTCGGACCGGCGGTACCAAATTGGTACACGGGCGGAACCCATTTAAGGGTTCCGCGGTCCGTGGACGCTCCTGTCCACTTTGGCTATAAATAGCAATGCCAAGTCAAGTAGTTTCTTATCCCTTTCTAACATACTCTCATACATATCTTCTCTCTAACCTTTCTAACTCAGTTTCATATCATATTAGTGATCTCTTTTGTAGCAAAGAAGATCAAGTCATATTCAAGCTTCAACGAGAAGTTGGAAGTCTTGTTTGTTTAGTGTTGTATGATCTAGTGTTGATTCATACTTCATTGTTGTATCAAACCATCATAATCTTGTGAGTGTGAGTGGTTAGTATTTTAGTCCTCAAAATACATTGTGTGTGGGAGTGGTTGTACCCTTGGAAAGAACTCGACATCTAGCTTAGTGTCGGAAATAGTGTAAGCGAAGTGTAAAGGTTTTCTCCGCCGGTGAAAGGAGCTTGTTGACTAGTGAAGTTAAACTCTCGAGTGTGAGACTCGAGGAGTGGAGTAGGTCAAGGAAAAAGAGTCCTTGTAGACCGAACCACTATAAACAACTTGTTGTGGTTTGATCATTTCTTTCCTTATTTACTTCTTACATATTGCTTGCATATTTCATTAACATATCTAAGATCAATATCAATTGATCTTTACAATAAGTTTCAAAACAAAGTTTTTAATTGGTAAACTATTCAACCCCCCCTTCTAGTTTTCTACAATTGGTACCAGAGCCTCGTTGCTTAAGAATTTCTAAAATAACTTGTATTTTATAAACTTGAAACGATCCATGGATTCGAAAACTTTAAAGAAGGGCAATCTATGCAAAGACCACCACTCTTTGAAACCAATGGATTTATCTATTGGAAAAACCGTTTTGAAACATATGTAAAATCAAAAGATATAGATCTTTGGTTTATTATTGTTAAAGGGGATTTTAGTTCTACAACAAAGGATATTTCCGTTGATGAACAAAAGAAACTAGTTGCTAAAAATAATGAAGCTAAAATGATGCTTTATAATGCTTTACCTAGAAAAGAATATGAAAGAATTTTTATGTGTGAAACCGCCAAAGATATTTGGGAATCTTTAATTGTTACACATCAAGGTAATTCACAAGTCAAGGATAACAAAATTGATCTTCTTGTTCAACAATATGAACAATTTGTTATTCCTGAAGATGAAACCATTGATTGTGGCTTTGCTCGCTTTAACACTATTATTACATCACTTAAAGCACTTGATGAATCTTTTCGTAGTAAGAACTTTGTCGGGAAATTTCTTAGAGCACTCCATCCCAAATGGAGAGCTAAAGTGACCGCCATTGAGGAATCAAAAGATCTCTCAATAATGTCACTAGACGAGTTGATCGGTAACCTCAAAGTACACGAAATGGTGATGGAGAAAGATTCGGAGATCATCAAAGGAAAAAAGGGAGAAGATCAAATCCGTTGCTCTAAAAGCAAAAGCGGAATCAAGTGATGATGACGAATCTTGCTCCGGTAGCGAAGATGAGGAATATGCCATGGCCGTTAGAGATTTTAAGAAGTTCTTTAGAAGAAGAGGAAAGTTCGTAAGACAACCTCGAGAAGAAAAGAAGCCATTCCGAAAGGATCGGGATGACAAGAAGGGAAAAGGTGAAAGAAAATGTTTTAGATGTGGTGATGCAAATCACCTCATAGGAGAGTGTCCCAAGCCACCTAAAAGCAAAACTCAACGAGCTTTTGTAAGTGGTGCTTGGAGTGATAGTGAAGACGATGAAGAATCAAGCAAGGAAGAAATCGCTCTAATGGCACATGAGTCAAATGAGGTACTTTCCGACTCTTCTTATTCTTCTATTGATGATGACACTTTGCAAAAACAATATAATCAATTGTGTGAGCTAAGTCTAAAAATCATAACTAAAAATAAATTTTTAAAAACAAAAAGGAATTTTTGGAAAATGAAGTTTATGAGTTAAAAGAAAAAGCAAAACGACTAGAAAAGGAAAAGCAAATGACGATGATTGTAAATCATGTCAAGAGCTTAAACTTGAAATAGAAAAACTAAAGCTCACACAAGATGTTTTAATAGAAAACAATTCTAAATTTAAAAGGTTTAACAAGAACATCGCTCTTGCCGATGAAATAGTTAAAATTCATAAAACACCAGGAGATATGAATGGGCTAGGTTTTAATGAAGTATTAATTCCAAAGAGTCAAAATAAAACGGCCGAAAAGGACGAACATTCTGTCAAAATTGCTGCATGCAGCACGGACCGACGGAACCAAAATAAGGGTTCCGTCCGTTGTGCAAAATGGTGCCGTGGGTACTTCAGCAGAACGGAATGTTCGCAATACGGACGCATGAATTTGTTAAAATAACAAAGAAAACCAATAATATTATTAAACTAAAACCAGCCATTACTTCAGGAGTAGGACTTGTCAAAAATGAATTTAGATAAAAAAACTACTCAACAACAATATAAAACTCCTTTTGCCAAACGCCCCTTTCCTAAGAGCAACCACAACGTACAACCCAACTACCAACACAATGGTTGGAATCAAAACTTTCCTAGACCATATCAAACTCCAGATTACATGCCATGGAACTCTTACCCATCGTTTCCATACATGAATCAAATGAATGGTATGTGTAACCCAAATGGACCCATGAGATATTGGGGACCAAATGCTTGAGTTATTTGCTTCTTAGGTATGCTTGAAAGTTGGATTGGAACCTGATGAATGGATAAAAGATAGTGGTTGCTCACGACACATGACGGGCAACAAAGTCTCTTCTCATCATACCAAGAGTATGACGGAGGTAATGTCACCTTTGGTAGCAATCTCAAAAGCAAAATTATTGGCAAAGGTACGATCGCTCATAACTCCCTAACTATTGAAAATGTTGCTCATGTGGATAGGTTAGGATTTAATCTACTTAGTATTAGCCAACTATGTGATAAAAAGTATAAAGTGCTATTTGATGAAAATGGTAGTAAAATACTAAAAGATGGTATCACCATAGCTAAAGGAGTTAGGAAAAATAACATATATGTCATGAAGATAGATAAAACATATAATGACAAACTTTGCCTAACAACTTTAGATGATAGCTCATCTCTTTGGCATAGACGTTTAGGTCACGCTAATATGAGACTTATACAAAACCTATCTTCAAAAGAATTGGTTAGGAATTTACCAAAACTCAAATATGACCAACACTTTTGCGACGCTTGCAAAATTGGTAAACAAACACATAGTAGTCACAAAACTAAAAATATGGTGTCCACATCTAAGTGTCTAGAATTATTACATATGGACTTGTTTGGACCATCCGCTATAAGAAGCTATGGAGGCAACTTATACACTTTGGTCATAGTAGATGATTATTCAAGGTTTACTTGGACGTTGTTTTTGAAAACCAAAAATGAAGCGTTTGATAAATTTGAAATACTTAGCAAGAAAATTCAAAATCTTCTAGGTATCAAAATTGTTTCGATCCGTACGGATCATGGTGGGGAATTTGACAACGAAACTCAATTTTGAAACTTTTGTGATACAAATGGTCTAACACATAACTTTTCCGCTCCACGAACACCTCAATCTAATGGAGTAGTAGAACGTAAAATAGAACAATTCAAGAAATGAGTAGAACAATGCTTAATGAACAAAACATTCCTCAAAAGTTTTGGTGTAACGCCGTTGACACTTCTACATATATTTTGAATAGAGTCTTATTACGTCCTTTCTTAAACAAAACACCATATGAACTCTATAAAGGTAAAAGCCAACGTTAGGATATTTTAGAGTCTTTGGTTGTAAATGCTTTATTCTTAATACTAAGGATTATCTCACCAAGTTTGACCCAAAGTCTTATGAAGGTGTATTTCTTGGTTACTCTCAAACTAGTAAAGCTTACATTGTCCTAAACAAAGAAACAATGATAGTCGAGGAATCGTTGAACATAACATTCGACGAAAGTCCACCTCCCTCTAAGACATCACCTTTGGTAGATGATGACTTAGTTGAAAGTCAAATGATAGAAGGTCAAGAAATAATTAATAATAACAAGGAAGATGAACCATTAAATAAAGAAATTGTCAACATCAAAGAATCTAAAAGTCATCCTTTAGAAAAGGTCATAGGACTACTCAATCAAAGAACCTTAAGGTCACAAGCCCAAAATCAAAGTAATTATTTTTGTTTGGTATCCACCATTGAACCGAAAACCATAAATGAAGCAATAAAAGATGAATCATGGGTTATTGCCATGCAAGAAGAATTAAACCAATTCGTTAGAAATGATGTTTGGAAGTTAGTTCCAAGACCTAAAGATCAAACTATAATTGGAACAAAATGGGTTTTCGAAATAAGATGGATGAAAATGGGATAGTATCTAGAAACAAAGCTAGGCTTGTAGCGCAAGGTTATAATCAACAAGAGGGAATTGATTATGATGAAACTTATGCACCGGTTGCTAGGCTTGAGTCTATTAGAATATTGCTTGCTTATGCATGTGCCTATGATTTTAAATTATTTCAAATGGATGTTAAAAGTGCCTTTCTTAATGGGTTTATTAACGAAGAAGTGTATGTTGCTCAACCTCCCGGTTTCACCGACTTTGAGAAATCACATCATGTCTTCAAACTCAAGAAAGCATTGTATGGTCTTAAGCAAGCACCAAAAGCTTGGTACGACCGACTTAAGACTTTCCTTATTAATAACAAATATACTATGGGATTAGTAGATAATACTCTTTTTACAAAGAAAAAGGAATCACATATTATCATTGTTCAAATATACGTTGATGACATTATATTCGGATCAACTTGTCAAGAACTATGTGATGATTTCTCTAAAATCATGCACGACGAGTTTGAAATGAGTATGATGGGTGAGTTAAATTTCTTTCTAGGACTTCAAATAAAACAACTAGAAGATGGCATATTTTTTAACCAATCTAAATATATAAGAGACATGCTTAGGAAATTTGGTCTTGAAGATTCCAAACCAACTAAAACTCCCATGTCCTCGGACACTAAACTAACCAAAGATGAGGAAGGTGAATCCGTAGATAACACTAAATATAGAGGAATGATTGGTAGCCTACTCTATCTTACGGCTAGTAGACCCGACATTATGTTTAGTGTTTGTCTATGTGCTCGCTTTCAAGAAAACCCAAAGGCATCACACTTAGAAGCTGTAAAAAGGATTTTTAGATACATTAAGGGAACAACGTGCTTAGGATTATGGTATCCCAAAGGAACGGGTGTAGAAACCATAGTGTATGCCGACTCGGATCATGCCGGTGACTATGTCGATAGAAAAAGTACAAGTGGTATTTGCACTTTTGTTGGACATTGTCTTACCTCATGGTTTGCAAAGAAGCAAACGGCCTTGGCCATTTCAACTACTGAATCCGAGTACGTCTCAGCCGGAAAGGCATGTCAACAAGCTCTTTGGATGAAGCAAGCTCTCGTAGATTATGGAATTCATCTCAACGACATTGTGATACTTTGCGACAACAAAGGAGCCATCGATCTCAGCAAGAATCCCGTTCAACATGCTCGTACAAAACATATTGAAATCCGCCATCACTTTCTTCGCGACAATGTTCAAAAAGGAAACATTTCAATCGAGAAAGTATCCTCCGAAGACAACATTGCCGACATCTTAACTAAGCCTCTTAAACGAGAACCTTTTAATCTTCTTAGACTTGGTTTAGGGTTAATGGAACCAAACATGTAGGATAAACATAGCCCAAAACATTAGAATAGTCAAAACTAAACAAATTTGTCTTGTACCTGCTACTGTAGCCACGGCACCAAACGATAACAAAGAAGGAACCAAAATTTTGGTACCGTCTGGTCCGTGGTGTCTACAGAAGCAAAACTGCTATATACAAATCATCCTCTTCCTCAAAACCCACTTTACCAAAACGTGTATAACTTAAACCAAGCTCATTATTGTCATCTTCCAACTCACTAATCACTGAAGATAACATCATTGTAAGTATCCTAACTACATTTCATCTCTTAATTCTGAGTCTAGGATTCTTATTTATGCACAAAACTATCACAAATCATTACATGGGGTTCTATGTATGCTTTTACACCAACTATGAATTCAATTGGCAAATTGCATAACTAGTCATTAAAATTAGGTACTACATTATCATATTGCATAAACAAATCATGCTTCCCACTAATTGATAGATAATGAATATAAGGCCCTATTCAAACAACCAAACACCCCATGTCAAAAATTTTGAAAAGCTTCTCACTTGTAGGAAAACAATTTTTTCATTGCTAATACAAATAGAAACGTTAAATTTTCATCACTTGCATGCTCTTGAATACTAAAGGTATTGCATAACTAATATGCATTCCCGGGTATATTCAAATGAAGCCACATTGAATTAGGAGCATTTGGGTTATCTCATGGTATTTACCAAACACCCCACTAAAACCATCTTTGTGCATAAAATGAGTCGAGATAACCGCAACACCAAATTGTTTTCATATAGGCACACACTAGAAACAAAAAAAAACGTTAAAACTTATTCTCATTTTTTAACATATTAACTCTTGTCCTTAGGATTAACCATGGTAGCCGCAAGATTCTATGATCACAAAGACACCCTTAACTACATTCCCAAACACCACAAAACCAAAGGACTTACCAAAGAACAAGTAGAAATATTTAGGGGTCTAGAATCAAGGTATTTCCATGAGGGTAGAACCATTCACTCATCCTTCCTTGAAAACACCAACCTTCGTGAAGAACTAGCCGCCATTCATTTCGATTGTCTTCTTGACATCGATGAACCAATTTGTCCTAGGTTTGTGTTAGAATTCTATGCTAGTGTGACCGGCTTTAGTGATGAAGACGATGATGAATTTTGTCTTAGGTTTAGAATTAATCAAAACGACTACACCATCACCTTAGCCAATTTTGCTCAAGTGCTAGGAATTCCCAACCGAGGAACTTGTCTCTACTCGGATAAATGGTCACTCACCGCTCTTGATGCTATCAATGACCGCTCTCTACCCTACCAAACCCGTTTGGCCGACAAGGATGTCATCCGTGAACACCTTTTAACCCAAAAAGTGACACAACCCGAGTTACCCGAAAGGGAAAAGAAGTAAACCGAGATCCATATGGAATGGAGCTAAATGAACTTAAGCCTGAATTTAAGAAATGGGAGGAGCTACTTAGAGCCAACGTCATTAGCACCATAGGAAATAGGGATCATATTAACGCTTGCCTTTGTCATATGCTCTACAACTTGTCCACTCGTCAACCATTCAATTTAGCCTACTACATAGCTAGGAGAATGATTGATATTCCAACTCAAGGATCGGTTGCTCTTCCATACGGGATGCTCCTCACCCGTCTCTATAGAAACTTTGCACCAATTCCACCAACACCAAAAGGGATGCACCTTCACTATGAGCTCATCCCTCACATCTTTGTACCTTTGAGTGATGCACGAGTTGCTAAGACAAAAGGCAAAAGAGCAAAACCTCCAACTCCATCATCATCATCATCAAATAGCTCCGAGGATGGTCTTCCAAGCTCTCGTCTTCCGCCTCATGAGTATTATGTGTCTCTTCCCGAAATAGAGAATGAATCAGCGGAGTTCAAGCAAACTAAGGGAATGTTCAAGTGCCTTGGTAGGATGATGAACAAGATTTACAAGAAGTTGGACAAATAAGGGTACTTTTAAGGAGCGTTTGGAACAATACATTATCATTAATATTTGATACAATTTCGTTGTTTTTATTATGTAGGATGATAATATAACCTGAAACAATGGTGAATGCTAACAATTTCATGCAGGGGGATAGCGCAAGTATGCTATCAAATTTTACCCATTTTCACTATAATGTGAAAATCAATAAGTGATGAGTGTCTAAATACTCATCATTTTTGTACCATCTAGACTGCAAAAACATCTGAAAACACTCAGAAATGCTTCAAAATGATGAAAATATCACAAAACAAGTGTTTTATATGTTTTAAATGCAAAAAAATCAAAATCTGGTGAAAAACGTATCAAGTTTGCATAATTGGCAGTTTTAGTCCCCCAAGTTACAAAAATTGTCAAAAATAGTCCCTGGTAATTCAAAAACTTGTAAAATGTCATTTAAGGTCCATGGGATTCAAAAGTTGTCAAAATTAACCCTTTAAAGTTAAAATTTGCAAAATGACAACTTTAGTCCCTGAACTTTGAAAAATGTCATAAATAGTCCTTGGTGAATTTAAAAATGCAAATTATTCAAACTACACCTTGTACTATTCAATTGTGGCATAATTGGTCCTTTATGATAAGTTTAGAGAGAAATTACAAGTTTGGTCCCTGGAGTTTGAAAATTGTCAAAATGGTCCTTGGACATTTTACAAATGGAAAATAATCATTATTGGTCCTTGAACTATTTATTTATGGCAGGTTTGGTCCTTGTAAGAACTTTGGAAGATTGGCAGGTTCAACCCTTAACTTTGTTGGAATTACACAAAAGGTCCTTGTGATTATTAAGATACAAACCAAACCGGACCCTATTTAAACCAAACCCAAGCCCAAAACCATAACCCGACCCAAATTTTAAAACAGATAATACCGCCACCATGTAGGCGTCTTCTCCTCTCCACCTATTAAACCAAAACCAGGTGGTTTTCCACCTCACCTCCACCTCATCACAGCTGCCAAATACACTCATCACCATCCTCCACCTCATGAGATAGCCCACAAACTGCAGTTAATGCTTCCCCACCATAGACCTTTCACTGTTCCACTCACATCCCCTGTTTTTGCTTCTACATCACACCAAGTCCATTGAAACTTAACCTTTTGTGTCCCCTCCACCTCCACAACACACCAAGGTTCATTAATTGCTCTCAAACTGCCCAAAGCTGTCTATATCACTTTTGGCGCCAAAAGTTGTTTAAACGGCTAGGATCAATTCTGCTTATCCAATGGACACAAAGTGAAGTGGGATTTGACCAGGAAGCTAGTGGGAACTTAGAATGCTATAAAAGAGAAGAGAAGGAAGAGAAGAAGATACCTTTGGATTAGCCTAGGTCACGTAGTGTAATTTAGTTTATAACTTTCTTTAAATTAAAGGTCATTTACTGTTTTAATGTTGTTATCTTTCTTAAAGTAGTGTAATAAAACATCATTTCCAGTTTAATCTCAAGTATCTTTTCAGTTTCAAGTTTTTTTTGCTTAATTACCTTTAAATTTCATGTTCTTTAATTTCTTGTTAAGTAGTTGTTTAAAGGACTCAATAAGCACACATAAGCTCCTGACAAAGCTTTAAAGCTTTTAGAGACCTTAAAACAGTCTTAGACTTTAAAATTCAGAAAACACTAAAAAATCAAGAAAAACAATGAAAAACCAAAAATAATGAAGTGATCTTGGTGAAACTGCATGGAGCAAGGTTAATTGTGGATTGCCTTTGGTTTAGAAGCTTTGTGGAAAGCCTTAGGATGTGTTCTGTGGCCATGGTTCTCAGTTTTAAGCAGGATTTCATTTGTAAGCCCTTTTTACCATTTTTTGCATTTTACTGTTTCAGTGTCTTAAATGCTTTAATTTTCATGTTTCTGTGTTTCTTTCTTTGTTTGTTAATGATGTTATAGCTTAATCTTAGGTTGTTATGTTTTGGATTTGGTTGTGGTTTGATATTGCATTTAGACTGCCATTATGCCAATTTTTGATGTTCATAGGCTTAGACTTGTTTGACATCTTGTTTGTGCTGAAAAAGGTCCATTTTGACACTTTGGTACCTCTGGATTTGATGCAATTGGTAAACACTCTCTTTTGCTTTGAAAACCTCAAAACAGTCCATTTTTAAGGTTGTTTGGATTTGATAATGAAACTGTGTTTAAGGCTGTGTTTGTGGTTGCTCTTGTTTGATTTACTCTTCATATGGCCTAAGTAACTCAGTGGAATACTAACCAAAGGGTGTAGCATGGTAGAAAGTCAATTTGACACTTGACAATCTCATTATGAGCACTGTGAGGTTGTTGGATCCTAGAATCTTGCATACTTGTTTAAATGTTGTTTATCTTTGTTAATTTCATGTTCTTATAGCTTAATATAACTTATTTAATCAGTATATTAAGTTTTAAACTCATATTAGTCAACTTATGTGTTCTTGTAAAAAGTCAAATTTTTATTTTTGTCATTCTTGAATAAACTAGGTGATTTTCTATAGGGTTTAATGTAGAATTTCATTATCTGTGCTTTTAGGATGTTTTAGTGTTGTTGCTCATCTTGCTTATTGTATTTTTGTTTATTTTTGTTTTCCATGTTTAAGTGCTTATTTTATAGCTTTTTATTAGCTGTTTTTGCCCTGCACCATGGCTTTAGCTGTTAAAACCATAAGCTTGCAAAAGCTTGTGGAGTTGCCTATCCAGTAATGGGATTCTTTGTGTAGCCCTTGTGTCCTAGTTGTTATGTGTTTGCTTATTTTTCTCTTATTTGCTTATATAGATAGCTTAATCATACCCACCTTTTTGTCCCACCAAACTAACTTCACTGAAGCAAACAGTGAAGTTGAGTTGTTTTTACAAGCTTTTAAAAAGCTCCTCACTGAGCTGGATGTTGTGAGCTTTAGCTTTTCACAAAGCCAAGCAACCATAATCTCTAGTTTAGTAGGTTGAGCATTTATGAGCTTATTTGATAAGTCATTTAGAGCTTGTTGTTTGCCCATTCCCAACAGTTCAATTCATTGAACTTACACCATTTCCAATAGCTCTTCATAAGCTCATTAGTGATCTAGAGCTTGTGTGTTTTAGCTTTTTGTGAAGCTTATCTACCCAACTCTTTTATCCAGCACTTAAATTTCACCTTGCAGCTTGTTAATAAGGGCTGCAATTAGCTTGAACTTATCACCATTCCATCAGTGTATACTGAGTCCATCAGTATATACTGAGTATATACATAGCTTCTTCATAAGCTCACAAAAAGCTTATTCCTGGGACCCAGCTTGTGAAATTAGTTTCTTTTAGAAGCTAACCAACCAGTTAATAAGGTCCAACTCTTAAAATCCATGTTACAGCTTATTAAGAAGGGCTGCAACAAGCTTTTTGTTTGTCCCATTTTCTGAGTGCAATGGTTTAGCAGTACTTTGGATTTGGAATTTGCTTATTTGCTTATTTCAAGCTTATTTGATGAAATCTAGTACAATGCTTGTTTAAACTTGTTCATATTACTTGTACACATATTATTTTTCTTTTGCTTTGATGTGTGGAGCTTATACCAAGCTTTTGCAAGCTTTCACTCCATCCAAGTTAAGTCAAAAGCTTAACTGACTAAACCATAAGCTCACACTGCCACAGTCCATTTTCTTGTTTATATTGATCCATTGGACTTGTATATATCTTATTTTGCCATTTGTTTCATGTTTATAGCTTTTTCCAAGCTTATTTTAAGCTTGAGTTCCAATAGTCAAGCCAAAAGCTTAACTGTTGGACTCATAAGCCCACTATTTGCTTATTTTTAGGTTTGTAAAGTTTTGTTTTCATTAAACATGTATAATATCATTGTATAATTAATCCAGAAAAAGAAAAACCAAAAAGAAACACTTTTAAGCTAAGTGATAGCTTCTATTTAGGAGCTTATTTGCTTATTAGCTTATTTCTGTTAATAACATATAGTTTTTATATTTTTCTTAGGTTCCTTAATTTATTTAATAATTATGTAAAAAGTTTCAGATTTTTCTTTATTCATTTATTATTTTTAATAAATCAATAATAGTTTTTAATACTTAATAATAGTAAATAATTAATAATAAATAGATAAAAAGTGTAAAAAAATACATTTTCAGTTTCAAAAATTATTTTATAATATTTTAGATTTTTCAGGTTCTTTATTTCATTTATTTAAGTTAATTTTAGATTTTCTTATTATTTAATTCATTTTTAAATACATTTAATTCATTTTTAATTTATATTAATTAATTAAATAGTGTAAAAATTTATTTTAATTTTCCAATAATTTTCTTATCTTTTTAGAATTCCAAAAATATGATTTTCACATTTGTGGGAGTTGTATTGGATCGAATTCACTTTTTATTTTGTTACGTTTACGTAATTGCTACGTACACGTACGCGTTTTAGTTTTTTAGATTTTCTTAACTTTTATAAATTTGTAAATTATAGATAAATATTGTAATTCTACTTAATTTGCATTTAAGTCGCTAAGACATGCAAATCTCTACTATAGTTATAATCGTTTTGTTTTTATACGTTTACGTTTAATTTAAGTTAAATGGACGTTTGTATATCTTTTACGTTTTTAGGTTTCTGATTGTACGTTTTTAACGACATAGCTGTGACAGAGCTATCACTATTCACATTCTTAGTGTTAGTCAATCAGATTCCTGTTTTTGTATATTCAATATCATTTCAGCACACACAGTCGTTGTACTACAGTTTTCACACCTCGTTGGGACTTAACGACCTGGGGATACACTATACTCCTCTGATCTTCATTGCATTGGTGTTTAAACTGTTTTAATTTTATTACGGTTGACCATTCACAAGTGGTTGACTTGTGTAATAAACTTGACGGTTTGCCACCAATCAAATTTTGGCGCCGCTGCCGGGGAGGTGTGCTGCGTAACGTACTTGTGTTTTGTTGAAATATCTATCCCTTGTTTATATATTATATATCTTATCATATTTCATTTCCAAAAACAATATAAAACACAAAAATATTTTTCTTTTCTTTCTATATATATAAAAGATAAAAATACAAAAACATTTTCACTTTTCTGTTTATATTATAAAATCAAAAACCAAAAATATTCTCCTTACCTTACTATTCATAATTCTGTGAGTGGTGACCCCACTCCAATTTCTCATCCAGTCATTTCCCCATGAACAAATTAATTCAGGGTCGAGTCAAGCTAGCGACTCGGTAATCAAAAACAGTAGTTAAACATGGGTTTTCACCCGTGTGTACCACATAAGTGTGGGGGAGATGCCCCACATGTTGTATATAGATCTAAAAATAATGAATGAAAATTGTAAATATTAAAAAAGAGAATAATTGTTGTGTTTCTACACTTGGCTAGTAATGTTATCTTTTACGTTCTAAGTTTCGGCATAACAGTTTGGTACTTTGAATATTGAGGACAATATTCATTTCTAAGTGTGGGGGAAATTCTGGCGAATTTGATCATAAATGTACCCTTTTAGTCCCTTTTTCCCCAAAATGGCCAAATTTTAAATTTTTTTTAGTGGAAGTACTATGTACTAAACACAACAAATGGTAATCAGTCCACCATGTCTAACCCACATAAGGATTGGCTAATCCAGGAGCAAACGGCTCTTGGTAAAGATATATCAAATCCGTTGACGGCTTGCAATTTGCCCAAAATTGTATGGTATTCAGCTCACCATATCTTTAATTAGTGAAGAGTTGGCTAGCCCGCAAGTTTATGGCTTGTGGTAAAGGCAGTGGGAAATCCATAATTGGTAATCGGCTCACCAAAGATAATATTGATAATTTATCTAAGAGTTGGCTAGTCCGAAGCAAACGGCTTCGGTAAAGACAAATCAAAACCAAGCATTTACTGGTGATTTGCTCAACATCATTTGGTTATCATTGTACCAAAGTTCTTACTTGAACTAAAACAATTGGCTACTCCAGAAGTAATGGCTTTTGGTAAAGAGATGAAATCCATTAATTTTCTCAAATCATTGCTAGGGACTAGCAATATCTTAGTGTGGGGATTGATGAGTGTCTAAATACTCATCATTTTTGTACCATCTAGACTGCAAAAACATCTGAAAACACTTAGAAATGCATCAAAATGATAAAAATATCACAAACAAGTGTTTTATATGTTTTAAATGCAAAAACATCAAAATCTGGTGAAAAACGTATCAAGTTTGCATAATTGGCAGTTTTAGTCCCCCAAGTTACAAAAATTGTCAAAAATAGTCCCTGGTAATTCAAAAACTTGTAAAATGTCATTTAAGGTCCATGGGATTCAAAAGTTGTCAAAATTAACCCTTTAAAGTTAAAATTTGCAAAATGACAACTTTAGTCCCTGAACTTTGAAAAATGTCATAAATAGTCCTTGGTGAATTTAAAAATGGAAATTATTCAAACTACACCTTGTACTATTCAATTGTGGCATAATTGGTCCTTTATGATAAGTTTAGAGAGAAATTACAAGTTTGGTCCCTGGAGTTTGAAAATTGTCAAAAATGGTCCTTGGACATTTTAAAAATGGAAAATAATCATTATTGGTCCTTGAACTATTTATTTATGGTAGGTTTGGTCCTTGTAAGAACTTTGGAAGATTGGCAGGTTCAACCCTTAACTTTGTTGGAATTACACAAAAGGTCCTTGTGATTATTAAGATACAAACCAAACCGGACCCTATTTAAACCAAACCCAAGCCCAAAACCATAACCCGGCCCAAATTTTAAAACAGATAATACCGCCACCACTGTAGCGTCTTCTCCTCTCCACCTGTTAAACCAAAACCAGGTGGTTTTTCATCACCATCCTCCACCTCATGAGATAGCCCACAAACTGCAGTTAATGCTTCCCCACCATAGACCTTTCACTGTTCCACTCACATCCCCTGTTTTTGCTTCTACATCACACCAAGTCCATTGAAACTTAACCTTTTGTGTCCCCTCCACCTCCACAACACACCAAGGTTCATTAATTGCTCTCAAACGCCAAAGCTGTCTATATCACTTTTGGCGCCAAAAGTTGTTTAAACGGCTAGGATCAATTCTGCTTATCCAATGGACACAAAGTGAAGTGGGATTTGACCAGGAAGCTAGTGGGAACTTAGAATGCTATAAAAGAGAAGAGAAGGAAGAGAAGAAGATACCTTTGGATTAGCCTAGGTCACGTAGTGTAATTTAGTTTACAGCTTTCTTTAAATTAAAGGTCATTTACTGTTTTAATGTTGTTATCTTTCTCAAAGTAGTGTAATAAAACATCATTTCCAGTTTAATCTCAAGTATCTTTTCAGTTTCAAGTTTTTTTTGCTTAATTACCTTTAAATTTCATGTTCTTTAATTTCTTGTTAAGTAGTTGTTTAAAGGACTCAATAAGCACACATAAGCTCCTGACAAAGCTTTAAAGCTTTTAGAGACCTTAAAACAGTCTTAGACTTTAAAATTCAGAAAACACTAAAAATCAAGAAAAACAATGAAAAACCAAAAATAATGAAGTGATCTTGGTGAAACTGCATGGAGCAAGGTTAATTGTGGATTGCCTTTGGTTTAGAAGCTTTGTGGAAAGCCTTAGGATGTGTTCTGTGGCCATGGTTCTCAGTTTTAAGCAGGATTTCATTTGTAAGCCCTTTTTACCATTTTTTGCATTTTACTGTTTCAGTGTCTTAAATGCTTTAATTTTCATGTTTCTGTGTTTCTTTGCTGTTTGTTAATGATGTTATAGCTTAATCTTAGGTTGTTATGTTTTGGATTTGGTTGTGGTTTGATATTGCATTTAGACTGCCATTATGCCAATTTTTGATGTTCATAGGCTTAGACTTGTTTGACATCTTGTTTGTGCTGGAAAAGGTCCATTTTGACACTTTGGTACCTCTGGATTTGATGCAATTGGTAAACACTCTCTTTTGCTTTGAAAACCTCAAAACAGTCCATTTTTAAGGTTGTTTGGATTTGATAATGAAACTGTGTTTAAGGCTGTGTTTGTGGTTGCTCTTGTTTGATTTACTCTTCATATGGCCTAAGTAACTCAGTGGAATACTAACCAAAGGGTGTAGCATGGTAGAAAGTCAATTTGACACTTGACAATCTCATTATGAGCACTGTGAGGTTGTTGGATCCTAGAATCTTGCATACTTGTTTAAATGTTGTTTATCTTTGTTAATTTCATGTTCTTATAGCTTAATATAACTTATTTAATCAGTAGATTAAGTTTTAAATTCATATTAGTCAACTTATGTGTTCTTATAAAAAGTCAAATTATTATTTTTGTCATTCTTGAATAAACTAGGTGATTTTCTATAGGGTTTAATGTAGAATTTCATTATCTGTGCTTTTAGGATGTTTTAGTGTTGTTGCTCATCTTGCTTATTGTATTTTTGTTTATTTTTGTTTTCCATGTTTAAGTGCTTATTTTATAGCTTTTTATTAGTTTTTGCCCCACCATGGCTTTAGCTGTTAAAACCATAAGCTTGCAAAAGCTTGTGGAGTTGCCCCTATCCAGTGCACTAGGATTCTTTGTGTAGCCCTTGTGTCCTAGTTGTTATGTGTTTGCTTATTTTTCTCTTATTTGCTTATATAGATAGCTTAATCATACCCACCTTTTTGTCCCACCAAACTAACTTCACTGAAGCAAACAGTGAAGTTGAGTTGTTTTTACAAGCTTTTAAAAAGCTCCTCACTGAGCTAGATGTTGTGAGCTTTAGCTTTTCACAAAGCCAAGCAACCATAATCTCTAGTTTAGTAGGTTGAGCATTTATGAGCTTATTTGATAAGTCATTTAGAGCTTGTTGTTTGCCCATTCCCAACAGTTCAATTCATTGAACTTACACCATTTCCAATAGCTCTTCATAAGCTCATTAGTGATCTAGAGCTTGTGTGTTTTAGCTTTTTGTGAAGCTCATCTACCCAACTCTTTGATCCAGCACTTAAATTTCACCTTGCAGCTTGTTAATAAGGGCTGCAAGTAGCTTGAACTTATCACCATTCCATCAGTATATCTGAGTCCATCAAGATATACTGAGTATATACATAGCTTCTTCATAAGCTCACAAAAAGCTTATTCCTGGGACCCAGCTTGTGAAATTAGTTTCTTTTAGAAGCTAACCAACCAGTTAATAAGGTCCAACTCTTAAAATCCATGTTACAACTTATTAAGAAGGGCTGCAACAAGTTTTTTGTTTGTCCCATTTTCTGAGTGCAATGGTTTAGCAGTACTTTGGATTTGGAATTTGCTTATTTGATTATTTCAAGCTTATTTGATGAAATCTAGTACCATGCTTGTTTAAACTTGTTCATATTACTTGTACACATATTATTTTTCTTTTGCTTTGATGTGTGGAGCTTATACCAAGCTTTTGCAAGCTTTCACTCCATCCAAGTTAAGTCAAAAGCTTAACTGACTAAACCATAAGCTCACACTGCCACAGTCCATTTTCTTGTTTATATTGATCCATTGGACTTGTATATATCTTATTTTGCCATTTGTTTCATGTTTATAGCTTTTTCCAAGCTTATTTTAAGCTTGAGTTCCAACAGTCAAGCCAAAAGCTTAACTGTTGGACTCATAAGCCCACTATTTGCTTATTTTTAGGTTTGTAAAGTTTTGTTTTCATTAAACATGTATAATATCATTGTATAATTAATCCAGAAAAAGAAACACTTTTAAGCTAAGTGATAGCTTCTATTTAGGAGCTTATTTGCTTATTAGCTTATTTCTGTTAATAACATATAGTTTTTATATTTTTCTTAGGTTCCTTAATTTATTTAATAATTATGTAAAAGTTTCAGATTTTTCTTTATTCATTTATTATTTTTAATAAATCAATAATAGTTTTTAATACTTAATAATAGTAAATAATTAATAATAAATAGATAAAAATTGTAAAAAAATACATTTTCAGTTTCAAAAATTATTTTATAATATTTTAGATTTTTCAGATTCTTTATTTCATTTATTTAAGTTAATTTTAGATTTTCTTATTATTTAATTCATTTTTAAATACATTTAATTCATTTTTAATTTATATTAATTAATTAAATAGTGTAAAAATTTATTTTAATTTTCCAATAATTTTCTTATCTTTTTAGAATTCCAAAAATATGATTTTTACATTTGTGGGAGTTGTATTGGACCGAATTCACTTTTTATTTTGTTACGTTTACGTAATTGCTAATACACGTCGCGTTTTAGTTTTTTAGATTTTCTTAACTTTTATAAATTTGTAAATTATAGATAAATATTGTAATTCTACTTAATTTGCATTTAAGTCGCTAAGACATGCAAATCTCTACTATAGTTATAATCGTTTTGTTTTTATACGTTTACGTTTAATTTAAGTTAAATGGACGTTTGTATATCTTTTACGTTTTAGGTTTCGATTATGTACGTTTTAACGACATAGCTGTGACAGAGCTATCACTATTCACATTCTTAGTGTTAGTCAATCAGATTTCTGTTTTTGTATATTCAATATCATTTCAGCACACACAGTCGTTGTACTACAGTTTTCACACCTCGTTGGGACTTAACGACCTGGGGATACACTATACTCCTCTGATCTTCATTGCATTGGTGTTTAAACTGTTTTAATTTTATTACGGTTGACCATTCACAAGTGGTTGACTTGTGTAATAAACTTGACGGTTTGCAGCCAATCAATAAGCCTTGCTCAAAATACATGTTCCACTATGTTTATATATATGTTATCTGCTTTTCCTAACTAGAAATGTTTAGTATAACATGTTTTGAGAAGAATTTCAGGTTTCGGAAAAGTCCCCGACACCTAAAAACGAACTCTGTCCATTTTTATGCGCTCCACGGATCAGACGGCACCATAATTTTGGTACCGTCCTTTATGTATTTTGGTACCGCCGTGCATGCAGAGGGACCAGACGGCACCTTTTTTAGGGTACCGTCCGTGTATAGTTTTGGTGCCGTGGATCCTCCAGGTAATTTTCTGAATTTCGACTCTTTCGTGATTCCAAATTATCTTCCATCACTTATAAATCAATCTCAACTAGTTTATACTGTTATTAGAACTAGTATAATTCACTAAGGTATATAAGAAATCCATTTCCCACCAAAATTCAAAAATTTAAAAAAATCCACCCAAGGAGCCCTTTGGCATAAAGGAAGGAACCAAATTTTGGTACCTTCAAATCCGTGGGTGATCTGAATATTATGAAATTCCACTCAATAGAACACATTTATTGCAAATCTTTTCTTCTTCACTCCATCTCTCTTGAATGGCTTGACTTGGGTGATATGACTAGCATTCAACCCACTTCCAAATCATTAGGAACCTCATCTCTTCAATGGTTTAACATCAAATCAAACACATTTCTCCATAATTTTTCACTTCTATAAATTGAGAGGTTTTACCATGATCATCCTCACACCCTCTTCACTCTTACTACTATCTAGCAAAGCAAAACCTAAGTTAAAAATGACTAAGTCATCTCCAAACCTTGCAAGAAGACCGCTAGAATTAGCGTAAGACCTTGTTGCTTTGTTCATCTTAGCTCATCATCCGAGTCTTCTCCACTCACAATCTCATCTCCCATTAGAGATGATACAAGCCTTACCTTAGCTACACCCAATACATCACACATTGTGATCACCACTCCACCACCAACGAAAACACCTACTTCACCTCCACCGGCACCCATCCAAACATCCAAAACACCCTCACCACCTTCACCAAGGTCTCCAATTCTCATTCCTATGGAGTTATTCTCAACTCCACCAACATCACCAAATCCTTTCCTAGAGGACTTGGAAGACTTGCCTCCTAGGCCAAGTCATCCACCACCATTGCCATCATTTGACTCCATTGAGCGGATGGCTCATGAGTCACCTCGGTCATCCCTTGACCCAAACGCCCCTAATCCTAAACCTCTTCTCTTCCACCCCATCCACAAAGACATTCATGGTCCTTTGTATGGGGATCATTCACTCCCTACATCAATGTCACCTCATCTTGAGGACATTGAGGAGTGTATGTGGGATACCAATCCCACTAGAGAGGAGATTCAAAACGAACTCCACAACCTCCACCAATTCAAAGGCATGGTGGACTCTCACTTGAGTGAGACAATGCAAATGCAAAGTGCTTTGCTTGCTTCCATCATGACCACCCCAAACATTTCCACCAACACCAACACATCCACCATTCCACCACCACAACCTCCCCAAACATACTACCCTCCAAGGCATGGTTGCTCAACTTGTGAGCAAACGGGCCAAACCGTAGAAAGGACCCGGATTATGGTCCATGACTTCCAAGAAGAAATGAGGTTCATCCTCAACCACATCCTTGAGCGTCTTAACACTCTTTCCCATCCACCATCACAATAGGATGGTTTTAGACTAGTCTTTTTAGTTTATTTTTTCTTTCTTAGGATAATTTTTATTTCTTGTACTAAAACACATCATTGTGTTCTCTTTTCATGATCTTTACTCATGAAAAATTTTAACTAATGAATGTTGTTTATTATATTGTTGGTGTCATCACATAGTGTTTGGAAATGCTTGTGAATGATCATTATTACTAACATTTTTTTGTAGCTTTATTTTCACAATCCATGAATCTTCCCATTAAAGCACCCAATTAAGGGGAGCTTTGAACAAGGGGGAGATAATAGCTCGGGCTCATTACATTCCGCATAGCCTCTTCTTTTTGTTGAGACAAAAGGGGGAGAAAATATAGAACTTTGAAATTATTTATATTTGACTTTTGAAAAAGTCAAATGCATACATTTGACTTCCCAAAAGTCAAACAAGAACCCTCATTGATAATACTTGACTTTTCCTAAAAAAGTCAAACTGCATACTTTGACTTTCTGAAAAGTCAACATCATGCATCAACTAGTGAATACTTTGACTTTCATAAATAGTCAAACATCATACACTTGCATTACCATTCTCTTTTCAAGTTCTAAAACTAATATTTTTATAACTCTTGTACAAACTTTGTATCTTTTATAAAAATAAAATTTATATTTTGTCCTCAACAAAAGGGGAGATTGTTAATACAAATATCGTCATTAAACGTTATTTATATTTTTGATCTTTACCTAAGTTTTGTTAACGACAAAAGTAAATTTAATTTGTATAAAAGCTTAAAGCTTGTCAAGTTTAATAGATATTAAAACAAGCTTTTTCAAACAATATATTCATCATTCAAGCATTTACATTTATGATTAGTAACATCTTGATATGACTCTAATCATTATGTATGATAGTAGTTTTTAGAATGTGTTAGGTTCTTAAAACCAAACACTACTTATGTACTTGCATATTTCTAAAAATAGAAATACAACTTATGACATCATGTAATGCATCATGGAAATCATTAGAAGATTTCATTAAGATATTTTGTGTGGATTTGTACTCTTCATGTCTTACACAATCTCACTTTGATAGAGTTGACTTTAGCAAAGATTTGATATCTTGACTGTCAGACCGGCGGTACCAAAATGGTACACGGCGGAACCCTTTAAGGGTTCCGCGGTCCGTGGACGCTCCTGTCCACTTTGGCTATAAATAGCAATGCCAAGTCAAGTAGTTTCTCATCCCTTTCTAACATACTCTCATACATATCTTCTCTCTAACCTTTCTAACTCAGTTTTATATCATATTAGTGATCTCTTTTGTAGCAAAGAAGATCAAGTCATATTCAAGCTTCAACGAGAAGTTGGAAGTCTTGTTTGTTTAGTGTTGTATGATCTAGTGTTGATTCACACTTCATTGTTGTATCAAACCATCATAATCTTGTGAGTGTCAGTGGTTAGTATTTTAGTCCTCAAAATACATTGTGTGTGGGAGTGGTTGTACCCTTGGAAAGAACTCGACATCTAGCTTAGTGTCGGAAATAGTGTAAGCGAAGTGTAAAGGTTTTCTTCGCCGGTGAAAGGAGCTTGTTGACTAGTGAAGTTAAACTCTCGAGTGTGAGACTCGAGGAGTGGAGTAGGGCAAGGAAAAAGAGTCCTTGTAAACCGAACCACTATAAACAACTTGTTGTGGTTTGATCATTTCTTTCCTTATTTACTTCTTACATATTGCTTGCATATTTCATTAACATATCTAAGATCAATATCAATTGATCTTTACAATAAGTTTCAAAACAAAGTTTTTAATTGGTAAACTATTCAACCCCCCCTTCTAGTTTTCTACATACTTGAACCCATAACCGGTTATGGGCTCCCGTTATCTGAGATAGGGTAGCAGTTAGGAACACATGGATGTACCCGCCATGGCTGTAAGCCTAACAGGCTACCATGCCAAGATACAGGCAATCTCACTTTTAACTCGACTCGTTCATACTCATGACAGCCACAGTAGCACACATAAAGCAGTTCAATAAACGGCCGTCATGGCTTTGAGTAACACATCATGGCTGCAAACACCACTGTTGTGGTGATGCCACACCAAAGATATATGCAGATTTCACACAAGCTGAAAAACCACATGATTCAGTAAAAAAACCTCAGACAGCCAAACAAAATAAGCTGCGGTGGGCTATGAAAACCAAGCGTGATCCAATACAACCCAACATCAGCAAACCTACAACAAAAGCAAATGCATATAAATCTATAACTACACATAAGGAAACTGTAAATTGTTCAAAATGAAACTGCACGTAAGGTTAAATTTATCAAAACTCAAAATTAAATCCAACGAATTAACAAAATCAAAACCCCATAATAACCCATATCTGATATTCAATATTAAACCAAACCCACAATCCAATTTTATCAATAAACATACATGTGTTTTCAAATCGTCTAGCCAATGGTCTACGTCTCGGTGATTAGTTTCAGAGGTTTAGATCAAATCAAAGATGGATTTGATCTGATCAGGTGGTTTTTTATCTCGTTGAAGAGATAAAGAAGTTTCAAGAAAACAGTAACCGTTAGTATATTAACGGGAATCATCATCACTTGTTATTTTGCAGTTGGTTCTTGAAGTTTCTGGGATATGTCATATTTAGGTTTAGTATATAATAAGAGTGAGGCGTTTATAATAATAAGAGTGAGGCGGTGATGTAACCGGGTTGTGTTTACCCGAAACGACAATCTTCACGTTTTTGTATAACTTGAAACGACAAAAAAAGGGAGTAATTACTGTAGCCCCACTCACATGCAATCGGGTCAGGCTCGGGTTTTCACTGTAGCAAACGGCTTCGTTTGGTACAAAGATTAAAAAAATTTATAAATTATCACCACACTCGGCCAAATATAAGAAAAAGACGAAGTCCACTTTCAAAAAATGATATTACCCAACCCAACTAGAAACACACATACAAAAATGATATTACTGCTATGGCAGTTACAACTGACAATCAATTTTGTTAAAAACGCACTTGAAAACACACACACAAAAATGATATAAAGTGCTATGTTAAAAACGCACTTGAAAATAAAATTCCCTGAATTTTGCCCCTTAATTTAACTGATTTGGTAGTTAATATAACTGCTATGGCTGTTACAACTGATAATCAATTTTGTTGGTCATATGTATATATTATCCATCTGGTTCGGTTTCATAACTACAAAAACACATTCTCGTATCTTAATTTGAGTTTTATCCGATTTAAGATTTCGATAGAACCATTGAAATATTTCAATTTAAAAGTGTTTACATGACTCTCAGATTTCTATGATCCTAATTTCTAACAAAAATGACCATTAATTTGTTTTCACTTATCTCTTATCAAAAGGTAACTGAGAATAGGTCATGTGAATTACCCATCACCAATTATGAAAAACAAGATTTGTGAAAAAGCAACATACCACGTTACGTACTCATGCATACTATTCCATTCAAGTAAATCTTTTAGCATTATATTACATTGTTCCGTTATTAAAACTTAACAATATATTTATTACCCTATATATATATACATAATCACCAACTCTATATAAACATATACTTAGCGTCAAAATAAACTTCTAAGGTACACTGATCATTAGGCCTCCAATGATGAATTTGAGTAGTAACACATTCGCGCATGAATCAAATCTTTTTGAAGATCAAGATGTCAACATGATTGACCAAAATCTCTCACAAATGTTATGGTAATGTTTTTGAACATCAATATGTCAGCATACTATTGTGATTGCTTGTTAAATTATGTACATTCGTAAGATAATGTTGAACTAATTGTGCTTATTAGGTTACTCGCTAATAGATGTTTTAAATCGCAAACATGTGTTGTTTAATAAGTGGCCTTACCAAGTATAATTACCTGGTTTAATTTATGTGTTGTTTAATCATGCTATCATTTTATGTATATCCTAACATATTACACTTTTCTTTTTGGCTTATATAAGACAAATTCGAAAACCAACACAAACTCTCATATAGGTAGACTTGGTTCTTAAAGAGATCAAGTCATTGTTAGACATAATAGACTTTGTGGAACATAGAATCGAAAGTGACACCAATGCTGTTGAATGTTTGGTAAAGCTTGTTCTATAGAAGATGCAAGATAATGCTAAATGAATGGAACAACTAGAACCATATCAAGAGTAGCCTTTTACGTTTAAATTTGCACATGATTTTGGACTATATATGTTTACCTTTATAAATAATATTAAATTATTATTATATCGATCACTTTACATCCTAAGCAACATATCTTTATTGTGCATGTATGTATTTGTCTTGTTTTATTAGAGCTTATTTAGTTCTGTGCTCTCTTTGGTCTATTGGATCGATTTGCGTGTAGCTTGTACTGTTAGTTTTTTTCTAGCTCTTTTTAATATAATCTCAATTGCCGTTAAAAAAAATAATAAAAAAAAAATAAAAAATAAAAACCTGGGCCATCTAATGTGACACGCCCTTTATAATATAATCAATTACATGATCCCTTATGAAACTATAAGGGTTTTCCAATTTGTAAATTGCGTCAAGTATGCGATTTTATGTTTCTTTCGACAGGTCCATACTAATTGGAATCTTTGCTTAATTAAATGTTTTCAAACTTTACTAATTTCTTTTCTCTATCTATCTATATATATATAATAAACAAAGGTTTTTTTGAAACCTAGCCATGTCATTTAAGCCATGTTGGCATCTAAGCCACATCACTAAAGCCACATCATTAAATCCATGTGGCATTGCATTTTTATTAATTAGCCCCTCATTAAAAATTTTATTTGACCAACTTTAAATCAATTTTCGTTTTCCATCTTCTTATTAAGGAATGTTTTAAATTTCACTTATTGTCATATCTTCTTTATATCACGAATTGGAATCACATTAAACTGGGTTTTAAATTGGAGATCACATTAAACGAGCAAAGAAAAAAAACTCACTTTGCAAAATCACCTCCTACGGGCTACTCGTTATCCATTCATTTTGTTTTTAAATGAGCACCTTAATTGTTTAAGGATATTTAACCACAATGCTCGATTAATGTATCTTCACTATTTTGATAGGTTGATTGTGTTTACATGTTAGACTTCACCTTTGGTCAATGGTCCCTGTATTTGAAATTGAACCTTTGTTCTATTTTCGAAACTCGGGTTCAGTAATGATGTTGTTTTAAGGCTTAGTTATGATGCTTTGATCGGATTACGAATTTTGTGATATCATATTTTGGATGTAGAACACTCAAAGCATATGCACATCATAAGTTTATTTATTCAGTTGATTACTTTCCATTGAATTAAGATAAAGTTTAAACTTTTTCAATCATTTGATTGAATCGATTTTTAACATGATTCTTTGATCTCAAAGTAAACCTATGTTCCATTAAGAATGTTAAATAACATGATTTTTATATACTGCAAATTTTATTGTGTAGATAAATATTATTGGCCGTCTGTTTCAAAAGCAAAACGAAATTAAGGGATTTTTACTTATTTTATTACTTTACCGGTTGTTTGAGATTATTAAGAGTACTCCTTTTATGATCCTGTTTAAATTTAATTTGTGTCCAAGAATCGGTGAAACGGTACCTGGGGTGTTCACTTAATCTGGAGGATAGGTGATTTTAAAGCTGCCTTATAAGTGTTCGATGTATTGTCTGAGATCATATTGTCATGCAAATGAGGTAACTTTCACAAGTATTTTAGTTTCTCAATGTTACGCATTTATCATATAAATCTATTTCTCTTTGCTATTTTTAGTGTATATGTTTTGCTTTACACAGAAAGTGTGTAAAGCTAAATACGTTACCTCGATTATAAGGGCCATAGATAAATAAATGATAAATTATAAACAAAACAGTGTGACTAACTAGATATATTAAGCATTTATCCATATGGTATACAATTATTATCGTTCAGTGAACTAACTATATGGTTCACATGTTTTTTATCTTTGTTTCATACAAAACACAATTGAGGTATTACGATGATCTCACTAATGGAAAATTGGAAATATGCATGAATATGTTTTTTCTGGTAAGGATAATCTTTTAATATGTAAAGTTTAACAAAAGGAAACATCAATACATCATATTGGATCTTTTTATGTTTATGAGAAGAAAGCAACTTAACCACCTTGTCACAAATGCGTAGACATATGTTGGTATGGATGTGAGCATATTGTATCTATTCATGTAATTCGACACTCAAAAGGTTAAAATGGACTTTATTATAGTGATTATAGTGATTTTTACATAGTTTGGAATGTTAAATTTATATGTATAACTCTTGCAACACCTGATGTATGAAAGGATCACCAATGAATATACATGGTTTGAACATTGTTTATCACGAAATGCTACAGAACATTTGATGTGCAAATTGTTGTGAAAATTTTCGCTTATTGTTTGAGGATTAATATGTTTTCGCTATATTTGAATTGTTTATTTCAAAAGATTTATAAGCTACCCGTGATTTATCACGGGTTTATAGGCTAGTATTTTGATACATAAATGCCCATATCTTAGTTTGATAGCTTCTTAAGGTTGCAGTCATGGTAGGCAATCCATTTTCTAACAACTGCTACCCTATCTAAGTGTGTCTTAATATCTATCGGGATATACGAACATGTGATTTTCATTGCATTTAATTAAAGGTAATATCATTTGCATTTTATATACTTTAATGACATATTAGATTAAATAATTATTGTTAATTTTATCTCTTAAACTTCATTGCGGTTGACTGCCAAACAAAACTAAAAGACCAAGTACTAGACTTTTTCAGCTTATAGACCGTGTTCCTACGATGGCAAACTTGACATTCATACTTCACATATGATAGACATTGCTTTCATTAGAGAATTGTTGTTTGTAAGCATATATTACTTTGACTCCAAGTGTTTTAAGATGTTAGGATTCTTATGGTTGCAATGTTACGTTATATATGTTTGTAACTTTTAAATAAATTGAACTTTGGCAATAAATGAATTTTTATTTTCCTGTCCAAAGGCGATATGCCATATAACAATTAAGCATTTCTAACATTATATAACAATAGTATTCATGACAATTGGCATGCTTTGACTGCCTAAACTAACGTATACAACATCCCCCAGCAACGCGCAAGCATATGGACGACGATATACTTACTTTCGTAAATTTAAACAAGTAATTATAAAATGTTAAAGATTTAATAGTTAAAAATCGCTTTATCTGTATTTTTATATCACTTTTATCAATTTACAACTTATAGAACATGTATTTACTTGATTAACTTTATAAATCAATAAGGAACAATAAGAGAATAGTCAAATATGGGAAACTTATAAACAAAACCCAAAAGGTAAATTTGCATTGTCAACAATAATGTTTTTATCGTTTCTTTCATCATCTTCTCTAACTCATATATCTCTCTTCACAATTTCATCTTTTTTTTCCGTTCTCCTGCGACGATTATATATCATTTCTTCATCAAATACCATATTTGTGTCCTTATTTGAGCTCTTTCTAGTTTAAAATCATACTGAGGTGATTCTTAACATTTTTCTAAAGTAGGTCTCAAAAACATTCATGCATCATCTCTATGTGATTTCAGATTCTAAAGTGATTCTCGGAAACCACCTTGGGATAATATGGGTCCGCCTCTGGATAAAACAGATGGTGAAAGCAAAAGATACGCAACATAGTTTTTCAAAACAAATGATGTACACAATGAACTTTGAAAATTACCATTATATTGTACACAAAATACTTTCAAATTTGGAACGATGTATGCAATATAACCGGGAACTAGTAGGTTATCAGGTCACAAAGTTTGAAAGGTGGCAAAAATGGTCCCTGTGGCTTGCGTTGACTTTCACCGGTCATCCTTTAACTTCTTTTTTTTCAGTTAAAAAAGTTACAGTAATGGTCCTTATGGTTATTGACTTTCAGATTTAGTCCGTTTTTATACTTTTTCACCCGTTCACTTACGTTTTTATCCGTTTTGACAGTTTTTCTTACGTTTTTATCGGTTTTCATCCGTTTTTCTTACCATTTTTTTTAGATTTTTGTCCGTTTTTATCCATTTTTCTTACGTTTTGTCTATTTTTATTCGTTTTTCCCGTTTTCATCCGTTTTTGTCTTTTTTTTACATTTGTGTCTGTTTTTCTTACATTTTGTCTATTTTTCTTACGATTTTGTACTATTTCAACATATTTAAAATTTTGAATTTTTTTTTCAAAATGAAAAAAATTTGAAAAAAAAATTGGAATTTTTTCGCAAATTTGAAATAAAAAAATTTTAAAAAAAATTGTAAAAAAAAATTTCCGAAAAGAAATTTGAAAAAAAAAATTCCAATTTTTTTTTCGTAAATACTTTTTTTTCGAAATTCCGATTTCTTTTTTTTTGAAAAAAAAGTATTTACAAAAAAAAAATTATAATTTTTTTTCCAAATTTTTTTTACAAAATAATTTTTTTTTTCAAAATTTTTTCAATGTGTCCAAATTTCGAAAAAATTATTTTTGTAAAAAGAATTTAGAAAAAAAAATTCCGATTCCCCTTTTTATTGAAAAAAAAAAGTATTTACGAAAAAAAAAAATTGGATTTTTTTTTTCATTTTTATTTTTCCAATTTTTTTTTCAAAACTTTTTGGATTTTTTTTTCAAATTTGCGAAAAAATTATAATATTTTTCTTTTTGAATTTTTTTTTCAATATTTTCAATATGTTGAAATAGTACAAAAACGTAAGAAAAACAGACAAAATGTAAACGGAGAAAAATGTAAAAAAAAAATGGAAAATAACAGATGAAAACGGGCAAAAACGAATAAAAATAGACAAAACGTAAGAAAAATGAATAAAAACGGACAAAATCTAAAAATAGTGTAAGAAAAACGGATAAAAACGGATGAAAACCGATAAAAACGTAAGAAAAACTGACAAAACGGATAAAAACGTAAGAGAACGGGTGAAAAAGTATAAAAACGAACTAAATCTGAAAGTCAATAACTATAAGGACCATTACTGTAACTTTTTTAACTGAAAAAAAAGTTAAAGGATGACCGGTTAAAGTTAACGCAAGCCACAAAGATCATTTCTGCAAATTTTCAAACTTTGTGGCCTGATAACCTACTAGTTCCCGATCATGTTATGTACATCATTCTAAATTTGAAAGTATTTTACGTACAATGGTAATTTTCAAAGTTTATTACGTACATCGTCCATTTTTAAAAATTATGTTACTTATCTTTAGGTTTCACCCTAAAACATATCGTAAAAAAATACTCCCTCCGTTTCAAAATAATAGTCCACACTTCTTTTTTTGGATGTTTCAAATTAATTGTCCACTTTCCTTTTATTGTAAAAACTAAAGAACTTTGTGGGGGAAGATTCCTTTTGAATAGTTAAAAATTAAAGTGGTCTCACTTTTATTAAATTGTGTGTTTCTTATCTTCTGACAATAATTTTGAGACGGAGGGTGTATGAATTTTCAAATTAATTCTCAATCAAATAAGCAACGTTGGTTCGTATATTATATATTCCACAAAGTGGAGCATTAATTCTCAATCAAAGATATTGCCCCTGGTCTTTTTAGCTTGGAGAAATTCAAAAAATGCAAAGTGAGGGAGAGGTTGGTCGGAGCGGGAGGGTCTCCTTTGGTTAACTGGAAGTGGAAACGTAAGCTAATTGAGCAAGAGGAGCAGGTTCAATTGGCCACGTTAAATAGTCTTTTAACCGATATATCTTGTGTGTTTTCTGACCGAAAGGACAGGTGGCAATGGCTGGGTAATAAAGACGGGAAGTTTTCGGTGGCTGAAGTTAAAAAGTTCTTGTTATCTGGGATTGATGCTAGCAATAATTTTGTGCTGCAGTGGTGTAAGTGGATTCCGGTTAAGTGTAACGTGTTTACTTGGCGTGCGGCTTTAGGTGGGATTCCGACCTTAGTGTCCTTGGTTAAGAGGCATGTTGCGGTTGCGGATCCTAGTTGCCAGTTATGCGAGCATGGCGATGAGTCGGTGGATCACATCTTCACTTCGTGTTTGGTGGCTTCGGTTGTGTGGCAGGGTGTTAGTAAGTGGTGCAAGGTTTCCGATATCTTTGCTTTTTCTTTTGGCAACTTACTCGAGATCCATAATTTCGTGGGTTTAAGGGGTACGGCTAAAGAAGTGTTCCGAGGAGTGATTATGATCGGCTGCTGGGCAATATGGAAGGCGAGGAATGAGCTTAGATTCTCAAATAAGCAGGTTCGTGCTTGTGATATTCTTAGCGAGATCAAGGCGGTGGGTTATTTATGGTTTTCCAATAGAGGTAGGTGCAAGTCTATCTCATGGGAGAATTTGTGTAAATTTAGTTTCATGTAAGTAGTTTTGGTTTCGTTTCGAGGGCCCTGGTTTTGGGGTCGCTCGGTTTGGTTTTCTAATAAAGTTATAGTTTAAAAAAAAAACAAAGTGGAGCATTAAATGGCACCGACCTAGTACTAAATATTTTCCTATGAACGTTGGAATGCCCACGTTTCACATGATTCCAGATCATTATGCATAGGGGAAAGAGCTACCTCATCAAACATGACGCCATACAATTGAATAACTTTTTAACGACCACCTAACTCTTTCTTTAAATGATGAGTTCAGATCAAAATTATAAATATTACTAGCAAATCCAATTAAAAATAACAAACCGAAATCAATGGTTAAGTGGTAGTATTCTTGTAATTGGGGTGACCACCTACATCTTAAGTAAAGACACAAATGCTTCATAACACACTCAAATATGTATACACGCAAAGAGTTTTAACTCGTTCGGTGGTGCAGACCATATTTGCTTGTTTTTTGCTTGACCGCACATGAAATAGGATACTCCGTAATAGTGTAATCAAGCATGAAATGGGTAAAAGTCGGAGACAACGTATGTATATGTCTCATTGTTACGCCCAACCTTATATGCGTGTATTGTTTAGATGTATGTGGTCAATATAAGCAATAGCCATGTATTTTAAACAATAAATTTGTTACAAAGTATAATGTCGTATATATTTAAATTTAACTTGCAGTATTTAAAATAAAAATTGATGTACCAAAGACATCTTTGTGTTGTGATTATAACAATAAATTTAGCCTTTGTATCAATTACTATAAAATAGTACATGATTATCAATAATAGTAGTGCACTTCAGTTCACTACTAATCACAATAACATGATCCCTAAAATGCTGCTACAATGCAATTAAACTCAAAAAACAACCTATTAGGTTGAGTGAACGGATATTCGTTCCCATGTTTTTACTCTAGTATAATAAGTTTGTTTGTTTTATTTTTGTTCGTTCTTGGAAATATTAATCGAACACACTTCAAGCACATGTTACGAGACCATCAAGTCTGAAATTCTATAAATGTCTACACTAGCCTTGAAGACTCAAAAGTCTTGAATAAGTGTGCAATATATTTAAAACTTTCTATGATCTATTATTCTATTCATCGGTTCTTCACATGACAAATTGCGGAATGTTTCCAAATTCTCTAGAAATAGTAGAGAAAACTAATGTACATTTGCATATGCTTAGTATGTAGTGGTATATACAGTGTTGCCTTATTGGCAAACCTCAAATCTGTATACAATGTCACACAAACAAAGCCTGGAATTACTTATAAACTTTTAGCATAGAATTGTAAGAACCAAAGTCGGCTTTTATATACACGATATTATAACATTCAATTCATGTTGTTGATGTGCACCAATATGTGATGCCAGAGATCCGACACTAGGTAACTACAACTTGTATTATGATCTTAGATGACCTTGGCCATATCTACTTAAGTCCGATTAGTGAGTTGGAGCATTACAAGTCTAATCGGTGATAATATATTATGTTGCTTATATGGGTGATTAGTTTGGGTCGAATCCTTAAATGTTTGAAGAAGTAATTCTATATTAAAATAAGGGTTTAAGCTATTAAATAGCCACGTACTTTCTCAAATGTCCCGATATGGTACTTGTACTTTTTTTTCAACCTGGTTAGGTAGTGTACTTTTTTTTCTGTGTCGATATGGTACCTATACTTCATTTTTCCAGCACTTGTCCTACCTGTCACCTACGTGTCTTGCCAAGTCAGTTGTGGGTGTGTGACGTGGCCATTAAACTTGAATTATTACCGTTGCCAACATCATCTACCTCTATATAAACACAAAAACCTACCTTTCCAACCCTAAATTGTACCCCCAAATCAAATTTTATCCCAATTGAATCATGTCTTCATCATCTTCAACCTCCAACTGGCTTAGACCAATTCCCACTCACTGTTTCTGTGACTTGCCTGTGGCTGAGAGAACCTCGCGCACCCCTGCCAACCCTGCTAGAAGATTTCTTTGCTGCCCTAATCCAAGTGTAAGCAAAAAGCATTCATCTTTTTGTTATTTACATTGTGTTTATGCTAATTTTTGTGTTTATAGGATTCTGGCAACCAATGCCGATTTTACTTTTTTCTTGATCCTGAGCTTCGTTATGGTTACTATAGAACTGAGATGCATAGTCTCTACACTCAAGTCCAACAGCTAATGAGAAATGCAAGTGCAAGAATTCACATATAGGTCAAGAATTCGTGAACTGGAGGTGGAACTCAATGAGAGAACTAGCACTGGTGAATGCTACAAGAAAGCAGTGATTTTCTTTACTATTGTTGTGTTTGTTATGTATTTCCTAACTTAATGATGATAAGGTTTGCTTTGGTATGGCTTTATCTAGCTGTTAGGATTGTGTCTTAAGCATGTCAAGGGTAGGCTTTTGTGAATCTAGATGTTAGGATTGTGTAATGGATGTAGTTAATCTTGTATCAATGACAATGCAGTTGGCTTTTGTGAATCTTGTGATAATGCTTTTGTGTTTTGTAAGTTATGTGTTATGTAATGGGTCAAAAGTGAGGGTCAAAGATATTTTACTGTTATGGGTCATAAGTGAGGGTCAATGCAAGTCAAACGTAGATAACCAAATCAGCATTCAATTACATTTACATTGTAGGTGAGACATTAATACATTGGGTAGTTTCTTTGGCATTTATATCCACACTATAACACACCTCATATTTTCAGAATTAAGAAAGTCAAACAAGTGATTAACCCTTTTTAATCCACCTTAACAATGAGCTCCAAACCTGATGAATCTGTGATATACATTTCATCTGATTCTGCTGATGAATCTGAATCAAGTGCTGAACTAATAGCTCCACTGACTTGGAGTTATTACTTTCCTCCTGGTTACTATGATGATGTTCAAAAGCCACTAGCTATTGAAGCCAAAAAGTCAACTGATGAAAAAGGTCAAAAGTCAGAAGCTAGTGGCCCAAGTGCAGGTAAAAGAATTATAGTGCTAGGACTAGCTGCTAATCAGACTTGGGAGGATATCAAAGGTAAGAAATTTGGAATCACAAAGCCATCTGAACCAGTTGCAGACAAAAAGGGCAAAGGAAAGAAACATGCTGCCTAGTTGTTCAGCATGTGGTATGCAAGGTCTCTTTTGTTGGTAGTTTATGTTTCATGTCAATGAATCTATTCTAGTTGCTTCTGTATGGGTTAACACCCAAAGACTATGTGTGTAATGACTATCTATGTGTGTAATGACTGTTTATGTAATTACTATCTATGTGTAATGACTATCTCTTTTGTTGGTAGTTTATGTCCATGTTTCTGTATGTAATGCCGTGCAATATTCATCAATTAAAGCAAAACAAAAGACATGCCATGCAATATAAAGATACTGTCTGCATTACTAGGTCCCAAAACATATTGTTTTAAGTGGTACCATCCACATGCCACAATTAAAGTGGTCCAAGGAAACATGTCACTTCTAGGATAGATAAAAAAAACATACAATTAAAGTGGTCCAAGATACCCACTACTTGGTGTCTAACAAAAGATATATTTAAAGAACATTTGGGTCTTCTTCCTTTTCCGGTCTTCAATCTGAATCTGATACACCAAGTGCAGTATCTGGGGTGTGTCCAGGAGCATTGGGGTCTTCCTTCCTCTTTTGATTCTTGATCCTTTCAGATGGTCCCCTAAGTCCTCTCTTTCTAATTAGTCCAAGTCTTGCTAGGTCTAGATCCTTTTGATGATATTGTCTGTTGGCCTCTCTTTTTGTAGTTTCTTCGCTTCGTTATCTCGGCAAGCCTCATAACTTCCGCATGGTAATATCTGCACCCTGTCTCTGTCAATATAAATAGATTTATGCATCAGTATAAGATTACATATTTATAAGATTTTGTTAAGAGTCAAGGTATATACCTGTTGTTCCACACTTTTTAGTAGACCTGTGATTAGCATTTGAATCTGCAAATTCAGGATTTGAAAGAGGTGTATCTGAAACACTTGGATATGAACTTGGAATAGGTATTTCATCTGGATATGCATCATGTGGATCTGCATCATGTGGATCTTCATCATGTGGATCTGCTTCATGTGGATCTGCATCATGTGGATCTCCATCATGTGGATCTTCATCATGCGGTTCGTTACTTGGACCAGAGCAATCATTGGGTGGGTTGAATGGCTGATGGGGAGAAGTTTTGGGTTTCCTACCAGGTTTCCTTTTTTCTTTCTCTGGTTTTGGCCTTGTTTGATTGTAACATCTTGCTTTGTTATGACCTTTCTCCCAGCAGTTTGTGCAAGTCATCATTCTACCAGTCCTAGAAACCTCATTGATAGACTCGGTTTGATGTTTAATCCTTTTATTTATAGGCCTACCTGACATGACCCTTTTCTTGGGGGGGTAAGGGTGGCATATGATCAGTCTTTGGCCATAGTGAACTACCACCAACTGGCCTAATAAAGTGACTGTATGTTTCAACCCACATCGCTTTTTTATAATAGCTACAAGCACCAATAGCAGGATCTTGATTAAGATAACAATATGCAGCAACTGCATGCACACATGGGATTCCAGATAAATCCCACCACTTACAAGTACATGACTTAGTCTTCAAGTTAACACCAAATGCATGATCTGCTTTTCTAACCTCAAATTCCTGAAATCCACTTGCATAAACTTCCCAAAACCTTTGGTGATCTCTAAGTTTCTCTAATTCTTTTCTAATGGAAGGAGTGACACTATCATTTAACTTTGTAGCCTTTTCATTCATAGCAACCATTCTTTGCATCAAGTAAACCCTAATTTCTTCTAGCATAGTAATTAAAGGTTTGCATCTAAGTGTCGCTATGGCACTATGGTATGCTTCTGAGATGCCATTCTCAAAGGCAGCACAAGTCCTATCCATTTGAAAATAAGCCCTACACCAAGTCTTAGGGTCTCTATCTAGTAACCATTTTTCTGCCTCAGGATCAATGTTTTTTATAAGTTCCATTTTTTTTGAATAGTACCTCTAAAGTAGATGAAGCAGCACCCCAAAACAAGGACTTGTAGTGCAATCCATTCCATTTCTTTTTGAAATTAGCATAGATGTGCCTTGCACACGTTCTATGTTCAAGATGCGGTAGGATTTCTTTAATGTACCGAATTAGACCCTGTAACATGCGTTGATAGGAGTTAGTACTAGCAGTGGATAGATTGTACTATATGTTTGCACCTAGTATTTACCTTGTGACCATCTGAAATGATTGTCAAGTATAAACCAACTGCAAGATTAAAGTCTTCAGACAAGTGATTCACAAACCACATCCAATTCTCATTGTTTTCAATGCTTACTACCCCCAAGCCATGGGAAACATCTGGTTGTTAGCATCTCTTCCCATGGCTGTTAATAACTCACCTCTGCAAGTGGATCTCAAAAAACAACCATCCAAACCAATAACTCTTCTGCATCCTCCCCATCCTTCTTTCATAGCTATGGAATAAAACAATGTTAGACTACATTCAATGTTAGAAACCAAGTGTTAAATAAATGTTATATTTCTAAAACATATTACCTTTGAAGCATACATATATTCTTTTGAATTGAGTTTTTCCACCATCCAAAGTGTCCACATCTAAGTGCACTAAAGAACCAGGATTGGTTACCAAGACTTGTTCTCTGTAATCCCAGAGCTTTGCATAGTGCTCTACCAGACCTCCTTGATGATCATAAATTGCCCTCTGCTTTGCCCTCTTACACATCCCAATACTTACATTAATAAAAAACTTTTGCTTAACATCTATTTGCATCTACCTATAACTAATAGTTGGATTCCTAATAACCTCCAGTGCAAACTGTTTAGCTAGCCACTTGTAAGTAACCAATGACCCAAGAGCAAAATTCCTTGAGCATGAGTGCTTAGAAATCAATGTTTTGATCTGAAAAGTTGTCTCACCTTGCATCCATCCTGCCCATAATTTAAATGAACAACCTTTCTGTTTCTGTGAAGTGTTACCTAAATCAGGTGTCTTACACTTGGACTTAGACTTAGGTGAATAAACAAGGATTTCCTTAGACTTAGACTTAGACTTACTTGTGTCCTCATCCAACTTCTGTTTACCTCTCCGCTAGAACACCTACCCTCTTTCACATTTCTTCCACACAAAACAGCTACACTTCTATAGTCATTCCTTCTATACCATAACTGATAACCATGGGCAACCCCATAGTTAATCAAACACTCTTTCACTGCCTCGGGTGTTCAAATCTCATACCCAATAATGGTTTCATCTCATTCCATGGTATATTAGGATCAAAAACAGGATATGAAAACCCCTCTTTCACCTTATATCTATCATCAATCTCTCTTTGCTCTGCTTCTTCCTGTGCCTTAACAGAAGAGCTTGTACCTAAATTGGGTATAGGCTGCCTAACATCATCTTTAATGAACTTACCATCAACAAGCTTACTTAGAAAACTATCCTTACTGTCAAACTTTTGAATGCCACATCATCTTCACCTACATGTTCTGGACCTACATATTCTGCTACATTTTCAAACTCAATTTCATTATCACATTCATCATCTTCATCTACCTCAGCACTAGCATCTACACCCTCTGCTATAACATCATATCCATGATGTTCAACATAGAGCTCTACCTTGCATCCATTATTAAAAGCTAATTTGATACAATTTGCTAAGTCACTATCATTCCTTAAATATTTCAAATGTTTACCCAACTCTTGTTTAGGAGCACAGTAGTACATACCTTCAACCGAAACAAACAAAGACTCTTTGACAATTTTTAAAAGCCTCGCATGGTTGCATTTACCCAAATCCGCATTCTCTACAACATCAACATCACCTTCGCTGTAGCACAGGGGATCGTAGATAAATGTACCTTCGTGATGAATAACAAGTGATATCTTCTTCATGGATTATGTCAATTTTTTGATTATTATGATTACATAATTAGGGTTCATGTGAATTAGGGGGGAAAGTGAAGCGGGGTAAAGTGAGGAGTGGGGGGAAAACTGAAGGGTTTTATTGTTGGCATGCGTTAAAAAAAGAAAAACAAGAAAAATTCCACGTGAGGTTCAATCTATTTACTTGATATGCCACGTAGGAAGTTTGTGACCATATCGACACAGAAAAAAAAGTACACTACCTAACCAGGTTGAAAAAAAAGTACAGGTACCATATCGGGACATTTGAGAAAGTACGTGGCTATTTAATAGCTTAAACCCTTAAAATAAAGGGCTAAAGTCGTGTATAGAAAAGTACATAGTGTCTATTCTCTAATAGCATCAGGTGCCATCACTACAAAACATTATGCAGCTTGTTGAAACTGCTCACTACCTGTATTTCTTGAACCTCAACAGGTAGTAGAATGTAAATCATCCATCCCATTCCAACTCAACCCAAACACCAATTACTACATCGAAACTTTTGAGACCTATAAAGCTAGGACAAACTAGTGTCATCTTTCATCACTCACTATTCCTAGCTGCTTATAGGTCCCAACATTTTAGCCCATCTGCTATTATGTTTGTGTATTTCCAATCCTGAATTAAGCAGCAATGATCCCCATGTGAATCATAGGAACTTGCCATCTGTTACTTACCTCATCAATCTTAGCAGATTTCTTAACTTTCAAACATTCTTATGTAGTAATTGAAAATAATAGTCAATAAAGCTTTTATAGTCTCTTTTCTCATTTCCAAACACCCTCTTATTCGTTTTCATTCCAAACATAGTAAACACATGTTGCAAAACACTATCCTCCCTAGTACACTCATAATAGATCTGTTACGAGGCTTTTTAGATATATCACTCATGAGCTCATTCCAATCATCAGTTAAGTCCTCCTGCTGGTTTTGCGGTCCATGGTGAAACCAAGACATAGCTGCCTAGTTTCCTTTAACTGAAACTAGTATGATGAACGGAGTTTCGACGATATACTGTGACACCAAGACATTGTGGTTTAGTGTATCGATTTCGTCGTATCTAATATTTTTTTTTGTTTTGATAATCATGTATAATCATATAAACTAATGATGTTAGATAAAAGGGATAAGTGTTTCTAAATGTATCCAAGTTACCCTGTTTTACTAAGTTGTGTATCAAAAAATTAATCCTCCTAAACAATGCAAACAACTTACTAATCATACTATTATATACATATTTTATCATTTGTTTAGAGATATTTACATAAATCGTCCTTGTGGCTAGGAACAAATTGCAAAGACAGTCCTTAAATTTATTTGCATAAATCGTCCTTGTGGTTAGCATGGTCAACGGAGGTCAATGCCACGTGTCACCGCATGAGTGGTGCCACGTCATATCGGGTCGGGTCGGTCAATGGTTCGGGTCGGGTCGGGTTGCCACGTGGACCAATGAAGTGGTGCCACGTGGCATTGGTAAAATATACCTAATTTTGGCTCGAGTGGGATTCGAACCCGGGACGTTTGTGAGAGAAGCATAGCTTTGCCCAACTGGGCTAAGCATAGCTTCTATAATATTACCCCTAAATCAATTACATAGCCCTTCCTAAAATTTAAAGGCCCAATTCAATAATACTAAAAGGTTCAATTTAGTTTTTGGCCTATCAATTTAAAGGGTTATATGGACTGTAAAAAAATAAATAAATATACCATCGGACTCGTTTTTTCGTGCTCTTTCCAATGGTATGCTCGGGGAATTTTTTAGACTTCGTTAGAACCTCGAAAAATGCGAAAACGTCGTCGAAAAATGCGAAAACGTCCTTTTCCGAGGTGCAAAGGAAGTCAAAAAAATTCCCCGAGCATACCGTCGTGCGTTTTGTGCTCTTTCCAATGGTATGCTCGAGGAATTTTTTCGACTTCGTTTGGACCTCGTAAAATGCGAAAATCACCGTTTTTTCTATGTTTTCGCATTTTTCGAGATTCAAACGAAGTCGAAAAAATTCCCCGAGCATACCATTGGAAAGAGCACGAAAAAACGAGTTCGACAGCTCGAATTTTTCGACTTCCTTTGCACCTCGAAAAGGACGTTCGCATTTTTCGAGGTTCTAACGAAGTCTAAAAAATTCCCCGAGCATACCATTGGAAAGAGCACGAAAAAACGAGTCCGATGGTATATTTATTTATTTTTTTACAGTCCATATAACCCCTTAAATTGATAGGCCAAAAACTAAATTGAACCTTTTAGTATTATTGAATTGGGCCTTTAAATTTTAGGAAGAGTATGTAATTGATTTAGGGGTAATATTATTGAAGCTATGCTTAACCCAGTTGGGTAAAGCTTGGCTTCCCACACAAATAACCCGGGTTCGAATCCTAGGCCAACCAAAAGTGTGGTATATTTTACCAATGCCACGTGGCACCACCTCATTGGTCCACGTGGCAACCCGACCCGTTTACCGAATCGACCCGATCCGTCAACTATCTGACCCGACCCGACCCTATGACACGTGGCACCACTCAGGTGATGACACGTTTCGTTGACCGTTCTTTGACCGGGATAACCACAAGGACGAATTATGTAAATTACTTTAAGGATGTGGATTGCAATTTGGTCCTAGCCACAAGGACGATTTATGTAAATATCTCTAAACAAATGATAAAATATGTATATAATAGTATGATTAGTAAGTTGTTTGCTTTGTTTAGGAGGATTAATTTTTTGATACACAACTTAGTAAAACAGGGTAACTTAGATACATTTAGAAACACTTATCCCTAGTTAAAATACTCAAGTTCCAACTATATTTTTATATATATATTTCTTATGAGTAGTGACTAGGCGAGTACCCGCGCCTAGCGGCAGCTGTTTCTAGCGTCAGATAATTAATGATTTGTGATATTGTGGTGAGTGTTTTGCGTAGCGTTTAAAATAGAACGTGAACCGATGAAAATGCAATTGCAAACGGTTGTACTATACGATAATTAAAGTCTAGACAAAATTCTTAACATCTATCAAATAACATATAAAATCATTTAATGAAATTGAAAGTAAACATTACATCGGTTATGGGATAAAAACTAACAACACACGTTACTTGTCGTTTAAAAACTAACAAGGATGGGATTAATGGTGACCAAAATTAGCGTGAATATGATTAACCCAAAATAAAATAAAAATTGGCTAATTTTGGCTATTTTGTAAAAGATTTGGGCACATTTAGCCCCATCTTTTTTTTCAAATGAGCGTATTTAGCCTATTGAAAAGTTAAATGTGCACTAATGGGCACATATTTTCTCATAATTGTAAAACATTATAATCGTTTTTGAAGAAAAACTTATAGATAATATATTTATATAGCGACAGATCGTTTTGTGTTAAAAAAAGTTTATGGAAACGAAAAATAATAAAAGTTTGAAGATTTGGGGATTAAACATAACGTTTTGAAACCCGGTACCGACCGGTGGTTCAACCGTTTGAACCGTTCCGTCGAACGGGTCGATTTAAACCGAGTCAACCCGACGGGTTTGGTCAAAACGGGTCAAATTAAACCAGGTCAATCCACCGGGTTTGAAGCGTCTTGGGTCAACCGGTTTCGATATGTGTTAATAGTTTCCTTAATTTTTACTTTTACTTTTTGGTTTTCCTTTATATATGCGCGAAGTACCGATATGAATAACCGGAAAAATAGATCTCGATGAGACTGATTCACCGGTTTGTATCGGCTTTAACGGGTCCACGCCGATTTTGGATGGTTATTGGTTAGCCGAACCTATGGCGACACGTTTCCGTTGAACCGTTGGTCCGGTCCGATTTTGTGTCTATATGTACCATCAACTTGTTAGCTGTATGGAAGCTTTGTGTGTTTAATTAATTTGTATAATGTGTATAATAACATGTACTTTTCATTTTAGGGTATTTTAAAATAACATTAATTAGTGTGTTTAATTATTTTATATTTAGGATTATGTTGTAGCTTGTTAAATTGTACATTGTGAAAATTTCATTGTACTTTTTAATAAGGGGTGTTTTAATTGGTTGTTTTTAATTTGGTAGATATGCTTTTAATTGGTTGTACAATGTGAATAAATTATTGTACTTTTAAGTAATGGGGTGTTTTAATAAGAGTATTAATTACACAAATATATTTCTCTCTCATTTGACAATTAAACTTTTTCACTTTTCCACTTTTCCACTTTTACTATTTTTCCATTTTATGTAGTATAGATATATAGAGATAAAAACATGTCTAAATATCTGAATCTTAACTCATGTAAAAGAATAACGGTCAAAATTTAAAAAGTGAAATATTAAAAGTTAAAGGTGAAAGAAATGTATGGTATAATTAATACTTTTATTAAAATACCCCATTCTTTAAAAATACAATAATTTATTCACTTTGTACAACCAATTAAAAGCATATATACCGAATTAAAAACAACCAATTAAAACACCCCTTACTAAAAAGTACAATTAAAATTTCACAATATACAATTAAAACAAGCGACAACATAATCCAAAATATAAAATAATTAAACACACTAACTAATGCTACTTTTAAAACACCGTAAAATGAAAAGTACACGTTATTATACACAATACAAATTAATAAAACACACAAAACTTCATACAAGCTAACAAGTTGATGGTACATATAGTTATGAAAATCGGACCGAACCAACGGGTTCAACCGGGAATCGGTGTTGCCTCCGGTTCGGCTAACCAATAAAAGCCATCCGAAAACAAACCAGAGAGGACCCGTTAAAACTGATACAAACTGGTGAATCAGGCCTTATCGAGATCTATTTCTCCGGTTAATCGTCACAGGGTACTCGCCGCTGCAACGCGCGGGTACCCTGCTATACTATATATAAAGGAAAAACCAAAAAGTAAAAGGTGAAAAGTTGAAACTAAAAAAGAAAACGTTGAAAACATATATTTCAAAAGGAAACTATTAATACATATCGAAAACCGGGTTGACCCAGGACGCTTCAAAACCGGTGGGTTGACCCGGTTTAATTTGACTTGTTTTTGACCCAACCCGTCGGGTTGACTTGATTTAAATCGACCTGTTTTTCGACCAGAACGGTTCAACCGGTTGAACCACCCGGGTCGAACCGGGTTTCAAAACATTATATTTAATCCCAAATCTTCAAACTTTTATTATTTTTCGTTTATAACCAATAAATTTTTCTTAACACAAAACGAATTGTCGATATAAAATCCCGTTGCTATGCACGAGTACTTATCTTGTAAGTAAAAACCATCAATCTTGAAAGTGAAAACTTAAAAATATTAAATGAAAGTGAAAACTATTGAAGGACACTTAAAATTGAAATGAAATGCTGACTTTACTACACAAACAATTCTCCAACTATTATAGAAAACAATTGTTTCTGTTCATACATTTCTTTACTACACAATCACTCGTGTATACATACATAAGAGTTGAAGAGTTGACTAAGGTGCCGTTTGGTTTGTAGATGGGTTTAGATTAGAATTTGGATTTGAATGTAAAGTTGTAGATTAGGATTTGGATTAGGGGAGAGAAAATAATATTTAAAAATATATTATATATTAAAATATAAATTAAAACTTATTTTATATTAATATATAGAGTTAATTACACAAATGGTCACTCTGGTTTGTTGGATTTTTCACTTTCAGTCACTAAACTTTTTTTTGACTGATTCAGTCATTGTGGTTTCTTTTTATTACGGATCCAGTCCAAATTCGTATGAAATGACCAAAAAGGCCTTGTCACCTTCTTTTTCAAATGAGTTAATTACATAAATGGTCACTGTGCTTTTCAAATGACAATTAAGTAACGACCGTTAGTCCTTTATACTAACGGTCGTTAGTAAATAACCAAAAAATTGGTTTTCTTACTTTTTTTTTTTCGTTTTTGCACGTTTTCGTCCATTTTAACACGTTTTCTTCCGTCTTTACTCGTTTTCGTCCGTTTTTACACGTTTTCGTCTGTTTTTACATTTTTTCGTCCGTTTTTACATGTTTTCGTATGTTTTTACACATTTTCATCCATTTTTGCACGTTTTTGTCCACTTTTATACGTTTTTCTTTCTTTTGCACGTTTTGCCCTCGCTTACTGTTCACGCTTCGTTTTGTTATTCATTTTCGTCCGTTTTTACACGTTTTTGTTTGTTTTTACAAGTTTTCGTCCGTTCTTACACGTTTTCGTCTGTTTTTACACCTTTTCATCTGTTTTTACATGTTTTTGTCTGTTTTTACACGTTTTCATCTATTTTTGCACGTTTTAGTCCATATTTATAAGTTTTCATTCATTGTTGCAAGTTTTCGTCAATTTTTACACGTTTTCGCTTGTTTTTACACTTTTTCGTCAATTTTTACACGTTTTCGTCCATTTTTACACGTTTTCGTCTTTTTTACTCATTTTCGTCCGTTTTTACACATTTTCGTCTGTTTTTACAACTTTTCATTCGTTTTTACACGTTTCATCCGTTTTACACGTTTTCGTCTGTTTTTACACGTTTTCGTCCATCTTTACACGTTTTCGTTTATTTTTACTCATTTTCGTACGTTTTTGCACGTTTTTGTCTATTTTTGCATGTTTTCGTCCGATTTTATACGGGAAAAAACAGACAAAAAACTAGTAAAAACGGATGATAACGTGTAAAAACGGACGAAATAGTGTAAAAACAAACAAAAACATGTAAAAACGGACGAAAACATGTAAAAACAGATGAAAACATGTAAAAACGGACGAAAACGTGAAAAACAGATGAAAACATGTAAAAACGAAAGAAAATGTGTAAAAACGGACGAAAACGTGCAAAAACGAATAAAAACGTTAAAAAATGGACGAAAATATGCAAAAACGGATGAAAATGTGTAAAACAGATGAAACGTGTAAAAACGAAAGAAAACATGTGAAAATGAAGAAAACGTGTAAAAACGAACGAAAACGAGTAAAAACAGACGAAAACGTGTAAAAACGGACAAAAACGAGTTAAAACGGAAGAAAATGTGTAAAAATGGACGAAAACGTGAAAAAACGAAAGAAAACGTGTAAAAACGGGCAAAAACGTGCAAAAACGAATGAAAACCTATAAAAACGGACAAAAAAGTCAAAAAACGGACGAAAACATGTAAAACAGACGAAAACATGTAAAAACGAACGAAAATGAGTAAAAACAGAAGAAAACTTGTAAAAACAGACGAAAAGGTGCTAAAATGAAAGAGAACTTATAAAAATGGACGAAAACGTGCAAAAACGGACGAAAATGTGTAAAAATAGACGAAAACATGTAATAACGGATGAAAACGTGTAAAAACAGACGATAACATGGAAAAACGGACGAAAACGTGTAACAAGGACGAAACATAAGAAAACCAAATTTTCGGTTATTTACTAACGACCGTTAGTATAAAGGACTAACGGTCGTTTCTTAATTGTCATTTGAAAACCACGTTGACCATTTATGTAATTAACTCATTTGAAAAAGATGGTCACAAGGGCTTTTTGGTCATTTCATGCGGATTTGAACTGGATCTGTAACAACAAGAAACCACAATGACTGAATCAGTCAAAAAAAAGTTTAGTGACTGAAAGTGAAAAATCCAACAAACCACAGTGACCATTTGTGTAATTAACTCTAATATATAAGAGAAAGAAGGATAAATAAAATATCTTTTTATTGTTTTTTATAATAAAAATAAAAATAAATGACAAAATAGGATATGGAGAAAAACAAAACATGGCCCCATACTCACATATATTGTCAGAAAACCATTCGACATAGTCTCCATTTCTGCAACCTCTTACATTTGTGATACAAATCTAAACCCAAGTCTTAAAAATACAACCAAACAATCGATTTAAACCTTTTTACCCAAAACTCATGCTAACCCCACCAACCAAACAGGCCCTAATTCTTTCTATTCAAACTTAAAATCCTAATGTAGGTAACACATTTATATAGGAAGCATCTACAGCTAATATTGTCTATACACATTTATATGGGAAACGTCTACAACTAATGTTACATACAGCTAATGTATATCATATGTATACATGGGTATGTTTGGTGTAATGGGCTGAGGCTGGGGCTTAGACTGGGGCTTAGCTTGGGGGCTGGGGTTTTTATTATAAGTCGAAGTTTAAATTTGTATTTTTGTAAACTTGTTTGGCAAATGAGCTTAAGCTTAGGCTTATTATTGCAAAATTACTAAAAATGACATAATTAAATTAGTATTTGTATATGTTAGATATTTTTATGGGTAAATAAGTAATTTATTGTTCAAAAGCCTTGGGCTAAAGTGTTTTTTTTTTGATTTGAAACGGCGAATTATATTAGAAGAGAGCAACTAGAAAGGAGCTAGAGCAAATTACAAAGGATGTCTAAGCCAATCATTCCAACAAAGAGTTTTACAACATCTAGATTTTAACCAAGAAAAAGAAAAAAACCTAATATTATCAAAAATGTCACTTTTTCTCAGAATATTGGAGCCAAAGGTGACATCATTAAGTAAACGCCAAATCCACCACAAAGTTGTAACGATGATACCATGCAAGCGATCCTTTTTGTCTTTGAACCGTTCCAAGAATCCAACCAGGAATAAAGCTCGCCGGTAGACGTACACTCAGGCTAAGGAATATCAACCCAAATGTGAATGAGATGCCAAATAGATTTCGCAGTTTGGCATGTCAGAAAAAGATGATCTTAAGATTCAACACTCACATAACAAACTGGACAAATAATGGAATTGATTTCGATACCTCAGAATGAGAGATTTAACCGAGTAGGAAGACGTCCCAAAGAAGATGCCATAAAAAGATGTTTACTTTTTGAGGCAAAAACTTGTACCCTCATGTATTAGACGACAAAGATGGTAAGAGAAAGTCATCAATATGACGTCTTGCGCCACTAACAGTGAATCACCTATCTACATCCAAATTCCATTGCCAAAAGCCCGGGCCAGAGCCAAGATGAAAACCATGGAGATCACTTAAGAGCAAGGATAAAGAAGTTGTGTTATTACCTCCCAATGATTGCCTACTCCAACTCCATTGCCATGAATCATTAACAAAACGGTCACTAATGAAGCAATTTGGATGGGAATCCAAACGAAAAAGTCTATTATAACGGACTTATAAAGGAACATCGTCTAGCCACGTGTCCTTCCAAAAGCGAACATTAGAACCATCTCCTACTTTTATCTTAAACGTACCATGCGGAATCACTCCACTTGAGTGGAGATGATTGATAAAACCAACAATTTTATCCCAAACACCTTGAGTTTTGCAAGCTTTAAAATCGAACCCAGCTTGATCACTGTGGATAGCTTTAATGAGCCGCGTCCAAAGAGCATTCAGATTGTTAACAAACCTCCAAAGCCATTTTAGGAGAAGGGCTAAATTGAAAGCTTTCAAGCTCCCTACTCCTAAACCACCATTATCTAGAGAAGCCATAACTGATTCCCATTTTATCCAAGCCATATTTTTGTGACTTTCATCACCTCCCCAAAAGAAAGAAGCACGACTACGTTCTAAAGCATGAATTGTTGTTTCAGGCAATTTGAAAATAGACATGTGATAAATCCCTAGACTACCCAAGACAGCTTTGATAAGAGTCAATCTCCCTCCGATAAAAAGAAGATTTGCTTTCCAATTCGATAACTTATCACTGAACTTCGAGACCAAGTGTGTCCAGTTGTCGATACGGTTCATATTAGAACCTATTGGAAGGCCAAGATACTTAAAAGGTAAGGAACCAGCTTCACAACCTGTTTACCAACACCAAAAACATTGGATTTATGCATATTAATCTTCAAACCAGAAGCTAGATGGAAGACATGAAGAACCCGAATAAGATTATCCATGTCATGCTTACTCCATTCCGTGAGAATAACAACGTCATCCGCATAGAAAAAGTGAGAAACGTTAAAATCAGAAGCACCAACAAAAGCTCCGCGAATAAGATTTGCTTGGACAACCTCGTTAATGGCTAAGTGAAGACATTCCATGACTATAATGAATAAGAAAGGAGACAACGGGTCTCCTTGGCGCAAACCACGTTTAATAGAAAACTCCGATGATCGGCTTCCGTTAACTAGAATTGAAGCTCTAGCCGATTGAAGACAAGCTCAGATCCATTTCCTCCATTGCAAACCAAAACCAAGTTGAGATTGGACGAAATCGAGATACCTCCAGCTAACCGAATCAAAAGCTTTTTCAAAGTCGACTTTGAATATGAGAAGCTTTTTGTTTTTCTTCTTATACCAGTCAATGACCTCACTCATCATGAGAGGCCCGTCGAGAATTTGACGATCTCGAATGAAAGCAGATTGCTCGTCACTAATAATTTTGTCAACTACTTTTGATAACCTGTTTGCGAGAGCTTTTGCAACGATTTTGTGCTGAACTCCTATCAAAGAGATAGGCTGGAAATCTTTAATATGAATCGGGTTTAGCCTCTTCTTTGGGGTTAAAGTTTTAAGCTCTTTTTAGGAAATCATAAGCCCGCATGAGAAACGAGACTTATTTTATAATTATGGGTGTGTTTGGTGAAACTAGCAGTACTTGAGTTAGCAGTAGTTAGCAGTAACAGTTTAATTTATAAAAGTGTTTGGTAGAATTTATAAAAGTGTTTGGTAGAATAGCTGTAGTCACAATTTTATTGTGTAAAATGACATAATGCTAAATGCTTATTCAAAGAGCATTTAATGTTTAACATTTTTTTATACATGTTAACTGCGAATTTACTTGATTAACTTTATAAATCAATAAGAAACAATAAAAGAATAGTAAAATATGAGAAACTGAGAAACAAAACCAAAAAAGTAAATTTGAATTGAACAATAATGTTTTTATCTTTTTTTTATCATCGTCTCCAACTCAAATATCTCTCTTTACAATTTATTTTTCCGCTTCTTCTGCATTCTGCAACGATTACCTATCATTTCTTCATCAAATACCACTAAATCAAATAAATTTATATCCTTATTTTGAGCTATTTCTAGTTAAAATCAATATAATTTCAGATTCTAAGGTGCTTTCCGGAAACCACCTTAGTATAAGATGGGTCCGCCTCTAGATAAAACAGAACGTAAACAATATACAACTATACAACGCGTAAATTTAAATGTACCAATAAAAACTATGAATTTCCAAATCAATTCTTAATAAAATAAACAATGTTGGTTCGTATATTATACATATATAACAATTCTCGATGGGTACATTTCCAAAGCACTAAAATAATAATTTCTCAACCAAATAAATAATAATAAAAAAAACGCATGCAACAATAAAAAAAAAAACCGAAAAAAAAGAAATTACAAAACAAACCTTGAACTTTTAATTATTAACGACTTTTTTTATACAACAAACTTTATTTATCAATTATCTAACATATATATCTTTATTTTTTTAATAAAAAAATAATGGCAAAAAGATCTCTCGATAACGAACAAAACAAGCCCAATATTGATAGGCTTTTGACATATATACGATTTTATAAAATTGTTGAATTTTAATATATATTTATATATATATATATATATATATATATATATATATATATATATATATATATATATATATATATATATATATATATATATATATATATATATATATATATATATATATATATATATATATATATATAGTTTTAAATAAAAGAGTTAACCTATCAAATACTTTCATAATTATTCTAAAGTTTTTTAAAACTACAGGGGCCGAATACAAACAACTTCTTATAAAAGTTTATATATAATTCTTTTTTTATATATAACAAAGTTTATTTATCTAATATCGGACAAATATCTGACTATTTTATTAAGAAAAAATATGCGTCCAGAAAAGCCTCTGCATTACAAACAAAACGAACTCGATATTGATACACTTTTGACATACATGCAATTTTATAAAGAATGTTGAACTTTATCATATATTCTTTTTAGAAAAAATTGTTACTGCTTATCGTTTCAAAAGACTTGATAAAAAAGATGGCAACAACAACAAAGAACTAGCGGCTCCTGAAACATCTAAAAAAACGACAAACACCTCGCAACGCGACGGGTTCCTCTCCCTCGTTGTATTCCATGAGCGGAGCATTAAATGGTACCGACCTAGTACTAAATATTATCCTATGAACGTATGAATGCCCACGTTTCACATGATTCCAGACCATTATGCATAGGGGAAAGAGCCACCTCATCAAACATGACGCCATACAATTGAACAACTTTTTAACGACCACCTAACTCTTTCTATAAATGATGAGTTAATCATATCAAAATTATAAATATTACTAGCAAATCCAATAAAAAAAACAACCTGAAATCAATGGTTAAGTGTAGGGGTGGAAACAAGCCGAGCCGTTCGTGAAAAGCTCAGGATTGGATCGGTAAAAAGTTCGAATGAGCCGAGCTTAAACGAGCTCGAGCCTAAGTTTGGGCTCATTTAATAATCGAGCTCGAGCCCGAGCTCTATACAAAAGGCTCGTTTAGGCTCGCGAGCCTAAACGAGCCATAGAAATATATACGTATATATATTTTCTATACGTATAACTGTGTTAACGAGCTCGAGCCATGTGTTGACGAGCCGAGCTTTGTGTTAACTAGCCGAGCTCGAGCTGAACTCGAGCTTGTGAAAAATTTCACGAGCCGAGCTAGAGGCTCGAAACGAGCTCGAGCTCTGGCAGGCTCGGGCTCGGCTCGGCTCATTTTCACCCCTAGTTAAGTGGTAGTATTCTTGTAATTGGGGTGACCACCCACATGTAACTGTAAATTGGGGTGACCACCTAGATCTTAAGTAAAGACACAAATGCTTCATAACACACTCAAACACGTATACACAAAAAGAGTTTTAATTCATTCGGAGGTGCGACCATATTTGCTTGTTTTTTGCTCGACCACGCATGAAATGGGAGACTCCGTAATAGACTAATCAAGCATGAAATGGGTAACGGTCGGAGACAACGTGTGTATATGTCTCATTGTTACGCCCAACCTCATATGCGTGTATTGTTTAGATGTATGTGGTCAATATAAGCAATAGCCATGTATTTTAAACAATAAATTTGCTACAAAGTATAATGTCGTATATATTTAACTTGCAATATTTAAAATAAAGAGAAATTTTATACATACCCAAAAGAAACTCGTAATTTCATATTTACCCAAATGCAAGTTTTAGCCTTTGTGTCAATTATAACATAGTACATGATTATCAATAATAGTAGTGCACTTCAGCTCATTACTAATCACAATAACATGATTCGTAAAAATGTTGCTACAACGCAATTAAACTCGAAAACAACCTATCACGTGGAGTGAACGGATTTTCGTGCCAATATTTTTACTCTAGTATAATAAGTTTGTTTGTTTTATTTTTGTTCGTTCATGGAAATATTAAACGAACGCACTTCAAGCACATGTTATGAGACCATCAAGTTTGAAATTCTATAAGTGTCTACACTAGCCTTGAAGACTCGAAAGTCTTGAATACGTATGCAACATATTTAAAACTTTCTAGTTTCTATGATCTATTCATTGGTTCTTCATATGACAAATTGCGGAATGTTTCCAAATACGCTAGAAATAGTATAGAAAACTAATATACATTTGTATATGCTTAGTATGTAGTGGTATATATATATAGTTGCCTTATTGGCAAACCTCAAATCTGTATACAATGTCATACAAACAAAGCCTGCAATTACTTATAAACTTTTAGCATAGAATTGTAAAAACCAAAGTCGGCTTTTATATAGACGATATTATAATATCCAATTCATGGTGTTGATGTACACGAATATGTTATGACAGAGATCCGACACTAGGTAAGTATAACTTGTATTATGAACTCAGATGACCTTGGCCATATATACTTGAGCATTACAAGTCTAATCGGTAACAAGATATTATGTTGCTTATATGTGTGATTAGTTTGGGTCGAATCCTTAAGTGTTTGAAGAAGTAATTCTATATTAAAATAAATGACTAATAATAAAAAAATCTTATACTTACAATCTGTCAGCTTTTCTTCTTCGGGTAAATGAACAATTTTTGCTTCTGGGGTATTATACTTTCAAATTCATCTCTTTTAGGGTATTTTGCAAAAAGTCGGATATTTTTGCCCTCTACCCACAAGAGCAAATGATGGCAAGTATAATATTTTTTTTTATCATTTGCCCTAGTTTTTATTATGTTAAATTTTGGATATGTATTAAGATAATTTATTTAATGATTTATAATTGTGTTAAATCTATGATAAAATGTTTTGTTTTAAGTTTACACTATTTACTTATTAATCGTATTTGTAATAATTTAATATATACTTAAAAAAGGGAAAATTAAAATCATTCGGACAATTATAAAAAACAAACAACACTTTTTCATTCAGATTCGGACATTATAACTACCTCTTAATAGTAAGATGTGGTAGTCAGATTCAGATGCAGTAGTAAGATTCAGATGTGTAACATCTTAATCAAACAAACACACCATTAATCTAGTCATAGTATACTCTCTAGTCTATGCTTCAACAAGTGACGAACAAAAATTTATATTCAAGTACTTCAGGTTGTGATATAATTCCTCCTAATTTAGCGGAAGCGTTAAACCAATCGGTTTAACGCTGAAGCGTTAAACAACTTGAAGTGAATTAGGGCAAATGAACAAAACATTTTTATCATAGATTTAACACAATTATAAATCATTAAATAAATTATCTTAATACATATCCAAAATTTAACATAATAAAAACTATGGCAAATGATAAAAAAAAAAACATTATCTTGACATCATTTATTTCTCGTGGGTAGAGGGCAAAAATGTCCTACTTTTTTTGCAAAATACCTTAAAGAGGATGAATTTGAAAGTATAATACCCGCAGAAGCAAAAAATTTTGTTCGCTACCCTGAAGAAGAAATTGTGGCAAGTATAGTACTTTTTTTTATTATTAGCCCTAAAATTAAGGGCTAAACTCGTGTATAAAAAAGTACAGAGTGTCTCTACTCTAAGAGGCTAAGGTGTTGGCCTTCACATTTTAACACCAACACACAAAAAATAACCGCTAATCATTACACCCATAACACAACCCTTTCGGGACCCACCTTTTTTTTCTTTTCCATTTATTTAAATAAAGTAACATTTCATTAATTAAATTTTACAAAATCTATTTCAAAGATATCACCACCTCGGCCAAATATAAGAAAACGACGAAGTCCACTTTCAAAAAATGATATTACCGAGCCCAACTAGAAACACACACACAAAAATGATATTACTCAACCCACTTTTCGTAACCCTAATAACTTTCTCTTTTGTGGACACACTTTCTTTTACCTCTACACACAAAAAAACACCACAATCGACACATACATACACCACAAAACCATTTAAAACGCCAAAAAAAAGAAAAAAAGAAAAAAAAGAAAAAGAAAAATGCGTTGTAACGTACGTTTCAATGGTAACTTGGGAGCTAATGGCGTTGGATTTGTTTGGAGGCCGGTATCATAACGCCTCATAACACAAGGCCACGTCGGCATAACGTCAGTGCCTGCGTTATGGTATCGTCCACTCTAATAGCATCATGTGTCATGCTATGCAAAGAACAATATTTGGTGGCACGTCATCTTTTGTGTTATAACATTGCCTCTTCACTTACATTACTAAAAAATCCTCCCTAATAACATCTTATAACATGTCATTCAGGGCTCAATTTTTTTCATTCTAATTTTTTAAATAAAAAACAATATATTTCATTAACAAAATTACATAATTTTAAATAAAATAAACCATTACATTTAAACCAAATTCTATGTATTTTGCTACTTCTTAAAAAATCTATATTTTTAAGGACCAAATGTAACAAAACAACAAGTAAGGATCAAAATTTATATTTTTAGAATCAACTATGAATAAAAGTAATACACAAAGACTAAACTGGGTATTATACAAATTTCATAGTCCTGTTTATAAATTCAATTTTTTAACAAAAAACTAAAGAAAGATCTAATCCGTCATCTTCAGCCTCTCAAACCTGCACAAACACTAAACAGACACACATACTTCAAAATTAAAACTTTTTCAAGATTACAAAAACAAACTCATATAATGTATAAAATTTAAACAAGAATAAACTTTTGGTTGGTATTTTCAGTGAGAACACCAACACCTTGAAGACAAGGTGCTATTTGTTCATCTTATTATTGAGCCGGTTTGTATAATTTTTGCAGTTTACTCTATAAAAAAATTAATAAAAACCATAAAAATTTAAAAACTGTACCCTTTTGCACCCATATGGTACCATATCAACATCATCTGCGATAACAACGTCAACATTTCCTTGTTTGCTAAGGAAAGTGACTTGCGCGTCTGCTTCATGAGGGGCAGTTATATAGTCTATACACCGTCGTTTGAGCTCATTCACAATCCAAAATGCATATAGTCAATAAAGATTATACAATCAAATGCTTATTCTCACATAACATAGGAAATACATGATCAATTTACTATGCAAGTAACGGGAGTTATCACCTGCACAATAACGGACACCATCTCAAGCGTTACCTTGACCGCTAGCTTAAGCTCATCCATACTCGTAACTGGATCTCTAAGTGATTCGTGATGTAATGCTAATTGGAGATGTTTTTTCCTTTCTTTGTGGTTTAAAAACAATGTACTAAATTCAGGATATGTTAATCTACTATGTATGGCATGAAAGAAATCTCAGAATATTCAAGCATGAAAATAGGAATGTGGAAAGTTTGCTGGTAATTATTACTCAAAATGTTTAACTTAATTAAATAATACAACTTACTTGTCACGGTCACAGTTTTCCTCTCACTTTGAGGCAAAGGCACGCCATCAAAAACAATAGTAGGAATAAGGCCATAGGAAGCAAGAGCTCTAGTAGTTTCACAAAGTACTCGACATACCTATTTTTTTTTTAGAAAAAAAAAAGATAAAAAAAAGAACACAATCAATCACAAAAACCTATTTAGGCCACCAACATGTCAAAATCATAATTTGTTTATATCTTTAATAGTAAGTGGTATACTATAGTTTTTTCTAGCTTTTACCTGTCTTAACTTACTTATTCTTTCATAAATTATAACTTTCGTAAGAAATTGATAGATTGAGCTAATATGCCCTTCTATGATTCTTTTAGCTTTGTAATTGCTCAGTATGAACTTTTTTTCTTTTCATCTACCCTTATTATCAATTGTTAATAAATTTGAGATGAAAATAACTTTGTTGCTCCAGTACTATTTCATTGTTACATTTTTAACCCTTATTGAATGAACATTAAAAATAAGATATCATCCCTTTCAAACCATAAATACTTACATTTATAGCAAGAAACTCAAGTTTTTTAAAGTTATATATATATATATATATATATATATATATATATATATATACCGTAATAGATAGATAACCAAAAAATTGCCATTATTTGTCGTTAACTTAAAGCTTTTAGCTTAAAGATTAAAACTTTTTCAAGATTACATAAACAAACTCAAATAATGTATAAAATTTAAACAAGAATAAACCTTTATGTTGGTATTTTCAGTGTCAACTCTTTTGCACACAATCTTGCACCTGTGTGTATCCATCCATAACAGTCAACTGTCACATGACAATACCCATTTCAATCAGTTGTCGAATAAATGAATTAATTAGTTAAAAGAATTAATTGAATTGTGTTTGAAAAATTATCTAATGATATATAGAATTAAGGTTTGTAAATTTTTTTGAAATTTACATGACTAGGGCCTTCTAGCGGTCAGAAAATAGAATCAAGGTTTGTAATTTTTTTGAAATTTACGTGACTAGACCCCTCTAGCTGTCAAAATATGGAATTAAGCTTTGTAAAAATTTTGAAATCTACATGAAAAGGGCCTTTTAACTTGCAGAAAATAGAATTAAGCTTTGTATTTTTTTTAAACTAATATCACTAAGGATTTCTAACGGTAAAAAATTTATCGACCTCAATACTTGCTGTTATTCTTCATGGTTGTTTTATTAGAGAGACGCCCGCCAGTCTCCTGTGTTCTTTTAGCTTGTGTGAGACAATGTTAAGGGTAAACAAAGGCTTTATTTAAGGAGTAGATTTAAATGGGCCAAAGTATCCTAAAGTAAGTCAAGTGTATTTTTCTAGTATCCTCGTATACCATACTAACAAATATGGTCATTTTAGTACCCTATCTCAGTTAACTTCGTTAATTTGTATTAACGACATAATTAAACGTGTATCTCGAAATAAATAAATAAATAATACACCACATAAACAAACTTAAGCAACAAAAGATTTTAAATAAACTGTTGGGATTTATTGATTTGATGATGCAAAAGGATCAAGATCGACATCATGAAATTCTAGAAGATAGAGGATTCTAGAAGACTTGCTTAAAAAGATAAAGATCAAAATTATGAAAAATTTAGTTTCCTAATACAATTAGGTTTTTTTTGTAAGTCTAGATGGACTCTATATATAAAGATATCCATAGACATTGTTTATGTGTGTTTTAATCATGTTTTAGGAAAACACCAACGATCTCACCACTTGAGATCGTTCCCCTTTGTACGATCTATATGAGATCATTTTAGCCCTAAGGTCAAGGTGTCTTTGATCCCTGTTATAGTTAGGTAACACGTTCTATCATGATCAAATATAATTGGGGCTTATGTGAATGTAAACCTTGTTACTAACATTGTCTTTGTTTAAATTCCGCTGCGCAATAGCAACCTTTGTTATTTTTATATATTATAGATCCTAGATGAGTTTTAAATGATCTTTAAAATTGGTATCAGAGCAAAGTTGCTCATGATCTAGGATCTACAAGGTTTTATAATCGAAGAAATAAGATTTTGTATTCAAAACATATATTAAAAAAAATGATTTTGGTTTCTATTTCCGTAACTTTCTACACAACTGTGGTAAAAAAAGGGATATCTCATTCGTTAACCGTTGGATCTTAACAAAATTTTTATTAAAGGTTCTTCTCATAAAGGCATATTCTCACTGGAGGGATCTTCAATCTGAGCTTTTAATTGGAAGATATAAATTTTTTGAAATCTGCTGCAGAAAAGTTGAAGTTGGTATGGTTTTACTTCTCTTTCATCATTGTTTTTAATCGTGTTCTTGTTACTGTTATTGGAAGTTTTTCTTTGAACACTTGGGTATTAAAGAGAAGGTATTTAAGAATGAAGAGGATAAAGAAGTTTGTGAAAATTAGGGTTTTAATTCTTAAATCATTTTTATGGAAACCCTAATTTCTAAAAACCTCAAAAGTTGATAATGAATACGAAGTGTAATCACAGTAAAGGTGATATGAATGTGGAAGCTAAGAGTTCGAGTTCAGGTTCTTGTGGAAAGTTATTGAAGTGGTTATCATGGTAATGCTGATTGGAAGTTACTACTGCTTTATACATTATTACGACTGCTCTACAATAGTTAATACTGTTGTACTAATGCTACTAATGGAAAGTTAATACCGCTAGTTAGTAGTTAATACTGCTAGTATATTTTTACTACTCCTCAACCATTTTAATGCTTTTCTTCATTGTTACTACTGCTTGGTATCGATTACGTACAATTCTTATGGTTGATTCTATTACTTTTTGTCATGAGATGGTTAACATATTGATTTAAGGGGAAGAATATGATAAAGTGTTTAACCATTTGGATATGTTAAATGCATCATTTGAGGGGAAGGTTTTCACTTGTGCAAAACAAGTTAAACCTTATTAAAGAATATTACTACTGCTAAGTCATTATTACTACTGCTAGTTTAAGTTTCTACTACTTGAATTCATTATTTGTATTGTGCGTCATAGAGGGTAATTTGAGATATTGGAAAGCTTGGATTAGAAGTTTAATATATGGTTTGTAGTTGTAAAGATCAAAGCTGCATATGCTCACAATCCCATAATAGATAATGACAAAAAGAGGAAGATGTTACAGAGATGATATGATATGATTTGCAACTTATTAAGTGTGGTGGCATGACATGGAACAATAATTGATTGCTTCATTGAATCAACAAGTTCATGGAGATCTTAAGTAAATGGGAAGATTAGAATGTGTTTCATTCATGGAAGATCAGATTTAAAGATGTACAAGATGTTCAAGTGCTCAAGTTGAAGAAAAAGCTTATTATTCAATAGAGGAATATTGCTGAAGATTAAGCTTGGAATCACTTTACTGTTTGTTTTGTCATCATAAAATAGGAGAAGATTGTCGGGATTTATTGATTTGATGATACAAAAGGATCAAGATCGACATCATGGAATTCTAGAAGATGGAGGATTCTAAAAAACTCTAGAAGACTTGCTTAAAAAGATAAAGATCAAGATTATGAAAGATTTAGTTTCCTAATACAATTAGGTGTACTTTGTAAGTCTAGATGGACTCTATATATAAAGAGATCCTTAGACATTGTTTGTATGTGTGTTTTAATCATATTTTAGGAAAACACCAACGATCTCACCACTTGAGATCATTCCCCTTTGTACGATCTACATGAGATCATTTTAGCCCTAAGGTCAAGGTGTCTTTGATCCCTGTTACAGTTAGGGAACACGTTTTACCATGATCAAATAGAATTGAGGCTTATGTGAATGTAAACCTTGTTAATAACATTGTCTTTGTTTAAATTTCGCTGTGCAACAACAACCTTTGTTATTTTTATATATATTATAGATCCTAGATGAGTTTTAAACGATTTTTACACAAACTTTCGTAATTACATCAGGGCGTTCACTATGATGAATTTATAAAAAATTTTATATATTTAAAACTCCACCAATTTATAAACATTTTCAAATTATAAAGCAATTTCTATTATGGATAAACCTATTCATAACATTTTCGTATCATACAACACACTTCAATTTCAAAATACTTAAACTTTGGACCTTTTCAAAATCCTAGACCTATTCATGTTACATAGTCTTGAAATATAGATCCATTATGATTTATATATTTTTAGACATCTTCATATTTTTATAAACTTTTTCACAAACCATAATATTGGATGCTCTCAGGTCCTAATAAAACCTATAAATAAAACAATCCAAAAAATGTGTTACATAATATCGATTAAATTAATCGAATAATATAACAAAACTCTGGGTCATTATAAAACATTAAAGGTAGTCAAGTGGTTTTTTTTTTCTTTTTAATGTTACCGCTTCTTCTTTTCCCAATTGGCAAACATCAACTTCGCTATATCTGATTTGGGCATTCACATAATCAAAGAATAGAAAGTAAAACTGCAGCCGGTTTTAGAAAAAAAAAATGCAACCAACAATGAAACTTTTAGCCACGACAAGCAAAATATATTTTAGAATCATGAATTTGACTAAAAATTGATTTTAGTATCATATACTTTAACAAATAGAGTTTTCTTAATATACAAAAACTAATTTATTACTATCAAAAGTAGATAGTGAAGTTTAATCGAGTTTATTACTTGTATAATATTATTATTACATATTCTAAAGAAAACATTTATTAAAGAAACAACATCTATATTATATATAAAGAGAATACACTTTTGGTTAAAAATAAAAAAACTTAAAAATTGAGTAATATTGTTACACTAAAATAACTTTACTTAAAATAATAAAGATAAATACACTTTACACAAGTAGCTTCACTTTCACTTACTCCACATCGATATATACATAAAAAAAATTGCGCACACACATTAACATTACTCTAAATATCACCGTTATACGTGAATATATAATCGTGTTTGTAACAAGTTAAAATAAAAAGCAGAATAGATGATATTTATGGGAGATTTGCACACTCCAAATATTTATTGGACACTCTTTTTTATGTTTTAGTTACTTGTACATAACTTATATTGTGCTTTACCTGCTTGTCTGCTCGAATCCCAAATAAATTGAGTGTGCAAATCATTTCCGTGTTTATTGTGGACTATTATTTTCTGGGTTATATTATTAAAACCCTTATGATATGATAATAGGAGGGTTTTAGTCAAATACTAACAGCGATGTACATCGATATAAGTCTGCGATACACGGGACCCACAAAACCATCCTAGTCCAAATAACTCGTCCCTTATTTTACTAATGAAGTTGAAAAATAGAATTACGCTTGTGAATATTTGATGGAATTATTTTACATGTGTCACTATGTAGGGTAGTCGGCAACCTGCCAAAAGTGCCTGTGACCACTAATTTTAAACTTGAACAATCTTGAATCTCTTTAATTTCATTCAAGTCAAGGCCCTACTACTCCTTAGCCCTTAACTCTACTAGCCATCAATCCACAAACACAAAACCCAAAACCAACAACCAAACACCCCCCATTTTTCATCATGCCATCAGGTTCTAAGAAACGTAAAGCTGCCAAGAAGAAGCAGGTCCATAACCCATCATCATCCTCAAATAACCCAATTCAAGGTATACCCACTTGTTATTTCTCTGTTTTAATTAATGGGTATGGCCCAATTTTTCATAAAGTTGATTAATTTATGCATAAAGTTGGTCTTAATTGGTTGTCATATCATTATCTTTATTTAAAAAAGATTGTTTTTTTGATGTGGGGTTTTGCTTATCTGTAATGGGTTGCCTGCTTTTAGCTTAATTTGTACAGATGTGTTTAAAGTTTAGTGCTTTTGAGTTGTCTTATAAGTTACAAGTTAGAGCCACTATTTAGGGTTTATAGATCTTGAAAACTTGATTTGAAGTTTTGAGTTGGTTTAAATTATGGAAGGTGAGAATGATGTTGGAGAACTTAACTCGCCTACTTCACAAGATCCATCGATAGAGGTCGAAAAGGTGGAGCATGAGAAGAATTCTAAGGATGAGGGGTCGAAATCGAGGGGTTCTAGTTCGAGCTCTAGTGATAGTTCGGATGACGAGTCTCGTGTGGTGGATAAGGAAGTAGTGGTTACTGAATCGGTTCCTGTTGTTGAACCTGAAAGTCTTGCGCCGATTGTTGATGAGCCGGTTAAGGAGGTTGAGCCGTTGGTGGAAGAGGTGGGAACATAGAGTGATGAGAAAAAGGATTTAATTGTGGAGGACGTGGTAGCGCCGGTAGCTGTAGAGGAAGAGACGGTTGTGGTTAGTGAGATTGATTCGAAGGAGGATTGTCCTACTTCCAGTGAAGTTGTTGAGCCGGTTTTGAAAGAGAGTGAAGTGGAAAAGTTGCCTTTGTCGGATGAGAAGGCTTGTGTGGAGAAGGAGGATGTATCTTCTCGCCGCCAAAGACTCAATTTCTGAAGTTAATGGTGCAAGTGGTGCTAATGAACCTGATACAGTTGAACACTCTGATAGACAGGTATACCGTTTCTTGTTTTTTAATAACGTGTTTTTGTCTTTGTGGTCTTTATATGTATTTTGGGAAAATTGTGAAAATCATTAAGCAGAGGTGGGTGGTTGAGTGACCTTTTGGTGTGTAATTGGTTTATCAGGGATCAGCCGCCTTAGGACCGAAGAATTAACTGTTTTTAGTTATGGAAACACATGAAAGTGACCAATTTGATTGATTAAAACTGAGATGAAAGTAACTCTTTTATAAGTGGGGATTTTTATAACTGTATGTCTAAGTCGCCTTTATGCTCCCTAATACTATCGGTTTATACGCATAGTAGTTTCTATAACTTGAATATGCACATTTCATGAAGTTATGAACATGTATGCAGGCTCCAGTAGCTTCCACTCCCCTTTCAGTGCAGAAAACGACTTCATGGAAGAGTTGCTGTGGATTATTCGACTTGTTTTCAGGATCTGAGAGGTAAATTTAGGTGGGTTATCTTCCCGACCACCTATTAATGGGTTCTTTCTGAATACATAATTTGTTTTGTTGTCATTTGTTGGCTATATCAGTATCAATATTATGCCTTCCATATGGTAGAATAATATTACTGTGTTTTTGTGCTATATGAGTTTAGTCTATCATTCTATAGGAAAGTTTGCCTCTGCAGACATCCAAGGATTCTTTCCATACCGATTAGCCATTGATGCGACATAACATATTACTAGCGAGTGCAATATTAGACCTGAATGTTCCAACTCAGGGACCAATCGACTTTGAGTAGATGTCACCAAGATCATATACATTCATCATACGCGTTGCACATACCTACTATCATCACATGTTGCTATGCATCAGCCCATGCCATGTTAAATATGTGGTATGGGTGAATTCTATAGGTGGCAAGATGGGAGGGTTGGTAGGGTCAAGAATCGAAGCGTTTTCTCGTTAAACTAGTAAATTTCTAGGACAAGTTAAGACTAGTAGACCCTGTCGATTTAAGCCGCCAAACTTTCTGCCGTTTTATGAGTAATTAGATTTTTTATACTAGTAAATGATTACCAAAAGTGTTAACAAATGATGAACTTTTTTAATTTAACATTATATGATATATGATGTAAAAAGTGAAGTAATGTATGCTCTGAACGGCCTTTAAAATTGACTTTAACCTAATTGGCTGGATTCTTTCTAGCTAAATTTTTAATTTTACTCATTAAACATGTCAATACATAATTATAACCCAAATTGACCTTGTTGCTTACAGTCTTATTATTTAAGTTGCATTATGGTACAAGTTTCTCTCATAAGCATGTTTTATGATGAAACGTCCTATGCTTACAGACTTGTTCAGTACAGTTACCAACTGCATTTGTGTTCACATTGTACATAATGATTTTGAAAAAAAAAACATATTTTATCATTTGATTTGTTTAAAAATAAGTATTAAAACTGTAAAATCCATAGATCTGATCTGGATCTAACCCATTACTTAAATAAAATGAATCTTGGATCCAAATTCGAAAATTCAGATGTTTTATGTATTGGTTAGTTTTATTTCTCGGCACTTTTTCCTTCAAGGATCATTTTTATAATAAACCGTTATATATGTGTATTACGAATACTCACATGTCAAGTTATTTATCTAAGTCACAAGATAATTGGTGATGTAGGATCATTTTTATAATAAACCGTTATATGTGTATACGAATACTCACATGCCACCCAGGAATCAAGTTATTAATCTAAGTCACAAGATAATTGGTGATGTGTGTTTTGACACATATTATGTTAAATATAGTCGGACACATGGATCAGAACTTATATTTAGATAGTGATTGATAGCATTAACAATTTTGTTGTTAATTGACATGTTGTATCGGTCTTTCACAGATTTGTGCTAACACTTGCTTTCATTTTTTTTTAATACAGAAACTGATCACATCTAGCCATGCAGTTGTTAGCCGTCTATTGAATCTTGCCCAAGGCAGCTCTACGTTCTTGGTTTTACTTTTTTTTTTTTTTTTTTTTCTCGTGACACCGGTAATATTTTTGCTTTTTTTTTGTGTGTGTTCTGTTTTCCGTGTGAAATATGTTGTTGGTGCGTTGAGTCCTTGGTTATACGTTCTTATCTGAATCAATGGATTGGTAATTAGTCATTATGGCTTCATTTAGAACACACTTGTTTCTGGTTTTCTTGTTTGTTTTATTAAAATATATTTCGACAATCAGAGAGGGCTTTGAGTACTTTTGGTCAAAAAGAACTAGGCTCCAAACACTTTTTCACCTTATAAAATATGTGAAGTCATATCAAAAGTATCCTAACGTATTATCAATGTTTAAAACCGGGTTTGACCCGGCCGGTTGAACTGTGAACGGTCGGTGACTGGAAGCCGTTTGAGAAGAAAAACTCGGTTGAACCTTGAACGGAACTCGACGGGTCAACTAGAAACCGGTTTTTAAAACATATGTTCTCATATCTCTGTTTATGCTTTGTTATTCACTAGATTAAAGGTGTCCCTGAGCCACAGGCTTATAAAATATTCATTGCAATAATACTACGTATTACTTTTCATAATTGCATATTTCACAAGTACAATCAGATTCACATTGATATAGTCATGTTAAAATTGTGAAAGAAAAAAATACAAAAACCGAAAGAAAATTAAGAAATTTATATAGAATAAAAGCACAAGCTTATAAACACAAACACTCTTCAACCATCAACAAAGTAATCCTTCAAAGCCACCACCACACACTGATCAACCGTAAAGTGCTGCTACGTATATGAGTTGAGTTACTGTTAGAATAATTGTGAACGCCTCCATCGTTTTCTGCAACACGAAATCATATGTCAATGTCAAATAAAACTTGTAGAAAAAATCTTGCTGTGCATTTCTGATTAAAATCAAGAAACTCACCAAACGGGCATTTCTACCTTCAAGCTCGATTTCCTTCCATGCAAACCTGCATTAAATCACGTTCATGTTAAATGTAAAGCTAAGGTTAATATATATGCGTAGCGTAACTGTTTTGAAAATTCTGTCGACGCTAAGAGGATGTAGTTAATAAAATATACCCCATGGCAAGGGCAGTAAGAGCCCATGCGATAAGAGCAGCTGACACAGCTGAAGACCTGCTAGTGGGATTATCCCAAGAGCGGTAATGGTTGACTCCTGCTAAAATCGAAGCAATACCAACAACACCGGCTATCAAAAAAAAAGTTACAAAGAACCCCGTGGCAGCATTTCCCATTGGGAAGGTAATTGGCGAAAAATGAGCAGGCAAATGCAATGTTGAATCTGTTCATACCAAATAAAATACACTTCAAACGTTAGTTATATACAAATAGGTGCATATGAGCTTATGTTATGGTGATAAGTGAGGAGAAAAACAGATTACCTAGAATGAAACCATGATCCATGGCTACGTTCATTGCCCAACCGCCGATGCCTAAAAGAAATGCGTACATACAAAAGTTAAAACCATAAGAAGTGGCCTTTTCGATTTTGTTTGCCCGTTATTTTTGTTAAATTTTTTTGGCGTCAAAGGCTCAGAAGACGAGAGAATCGTTGAAGACTTGAAACTTTGTGTGATTATGTTAAGGTCTAAGGGTGTGTCTTCTTATAGATGATGTGTCATTTAAGAAAGGTTTCTGGTTCTTTCCTTGTGAAGGATGCCGTGACAAAGGATTTTGTGGGGTTGTAAAGGTAATAGTATTACTACGTAGCATTTTGATTATGGTTCAAGGCAAGGTAACACAAAAGATTGGTATATTCTTTGGTTAAGGCTTTTGCTCAAACATTCTTTATATTAATTCTCTCTAGTATGATTGGAAAAAGCTAAAAGCTCTGAGGTTTGTATCTTTGAGCTGTACCCTTTTACTTTTCTGTAGAATATTGTGAAAAGAGTTGGATAAACGACATGACAAATATAACTTGCATGTAAAATATTTCATATAGATATTTATGACTTATGAGAATACTAAAACAACACTAATGTTGTTTCCCTAAGATAGAAAGAGGTAACATTATCCAATTAAAATGAGAACATGTTATGTAATATGTATGGTAAATTAAAGTTTTTGATATCTCTATATGGTTTTTATAAATATGGTCAGGGACGGAATCAGAAAGTATATTGACCCGGTGCATTTAAAAAAAAATTAAACAAATACTATAAATACAAAGGTTTTGGACGGATGCATTTAAATATATATATATATATATATATATATATATATATATATATATATATATATATATATATATATATATATATTTATAAAAAGCTAGTGACCTGCAGTACAGCAGCGATGTCTAGTTTTGAAAAGTTCGATGACCTATAAGTTTCTTTCAACAATGTGTTGTAGCATTAGAGAATTTTTGAATAACTACAATTACGATGCGTGGTTCATGCAGCATAAAATATATTTTTTAAAAATTTATGTGGAGTCGATCTAAGTGTGTGAGTATATTTTCTAATAGGATTGTTTTTAGTTATTAAGATTTTTAGTAATAATAGATTCAAGCATTACAAAAAGCAACGGTATTATGTAGTTAATATATATTGTAGTTTAGAGGTATAGCCAACGTGTTGTGACCGCTTTCTTGTTTTATGATAATTTAGGCATTGATAACTATTTTTTTTACATGTGTAACGTTTATCATTTGGTGTGTGGTTTTTAAAATTGTAACTTTGCAAATTGGATATCACCATATAAGATTATTTTGTACTATCAATTTGTATATATATTTATGCATTGTTCAAAGCTATTTGTTTGATGTACAAATAATTATCATTGCTAAGATAACAATATTATTTATTTTTGTGATTTTAATAAACTTATAACATTATTGATGCACTTATGAAAAAGGTATCTATATATATATTAACTTTTAAGCGAAGATTCATATATCTTTGATCTCTTAGTGCTTGAAACAACATTTTTAAAATAACGTTATTATACAATGACATTATTACCGAAAGAAAAATAAACCAAAAACTACAATTACTTGGTCTCTCTTTTCATAAAAATTGTCACGGGTTCCACAACTACTTCATCATTTCTCATATAATTTTGTCATTTGAAACCCGATTTCACCGGGTGGTTCAAGCTGGTTGAACCCGTTAAGATAAAAAAGCAGTCGATTTAAACGAAGTCAACCGATAGGTTGGTTGAAAAAATGTCAAATAAACCGGGTTGACCGCAGGGTTTGAAGCGTCCAGAGTCAACCGTATCGGTTTCAACAGGTCAACCGGTATCGGTTTCAACGGTCAACCGGTATCGGTTTCAATTGATTGTTTTAATTTGGTAGATGTGCTTTTAATTGGGTGTACAATGTGAATAAATTTGTACTTTTAAAGTAATGGGGTGTTTTAATAAGAGTATTAATTATATTATTTATTTCTACTCCATTGATGTTTTCAACATTCAACTTTCTTCACTTTTTCGCTTTGACATTTTTCCATTTTATATAGTATAGATTAACACTTTGTCGTAAAATTTATTGGTGTCTGGGACTCACTAGTTCCGTCCACTGATATGGTTTTGCAGTTAGTGGTGAAAAAGTGGTCGGGGTCTGCACTTTTTTTTTTTTATTGTAATGTAAGGATTTTAAACACAATTTTTGTAGACTCAAAGCATTTAGAAAAAGCCGAGTTTCCTTTAACAAAACTAGTATGATGAACGAAATTCCATCGATATAGTGTCACACCAAGGCATTGTGGCTTAGTGTACCAATAGTTTTCATTTTGTTGTATCTAATATTTTTGTTCACAAAATCGTATAAACTAATAATGTTAGACAAATACTCTCAAGCTCCGACTATGTTTACATATTTTTCTTATGAGTAAGCTATATAAACTTAAAACACATGTCTAAATATATGTCTAAGTGTATTATACATTTTCTGACTCCAAATTATAGCCCATCAAATTTTCAAATTAATCAATTACATAATTAAACAGACAAATAAGCATAACTATTAGGTATACTCATTTTTTTTTCTTCTTAAAACGATTTTCTTAACAAACTGTTAGACATATTTTTTGACTAATAAGCTTAGGTGGTTTAAGTTTATACTTATAAGAAGGGCCTTGGTCAAAACAACCGTTCAAAAGCTGAATGGAACTAAAAATCGATTTTATGAAAGACATGAGCCAGGATCGACCAAAGTGACTCGATTGAGTTTGATTTTGTGTCTGTCCGGATCGGTTCGGTTTTGTTTATATGATTTAGGTGTGTTTTTTATGGTTTTAGCTAAATCGAAACCGAAAGCATAAATGTATATAATCAAAAAAATGCTGGTTCGTTTCATTTTTTCGGTTTGGTCGGTTTCGATCATTTTGCTCACCCACTTGTTATAAACATAATTTTTTCAACTTATTTTGACCTTCAACAAACACTCCCAAACACACTATAAAATCCTCTTTAATAACTGATTAAACCCAAGATTTTGGCGCCAATTAACAATTTATAAAACTTTGCACGTTATATCGAACGTGATATGATTAACAGAATCAAATTTTCAAACATTTCATTACATATTTCTAGTACAATCCTACTTACAAAGCTCACACAATCAACAAAACATTTAACAATTTTAACCAACCATGCCAAACATAGTACTATCACACATGTAACAACACCAGACCACCTTAAAATCCAAAACCACAACAACCCTTTTGTCTTTAACAACAAACTAACATACCCAGATGTTTATTCTTGTACTAAACTGATCCAAAGCCATTTACGAAGCAACCGGTTTCGTGACGCGTTGAAGGTGTTTGACGAAATGCCAGTGCGAGATAGTGTTACGTGGAACTCGATGTTAAAAGGGTGTTTTGATTGTGGTAATTTGGATGTGGGTTTTGAGTTGTTTGATGCAATGCCTGAGCGAAATGTGGTTTCTTGGACGACGATGGTTAATGGGTTGTTGAGATATGGGAGGGTTGAAGATGCGGAAAAAATGTTTATGGAGATGCCTGTGAAGGATGAGGCTGCGTGGAATGCGATGATTTATGGGTATTTTGTTAATGGGAGAGTGGAAGATGGTGTGAGGTTGTTTGGTGAGATGACGGTGAAGAGTGTGGTTTCTTGGACGGCGATGATTAGTGGGCTTGATCAGGCTGGGAAGAGTGAGGAAGCGTTGGTTATGTTTAAGAAAATGTTGGTTTGTGGTGTTTGGCCTACTGCAGTTACGTTTACGTCTGTGATAACAGCGTGTGTGAATGTTAAGGACTTATGTTTAGGTGTTGTGATTCATGGTCATGTAGTAAAACGTGGGTACTTCCTAGATACATATATTGGGTTCCGTTGATTACATTGTATGCACATTGCAAGGATATTGATAGTTGTTGCAAAGTTTTTAATGAGACGTTGCATAAATCCGTGGCAGTGTGGACATCTTTATTAACGGGATACTGTTCAAATTGCTACTATGAAAAGGCGTTGGAAGTATTTAGTGTCATGTTTAGATTCGGTGTTCTTCCAAATCAATCTTCATTTACTAGTGCCTTAAATTCATGCTGTGAGTTGGAGGATTTAGAAAAGGGGAAAGAGATTAACGGAATAGCTATCAAGCTTGGACTTGATACTGATGCATCGTGGGAAATTCCCTTGTTGTATTGTATACCAAGTGTGGGAGTATAGATGATGGTTTGTCCATATTTAAAGAAATATCTGAAAAGAACATTGTTTCATGGAATTCGATGATTGTTGGATGTGCCCAACATGGTTATGGCATGTGGCGTTAGTACTTTTAACAAATGATACGGTATGGGGTACCACCTGATGATATAACCTTTACTGGGCTACTTTCTGCATGTAGTCGTTCTGGAATGTTAGACAAAGGGAAATGCATTTCGATTTTTACTCCATTATGGATCTGTGACGGTGAAGCTTGAACATTATGCATGTATGGTGGATATCTTAGGGCGTAGGGGAAGTTAAAGCTGAGGAGTTGGTTAAAAGCATGCCAATGGAACCAAATAGATCTATTTGGCTATCTTTGCTTAGTGCTTGTAAGATGCATTCAAATATAGAATTAGCGAAAAGAGCTGCAGAAGCCATTTTTGCCATAGATCACGACTGCAGCGCTGCATACACACTTTTATCTAGTTTGTATGCTTCTAGTGGTAGATGGAATGATGCTTCAAGAATCCAAGGGGTAATGAAAGGCAGACTGGTTATAAAAGAACCGGGACATAGTTGGATCCCACCCTCTGGCGAATGAATTATTTGGGAAGGTTTAGTGTGTGGTGAAGATATGAAGGGATTTGGTTACGTGACTACGTCCCTGATCAAATGGTTTTATCCGGTCTAAAGGCTATTGTTTCAGCTAGTTACTCGAGGCTTGGAACGCTACAAGTTATATAAGAGAAGTGACCCTAGAGGTTTGGGTAGTTGGAAGGGATAATGGTTGTAATATTCTATTTAGGTCTCTATGTAGGGCTGTTGAGGATGTTAGGGATAAAATTTGGGGAGTTTGTGACTACTCATCTCACAGTCGAATTATGAACACCGTGCCAGTGTGCCACTTATTAATCCTTTTGGTCATTTACGAATAATTTCTTACCATGTTGTATCTCGTTTGGATTTATTGAGCGTGTAATAATACAAATGGTATCAAAGGACTGATCCCTCCGGGTATAGCTAGTTGGGTGTCTCGGGGATCATGGGTTCGGGGATCTATATCAAGTCATGTAGGCCTGAGGAGGACGTGAGTCATATAGGTGGGGGAGACCTAAGTCTTTCAAATTATGATTTGACTGCCCCTAAGTCTTTGGTCTTATATGTTATAACCATACTTTAGTTGATTTGAAGGTGACTGTGTCAGCCTGCTATTTTGGGTTTGGAAAATACAGTCTATCTAAGATGCTTGTTAACGTTGTTCCCACACTGCTATTGACCTTTACCCTGGTCTTATCTGACTTCAAAGTGACCCATGTTCTTAAGGTGTACTGTATTAAATTGTGAGGCCAAAGAAATTGGTGCTCATATTTCTGCATCAGTATTATGTGTATAACTTTACAGTTTACATTGAGAAAACTTTGTTGCTTCCGGAGCTAGAATGTTTCAAGGAACATGACTGACTGCTCATAATTCGACTTCTACATGGAAAATGACTGACTGCTCATGTTTCGATTTCCACTTGGAAAATGAGTGATTTAGCTTTACTATTTCAGTCGTCTTATGGATTAGAAATCTGATTACTGCTGGGACTGCTCCAGTTTCCATTGGTATATTAGATTTTTATATTTATTTAATGAATTATACCTTTTTTTAGGCTTTAGACTATGAACTTTCTGATAAGACTATGAGACTATTGCATTTATCTGTTGCAGCTGGTTGTTGATTAATGACGTATGAATCTTCCCTAGATGACTATCCCTACCAATTCAATTGGGACAACTGAAAGAATCTTTAGCATTGAAAAGGGATATTGGTTTTCTGAGATCAACACTTGAGTTCTGCATCGTGATCGCTAGCATCCAGCAGCTGCTTTGTGAGCTTCCTGTAAGATGTTTAGTTTTTCTTAGTATATGCTATGTGTGGGAGAATTTACATGTGTTTAGAAAATGTTATATCGCTAGCCCATGTGCATATGTGAGAATTTACATGTGTTTAGAAAATGTTATATCTATGCCCATGTATATAATCTGGAATAATCAACGTCCATAAGTATGCGGAGTTTTAAGTTACCCAATAGATACTAACAGGGCCTTGGCCATAACAGACATACAGGAAAATAACAAAAATATATGCCTTCAACAGCCAAAGGGAATCTTGAGTCATTTCGGACTACTTTTCATATCAGTATGGACACACATATAATATCTTTTCTGAAATCCTTTATTAGTTCAATTTCATGCAAATGGAGAGGGGATTATGGTTCATTATAGGTAATCTAGAACAACATTCTAAGGGTACCTCTTTATGGGTTCTATGGATCAAAATTCATGCCAGCAAATACTGAATTTGAATTGTTCATTTATATATTAGTGAAAAGTATATATCTTTCCTGCTAAGTAACTTAGCAAAAGAAGTTCCTTCTACAGCTTTTAGTTATTAGAAATTTAGAAGGCTTAAGTTTTACTACTCTATAGGTAGTAACAATGTGATATGGCGACATTAGACTTCAAAACTAACAGTGTTTTCAGCAGTTGCATTTATAAGAATCCCATGTTTCTCAAACTAGAGGACCTGTCTGCCATTGACTGGGTAAAGATGATTTGTGTTAGTGTACTTGATTTGAGATGTAAATGTTCCTTGTTTCGTTATAAGCAAGTGATATGGATACATCATTCGGCTTTTGTGGTCAAAATGACATTGGGATTTTGTCAAATAGTAGATAGGAAAGGTTGTTAGTCATAATTATTAGATGCTAAACTGAAATGATCATTGAACTTTTTCTCAAACTTTTGAGCTATTCTGTAATTTTTTGAAGAATTGTAAGATTAAGGCTCTTTACCTTCCCTAGATAAGATCTCATAGGGTGTTGGGGAAAGATTGTGATCCGAGTGGGTGATCATAACCATTGAGAACGATACAAGTGACCAAATCTGTAAAGCCACATCATCTCACCCCAAAGCCAAAGACATAACAAAAATGTGCAGTATATCATTCTTGAATCTGAAATTTCTAGAAGTTCATCTTCAAAGAAGTTGGCAATGTGGTGAATCTGGCCATATTTGATTGGGCTGATGGCATGCGAATCACTTTAATCGTTTTAACAGAGACATTTATAATAACACAATACAACACTCAAATATCGAACCACTGAATTCACCATGACCTAAGAAGTTTGGCATAAAAATGGATGACCTCAAAACAATTTTTCGCTGGTAAATATGTTATTTTATTTGAAATTGAACTAGAATTTTGGTTAAGGAAGTCCCTGAAGTGTTTAAGGATTTACTACATGTCTAAATCCCAAGCACCTTAATTTATGGCGTGATTATATCATGTTAAAGTCTCTATGACTAATGAAATGACATCCAAAATGAAGCTTGCTACCTTAGATTTGGTCGTAAGGAAGAATTTGTGAAGATTTACCTCTTCAACCCATAAAGGGTGCTCATTTCCATCCGTACAGTATGTGAATAAGTAACAGTAGTGTTGCATTTGTGCTGAAAATGAATAAATGATTGAGCTGTCAGTAAGGGATGGATTAGAACAGGATTTACTTTTCACAGTGTAGTGGATGGTGAGTTTGATCCGATTCTTGATGGGGACTGGGGAGTTTAAATGCTTTTAGAAAGTATTAGTACACAATTAGCGGTAATTGAGGTAGATGTTCTATGGACGATGATCAACCTCTTTGTCTCTTTTTGCTTGAATTTGTGGTTTACATTTAATTTGACTTCCTTGTCGTCCTCTGATCTCATAATGCTTCTCCATTCACCGATATATGATACGTCTAGCTTTCTAATATCATGCTAGCAAATATAGTGATATGTCATTATTACCAACTTATGTCTAACGATTCTTGATTTTTAAGCATTTTAAGTCTAGTATACTTCTTTCCTTTTTCAAACACGTGAGAATCCACATAACTTTGCAGGGGATATCATCTTATTGTCCACTACATAAGTCTGATTGAAACATATGATATTATTTTCAATCCTAAGAGATGTAAGTGATATCACACTGTCCACTACGTTTTGTGACCTGATCTCGAAAAACTGTGATCCTGTAGGTGAAAAGAAAAAATAACATGGGGCATGGAGCCAAGGGTGGGTAGCTAAAAGTACTTTCTTGTCATGTACTGTAACAGAATTTCTTGAAGTGTAAACAGTTACCAATATTACTTTCAATACAGTGATCCATGTAGTTACAAAAATGACATTTATACCTAGGATTTAATTATTTTGTGTGTGTATTTCCTTCCAGATATCCTTTTCTAATATATTTTATGTAGTCAAAATCATGTGATCAGGCATGTTATTAACATATGCACATTTCCTGTCGATTATGAAGTCAAAGAACTCATTTGACAATTGGGACACAAATGGGACGTTTGTCTAATCTGTTTTGGTTCCATTAGTTTCAGCAATGTGGTTCTGTTAGCAGGATAGGTCTGTACCATTATTATGAATTTGACTATGGTGTTATAATTTTCGTAGGTATGGTTCCTGACCCTAAAGGTACGCTGCTCTTCCACCATTTAAGTGCATTCTTGACACGACCGAGTGTTCCTTTTCTCATGCCTACTTGAATGCATTCTTGACAAGAAAAGTGCCCTATTCCCATGCCTACTTAGATGTAGGTTCAGTAGAATGCTTTTTTGTAATCGCTCTTGAGTAGAACTTCGTCATTGTTTTCAGGGTCACATTTGCAGGCTGGGGTAATAAATTGATACGGAAACCATAAAAATGGAGAATTAATATGCTAATAATTTGAATTCCCTTCACCGAAAGTGACCATATTCAAGATATTACTAGCATAACCATATCTAATTAGCTTAACTCATGTCGGCATTCGGTCCCACCTTTATAGCTTCCACTTTACCAAGTCTTCTTGTAATTGATTTTTGCTAGATCTGATACCACTAATTTGCTTCTAATTCAAAATTTGGCTTTTTTGCATTATAGAAAGCGGTCAATTTGCACAAAGGCAATGTCGCATATGGCTTGTTGCGACACTGGGGAAAGATTGGACATCATGTCACCATGTAAGTTTAATATGTGATGTTAAGTCAATATCTAATCAACTACTTATTGCCAACTATACATCTTTACATTGTGTTATATTGCTCTGCTTTTCAATAGGATTCACATTATTAATTGTACTAGTATATGGGACCCCTAAGAGATTGTCTTTAAATTTGAAGCCCACAATAGATTGCTTAACAGCCTTAACTGAAAATCATAAAGGCCCATCATTGATTTTCAAAATGGACCTATGAGAAAAAAATAATTGATACAAAGGATGTGAAATGCTTGAATAGAACCATTTACTAATCAATGGTTTCATTATTGACTCCACAAAAATACATGATGATCTCTTACAGAGTTACAGGTGTAAAATGTCATAGAAGCAAAAAGAATTTAAATGGGCACATTTTAAAAAGATTTGGCAGATTTAATCTTTTTTTTTTTTTTTTTTGAAATGAAGCTAGCATTAAACAAATGGACAAAGTATAAACTACTGTCTTATACATTTCTAGAAATAAAATTTTTGAAAGAAAAATTAGCTTAGTTGATTAAACTTGAATGGTACTTGAAGTCAAATAAGGAATATAAATTCCAAAACAGCCATGATATATGCCCCAAAAGAATATTCCCAGGTATAAAGATCCAATCCAATCATTTGAGCTAGACTTTTACATCTACTTTGCTTGAAATTATTGTTCAATAACAAAAACATAAAATAGTAAATGTATAAAACGTCTAGATGTACAAGTTAAAACAAATTGAAGAAAATGATATGACAAAGAGATAGTTTAAAAATAACAAACTAAACAAACTGAACGAAACGTTAGCCTTAAAACACCCAAATTGAAGCAACGATATATACTCGGGAAGAAAAGACAAGAAGTTGGCATAAGAACCTAAATGATCTGTTGCATTTCTTTATGTAGTTACATCTAAGTTGAAATTTTTGGTACACTATAGAGTAGTGTTAGGTTGGCTTTTAAAGAGCATACGCAAACAAATAACCCAAATGGTTAGGATCCTTATGGTATGCGAATACCACGGATGTTGTTAGAGCATGATGAAGACAAAGGCTAGAACACTAGACGAAGGTGAAAAAACCGATGGTTATGTGAATGCCCTCTTAGTTACCTTTGAGGTTGGTAAAACTTTTGGTGGTGCATGTGTAGGTTTTTATCAAAAGTTCGCAGATATATGATTTATCAAAAATGATACATACTATATCCGACTTGTCTGACTATAGTATTCTTATAGGTTTTTCAAGTTTAAAAGCAAGTTTAGCCTTTCAAAATCGTGGTCGCGTTAATACAACTATGGTAGCGAAATTAAAACTAACTACACCAACGTAAATTGATATGTACAGGTAAAAAACATGTAGAGTCGTTACGGTCACGATGCTACAATATCACGGTGCTAGACCTCAAGGTGAGCTCCATGAAGACCACTTTCATTTTGTACACAAAATGACTTGACCTTAAGTTTCTGTTAAACGTTTTTCAAAATATATTCGGTTAGGAAAAAACCACTAAAGTCGAGCATGTGCAAGTGTGCAACAAAGGACCCATTTTGAAGGTATTTTGGTATTTTTCACCATCTCTTCTTTTTCAATCTATCCAATCAAGGACCCTTGTAATCTTGTATTGGTCTATCCACCATTGTATAACTTGCTCCTTAGCTTTTTGTTAGGATTTTTTTTATGTTAATTGCAGTTCAAAATGAAAAATATCTTCATAATCACAAACACCATCACATGTTCTGGTTCGTTTAGATAAGAAATTACAAATCTACTAAAGATCTTTATCTCAAAAATTACGTAGAGGTGGAAGGCAAACGGCAACAACCATCGCTTCGCTAGCCCTTTTGAATTACAAAACTAATTCTTTTGAAAACAACATTTGTGGATCTAGGTGTCATAATATTATTATGCATAACTCGTAGTACTCTATTGAGGAGCTCCAATGCTTTAGGTGCAAGGAAGTCAAAGTATCAAACGCGAATGGTATAAACCGCGTGTTGATTTTCAATGCATGCTTTCTCCTATTTGTTACTGCTGACTTCGGGAAGCTGACCCATCTGTAAAACTCCACTACTCAAACCAACAAGAGGGCTTCCGGTTAGATCCAGGACGCATGTTTCCCCAACCCATTCAAAAAAGTCCGCGGTCGAGTGTGGATCTTCCATCCAACGAGTCGATAAAAGTTTACAGTGCTTTCTTGGCCGGAGATCCTGACACGCTTACATACATCAAAAAGAGCGTCCCTAACCATATCGTATCGATACTTGAAGCCGGGATCCCTACAATTGAACCGCATGTTCCCAAAGGAATCTAAACATGCATTGCGACAAACTTAGCATATCACATCAACCAAAAATAATGGAATCATGAAGCGATACTTAAGGATAGTGCGATATTCCACCGGTGACATACGTTGACCTAGCGCCTACATGGGGATAGCGCCGTAGAAAATCTGGCGTCGGTGCTCGTAGACACTCAAAAGCACTTTCTATCTCACGGAACATGTCGAAGTGGACTTCCATATCCTTGACCGTTTTACTAAATAGGGCACTCGCCCATGTTGTTGGACTTTAAGAGGCGATGTCCTTATTAGTGAAACCACTAAAATCAAAGCTTGAAATCATATCACTAAGACAAGCTAGAGTACAAACATAATCATCGTTCATACAACATATGCCACTGTCACGTTAAGATGTGGTCTTGCTTAAGATTGAGCCTTGAGGCCACAATATCATAGAGAGGAAACCTCTTTTGGAGTACAACCCCAAACCACCCAGTGAAAGGTAAAGCAGGTCGTCAGCGTAAGTCTCCAAGAAAGGCCCTCCACAAACCACCATGTTCTCGTCGACCGAAATTCTTTGTCAGAAAAAGCAAGGTCGTCCTCGCTTCATGTACCGGGTTGACAAGGTCAAACAA